>CM064530.1:15093883-15385662 GCA_032716605.1 Paralithodes platypus
AAAGTAATACAATGGCCAAAGAATGCAATTACATGTAGAATTCTCAATATTCCTTCTTATAATTCAATCACTTATAATTCACCATATGTTATCCAGGTAATAATAGTTCTATGGCCAAAACAATGCAATTACATGTAAAATTCTCGGTATTCCTTCTTATAATTCAATCACTTATAATTCACCATTTGTTATCCATTTGTTATATGTTATAATAATAGTTCTTATATACCATCTGTTTAGGGGATTATTTCTTCCATATATTATGCGATGTCTGCTACTTAAGTTACAGTCGTCATTAGTGGTTTGATCATTGCTTTAATTATTCTAAAGTTCACTTCCCCTTACTACACTGGCTATGTAACTCGGTCATGTATTTTTCTATCACTTCAACCTATTAGATATCCAGCACTATATTCTTAGTTTCCGAGCCAGAGCAGAATGATGTACATATTTTTCACACTACGCCACTTTCGTAACTATTTATTACAGCCGCTACATTCACAAGGCCGTTCGTGTATCCTGAATAGGTTAGGTTAAATATTTATACTTTTTTTGTTTTTTCAATTGTTTAAGTGTTCTGTTCTTTTCGTATATCGGTTCATTTGTGTACCGTGCTCTTTTCAAATAGTTAATGTACAGGCACTACGAAACTTTCTTCATACACTACTGAAGCTCCATTGTAAGCTCAAATATCACTGAATATTATAATACACTATATTGTTGTATCCATCAATATGTTGTCTATTTTCCATCCTTCAATGCACTTGCACAACTAGAATACGAAGCTTCTTCATAATTTGCAACCTTTTCTCGCTGAACTCCCTCTGCAATCTGAAATAAGAGATTTCGTCATGAAGTATAAATTGTTCACTAATGTTCACTAACCCTAATTATTACACTCATATGAACCAGTACCAAAACGAGTCCATACAATGCTTGCTAATCATCAACAAGAACCTGGTCAGCCATAAAATATTTACATAGAAAAACAAATATCAAGCTTAATGTGTGTTTATTTAGTCCCACACATGGTAAAGCCGAAAATATGCCTCCGTTCCCCCCGCGGAGGTTAAGAGGGGTTACCTGCTTTTGTTATCTCCACATCTCTCTTTCTCTGGCTTGTATCCATTCGGCCCCATTCAGCCTAGTGTTTTAAGACGTTTATCCCCATCCAGGTGTCAATTTCTTCCTGGCGAGCGATAGCGAGCCAGCATTGTATGGAGAAATCCGGCTTCGCTGGAGACATTTTTCTATCGAAAAATGTACAAATTTAGCCTGCTATCAATTTTGTTTTAAATATATGATGGCTCGCTGCCGCTCGCCAGGAAAAAAAATCAACACCTGAATGGGGATAACCGTCTTAAAACAGTAGGCTAAATGGGGCCGAATGGCCCCAAAGGAGAAAAGGAGAGAAAAAAAAACAGGTGACCCCCCTTAAGTTAGGTTAAGGTAATGCCAGATAGGTTAGTTGGCGAGGGTGTGGGCACTAAGTTTGGTTACGTTACATTAGGTTACGGTAAGATAATGCAAATCCTCCACTCAAAGCATGATAAACACCAATAAAACACACACACACACACACACACACACACACATAGAGAAAGAGAGAGAGTAGATCACTGATGCATTAACAATATGTCATTTTCGATTATCCTAAAAAATTGTTATCTTTTGCAATTTTGCAATTATTATTAGTGTATACAATGAAAAAGACGTCGCCGGTACAGAAGGGGTTAACTAATAGCTCCATCACCACAACTTCCACCAGCACTCCATGAGTAGGTTCCTTGCGTCAGTGAGTGAGGGTGACAGGGGTGACGCTGTTTGTCAAGAGTAGGTCCAAGGCAAAAAACGTAAATGGTAGTATGGTTCATTCATTGGGGGGGGGGGTAACATTACTTCCTCCAGGCTATTGTGGCTTATTTATGGTATTTTGTGTAATTATTATTGAGGCTTTTGCTTGTTTTTTGCCATTTTCGAGCATTATATTGTTTGTTTAGCCCCTGGGCTACGAAGAACGCCTTCCCAGACTTCCTTGAAACTAAAATGTGCCCACCCAGACCCCCTTCAAGCTAAATTTATAAATTTCTTCAACAGAAAAACTGCCCCGGCCGAAGGTATATTTCTTCTAGGTTACAGGCTCGCCCAGATCACTCAGAAAAAAATCTTACAGTTGAATGGGGTGAAGCGTCTAATTATCGCCAAACTAATGGGGCAAAATCGTCTTAAAACCTCCAAAATAAATGAGCGAAAGAGGCGAGTCCAAAAAGGCCCCCCATCGGTCTAAATAGAGTTAAGATGGGTGGCCAACCTCTCCTCTAGACGCATATTTGTCACCGGATCTAGTACTTAGACAGGGGATATTTCAAGAGACATGTTTACCCGCATGTTTGTGCCCGTTTCCGTTGTGGGATCCGCAGAGGGCTGCTTTTGGGCGGCATAATGTGCGGGGTAATTACGGATTAGGAACCAGATCAGGAGAAGGATGAGAATTAGGGAGATAATGACTAACGAGTCTAGTTCTACAATAATCAAGAGTAGGACTATCAATTATATGAAATGGGAGGAGATTCCATTTTCGGATGATGTGGGGAAAAAAATTAGTGCCTAAATATGTCTGTGCTTGCCTGGCGTGTGTGGTGTTTTAGGTTGTGACAGCGTCTCGTTAATCGTAGGTTTGCACAGTGTTAACATATGTGTCTATGTCTACTAACCTGTTAGTTATTCTTTTTATAATATTTGTTGTCTGTATGTGTCTTCTAGTTACAAGGGAGTCTAGCCCAACGTCTTGTTGAGATATGTTGTGTATCTGTAATCACTTCTGATTCATCTAGCAGCTTTGCTTTGTATGGCCTCTGGTTTATTAATATTATTGTAGGTGTGTGGATCCAAGACGGTGATGCAGTATTCTAAATTTGGTCTAATAAGTTTTTAATTGCTAGAATGTTGATGTTTGCATTACACTCTGTGAGATTCTTCTGCAATGCCTTGTTAGCATTTACTCTGATGCTGCAAGTGTGTGTGGTCCACCTCATGTCCGCTGAGATGTGGCTCCCTAAATATTGATGAAAGGGAACGGTGTCTATAATAGTACGCTAATATGAAGTTTATAATAAAAAGGGATGGTTTTATTAGAACTGGTGAAGCGAATATGATGACACTTGTCAGGTCTAAATATCATCTGCCATTAATTGGCTTCCCACTCTTCAAGGGCAGTTAAGTCGTCTATCATCTGCAAACAGTGTGAAGTAAAAGTAATCGATAGTGGGAGGTCGTTTAACTGGTTCACTTGGGAGATTTTTTGCATGTATTTATTATTTTTCTAGTTTCCTCCCTAGACCTCCATCAAATTTAAAAAAAAAACATCCATTAGATCCCCCTTCTAGATTAATTTGTACATTTTTCGGTAGACAAATTTTGGGGGTTCTTCCAACATTACAGGCTCACTATTGTTCGCCAGGGGAAAAATAGACACCTAAATAGCACGAAAGGTCTAAATATTGACGAAATGGGGCGAAATGTCTTAAAATCGACTAACTAATGGGGGCAAACATCTTAGCATCTGAAAACTAATGGGACTAAACATGAGGGAGAAAGTGGTCCAGAAAACCGGCCCTTTCTTAAGTAAGAAAGGCAAAGTATAGGAGCCAGGAAGGTGCCTTGTGAAACCCAAGAGATTACAAGCCCAATAGACGAATGACAACCCTCGAAAACAACGCGTTGATCCCAATTAGTAAACAAAAACAAAATCGTATCCGGTAAACATGTGGTCCTCGGATGCCATAATAATCTAACTCGGCTAAATTGTTCGTCGAACGCAATGGCGAAGTCTAGTACTACAGTGTATACTTGTCTAGGCTCACTTGACAATAATTGTGCCAGAAGCCGTTATCACCTGAGTCCGTCAGTATGGTCCATTAAATGTTGGTGGATGAAGTGTTCTAAATAACATGCAGGGAACGGGTCTATAGTTAGCCTAACAGGGAGAGTTTTGTCTCCGGATTTGACAATTGATGTAACATTCGCAACACACATTAACGCGGCAGAAGTTCTCCAGTATAAATTGACAGAGAACATAACCTGCAGGACAGGGACTGACAGCGTCCGCCTTAACCCTGTTTGGCCCGAGTTTTTTATATATATATATACCGGTATATATATATATATATATATATATATATATATATATATATATATATATATATAGAGAGAGAGAGAGAGAGAGAAAGATATTTTTTTGTTTATTAATGAAAGGAGGAACATGCTTCATAAAAGCATCAGATTTCTCTGATAATATAGCATTTGAAATAGGGATGCCGTGAGTATTTGAATCCTGTTTTGATTAGTGCGTCAATGTGAACCACTTAGGGAAGCTATGTAAACAAGCCACCGTCGGCACAAGGTCGTCTCTCGCCGCTGCAATATAATGTTGAGGAGGGTTGGATAAATAATCGCCAAAAATCAGGACAACATTTATAATTGGTAAATATTTACTTTCGGGCAGTCAAAACCCCCTAATAGAAAAAGTAAATAATTAGGCCAATTTTATTTTAAAATTCCATGGCTTTACGGTTTCATTCCCGTTGTAAATTGTTTGTTTTTGCGGATTTAGGAATGTCTAGTGTGGGGTTAAGTAAGGAAAGTAAATTATGCTTGAAAATAAATAAATTCGAGTTGCCATGGGATACAAGAAGGGTAGAGGCTTTGCCTCTCCCTCGCCCGTGATTTATTGAAATCGTTCAAAATATTCAATTAGCAGTGAATAAAAGTTTGCAGTAAGTGGATATTTGTGACGGCCCATCTACGATCTATGGAAGAAATCTGAGGTAATCTAAATAATGCAGTACAGTCAAACCCAGGATTTTAGAAGCGTCAGGCGAGCGGACACAGCCACTTTATGAGACGCTTACTCACCTGAAGCACAACTCACGAACACAATTATGAAGCAGTATTGAACCCATTGCTATAACACGTAACGTTATTATTTCAGAGCCAAAGACACCCAAAAAAAAAAAAAAAAAAAAAAAAAAAAAAAAAAAAAAAAAAAACTTTTGCATTAAGTATTGTAAGTATTAATATTAGCAGTAATATTCGAGGTATTAGTATTGTTATGTTGATATTAGCTTGGTGTTTCGTGAGTATTGTGAACACCCAAGGCAAACTATTTGGCACAGTGAACGGATTCACAATACTGTATGTTTGGGAAACCGATACTGTAAGCATTCAAAGGGTGTATGAAGTGGTAAGAATGCCATACAAATGTGTTGCATTTAATGCCAATATTATCAGTCAAACTCCCTCACTGTGTTCATGTGCTAGGAGACAGTGACAATTGTTGTGTTCATGAGTTATAAGCACTGCTTTCTATTATCGTGAACCATTTACTCACTCTTTTAGTAACCGTATCCGCTCACCTGATGTTTCCGTCAACCCTGGCTTAGACATCCCTCGAGCAAGGGGGATAAAGAAATTATGGATCGTGACTGTACCCCTTATATTTCTTTAATATATTTTTCTCTGTGAGTGAGGGAGACGAAAGGCAGAACTGCCAGTGACGAGTGCCTCCCCCAGAATTGAAAGAGTGACAGGGCCCATATCAAGGGACGTTCGAACCAAAATGACTGGACACACGGAGTTTGAAGCAATTTAAGTCATAGGATGAGGGAAAGACTGATTCTGGGGGAGAGTTCCACAGCTCAGCTGTTGTATAGAAGAAAACTTGAGAATAAAGTTTCACTCTTGGGTTGGAGAGTTGCACAGAGTAGGGGTGGGATTGTGTTGCAAGACGGATGCTACGCACTCTACGAAGGGGGGGTGGTATACACTGAGAGAGCTATGAGGAACACTGATCATTGTAATAGCGGTAAACACAAGCAACCCTTGTGAACGCCGCGGCAATACGCAACTAAGCGTACTCCCCCAACTATGCCTTTCCTAGAACGGAATATAGCATACAAATAAAAGGAGACTTGTATGAATCACTTGCCCCTCCAGGTTCTCTCTCGTCAGGTGGAAATCGCACTTACTCATAAAAGAAACGAGTTATATTTAAACTTGCCAACTGTAGGCTCACATTTTGAACTTGATTGTTTTAAATAGAATCTAAATATAGTTCATGATTTAGAAGAAAGTAGTTATCAATTACATTTATTCTTTTAAATTACGGTACGTGTTTATATAATTCTACTCATTATCAGATATATTAACAACGTGACTTATCTAAATGTTGTAATTATTTTGTCATGCCCCATTATTTGTGTGTTAATAATTGTTATCATTGTAATTATATTATATATACAATACCACTGGTAATATTGGTTCCATATTTGACTGTCCTCTAACGTTGTTATCATTAACAATAATATTCTATTAGTATTATTACAATCTTTAGCGCCACATTATCACCAAGGTATCTCTATGGACAGTACTTTTAACCCTCATGCCCCGAAATGTCATGTTCGTGGCTTTGTTTGTAGAAGACAAATTCCTCAATCGTTAATGCTATAATCACCTGGGAGACAAAAATACAAAGTTTTTCTCTCTCACATAACTTCGTTCAGCTAAATCTCATAATACACAAACGTTACTTTAGCAAGAAAAAAGTGGATGACGAATTACCACAACCATGACGCTATTCATAACTACCCGGGAAAAAATACAGTTATATTATCTTTCGCCTAATTTCGTACATTTTACTACGTTGCATACGCACATAAAACCCGTCTCGTGAGTTCCTAATCACTACACTGCCATTTATTATTTAGTTAGTTAAAATAGGACTTCAGAGGCTATCAACCCTTCTGGATTATGAAGCCAGCACACTGAAAGCCAAGTATATTTTAAGGACTGGAGCCCCTTTTCGAGAACCCCAGTCCCTTGCGTGTATTATATATTAACCCTCTCCGACATATGACGCAATTTTGAGCCTATTAGGGATACTTTAAAGCCTTTATTACCATCAGGATTTTTTACAAACCTTTATTTTAGTTACTTCAACCTCTGCAGTTGTCTTTGAGTTAGCCGTGGGCAGAAAACTAATTTTGGAGAGGTAATTATAAGAGTGAGAGAACTCTATTTCTTATTGCTAATCTGGCAACCTCTGCGTCATATGAGTCTGAAGGGGTTAAGCAAGAAGTTGGAAACCCCCTTGGATGGTAGTGATTCGTGAGACTTGAGGGTCCGGCTCATCGACACTGTGTCTGTAAATCACAGCCTCCCTCACACAACAGTCATATCCAATATTTGGTATATTATAGTACCGGTACTTTATACCATCATTATTAATCAATAAAAAACACCATCTGAGGAGGAGCACTTTATTGACAACGTTTCACAGATAGCTTCTTCAAGTTATGGACCTGAAGAAGCTATCTGCGAAACGTTGTCAATAAAGTGTTCCTCCTCATATGATGGGTTATATTCATTCTGTCAATTGTTCGGATTTCATTTTAACATAATTTTTAATATTGACAACATATAATTTTATGTGGTCATCATCACCGAAATTTGAAATATTACAGTTTTTGTTGTTTGTCATTAGTGCCCTGTATTAACATCAATGTGACAATCAACATCATCACCATCATCATTATCGTTACCACCATCATTATCATCAATGCCAGTCATCATCAATATTGCAATCAACATCACCACCATTATCAATATCGTCACCACCATCATCACTATTATCATTAACGTCATCACAATCACCATCATCTTTATATCTACCACCACCACCTTCATCACCATTATCATTAACGCCATCACAATCACCATAATCATCTTTATCATTACCACCATCATCATTATCATTAACGTCATCACAATCACCATCGTCATAATCATCTTCATCGTTACCACCACCATCATCATCATCATTTTCTTAGTATTGATGTTGTTTAAGGTGTTTTTTCCATGAATACCGTTGTCACCACTACATAATCACTCGGTTCGTACCAGTTAATAGTGTAGCGTTATCAATACAGTTAAAGCCATCATCATCACTATCATCACCATGGTCACTATTGTAAAAATTAGCTTCATCACACTAATAAACACGTCATTACTTTTCTCTTCACTTCACCTTTAACCCCTTTACGTAAATTTCATCCTATGCTGGTTATCAATAGACGATTTTCTTAAGTTTATCATCTACCTCTACAACTCAAATTAGTAAATACGATCTCAATAAACCCTCTTAATAACATAGGTCCTTCTTAAGCTGCATAAAATCATCTATTTTTAACCAGAATAAAAGGTAGAAAGGGGTCATGGTGCGGAAGGGGTTAACCCTCTCAGTATACCAGGATATTTTGATTAGACGATTTTATTTACTTAGGGAAGGAATTTTAGATACCAGAGGGTTAATTGAGTTTTTACTCCTTTGATTCTAAGAGATGATTCCTAAACGGCACAAAATCGTGTAAGAATACCCAGATTATAATGAAGAAACATGTCCTTGTGTCTTGAAGGGGCTAAGCTCACGCACATTCACAGTTAGAATATCTGAGATGGTGCCACGTACGGTCAGTTGGCAGAGTGTTGTCATTACATGGTGCCAGTGCTGTCATGTGGTGGTCAAGTAGGTGGCAATGGGGAGGGTTGGTGGTGATGGTGATGTAGTGAAGGTGTTGGTGTGGTGATGATGACTGGTAATTATGTTAGCGGTGTGGTGGTGATGTAGTGTTGGTGGTGGTGTATGTTATGGTGTGGTGGTGATGGCTGGTAGTTATGTTAGTGGTGTGGTGGTGTTGTAGTGTTAGTGGTGGTGGTGTTTGTTATGGTGTGGTGGTGGTGATGGCTGGTAGTTATGTTAGTGGTGTGATGGTGATGTAGTGTTAGTGGTGGTGGTGTTTGTTATGGTGTGGTGGTGATGTAGTGTTGGTGGTGGTGGTGTTTGTTATGGTGTGGTGGTGATGTAGTGTTGGTGGTGGTGGTGTTTGTTATGGTGTGGTAGTGATGCCAGGTAGTTATGTTAGTGGTGTGGTGGTGATGTAGTGAAGGTGGTGGTGTTTGTTATGGTGTGGTGGTGATGACTGGCAGTTATGTTAGTGGTGTGGTGGTGATGTAGTGAAGGTGGTGGTGTTTGTTATGGTGTGGTGGTGATGACTGGTAGTTATGTTAGTAGTGTGGTGGTGATGTAGTGTTAGTGGTGGTGTTTGTTATGGTGTGGTGGTGATGACTGGTAGTTATGTTAGTAGTGTGGTGGTGATGTAGTGTTAGTGGTGGTGTTTGTTATGGTGTGGTGGTGATGACTGGTAGTTATGTTAGTAGTGTGGTGGTGATGTAGTGTTAGTGGTGGTGTTTGTTATGGTGTGGTGGTGATGACTGGTAATTATGTTAGTTGTGTGGTGGTGATGTAGTGTTGGTGGTGATTATTGTTATGTAGTGGTGATTGTGGTATTGGTGGTGGTGATGATGACTAGTAGGGATGTTAGTGTTGTAGTGTATATATATATATATATAGTGACAAATAGTCCTGGTGATAGTGGGGGTGTATGGTGGTAATGGTGACGATACTCTGTGCCATATAAGCAGGTCAAAACTCTGGAACATTAACCTCTATAACCCACAAACTACTAATGTAATCGGGCTAATATTTTTACCAGTTGGGAAGGGCCAGCCAAATAGGCATGGCAATTTACAGCCCATTTGCTCTAACCCTTATTGAGTTATAGAGGTTAGTATTCAAGAGTGTTGGCCTACTTACTTGGAACAGGGTATAGTAGGGATGTTGTGGTGCTGTGTGTATTAACATACAGTGAAGGGGTGGTGATAGTACTTATTGTAGTGGTGATGCCTGGTGGTTATAGTGAGTAGCAGGGATAGCAGTGATGTGGGGTGGTGTTGTATATAGTGCCAATAGTGTAGGTTGGCTATAGTGACATGCTGTAATTGTTATGGTTGTGGTGGTGTATGGTGCTATTAGTTACAGTTAGTGGTGTATTTATTGTCAGGTTGAATTATTGTAAGTGGTTGGTATAAATAGTGAGGTCAATGGTTAAATAATTGTTATAGTTGTTAACTGGTAGTGATAGTGTTGATGATAGCATAATGGTGTTGTAAGGTAACTATAAGAATACAAGGTGATATTAATGGGTACCGGTATATATATATATATATATATATATATATATATATATATATATATATATATATATATATATATACTGTATATATACTGTGTATATATATATATATATATATATATATATATATATATATATATATATATATATATAGAGAGAGAGAGAGAGAGAGAGAGAGAGAGAGAGAGAGAAATAAAAAATTATGGTGTTGATAGGGATAAAAGTGGATGATGTACGGTGCTTATGGTGAACGATGGTGACAGTGACAGCTAACAGTGATGCTAGTCGCTATATTATGTAGTTTATTTAGTATGATGGTGATTGGTAGAAATAGTGATGATGTCGAGAATATATGGTGATTCTGATGATGACTAGTGGTGATACTGTGAGGATATATAGTTGAACATTAAACTACTGTATATATTGGTTATGGTGACAAGTGGTGTAGTGATAGTAGTTAATGGATAGTTAGTGATTATCATGATAGTGTCACGTGATAATAATGAAGTGTCGTGTTATACTGACGATATATAATTCATAAAGGTTGTGTATAGATGATGAAGATGATGATGGCATGTGGTGGTGGTTTTGTGGTGTCACATGGGGTTAGCAGTATAATTGTTAATGTGTTGGCAGTGTTACATGAAGGTGTTGGCAGTACAGTATAAGGGTGTTGGCAGTGTCACGTGGAGTTAACAGTATCATAATGAAGGTGCTGTCAATGTTGTGAAGATGTTGGCAGTCTCGCGAATATGTTGGCAGTATCTTGTGAAAGTGTTGACAGCATGAAGGTGTTGGCAGTGTCACATGAAAGTATGGACAGTCACATATGTTTACAGTGTCACATTAAGGTGTTGGTAGTGTCAAATGAAGGTGTTGGCGGTGTCAAGTGGAGGTGTTGGCAGTGTCACATGAAGGTGTTGGCAGTGTCAAATGAAGGTGTTGGCAGTGTCACGTGGGGGTGATGGTAGTGTCACATGAAGGTGTTGGCAGTGTCACATGAAGGTGTTGGCAGTGTCACATGAAGGTGTTGGCAGTGTCACATGAAGGTGTTGGCAGTGTCACATTAAGGTGTTGGCTGTGTCACATTAAGGTGTTGGCTGTGTCACATTAAGGTGTTGGCAGTGTCACATGAAAGCGTTGGCAGTGTCACCTGAAGGTGTTGGCAGTGTCACATGAAGGTGTTGGCAGTGTCACTTGAAGGTGTGGCAGTGTCACATTAAGGTGTTGGCAGTGTCACCTGAAGGCGTTGGCAGTGTCACCTGAAGGAGTTGGCAGTGTCACATTAAAGTGTTGACAGTGTCACCTGAAGGTGTTGGCAGTGTCACCTTAAGGTGTTGACAGTGTCACTTGAAGGTGTTGGCAGTGCCAACTGAAGGTGTTGGCAGTGTCACATGAAGGTGTTGGCAATGTCACATTAAGGAGTTGGCAGTGTCACATGAATGTGTTGGCTGTGTCACCTGAAGGTGTTGGCTGTGTCACATGAAGGTGTTGGCAGTGTCACCTGAAGGGGTTGGCAGTGTCACCTGAAGGTGTTGGCAGTGTCACATGAAGGTGTTGACAATGTCACATGAAGGTGTTGGCAGTGTCATATAACGGTGTTGGCAGTGTCATATGAAGGTGTTGGCAGTGTCACGTGAAAGTGTTGGCTGTGTCACATGATGTTGGCAGTGTCACGTGAAGGTGTTGGCAGTGTCACATGAAAGTGATGGCAGTGTCATGTGAAGGTGTTGGCAGTGTCACATGAAGGTGTTGGCAGTGTCACGTGAAAGTGTTGGCTGTGTCACATGAAGATGTTGGCAGTGTCACATGAAGGTGTTGGCAGTGTCACATGAAAGTGATGGCAGTGTCATGTGAAGGTGTTGGCAGTGTTACATGAAGGTGTTGGCAGTGTCACATGAAAGTGATGGCAGTGTCATGTGAAGGTGTTGGCAGTGTCATGTGAAGGTGTTGGCAGTATCACATGACGGTGTTGGCAGTGTCACATGAAAGTGTTGGCAGTGTCACATGAAGGTGTTGGCAGTGTCACATGAAGGTGTTGTCAGTGTCACATGAAGGCATTGGCAGTGTCACATTAAGGCGTTGGCAGTGTCACATGCAGGTACTGGCAGTGTCACATGAAGGTGTTGGCAGTATCACATAAAGGTGTTGGCAGTGTCACATGAAGGTGTTGGAAGTGTCACATGAAGGAGTTGACAGTGTCACATGAAGGTGCAGACAGTGCCATGTGAAAGTGTTTGCTGTGTCACGTGAAGGTGTTGGCAATGTCATGTGAAGGTGTTGGCAATATCATGTGAAGGTGTTGGTAATGTCACATGAAGGTGTTGGCAGTGTCACATGAATGTTTTGGCATTGACATGTGAAATTGTTGGAAGTATCATGTAAATGTGCAGGCAGTTTTATGTGAAGGTATTGGCAGTGTCATATACAGTATAGGTGTTGGCAGTGTTATGTGAAGGTGTTGGCAGGGTCATATAAAGGTGTTGGCAGTGTCCAGTGAAGGTGTTGGCAGTGTCACGTGAAGGTGTTGGCATTTTCATGTGAAGGTGCTGGCAGTGTGAAGGTGTTGGCAGTGTCACGTGAAGGTGTTGGCAGGATCATATAAAGGTGTTGGCAGTGTCATGTGAAGGTGTTGGCAGTGTCACGTGAAGGTGTTGGCAGTGTCACGTGAAGGTGCTGGCAATGTCATGTGAAGGTGTTGGCAGGGTCATGTGAAAGTGTTGGCAGTATGATGGCGTTGGCAGTGTCCAGAGAAGGTGTTGGCAGTTTCCAAAGAAGAAGTTGGCAGTGTCATACGAAGATGTTGTCATTGTCACGCTAGAATGAGCAGTATTCGATCGTTGACGTGGTGTAGTAAGTAGTTGTTAGAGTATGTGTCACCAAATGTGTTCAGAAAGGTGTCAGTTGGCATATGGTGTCAGTTTGGTGTAAAAAAAAAATAAAAAAAAAAAAAAAAAAAAGAGCACCAAAGGAAGACACACACACACACACACACACACACACACACACATAATAAATAATAGTACACACATTTACACACTGATTGCAAATGACATGCCTACACACACACAAACATCCACTGGAACACATACAAACATAATGACAGAGACAACACAAACAAACACACTCATAAACACACACACAATACACACATATACAGAGACATCACATACATACACACAGTACACATACACACACCGTCGCACTCACAGCTTACTCTATACTGGCACCCTCACCGTCACACCACCAACAGGGTCTCTCTCTCTCTCTCTCTCTCTCCTCAGTGCCACAACTCTACCCCTTAACACCCCATCATACCCCCCTTGGTGCCAACCTGAGCCCCTCCCCTTGGTGCCACTCCTCTCCCCTCCCCTCCCCTTGGTGCCACTACTCTCCCCTCCTCTCCCCTTTGTGCCACTCGTATGCCCCCTCCCCTCCCCTTGGTGCCACTCATCTCCCCTCCCCACACCTTGGTGCCACTCATCTCCCCTCCCCTTGGTGCCACTCCTCTCCCCTCCCCACACCTTGGTGCCACTCCTCTCCCCTCCCCTTGGTGCCACTCCTCTCCCCTATCCTTGGTGTCACTCCCCTTCTCTCCGCTTTACTTGGTGTCCCTACTCTCCCCTTGGTTGTTGTTGTTGTCGTTCCCTAGGCTACCTGGCCGAACAGCCCCGAGTCTCTAAGGAAAGCCATGGCTGCGATCAGGCTTTCCCACTTGCCCGGGCGACCGAAGGCATTCCCAGGTTCTCGTGCCCCCATAGAGGGGTCAGGGATTGATTGAGGCAGTTTGGCTCCCAGGACTGATCCCATTGGTCGGCGGCCCACTGTACCCCACCGGTTGCAATCTTGTTCCCGGTCGGGAGAGCCGGCAGCCATCCACAGTCGGCAGCCCCGGGAGGTGGACCCCTGACGAAGACACCGCCACTCAAGGTCCTCTCCCCTTGGTTCCACTACTCTCACCTTGGTGCAACTGCTCTTCCCTCCCCTCCCATTAGTGCCACTCTTCTCCCCTTAATGTCACTCCTTTCCCCTCCTCTCCCTTTAGTGCCACTACTCTTCCCTCCTCTATCCTTGGTGCCACTAATCTTCCCTCCTCTCCCCTTAGTGCCAATCATCTTCCCTCCTCTCCCCTTAGTGCCACTCCTCTACCTTCCCCTCCCCTCCCCTTAGTGCCACTCCTCTACCCTCCTCTTCCCTTAATGCCACTCCCCTCCCCTCCCCCCCTTAATCCTTACCCGGTCCCCCTAACACTACCTTGCCCAACCTCCATCCCCTTCACTTGATGCCATTACTTCCCCCCTCCTCTTGAATATACTCCCCTCCCCTTCACAGCTATCTATTTCTCTCCTCCCCATCACCCCCTTTATTCTCAAGCTGGAACCCCCCCCCCCCCCCCCCCCCCCCACCACCACCACCACCACCACACCTCCTCTTCCCTTAATGCCACTCCCCTCCCCTCCCCCCCTTAATCTCTCTCTCGGTCCCCTCTCTCTCTCTTGCCCTCTCTCCTCTCCCCTTCTCTTGATGCCATTACTCTCCCCCTCTCTCTCTTGAATATACTCTCTCTCTCTCTCTTCACAGCTATCTATTCTCTCTCTCTCTCATCACCCCCTTTATTCTCAAGCTGACCCCCCCCCCCCCTTCTACTCTCCTCTCTCTCTCTCTCTCTCTCTCTCTCTCTCTCCCCCCCTTAATCCTCTCTCTCCGGTCCCCCTAACACTACCTTGCCCAACCTCCCTCCCCTTCACTTGATGCCATTACTTCCCCCCTCCTCTTGAATATCTCTCTCCCCTTCACAGCTATCTATTTATCTCCTCTCATCACCCCCTTTTTTCTCCAGCTGGAACCCCCACTCACCCCCACCCCCACCACCACCACCACCTCTCTCTCTCTCTCTCTCTCTCTCTCTCTCTCTCTCTCTCTCTCTCTCTCTCTCTCTCTCCATGATGTGATGTGATGATGCCCACAGTAAATTAGTCTCACCAATATTAATCCTTATTATACCTGGATCTCGTTCATACATTGCAAAAGGTAAATCACTTATCAATATACCCAATGATCTTATATATACTCTTTATCATCATGCCCTTTATTTACCCTACATTTTATAGTGTGTAAAGTAAACTGTGGATTGTGTTCTTTTATTTATCATATATTATTTTAATTAAGCGTTGTTTCCACGTAGCGATTTTGATTAGTTGTCATTTTACTGTGTTCGTATACGTTTTGGTTTGTTTATTTTGCAAGTTTTACATTATAAATTTAGTTATAGGACAGGCAGCCATATTGCCAACATAATGACGTACAGTAATTATAGCTAGAGATCCTGTAGTAAGAGAGAGTGGCCATCTTTTTCTTTGGGCGCCATTTTGTTGCCCCAATTATCAACCAACAGGGGTTCATTTCATATTTAAGGGGAGATGGGCCGTTTAGCTGGCCACCTTTCTCCCTGGGTTAAGCCCCATTTGTTTTGAGATTATAAGACGTTCGGCCCATTACTTTGGCGATTTTAACACCTTTCGCCCCATTTCGTAGTCAATTTTAAGACCTTTCGTGCCATTTAGGTGTCGATTTTTTTCCTGGCGAGCGATAGCGAGCCTGATATTTTAAGAGAAACCGGTCTTGGGCCGGGACATTTTTCTACCGAAAAATGTACACATTTATCTTGAAGGGTGGTCTAGGGGTGTTTTCTAAGCTTGATGGAGGTCTGGCGAAGAAACTAAGAAATAATGGAATAATTGAATCAATAGACCAAAATAACGGTCCATCTCCCCTTAATAAGCATGTAGAAAAGAAATCCAAAAATCAAAACTATAGATCTTGTACCAATATGTCCGAATGTTGATTATGGGCGTGGAGATATTCAACACTTTCTGTACCAGTGACGTCTGCTATATATTTTGTTTTAGCTATATTTAGACTATTTTTTGCAGCTTAGGAAAGATCTGTGCTAGTTAAACGGGTTGATTGAGATAGTTCGAAGCCATAGCATTGCTAGAGATCCTTCCTAAACTGAGTCAAATTGATTAGTAGTCGCCCGAATACAATTATAAAGACGTCGCCGGCACAGTACGGGTTAATACAATTATAAAGACGTCGCCGGTACAGTACGGGTTAATACAATTATAAAGATGTCGCCGGTACAGTACGGGTTAATACAATTATAAAGATGTCGCCGGTACAGTACGGGTTAATACAATTATAAAGACGTCGCCAGTACAGTACGGGTTAATACAATTATAAAGACGTCGCCGGTACAGTACGGGTTAATACAATTATAAAGACGTCGCCGGCACAGTACGGGTTAATACAATTATAAAGACATCGCCGGCACAGTACGGGTTAATACAATTATAAAGACGTCGCCGGTACAGTACGGGTTAATACAATTATAAAGACGTCGCCGGTACAGTACGGGTTAATACAATTATAAAGACGTCGCCGGTACAGTACGGGTTAATACAATTATAAAGACGTCGCCGGTACAGTACGGGTTAATACAATTATAAAGACGTCGCCGGTACAGTACGGGTTAATACAATTATAAAGACGTCGCCGGTACAGTACGGGTTAATACAATTATAAAGACGTCGCCGGTACAGTACGGGTTAATTAGTAGCAAGAGGTAAATATTACCAGCGGCTCCAAGATGGCGGAATTTGGCCGATCTCTTTTACTATCGAGTCTCGAATTTTAGCGGTCCCCGGCATACCTAATATTACTATAGGTAGCGCCAGCGAACTTGACAATAATCTTGACCCCTTAACTGCTTATCATTCGAAATGAATGCAAACAATCGGGCTGAAGTTTCTATCATTTGGGAAGAGTCCACCAAAAAATAGGAGTGGATATTTACAGCCAGTTTGCTCAAGGTCCTTTTGATTGATTTTGATTTTGCCCCGAGGGGCGAGTTTATTGAGCAGCGCCCCCCATCCTGTAAGGGGACAACCATTAGTAAGGCGATACATACTGCTCAAAGAGCCATTATTCCACTGAAACAACAGCATCGTCGTCTGGTTACATTCATATTTGTGTTTATAAGTCAGGTTGGCATTATTCAGATGTGTTATTATAGTTTCCTCATTTAATTGAAATTAATAATTCAGTCACATTTTGTTTTTGTTTTTTTTTGTTTTTTTCATGAGCACGTATATACAGCACATGTGGCAATCAAATGAGGAAACTATAATAACACCAGACGACGATACTGTTGTTACAGTAGAATAATGGCTCTTTGAGCAGTATGTATTGCCTTACCAGTGGTTGTCCCCTTATTATTATTATTATTTTATTATTATTATTGAAATACCACAGGAACGAAAATTCCTGGGAGCGAAACTTCCACCCCCAACGAGATCCCTCTCTTTCTACCACCTCCCTCCACATGTTACACGTCTCGTTAATCACAGTCTTCTAATATACAAATCACATTTCCTTACCCCCTGACATTCTTGAAATACCCACTAAGTATATTCAATTAGATACCAACCATGCAGACTATAATACGTTCGTTGTGTATGGGTACGAGGCGATCTCAAGACACATTAGCTCCCAGTGCACAACGAACCGGATCATGATTATGTCCGCCTGTATTAAATTATGTATTATGTTGATTTATACCATTGCCTATTTGTGTAATAATTGTATTCAGCTAACTATGATCTCAATAACCATTGATGTAATGAAAATATGAATAGTCTCCTCATACGATTGCACTAGTTCTGTAGTGCTATTATTTACAACCGGCCCTTTTGAGTTAGGCCTACAGAGGTCAGGGATCAAGATTATTGTCAAGTTCGTTGGCGCTACCTGTAGTTTTTTCACTGTCTTATTACCGTAATTTGGAGACATATTATAGTTAAGGGGGGGTATTTAGTGTGTTCCCTAAGTTTTCATAAAGCTTAAAATTACACCCCCTAGACCCCTTTCAAGATAAATTTGTACATTTTTCGGTAGAAAAATGTCCCGGCCGGAGGCCGATTGCTCTTAAATTATAGGCTCGCTATCGCTCGCCAAGAAAAAATCGACACCTTAATGGCACGAAAGGTCTTAAAATTGACAGAAATGGGGCAAAATTTCTTAAAATGTCTAAACTACTAGGGCGAACGTCTTAAAATCTCAAAAGCAATGGGGCTAATCATGAGGGACAAAGGCGTCCAGAAAAAAATCCCTCAAGTGGAAATCTCCCCATTAAGATACCGTAATGTTGTATAAGGTTTTAGAACGTCTAAACACTATCTGATCCGACGTCTTGTGGGTTACTATCAAACAAATTGGTTTTATTGTTAAGGATTTTTCTTTATTTCAATTGTTCTTTTCGAGCAATGTATTTTAGTTTGTCCCCTAGGTTAACAAAAACGCCTTCCCAGACTTCAAGTACAAAATGCCTACACAGACCCATTTCAAGATCTAGGCTTGCTATCGTTCGCCCAGAAAACAACCGACGCCTGAGTAAGTTGACGCACCACATTCTCTTAATCTAATGGGATGACACGTCTTAAAATCTCAAAACGAATACAACTAGCAAGGGAGCTCCAAGAAGACCGGCCTCGGGTCAAATAGGATAAATGTACGGTCTTTTGCTTTTAACATTACGGACACATTATAGTGTAGTGTGCTTCCCCTTATGCTCCCCCCCCCCCCCCTCAAATACCCATGTGCTATTGACTTCCGCCCCTCCCCCCCAACCCCCACCCCTCTCCCCCTCTCCAGTAACACCCAACGCTTCTTTCATCCCTCTTCTCTCCCCCTCCAGTACTCGGAGGTTAATTAAAGAGTCCCTAACTACCAAGCCTCTAAAGGTATATTGGTAGTAGTTAACCCATTCCATATAAGGGTACAAAGGGCGAGCAAGCACAGCCAAATTACTCCCAATATACAGTATATATATATATATATATATATATATATATATATATATATATATATATATATATATATATATATATATATATATATATATATATATATATATATATATATATATATATATATATCCTGTATATATATTTCAATTCAAAATGTCATATAATTGTTTTGCCACGATGTTCAGTAAAGAGTGTTTAGGATAAGCCGAAGAATGAAATACATTTGGTATGGATATCTAACAATTGCTGGGCTTGGTATGCCCATCATTGTGATATATTGTCGTGTTATACTACTCGCAGCTAACACTTTCATCTTTAAGCCAGCTAAATTAAGTTATTTTTATACGTATTGCATGCTACTTCAAATAAAACATTCTTAGAACATTTACATTTTACTTTTTGCAAGAAGTAACAAAGTCAATTATATTTACTTTTTACTTCTTAGGCCTATGCGTTTTCACACCGCGATACAAATATAACGTTCTTATTTAATTTACTGTTTACTTATTGCAAGAAGGAACAGATGTTTTTACTGATTGGAAGATGTAACATTGTCATTATAACACTTAACTTGTACTTATTACTCGTTCTCATACCGCGACCTAAATCCCAAAATTTCCATTTATGTTCATATGATGTGGGATTTTTTTTGTTTTTACTTATTACCCGTTTTCACTCCGCAACCTAGAACCCCAAAACCTATGTTAATGATATTAGTTAATAATTAATAACAGGGGGCTAGGAATCCTCCTCAACATGTAAAATTCACCTACTTGACGAGACAGTAAGGGGCGAGTGTAAAGTCAGTGAAAATAGGTTAGCCTAAACTGAACAAGATGCGGAAATACACTAAGACTACCAGGCTAAGTGAGGTACCTTTATTAGTCTCGTTGTAACGTGTCTGCCTCGTAACCCAAGGGTCATGGGTTCGATTCCCGGCCTGGGTGCAGATTTTCGGGAGGCTATTTTCAGCATTTAACGAAGTTTAGGTTTGTTGGTAAAATTGTCAGATGGTTTAAAGTAAGTTTAGTGGGCAAAGGCAAATGTCCTCATAAGAGCCAAGGCCTAAAACAAGCTTTCCAAAACACCCCACTGACACTCAAAACAAAGCAATATGTGATTAGGAGATAATTCCCCTCCATTACTAGCTACCACTCCTACATGTGTCCCCCCCCCCCCTCAATTATCAGCTATTTTTCCCCGTATTCTCCCTTTTATCGGTTAATTTTCGGCGATAATTTCCCTCACACGGTCTCTTTAACACGGGCGAGGCACCTAGAGATCCTTGCAACACAGAGACTTCTACTCAGAGCCGTCAGTGTCACTCGAGAGCTCGGGAAGGGAGCATATACGCCGCCCCAGCTCTCGCCTCATGATACGACCGGGCGGAAATAATAAGTCTTTCTCACCACCCAAATGCCATTCCTACTTATTTTAATGCTCTTAAATGTTAATATCTTCACATTATACGTAAAATAGGTGCATATGGATAAGTTTAATGATATTTATGGTATACAGGTATATGAAGATTTTTGTGAGGAATGAACCGAAATACCTTCGCCTAGCGGGACATTTCAAATACTATAGCTCCGCGCTTCCCAGGTTAAAATCACGTACCAAATCCAGTCTTTCAAGGTATAGGGTCGTAAGGACCATGAAATATTGTATTAAAGGTCGCCATCAAAATAGTTTGGGAACCACTGACTTAGAGAGATAGGGATAGATAGATAAAAAAGAGAAATAGCAAGAACGAGTAATGGAAGTGGCGAAGGACAAGATATAGGCTATGAGCATGGTGTGTGTATGTGTTCGTTAGGGAGAGAAAAGAGAGGTTGGGGGCTGGCTATAATGCTTTCAATCTACTTCTGCATCTTGCTTCTTTCTGCATTGTTGTTGTTATTATTGGCAACTGTGATCGGTGATTCTTCTTAATTGCATTTTTCCTCTTATATATTTTCGTGCTCTGTACGGTGTTTGTGACAGAAAACGATCACTCATGGATATTTCATGGGTGACTTGTGATAACTTTATATCCTGACATGACCGAGTTGAAGTTATAACATCGAGCTTAACAATAACTGTTATTTTTCTATTGGCTATATTACAAAACGCTGCACCCCTAAACTCCTGAATACCAACAAATGTGTACACCATTTATGTGCTAAGTACATGAATAATTATATCACATATGAAATACTTATATTTTATTGCATGATTTAATTTAGTTACACATTAAATTGAATTTTCTTTCTCTTGCATTCATAGAAATATCATTTAAAAGGCTAACTAATATGTATTATGACTTTGTAAAACTTGTTTATTTAGATATATTTCAGTCGGAATATAATTTTAAATCAAGATTTAATATTACCAATGTATTATATATGAGTATATTAAATTATTTTTTTAAATATACCCGTTATATTAAATAGATACAGGATGTCACACGAGTTATGACAAATAATTTCAGGAATAAAAGATGATGCAATTCTAAGTAAAAACAATTCTATAGCCTATAGGCTACATATTTTTGTTGTTGTCTGCATCACTGTTTAACACTCAAGCCGCGAGGCCCGACATATGTTGTATGAGAGAATCATGGCCACCCCTGCGGTGCCCGACATATGTCGGAGGGGATTTTGAGCACATTATCGGCTCTAAGAGAGAGTCCACACGTTGGGAGGATGATAGGCGGGCTCTGACCGCTCGGCGCGGCCCTAGCGCCACGACTGACACCACCTCTGCAACATTCCACACCCACGGCCTCGCGAGACCAGGAAAAAACTCGGGAAATTACCGTATTTAGGGATTTTTCACCTCCGGTTACGCAATTGCTACAGGATAACCCGTGGTCGTACAAGGATGATTCAGGTGTCATTGGATAGCTCTACTGTCGCTCTTTCACGGATACATAATTGTATTACGCTCTGGCTCTGATTTATGCATGGAAAAGAGCATGGAATTAAGCTCGTTTAAGGTAAATATGCCCGCCTGCCAGGTAGTAGAAGTTACAAACATCCCCGTCGATAAAGGGTTAATAATCAGTCATTTAAATTTGATGGTTTTAAGTGAGTGAAGAAGATGTGTTGGGTGGGACGATGGGAGGGAGTAGGCTACGCTCGTGCCTCTATGAGGAAGTTTACTCATTATTGTTTTGTTATGCCATGATATCTTTGAAAAGGGGAATATTTCTAAACTGCTATTTAATGGAGTTGTCAATTAAGATAGTATGAAGCCTTGTAGCAGTGTAATTAGCTGTTACACCTTATATACTGTAATGAAACATAGCACCACCATTTGAGAGACGAAAACTGCAAGAAAATGTAGTTTACTTGCTTGAATGTAAATTGTGGAAACATGATAATTATTTATGGGCTCTACAATAGAAGTTCTTGTGCTGATGTTGGCGAATACAAGAGGAGATACCCAAACAGGTGTCTAAATTCTAAAGTGTTTTACAGTGTTTTCCAGCATCTGCATGCCAGAGGAACGTTTCCTGGAGATTGTGGTACAGCTGAAGCTGCTGAACGAATAGAAAGTCAACCCAAAGTAAGGCAGATTATTAATTACAATACAATGATTATATTGGCTAGACTTAGTGATCGGCAATAACACCCTTAACAAAATATACTTAATACTATTACAGTTATACGTTGGCCCTAGACGCCTCTTTTGTCAAGAGCTTTGTGCCTGGCTTGAAATATCGTAAAGTATGACTAACTCCAACCTGAGTCAGTAAAAGAGACCAACGGTCCTTCATTTTACTTTTTTTTTTTTTAATATGTGGATCAGGGAGACAAAAGGCAAAATTGTCTCCCCCAAAGTTGAAAGAGTGACAGGGCCAAAATCAAAGAATGTTCGAGCCAAAATGTCTGGACACACGGAGTTTGAAGCACTTTAAGTCATAGGATGAGGGAAAGATGGATGCAGGAAGAGTTCCAGAGCTATGCTGTTGAATAGAAGAAAGATTAGGAATATCTGTTCACTTTTGAGTTGGAGAGTTACACAGAGTAGGGGTGGGATTGTGTTGCAAGACTGGTACTACGTACCCTACATAGAGGAGGTGGTATACACTGAGAGAGCTCTGAGGAACACTGATTATTGTAGTAGCGATAGAATAGCGAGAGAACTCTAATATAATGTAGTAATGTACACCCTATGTGGTGGATTGTGTTCTTTTATTTATAAATTATTATTTTAATTAAGCGTTGTTTCCACATAGCGATGTTGATTAGTTGTTTTGTCTTTTTACTGTGTTCGTATAAGTTTTGGTTTGTTTATTTTAAAAGTTTTACATTATAATCCCACAGCATAATCAGCGAATCGGCAGAGAATCAAACCCAGAGTATAATACAGACCGAGCCAGCAAAGCTGGAAAGGCTTTACATAAATAATGACGATCCGTGCCTAGTCAGTAGTATAGAATCAAAGCTATGCTACGTTTTGATATAGCTAACAATATGTTAGAACGCTCCACGTCTATTTATTCGCACATAATTTGTGTTACTTCCAATGGATTTTGATGTGTGATGTGCAGTATTTGATTTTGACAATTGATTTGCTAGGAATTGACTCCTACATCCTTCCCAAACTTAGCCCCATCCTGATAGTGGGCTAAGTGGGGAATTTACACACTTGGGGTATGGTTGTAGTTTACCAACCAGATTATGTTACCTCTTGACAAGAGATGGCAAGGCAGCATGCTACACGCTAATGATAAAAGCTTTCCAGGATGTAGGACTCCGACCTTTATTTGTAGGGATAGGCTGGGAGGTTAATAATACTAATAATTTGTAATTCATATATTAGACTAGAAAATACATTAAGCAACAGCACAGAGATATTTGCGACATAAAGGTAGCCCAAACCCTTAACTAGCATCGGATAACCTTGTGATCATTATATGAATACGCTAGATCGACAAACACAAACTAAGCAGGCTATCAGTGCGACGTACTGAATTCTATTACATGTTAATAACATCAAAAGTCTATCGGTCCCTATTTTCCCTAATAAATTATTTCTAATAGTGCGGCACAAGACGTCTTATCTTTAATGATATCGAAAAGTTTGTTTAGAGTAGGCTAATGACAGGACAAAATGAATAGCCTTGCCAGGGGTCGGGTGTTAGGCGACGATTAAAATTCAGACAAAACTTACCTTAAAAAGCCACCTCACACAAAAAAAAGTTGGTAAATGTTTCGCAATGTTCCCGTTATAATATCCTCAAGTACCGGTAACCTATTAACCTAAGACGTGCGCATGGGGGGTATGAGACATCACATGCCTGTGCGCACATATTTGAGCTGTTCCCATCACTAACATCGTTATTTTACCATAACTAGCATTAATACTTATCCATATGCGCCTATTTTACGTTGATTATAAAGGTATTAACCTGTTACAGCAATAAAACAAGTGGAAACAGCGTTTGGATGGTCAAAATCGGCGATACAGGCCGGGAGTTACATAACCAAAGGCTGAGGCAACCTCCCTCCCCTCCACGTCTGGAGAGAGATTGACGATCGATACTCTCTCTCTCTCTTGCACTCGCTTGGTAACAGTAATGACAACGCCCTGCTAGCAACTCGCTAATGTTAGCACGAAAATAGACCACAGAATCAGGGAATAACAGGGAAAATAGGTGATAATTGAAGGAGGGGGGGGGGGGGGGAGGAGGGGGTGTGGAGGAGTGATATTTGGCATGGGTAAAAAAAAAATAAAAAAATAAAAAAGGGTTCAAGTTTTTTTGGGGTGGTTTAAATGGATTATTTTAGGCCCAGGATCTTAACCCTCTCACGACCATAGGACATAGAGGTTGCCAGATTAGCAATAAGAAATAGATTACTCTCACTGTTATAATTACCTCTCCAAAATTAGTTTTCTGCCCACAGCTAACTCAAAGACAACTGCAGAGGTTGAAGTAAACAAACTAAAGGTTTATAGATACCCCTGACGGTAACAAAGGCTTTAAAGTATCCCTAATAGGCTCAAAAATCGCGTCAGGATGTAAGAGGGTTAAGAGTCTTCCCTCAGTCGCCCGGAGAAACTCATAAGAGTCTTCCCGCACTTGCCGGGTTAAGAACTGGTCAGGGGACTGGTTATAACTTGTAGGATGTTTAATTGAAGTGCGGAAATCAGTATTTACTGAGAAATAACAGTCTTAAAATTAGCTATGTTTTACCAGACTCGTATTCTATGGATAGATAAATAATAAATAACCTAACCTAACCTAACCTAACCTAAATAACCTAATAATATATCTGTTTTTTATGGGCAGATTTCAGCATACCTGCTGCCCCCTGGTGGATTTTTGCCTGAACTAGTCATTGTTTACCTGGGAAAGAGAGGGCAGGGACCCTGGGGGTGGATTCACTAACGGTCGTACGATCGGAAAACTCCCTTACCGTTCCCTTACGGCTCAACGCTGGTATTCACGGTCATAGCGGCCATCTTTGATCTTAGAAAGCCCCTTTCGCAAAGAGTGGTCCGGACTACCCTTACATGAATATGACCTGGATATAGGTACACAAATATCGATAACACAACCCGCGACCATAACAAATTTGTCTGCTGTATAGAGGCGCATTTTTGAGAGCTTTTTGGCTTAAGCCTGGCTTCCCCCTTTGGCTTAAGCAAGAGCAGTCGCGCAAAAATGGTTTGGCTCGACTTCAACCACAAGTCACGTGACATAAACACAAACACTGAAAATGGCGGAACAACAAGACGACCTAGTGGTCTGGTTTGGTGCCGTTGTAAGGGTTTGTCCCTCAATTGTTCGGGGAGATCACCTTTTCAACGGCCCCCCCCCCCCATATTTGTTATTGAATAAGCTTTTGATTATTTACTGATATTTCAACTTCTTTTGTGTTTTTGTCCAAATTTATGTATATTTCCTGTTTTATTATTCCCTGAATAGTATGTCGGCTATTTAATTATATTATTTGTGTAAGGCCTATCAAATAGTTTGCTATAGGCCTAGGCCTAGTCCGTACATTATAGGCTACTGTATAGGTTGGGCAGAAATCGTAAACCCCAACCTCTCATAACTCAAAAAGGACTACAGTAATCGAGCTAATATTTCTACCAACTAGGCAGACTTGGCTAGGGAATATGTGAATAAATTGACGACTCATTTGCTTAAGCCCTTTTTAAGTTACAGAGGTACTTTGTACTTTGTACTTTTGTAGATGTTTAGGTGACAATCACCACGGTCGATCTGGGGATCCGCCGCTAATGAGCTCGTCCTGGAATCTTTAAGACTCTGAATCTTACGATTCTTTACAGGACTGAACATGCCAGTTTTATCGGCAATAGCTCAGAGAAGAGTGTTGAGAGGGGAGAAGGGGTGTTGGAGAGAGAGGAAGGTGTTGGAGTGGCTTTGTTATGTGTGTTTTGTCTGTATACGTCGTCAGGATGTCCCCTGACTGGGTGCAAGCATGTGAAACATGCTAGGACGTACTACCGCACCCACTAAATGTCCGCCGTGGCAGGGATTCGATCCCGGGTCTTTCAGATTCACACGCGAGCGTGCTCACCACTTGACCACCACGGCCCTGTTAGAGGTTACGATTTCTGCCCAACCTAGAATGAACGGACTAGGGCCTATATAGCCTAGTGTTTGTATATCTTGGTAACGTTCACAATATAGTACAAAATTATCCAGTGTTATGACAATACCCCGGCATCAATAACACGATTTGGGAACTAGAAGGATGTTCTTTACACACACATACACAGAACGAGTTTTTTCCAGATCGGCCTAGATGACCAATAGCCTACCGTGTTTCCTGTAATAGTGCATATCAAGCTAACTATAATATAATAGAATATCATTATGTAATATAATATATATTACATTACTTATGTATTCATAATATACACTCGATCTAGTCTTTATGGTATTTACTCAATACAAAACAATGAAAAAAGAAAAAAAGAAAAACAGATATTGTTTACAAACAATTCCCGCTTAAGCCAAGGTCCCAAAGTCAAGCGGCCTTTCAGGGCGGATTGAGAAAAGTCGATCCTGCTTAAGCGCGGCTCGAGTTTGGCTTAGTTTTGGGTTATACTGATGTTTTGGACCGACAGTTAGCCCATCGATCTGTTTAGGCCTAATAGGTCCGGTAGAGCATATACATCATTGCTATATATGGCATTAAGAGCTGAAATGTATTACAAGGGAGAAAAAAACAAAAACACTAAAATACATGTATAGGCCTAGGCTACTGTAAAACAATAAGTTTTTCAGCCAGTACCCAACCAGCGGGGGTGTGGGGGCGGCAGCCCCCACCCATATACTAGGTTAGGTTAGGTTAGGTTAGGTTAGGTTAAGTTAGGCTAATAGCCTAGCACATAAAAAAAAAAAAAAAAAAAAAAAAAAAAAGTAACCCAACCAGCGGGGGTGTGGGGGCAGCAGCCCCCACCCATATACTAGGTTAGGTTAGGTAAGGTTGTTAGGTTAGGCTAATAGCCTAGAACATTAAAAATAAAAAAATAAAAATAAAAAAATCTAACCCAACTAGCGGGGGTGTGGGGGCGGCAGCCCCCACCCATAATACTAGGATAGGTTAGGTAAGGTTGTTAGGTTAGGCTAATGTCTTCCCAAAGTTGACTATTTTTATAACATGAAATATTAGGCTACCCAGTACCCACTCCACCCCGTGAAATCCGAGCCAGCTTTCGTCAAAAGTTGGCTCGGGTATTCACAAAATTGGGTTGTATGGGTTTGCAATTTGGGAAAACCCGAGCCAAGTTTTGATACAAAACGCTATATTATTGTATTTTTACGCTTTTAACCCTTCATTTTCCCTAAACTTCATAGCCCTCCCCACTAGTGGGGGGCGTGTTTTTAGATTGTTGGATAATGGGTAAATACTCATTTCCGCTCCTCTTCAGTATAAAACAACACTATATCTGAAGGAAAAATTACAAAAAACAAAATAAAACTTACTGAAATCGCTGTCGGTCCAAAAAGTCAGGTTTACCTAGTTTTGTCCTCGCAAAAACGAATTTCGCTCTTGGCTTTTCTTAAGTCTAATTTCTTAAGTCTGGCTTAAGCCAAAACGCTCGCAAAACCGCGCCTTAGCTCTTTATGACACACCAAGTCATTATTGAGGCAATAATAGCGAAATATTATCCAATATACATGTTAACTTGTGTTTAAAACACCATTAAGGCCTTTAATATAAAGGATGATAATAATTGTATCCTTAATGTCTTATGACAAGCCGAATTAAGCTATGAGTAGCCTACCTATGCCAGCCTAGACCTAGTCTAGGTTAATTGATGCACAAATTCATGTGCTGCGACAACACATAGCCTACCATTAGTAGGCTAGACATTAATCTTCATTTATTGCAGAAATGTTTTATTCCAACTCTCCACCACCTTTGGGTTAGCCTAGATTAGGGTATTTCCTCAACAAATTTGAAAGTAGGCCTATCACAGGAATACAAATTATGAAAATAATTACCCTAGGCATAGCCTAAAAGAATATATAATAAATGGTGTTGTGAATATTTTGTTTAGCCTAGCCTAGGCGGCTAGGCCTAGGCTAGGCTATAACCTAGTTTTATTTTGAAAAAGTTAGGCCTAACTATGATAATTTGGGGTTAATATACAGGAGACGCAACAACGTGTTTTTCAGGTATTTTTTTTTGGTATTTTGATTTAGTTTTTGGTGTTTTAGTGGAATCTAGTGATGAAATTGAATGGGAATTAAGCATTTACCCATTATCCATCAATCTAAAGACACGCCCCCCGATAGTGGGGAGGGCTATGAAGATCAGGGAAATTGAGGGGTAAAAAGCGTATAGAACACGATAATACACATTTGTAACCCAAATTTGGCTCGGGTTTGTTCAATTTCCAGACCCATAAAACCCGAGCCAAGTTTTGACGAAACTTGGCTCGGATTTAACAAATGTAAAAATGAAAAAAACACAGTAACCTTGGTAAATTATTGGCTCGGGTTTTGTCAATTTCCAGACCCATAAAACCCGACTTTTTGAAAACCCGAGCCAAGTTTTGACGAAACTTGGCTCGGATTTAACTAATTTAAAAATGAAAATAACACAGTAACCTTATTAACATGTTGGGTCGGGTTTTGTAAATTTCCATACCCAGATAACCCGACATTTCGAAAACACGAGCCAAGTTTTGACGAAACTTGGCTCGGATTTTACTAATGTTCATGTTAAAATTACACAGTAACCCTAATAAAATCTTTGTTTGGGTTTTCATAAGGTTAACATTACCCTAACCTAACGAAGTAAGAATGGGGTTAACATTAGCCTAACCTAACAACCTTACCTAACCTAACATAGTAAGAATGGGGTTAACATTAGCCTAACCTAACAACCTTACCTAACCTAACCTAACCTAACCTAGTAAGAATGGGGTTAACATTAGCCTAACCTGGTTAACATTAGCCTAACCTAACAACCTTACCTAACTAACCTAGTAAGAATGGGGTTAACATTAGCCTAACCTAACAACCTTACCTAACCTAACCTAGTAAGAATGGGGTTAACATTAGCCTAACCTAACAACCTTACCTAACCTAACCTAGTAAGAATGGGGTTAACATTAGCCTAACCTAACAACCTAACCTAACCTAGTAAGAATGGGGTTAACATTAGCCTAACCTAACAACCTTACCTAACCTAACCTAGTATTATTGGTGGGGGCTGCCGCCCCCACACCCCCGCTGATTGGGTACTGGCTGAAAACTTGTTGTTTTACAGTAGGCCTATGTATTTTATTTTATTTTTGTTCTCCCTTATAATACATTTCAGCTCTTAATGACATATATAGCAATGATGTATAGCCTATGCTCTACCGGACCTATTAGGCCTAAAAAGATCGATGGGCTAACCGTCGGTCCAAAACATCAGTATAACCAACTAGCCCTTGCATGCCAGTTTAATCCTATGCAAAAAAATCTGTTACTTTATGTTACTTTGCGATGACCCATTAAGATTCCCTAGCTAGCTGTGGTCCGGCTCCTTTATGTTGTCCCAACCAACCAACTAACCTTAATGAACAGAGGAGGTACTGGGCTGCCTGGCTGGCCGCTGGAGGCTCGATCACCACTCATCTTGGTCAACAGCTGGTGGATTTTTGTTTCGAATTTTTCCATGTAAAACAAGTGTATGTGCATTTCAAAACCAGCTGTCCTCGTCAGCTGTATTTGGAACACTGGTTATTGCACTTTGGACAGTTTACACTTATTGGAAGGCGAAAAGGTCTTAACCTAAGAAGTGCGCATGGGGGTAATTAGAAACGTCCCCCTGTGCTGACGTATTTGAGCTGTTTCCATCACTAAAATATTAATTTTACCATAAATAGCATTAATACTTATCCATATGCGCCTATTATGGGTTGATTATAAAGGTATTAACCTGAAACAACAATAAAACGAGTGAAAACAGCGTTTGGATGGTCAAAATCGGAGATACAGGCCGCGAGTTATATAATGTATGGGTGAGGCAACCTGCTTTTCCGCCAATTTCCCCCAAGGCCACTGAGACACAGTCGATCGATACTCTCTCTCTCTCTCTCTTGCACTCGCTTGCTAACAGAGATGACAATGCCCTGCTTGCAACTCGCTAATGTTAGCACGAAAATATACCTCAGAATAAGGGAATAACAGGGAAAATAGGTGATAACTGAAGGAGGGGAGGAAAGTGGGGAAGGAGGGGAGGTAGAGGAGTGATATTTTGCATGGCCCAGGGGCCCCCCAAAAAAAAAAAAAAAAATTTCGATGTTTAAAGTTGATTTTTTTTTTCTCTGACTCTTAAGAGTCTTCCCGCAGTCCGCCGGGGGAACTCTTAAGAGTCTTCCCGCAGTTCCCGGGTTAAGCAGCCTCAGTGTTTTTAAAGACAGTGGAAAAAGCTTTGATCGGCTCACACCCTCTACACAAGCTGGCCAGAGTCAAACTGACAGCTTATATCCTGGGCCAGCTGTTTTCCAAATCATGGCATCACCTGATTGGTCGATAAGACATCACGTGTCAGTGAACTCGAGTACTCTTGGCATGAATTAGGTAGGGTGATTACTTTGGCCCCGACGCCACCAGTATAGTTCAATGCATTCGCCACCAGATGTCTCAGTTGTTGACTGACAGTCACGCAAAAGAAGTCTCCCAGATGAAGACGAAAAAGAAGAAGTGTAAACAAACCCTTAAAACGTAAATATCCATATAATATGTATTATGTTAGTTTCCCGGGAATGACACCTACATCAACAATTTGGAGAAAAATCGCTTAATCACATGCTATTGAGCTTAATTTTTTACCAATATTGTAGCGCCTCCTGTATATTGACCTAATTTGGTTTGGCTAGCAAGAAATGTGTTGTATTCCAATTCCCCACCCCATTTGGGTTAGATTAGGGTTTTTCCTCAACAAATGTGAAAGTATTGCAGGAAAAAAGATGATGAAAAGAATTATTACCCTAGGCCTAGCCTAAAAAAAAAAAAAATAATAAATTATGTGAATTTAAAAAATTAGCCTAGGCCTAGGCTACAACCTAGGTTAATTTTGAAAGGTTGTGGTATTTTGGTTGGGCTAGCAATGCCTAGCTTGGTGTAAGCATAATAAAGTAGAAGGTAAAGATGGTGTTCGCAGGCGTACCGTCCTCCTTGTTAACATAAGTTGCACGCTCGGTTACGTTTGCGTCTTAATATATTGCTTTTATATGAAATTATCCCACGGACAGCTGTTATTAGTCCCATGCTGGTAATATATACGATGATGGCAATAAGTCATGGGTGGTGAGGGGGACAAAGCCCCGCTCAAACAATCATTATATCCCACGGCCAACTGTTGGGTAGCCTAATAGATTGAGGGAGGGGGCTTTGCCCCCCTCATCCCCCGTAACTTGTCATCACCATATATATTTCCAGCAGGGGGGCAAATAACGGCTGGCCGTGGGATAATTTTGTAAATAAAATGCCGTCAAATTAGACGCGAACGTAACCGAGCCTGCAACTTCATGTAAACAAGGAGGACGGTACGCCCGCTAACACCACCCATACCAAGGTACTGTACGAGGGTTCCATGTCATCTCAACCAGACCATTTCAACCAGTAGCTCTCAACCGTGCCAAATTAACCCAGACCAACCAACCCAGTGCCTAAATATAGTACTAACCTAACCTAACCGTATTGGTTGATTTGGTACTGGTTGAGAGCTACTGGTTGAGTTGACCGGTCACCCTGTAAGAGTTGTTAGAGGGCGTATCGCCCGCTTTGTTTGGTATTTATCAAGGAAACCGGCCACAAATTTTCCTGGAAATTTGGAAGTCACCCATCGAATGAACATAACCTATACTGTACTTCATATTAATATATGTTTCAACCTTCAGTACAACCTATTTAAAAAGCGGTAACAACATGTCTTCCTACCTTTAAAATGTTGTCAAGATTCTCCTATAGACGGCGCGGGTTTTGGGCAAGAATGTTAAGTGCGGGCGTACCGCCAGCCTTGTTTACACTACGCGTAGTGGCGTCGGACCTTTCCCATCATGTTCCCGTCTATTTTGACTGCCTTTGGATATAAAAATACATTAGCCTAACCAAACAACCTAACCTAACCTAGTATTCATGTAGTAATGACATGGGGCAAATAGCAGAAAATATAGCGTCGAAATAGACGGGAACGTAACTGCGAGCGCACAACATGACGACCGTACGCCCAATCACTACATCCATCCCGGGGGTTTTTTCAGCCATTTTTATGTGGCCTCGGGAGCTCTTTTTCCCAACCTGTGTGTGCTTTCACGCCATAGGTTAGGTTAGGTTAGGTTAACTTTCGCCAAATGTTGGCTCGGGTTTTGCACATTTCGGGTTTTATGGGTTTAAAAAACATGAAACACCCGAGTCAACTTTCGAAATTCAATTACTGACTTTTTCTTTTGCAAAATGCAAAAATCGGAGCCAACTTTCGCCAAAACTTGGCTCGGGTTTTTCCATTTAAGGTTTTTTAAATTTTCAATATTATAAATTCAGAGTTCTTCCAATATTACCCCCTATTTTTGCCTTTTACCCCTCAATTTCCCTGTACAGTAAACCCTCGCTATCTCGGACTAATTGGGGGGAGACCCAGTCCGAAATGTCCGATTTTCCGAGATGTCCGAAATCCGACTTATGTCCGACTTAGGAGAGGAAAATGTCCGAATTGGAAGAGGGAGTTCGAGCCACCAGAGAAAACAGAGACTTCCCTATGAATAACAACGTAGATTCAAGATAAATTACAGTACCTGTACAGTATCCAGCAGACATATATTATAAATATCACTTTCCTTCTCCATTTCACTGTCCTTCTCCATTTCACTGTCCTTCTCCACCTCACTGTAGCCTTAGATCTCGGAATTTGCCCTTAAATCTCAGAATTTTCCGATATGACACCTGTCCGACAGACCATGTGGGCCCTCGGAGTTTTCCCCTTACATCTCGGAATTTTCCGAGATATACGGCGAACTTTCCGAGAGGCCGATGCCAGTCCGAGAAGTGCGGGTTTCCGACTTCTAGAGGTCCGAGATAGCGAGGGTTTACTGTACTTCATAGCCCTCCCCACTATCGGGGGCCGTATCTTAAGATTGTTGGATAATGGGGAAAAAGTTTTTTCCGGAGATTCTAATTAATGACAACCAAAAAAAATCACAAAATAAAAGTTGGCCAGTTTCCTTGATATTTTCCCTTTGTTTACATAGCCTAGTCGCACACTCTCAGTTAGGCTATATTCGCATCTAATTTGACTGCTGGTATTTGCCCCTGCTGGTAATAGCCTAGGCTAAGCTATACTTGATAATGAAGTCATGGAGGGTAGGGTGGGTCAAAGCCCCCCTTACCCCATTATTGTATCCCACGGCCAGATGTTGGATAAATTGTTTTGTTACCAGCCGTGGGATGCAATAATGGAGGGTGGCTTTGCCCCTCAACAAAAAAATTTGTTACCAGCCGTGGGATGCAATAATGGAGGGTGGCTTTGCCCCTCAACAAAAATGGAGTTGTGAATAACAAAATATAGCCTATAGGCTATTACCCTAGGCGGTAAATCTACAGTTATACTACCCCTCCCCCATTACCTCCAATCAAAACACGCCTTTTAGCGTGTTTTTGGATGGTTCAGCAGACGCGGAAACTGGAAAAAAACAAAAATTTGATAAAAATTTATCACCAACCAGATACGAGTTTTCAGGCAATTTGTTGTTGTTTTTTATTTTTTATTTGATATACAGTGTTGTTTAATACCGAGGACCGTCGCATTTTAGTATTTTTAACATTAGCCTAACCTAACCTAACCGAAAACTAACCTGTCTCGCGCCGACGGACTAAACCCAGCTCACGTTCCCTGTTTATGGGTGCGCGACGGTCTAAACCCAGCTCACGTTCCGTTTATGGGTTCGCGAAGGTTTGTAATACTTCAATGTATCTATTTCAAGTCAAATATACATTTCCGCACATCATCAAACCATACTAAGTCTACTACTAATAATATTAACCCATTAGTACCAACAGAATAGCGACAAAATAGGGGTAGTATAACTGTAGATTTATCAAAACTTATTTTGATAAAAATTTATCACCAACCAGATAAAGAGTTTTTCAGGTAAATTTTTGTTGTTTTTTATTTTTTATTTGATATACAGTGTTGTTTAATACCGAGGACCGTCGCATTTAAGTATTTTTAACATTAGCCTAGCCTAACCTAACCTAACCTGTCTCGCCGGCGGTCTAAACTCAGCTCACGTTCCCTGTTTATGAGTGCGCGACGGTCTAAACCCAGCTCACATTCCCTGTTTATGTGTTCGCGAAGGTTTGTAATACTTCAATGTAGCCTATCTATTTCAAGTCGAATATACATTTCCGCGCATCATCAAACCATACTAAGTCTACTACTAATAATATTAACCCATTAGTACCAACAGAATAGCGACAAAATAGGGGTAGTATAACTGTAGATTTATCCTTAATATTATCTCATCAATTGACAAGATACTCTATTTATCTTCCTGTTGGCTGTGATGGATCGAATTAACCATGCTCAACAATGAAAGGCTCATATACATTTAATTATAGGCCTATTATAGGCCTGTTCTTCTTCGTGGCTTCGGTTGTTTATTTACAAAATGACTTAAGCTCAGTGAGTGGCCAAGCGCCTGGTTGGTCAAGAGAAGCCTCGGAAAAACTAAATAAGATGGTCACCAATTTTCCCATGGATTTTTTTATTTTTCCCTGTTAGTTTTCATCAATATATAGTGTTTGGAAATAATTGCAACCCTCGGCGAAACCGTTTTCCCCATTATACAACGATCCTAAGACACGCCGCCCGATAGTGGGGAGGGCTATGAAGTACAGGGAAAATGAGGGGTTAAATGCGTAAAACGGCGATTAAAACGTATTTTAGCAAAACTTGGCTCGGGTTTTAAGGTATTTCTAAGGCCTAAAACCCAAGCCAAGTTTTGGCCAAAGCTGGCTCGGATTTTGAGAGTTTGTAGACAACAAAATGACAGTAACCTCATTTAGAAATTTGGCTCAGATTTCCCGAAATTGCAAAGGCATAAAATCCGAATTTTGGAAAACCCGAGCCAAGTTGCTCGGATTTTGCGACTTTTAAGAGTAAACAAATTACAGTAACCTAATTTAGAATTTTGGCTCATGTTTCCCTAAATTGCAAACCTCAAAAAGCATAATTTTGGAAAACCCGAGCCAATTTTTGGCAAAACTTGGATCGTATTTTGAGAATCGAAAAAGACTAACTAGGCTAATGTCGGAAATCGGCTTATGATTTCCCTAATTGCAAAGCCATATAGGATAACCAGATTTATCGAAAACTTAGCGCTTATTTAAATCATAAATATCCAGTAACATATACCTAGTACATTGGATACAAGCCTAATCCACACCTAACGCCTACAATGTGTCCGTAGTACCTAGTAGGCCTACGTGGGATACAACATGGCGGTTGGGCCGGCGCCCATTTAGTAGCCTACCGGTCGGCCGTATCTGTAAATACGAATGCGAGTCACTTCGAGCGAATTCCTGATCGAGCGGATGCACAATCCAACCTAACCTAACCTAACCTAACCTAACCTAACCTAACCTAACCTAAATGCGCCTCCGCTCGAATATGAATTCGCTCGAAGTGTCCAGATACCGTAAATACTACCGCAACTACGAATCTTGTTTCTGAAACCTAGTATATTAACCTAACCAAACAACCCAACCTATCGACAGAGATGGGCAGGTGGAGTGGACTAAAAATCTGGTGGACAGACCTCGGGACACAGGTGAAAATGGCGTGTGTACGAATCGGTGCCGTCTATAGGAAGTAATTGACAACCATGTTACGACAAAATTCCATTTTAGTACCATATATTTTTATTAGGTTTTGCCGAGGCTTAAAACACATTTTCATATTATGTTTAGAGCATATAAAATCCATATTGGTTTTCAAATATTGCAAAATAATTGGTGACCAACTTATTTAGTTATACTGAAGCCTCAGGAAAAGGGAGCCGAAAGGGAGCTTAACGATGCGTTCGTGAATACACCTTGGCCCCTGGGTGACCCATAGCGCATTTTAACTGTTATTTCTCAGTAAATACTGATTTCCGCACTTCAATTAAACATCCTACAAGTTATAACCAGTCCCCTGACCAGTTCTTAATAGGCCTAGGTTACTTGAGGATATTATAACGGGAATATTGCGAAACATTTATCAAAAAGTTAGTAGACTGTATCAAGCAAGATAAGAGCAGCAACATCGCTGAAAACCTAAGCTAAGTTAGGCTATCATAAATGAACTCGAATAAAAGCCCAACACAAGCTAGCCTAGGCCTATATCCTCAATTGAAAAGCGATAGCTGGAGGACCCCCAAAAATAAACCCGAAAAGTTAGTCTAGAATAATTAGCCTATACAAAAAATTCCTCCCCGTAAAACTGTTTCTGTGCTTTCTAATTAAATCTTAGATAAAAATAAACAACAAATGTATTGTCCATATCTCAATAATATTATTTTCAGGAACGCCGGGAGGACTTGACAAGCAAGGCATCCTGTATAGGGAGGTGATCGCCATCCACACTGGATTCACCCAATTTTAACACAAAATATATCCTAACTAGCGTAAAACATTTTTAACGCACTTCTACACCACCCAAATATAATTTGTATCTTACAAGTAGGTTGCAGTCGGTGATAGGAGGACGACAACAGGAAGTATACACAGTAAACAATAACACGTGGTTTCAGCGAGCGTCTACTCTATTCGTAGGACTCGTGACAACAGAAGTATGGGAAGCGCACAGTAACTCCTTGAATGAATTAATTATCATACCAAAGAAAATATTTCCCCTTATTATTAATTATATTATTCTCATATTTTCTCTTATAATTTCATAGTGGCATTCATTCAAATGACGTACAGTACCATAGGAATTTTCACAATATCGCCTATGAATGAACCACTTGGATGGCTCCAATACTCAAGTGATTTGAAGCCGCTCCAGATGACGCACCACTCCTTTTCCCCATTGAAAATGTATAGGGAGCAGAACGAAGCAGAAAGTTCGCTCAATTATATTTAACACTGATACGACACACGAAAATTTACGGCAAATTTTTTTTTTTTTTTTTAATGGTTGTAGACAAATATTCCATTCATAACTATATATTATACAGGTATATATATATATATATATATATATATATATATATATATATATGTAATTGATTCGTCAATATACAATGCAATATTAATTAAACATTTGTGTACGGTTGTACCTGTACCACTATAAGTGTAGAGTGTATGTGTAGATCTTCGTCTACACTGTAGACGAAGATGTAATTCCGTAAGAATGTCATGCCCAAACTGAGACTGTGCTTGATTTCAGTTTTCACTTCATTAGGGTAAGTTGATGAAAAATGTTAGGTAACAAATTGTCCCGACACCCGTAACCATGGAAGGAATTTTGCCGTTCTTGGGTATAAAATGTGGCCCAGATAACAGACGTATAGGCTATAGCCTACACTACATCATAAGTGATATTTAGTTCATGACTCGGTTAATGCATTCATATAAATATAAAAATAGAATGGATAATCAAACACATAATTTTGTATATTTTACATATATTAAAACTTGTTAACATGATGACTGCAAACAGACGAATAAGAGAACAACAAAAATGGAAATACAACAAATCTCCCTATAAATTTGTTTTATGCAGGCTATGTGTTCAATTCAGTCAAATAAGTGTATTTAAGAAATAAAGTGTTGTTAGCCTATAAGGTGGTCTGAGAGACTGAGACCTCCTTATATAAGGTGAGATGCATACTGTGCTTTCTTTCCTCTTGAGAGTTTTTGAGAAAAGTATCTCCTAACTTTGATAATAAACACCAGTGGCGGATCCAGGGGGGGGGGCGCCTTAGTGACCAAAATTGCGCCCTTACATCTGATTTTTTTTTTTTTTTTTTTTTTTTTTTTTTTCTATATTCCAACTTACTCCCTCTCGGGCATAGGCTGAGAGCCTGGACATTCACAGCTGTACAACGAGCAGTGAAGCCTGTGAGGTCTTGTTCCAGTCTAGGGAGTGAGGCATGTGAAGCACGTAGAGTACAACGAGCACCTGCCATCTTGCCTTCACATGAGGCACGGTGCTCACTCATGGTCCGAAGTGACCCCATCTCTGAAGCCACCTCATTCCCATGCTTCACTGTCTCACTCCCTACACTCGGACACTCACTCTTACACACACAACGCCACCTGTTGAGCAGCTAACTCACCAGGCATTGCACCCCTATAGCATATTTTGAATATGGGAATATTCATACAGTGCTATTTAATCAGGGAACAATGAGGGTATTTTATTAGCGTTTTCGGTGGGCTTTGTGGTAATGCACTGATACTAGGTACAGCACAAATTCCATCCCAATAATATCTTCCCATTGATACATCGGGATTTGAACCCAGGACCTTTGGATTACCAGGCCAGTGGCAAGACCACTCCGCCACACCTCCCCTCTGCATATACTGCATTTTATCTGAAATACAATACATATAAAGAATATTGTGTGAATTATGGTGCCCCTCATGTATATCAGCCCCCCCCCCCCCCCCTTAAGCCTGAGCTGGATCCGCCACTGATTAACACCCTACAAGGAGGAGCACATGCCTGTTATTTGATAAATGTCATCTTTTCGACATCTTTCACCGCCACAATTCGACTTGATTCTCGAATTTGAAATTCAGATATCCACTGGACTGAGTCGTGGGAGAGTGAGGTAGTTGTACAATATAAAAATAGTTTTTCGGAGTCATTCTCGGCAACTCTGGCCAGGAAGCTTCAGAGTCCATATGCTTTATAAAGTATTCAGCTAAGTAGGATACATAGGCCTACAATAACTAACTTCAGTAGGCCTATAATGTTGCACATATGAAAAAGAGGCACTAAATGCTGACATAAATATAAATGTTATTAAAAAGTCTCCGGTAATAGTGCTCGTGTGAACCTACTAAGTAATGTAGTGGTATCAAATACACGTAGGCCTACGATGATTCACTGCAATATTTTATTTGTTAGTAGTCTTGGCAAATCCAACGTCAAGGCTATTAACCTAATTGCAATGACGACTTGTCTATTTTGACTGCTATGTCGTCATTCCAACCGCGGTTAAAAAGAAAACGTCTAGAGTCTACTCCTTATCTTGCTCTAGGAGACGTTGTACATTAACCAAAACTACCACCGAAGGTGAAAAAAGCATAGAAGAGAAGAAAAAGGGGTTTACCTTAGTCACCGCTCAAGGCCCATCCCGTGTTCCGTCATGCGCAGATCCCTGTCGAACGCGCGCATGAGCGACCCTCTCTTGTCATCATTTTTTCACGCGTCGCCATTGTTGAGTCCGCTTTTGTTGTGCTCCTTCAATTCACCCTGTTTTAGGTTCGTTTCGGCTTTTCTGGCCTTCTTTTTGTTAGACAGATGTTACGTGATCTAGGGCACACGTAAATGGGCTCCTCAGTGTGTTTAATGGAGACGCATGTGGAAATAGCTACCGAAGGTACGGGGGCGCCTGGCGTTCCTCGTCTATGTTTTTAATTTCTTTCTCTTTTCATATTCTTTTTTCCTGTTAGTCTGGGCATAGTTTAGCTTTTAGCTTATTTTAGCCTAGCTTGTTTCTCATTCAGGACTTGCTATGTCCCTATGAGTTTTCATTTTTTCATAGCCTAGGTGTACAGTTGGTAAACAATCTGAGATTTCGTGGTGGCGGTGCTGTTTGTAGGGTTTGTGTCGGCCGCATTATTAGCGTTATTCCCGAGTCCCCCCTTTCGAGCCTTCACTGTGTCTCAAGGGCCTGGGCGCTTGGTGGTTCGTGATATCCAGGGGTACCCCACGGGGGCCCCTCCCTCACACCACAGGGTTTTTCGCCCCTGACACATTCTCTCCTCACGGCTAGGCCACCCTTTTTCTCGCCAGTTTCATTTACTGGTTTTTGTTTTCCCTTCCTGTTTTCACCTCCATCCTTTCATAGCCTTTTGCCCAATCCAGGGGTACCCCACGGGGGCCCCTGTTTGTGCCAAACCACCCTCCCTGCCACTTCTCCTCATGGGCTTTGCTCTATCTCTGTGGGTTGGGTGGTTCCTGGGGGATGTGCCTCCTCTCCCCTGGTGTGTCTTCCTTGCCTCTCCCTTGACCGGTTGAGTCAGGATATTATCAAGGAAGACACTGCTCAGCTTGATGGCCATCATCGCTTGGAGTTCATAAGGAGATGACGCTTTTTTATGGGCCTTTTTTGGTTTTCCCTAGACGCTCCTCTCGCTTTTTCGGCGCCGGACCATCTCGGCCGGTCCCGCAAATTTGCGGAGTGCTCGATTCGGTCCTCTGGGACGTTTCGGCTCCCCGCAAATTTGCGGAGATCGCTGGGGGGGGTCCCGCGGAGATGCGGGAGGGTTGTGTCGGTACGGTTATGCCTCCATTGGCCCGCAAATTTGCGGTTATAGTTGGCTTTCACTGTTGACCTTTTTTATGTCATATTGTTGCCTGATACTATATTGGTGTATGCACTTTTCTGGTGTTATGGACCCTGCATGTAAGGTGTTGAGTGGTGGTTAACACTTTCTCCATCTTTGCAGGTTCTGCTTGTGCTCTTCCACCTCGCCCGCCCTCCTCACCTCCCTCGGTGCTCCCGGTTTAGAGTGAGTACGAATTCCGGTTTGCATGTGTGTTCCTGTTTACCCATGCTCATTCCCTGGTTTTTATTGGACATTATCTTCACTTACTCCGTCGACGTGCTGCTTATGGTGTGTGTTCTTCCATTGCAGGTGGGATGCCTTGCTTTCGCCAGGGCTGTGGCTCCCCGTGCTTGGAATGCCACAGGTCCTGCTTACGCCACTCTCAATGTGTGTCCTCTACGGCCTACCTCCCTGCTCTGTGTGGCCCGTGTATGGACCTGGTGGATGTGGTGGACCATCACCCTGGTTCCTCTGACGCGGCGGTGGCCTCTGCCTCCCTTCAGTCTGTGTGGGCGGTGGTCTCCCACCACATTAGGACTGTGGGCCACCGTTCCCCGGCCTTTGTTGACGACCGGATCCGTGTCGCCCTGGGCATCCCTGACCCGTCTGGAGGCCGTTTACCTGGCCCTCTCCCTGCTCGGGCCCTCCTCCCTGAGTCCCGTGGTCGGTCGTCACATCGTCGGGAGGATCCCCAGCTCCGTCCACGCTCTCGCTCTCCTCATCGCCCGTCCTCTACTGCCCCTCATCGTCCTCCTGATCGCCTTGACTCCGCCCGTCGCCCTCGTCATGGTTATCGCCCTGAGGCCGGGGTTAGCGTCTCTGCCTCTGTACGCCCTCCCCTGGCCTCTCCGGATAGGGGCTCTACTACCTTCCGCCCGCTTCCCCTGCACAAAAGACGTCCTCTTCATTTGTCCTCTACGCGCGCGGATGTTCATGCTGTAGCTGGCCCTCTGCTCCCTCCTCCTACTCTGTCCAGGGGGGTCCGCCAGGATGTAGTTGCTTCTCCTCCTACTTCTCCTGCTTCGGTGCCTTTTCTTCCTTCACGGTCTCGTCCCAAGGTGGAGGTCCCTCCCTCCTCCGCCTCGGTGTCGGGCCGCCCTGTTCTATCAGCCCCGGGGATCCTTGCTCTGTTTCCCCCCGCGGCTCCTTCTGACCTCCTTTCACCCGGCCAGCCTTCCCACTCCCGTCATCATGCTCATCTTCATTCTTCTATCCCTCATCTTCAATTACCGGCTCCCCAAGGGGGTACCCCGCCGCTTGACTCGGTGGAGTATAGCGAGGTTTCGGGGTCCCCTTTCTCGGGAGCTGACGTGTCGCTGGAAGAGGGGGATGGTGATGTTTCCCCCTCGGGCGTTAGTGATCGGGGACGAGACCCTCAGGGGCGCCACGGCTGTCGTCGCTCGCCTTCTTTGGGCCGCGACGCTGCTGTTTCGTGTCGTGGGTCTCGCTCTCGCTCACGCTCGCCCCTGCGGGCCGAACCATCTTCGGGGGGGTCGCCTCTCTCGGATCTATTTTCGGCTATGCAGGGGTGGGTTGTGTCACACTTCGACGCGCGCTTGGAGGCGATGCAAGATTCCCTCTTATCGCGCTTCTTGGCGGTGACACAACCTCAGCGCCTCACCCAACCTACCCCTGCTTTGGTCCCCCTCCCTTCTGCGGTGGACCACATTCCTTCTCGCCCTGCTTCTCCGCCTGCCCGGTCGTCGGCTAGTACTGCTCCTGCCCTGGCTCAGGTGGTTGCCCCTGCTGTCTCCCATGCGGGGGTTCTCCGTCTGCTAGGGCAGGGTCCGCGCTTGCCCCCCATCCAGAAGGCCAAGGTCCCATCGCGGACTATGCCGCTCCTCTATGGCTCCTTGGCTGTTTGGAAGGGGGTGCGGGCCTCCCACCCGGAGCGTGCTACCGACTTCCCGTCAGGTGAGAGGGCCCTACCTTCGGACTGGTCGGTGCAAATTAATGATAAGATGCAGTTCAGGGCGATCAGGGTGGATGGTCAGGTGGCCGACGTGGAGGTGCGGGCTTACCCGACGAGGACTGACCTTCAGTACTTTTCGGTGAAGCCCAAGCCTCCGTCTGCTCCTCGGACTAAGCTCTGGTCAGACTTCAGCCGCCAGGACATCCTTCAGGATGTTCAGTCCCTGGCTGTGTTGACGGGACTGTCCTCCTATGGGACGGGTTTGTGCGACGACGGTAAGCCTGGCTTAGCCGTCATGCTCGATAATCCTCTCCCATTGGAGGCCTGGTTTGCTGAGGCCTTAGAATTCGCCAACCGTTCCGTCGACAGATCTGTTTCAGTCCCTCCCCCGGGGTCGTCACTGCTTTTGCCTCCTCTTGTATCTGTCGGCGGATTGGATGGCAAGTTCTGGTCCTGGATCAGCGCGCCCAAACTTGAAATTTGTGCTATTGCTAACCCGTTCTTCTCCCACCCAGATAAGTCCTCTGTCGACAGGGATTTAACCTTGCGGCAGAGGGTGGCGAACTTATTGTCTTGTCTTTTAGGTTCCCTCCAGACGTCTGTTCACCACCTGAGGCTTATCGAGGCGACTGCACCTGGCGATCTTCGCGAGGGTTTGGACCACGTTCGGCGGATCCACCTTCAGCTCGCGGTGTCTTTGGTTCCCGAGCTGAAGGCGGTTTTGTGCGAGGCAACTCGACAACGCCAGACGGTAAGGTCCTCGTTCTGCCGGAAAGCCCCCTTGGATATTCGTCAGGGTTTTGTTGTACTCTGAGCTATATACATCGGGGCTTTTTGCGCAGGATGCTTGGGAACGCTACGCTTCTCTGTCAGCGGACCCTGCTTACGACACGCAAAGACGCGCTGTGTCGGGACCAGGGTCTTCGCAGTCCCGTCCTTCTGCCGGTCCTCTTCGGGGTGCTGCCGCCAATGCTGCCGCCAAGAAAGGGCGCAGGAAAGGGAAGTTGCCGGCCAGAGCGTCGGTTCCGCCTCGCACTTCTGCTCCTGCTCCCTTTCATCCCCGCCGAGAAGGGGCTGGCCAGCCTTCCACTTCCGGCCGCACTTCGACGGGGTCAGACGCACGACGGACAGGGGATGGGGTGACCCGCCCTTTTCGGCGAGGTGGTCAACGTGGCTCTTATGACCGCAGGGACCGTACCGGGGGACCCTCCACGTCAAAAAATGTGTAGGTTCTCCAGGTCGGTCTCCTCCTTGTTCTCTTTCTCGCCTCGCAGAAAGGGTCGCTCACCTCATCTCGGGGGCTCCCACAGGTTGTTTTCGCCCTTGCGCCCCTCGGTGGCCGCGAGGGACGTGGGGGCGGAAGATTGCACGGAGGGGTCTAACCTGGAGATGGAAGTCCAGACCCCCACTCAGCTCTTGTCAACGAAGCCGGCCTGTCTCTTCGGAGGTGGCCGACGTGATTACATCCATGCACGAGCAGGGAATCGTCAAGGAGGTGAAAGCCGGTCAACCGGTTTTCCTCTCCCGTGTCTTTCTGGTACCGAAGAAGGACTGCGACGCGATGCGACCGGTGGTGGATCTGTCGGCCCTCAACGGGCACATCGTGAACACACGGTTTCGGATGCTGACGGTGCACCAGGTACGACTGGCCCTGCGACCTCTGTCGTGGGTAGTGTCGCTGGACCTCAAGGATGCGTATTGGAACGTTCATATCCATCCTCGTTTCCAGCGATTCTTGGCCGTTCAGACTTCCGATCGTGTGTTCATGTTCGACAGACTTCCCTTCGGTCTCAACATCGCGCCGCGGATCTTCTCGAAACTGGTGAAGCAGGCTCTGGATCCTCTCCTCAGGAGCGGCCTCCAGATCCTGTTTTACTTGGACGACTGGTTGATAGTTTCAGACACCCTAGAACAGTGCGTCCACGACATCCTCACAGTAGTTCGACACATCACACAGTTAGGGTTCAAAGTCAATATTCCCAAGTCACGCCTGACCCCGTCGCGTGTCGTGACGTGGGTAGGTCTCGAATAGGATCTGTCCAACGCTACGGTAACCCAGAGTCAGCCAAACGCGGTGAAACTTCGCAGGAAGGTCTTCGCCGTGTTGCACTCGGTCTCCCTCACGAGGAGGATCTGGGACTCGTTAGTGGGTTCACTGAATTGGGCTGCTCTGACCATTCCCTTAGGGAGGCTCAGGCTGCGCCGCCTAATCCTCATGGGCAACAAGGTGTTTCCGTTGGCCCCTATGGATCGGCTCATGCCGATCCCGCGTACCATTCACAGACACTTAGGACACTGGGTTGCTCGGGGCACGCTCTCTGCGGCTGTGCCCTGGACCGCCCCCCCGCCAACGATCTGGGTGGATACAGATGCGTCGAGCGAGGTAGGGTGGGGTTACCAATCCAACCTGGGACATCAACATCACGGCAGATGGGTGGGACACACACACCTACACATCAATGCCCTCGAACTGTTGGTTCCCTTGTTCTTCCTGCGGGACCATGCGCTGGCCCTTCGGGGCCAGTCGGTGGCCTTCAGGATGGACAATCAGACAGCTGTCCACTGTATCCAAAAGCAGGGGTCCTCCAGGTCTTTGACTCTGTTGGGGATCTCTGAGAAGTTGTTCTTCCTCGCGAACCGACACGACATCTCCCTGCACGCCTCCTACCTGCCCGGGACTGCCAACCTATGGGCGGACGCCCTGTCGAGAGGACAGAGCGTTCTTGTAGAATGGGCGATGAAACAGACTGTATTCGACGACCTCGCGGCTTCCTGGGTTGTTCCGGAGGTCGACTTGTTCGCATCGAAGGAGACGCGCAAGTTGCCTCGGTACCTATCCCTCCGGACTCGTACTCCGGAGGGGGATCCGGACGCTTTCATGGAAGACTGGAGCAGGTGGCGGTCGATATACATATTTCCGCCACCAGACGCACTGTTGATGTGCAAAGTCTTCACGAGGCTGCGGCTGTACCGCGGCAGAGTCTGGCTCATAGCTCCTCTGTGGCCGGCCCAGGCTTGGTACTCCCAGTTGAAGCGGTGGTGCCCGAGTCCGGTCCCTCTCCCTCTCTCAAACTTCCACTTGAGCCAGGTTGGAGACCTACGGACCTCGTTGGCCTTCGCATCGTGGATGTTCGTGAGGCGCGATGGCTCCCAGTCCACGGACGGGACCTGACTGACTTCCTGAAGCGTTCATGGACGTCTTCGACTTGGGGGACTTACGAGTCCCACTGGAGGTCTTTTACTAGGTGGATACAGGACACTCGCCAGACTGTTAGCTCTCCTTCCCTCGTCCTACACTACTTGTTTCACCTCTTCCGTACACGTCGCTTTCAAGTCAACACGATACGTAACCACTTGTCTGCCATCCGGGAGGTCTTTGAGTCCGTCACTGGGCTGGTCGTTCCGCCGAAGGAGCTGGATTCCTTCATGAAGGCTGCCTTCAGGGAGCGACCGCCTCCGCGCCAGATCCCTCCTCAGTGGGATCTGGGGCGTGCTCTGGACCTTCTGGCTTCACACACATATACACGGGACACTACACCGGTTCAGTTGCTGGAGCGTACACTCTTCCTTGTCGCTCTGGCCACTGGGGATAGGGTGTCTGAACTAGCTGCCATGTCACGGTCCCAGGAATGCATGCGATTCTCCCCGTCCTTGAATGTCGTCACGTTAGCCCCCTCCCCTCATTTTGTTGCCAAGAATGAGAGAGAGACCCACGTTTTCAAGCCTTTCACCATCCAGGCTTTAAAGCGTGGGCATACTCACCATGTGTTGTGCCCGGTGCAGGCCTTGCACTCCTATGTTGAGTCTGTGGCTCCGACTTCGGGTACTGCTGTGTGGGTGTCTCCTCGGACTGGTGGGAGGCTCTCGAAGGTACAGATAGGACGCCACATTTGTCGGGTCATTCGTGCCAGTAACCCTGCTTGTCGGGGTTCTGCGCACGATGTGCGGTCCTTTGCTGCCTCCTTACGGTTCCTGCAGAGTCGATCGTTGCCTGACGTCGCCTCGGCGGGTTTGTGGTCTTCTGTCCATACCTTCATCTCCTCCTACCTCTCCATGTCCATTGTTAGACCCCCTCGGCCTGTGATAGCACTCGGGAGTCGTGTTTCCTAGAGCTCTAGTGAAGATGCCTGGTCTTCCCCCCTTTTCACTCTTTCTTTTACTTTGTTTTCTTTGGAAAAGGGGGGGGGGGGTACGGGTTTGCAACACTGGATTGCAAGTTTGGGATTATGTTATATGTATACAGTACATAAGTGTTTTTGCCAAATTGAAAATTGTGTTTTATTTTTGTGTTCAATGTTTTTGTTAGTTTTGGAAGAAAAGGGATTTTGGGTACAGTACTTTTTGGTTTAAGACAAGTCTATGGTTTTGCATTACTATGAATGACGGGCACGTGTTAAAACTGCTCTTTTTAGCTACTCCTCAGTTTTTCACTCTTTTATTAAACTCTCTTGTTTAAATTGTGTTTCTTTTTCATTCATAATTTTGTCTTATGCATTGTTTTTTTTGGTATGTTGGGCTTGGATGTCCTCCTCCTATTTGTTATGCAGCCTTGACGTTGGATTTGCCAAGACTACTAACAAATTGGGAGGTTTGACGTACCTCCCAACCTACCAAATAGGAAAACCTACTATTTGGTAGTAGTCTTGGAAAATCCAACGTACATAATACCCTCCCTCACGCCGGACCCCTGCCCATCCGCGTTCTTCTGCTGACGTGAGATGTGATGACAAGAGAGGGTCGCTCATGCGCACGTTCGACAGGGATCTGCGCATGACGGGACACGGGATGGGCCTTGAGCGGTAACTAAGGTAAACCCCTTTTTCTTCTCTTCTATGCTTTTTTCACCTTCGGTGGTAGTTTTGGTTAATGTACAACGTCTCCTAGAGCAAGATAAGGAGTAGACTCTAGACGTTTTCTTTTTAACCGCGGTTGGAATGACGACATAGCAGTCAAAATAGACAAGTCGTCATTGCAATTAGGTTAATAGCCTTGATGTTGGATTTTCCAAGACTACTACCAAATAGTAGGTTTTCCTATTTGGTAGGTTGGGAGGTACGTCAAACCTCCCAATTTTTGAGATTTTCGAGTTGTAGGCTACTAAAGGGTTCGTGAAAATAGAGGTTCTAGTTGTGATATAATGGTGTAGCCTACATTTATGGTGGTGTGTGGTGTTTCAGAATTTATATACATATTGAAGTTTATATATTAATCACCTACATCTTCGAGTTTCTTGAGTTGCGCTGCAGATGTCCAGGAGAGGGTGTGGGTGTGAGAGGCAGTGGTGTACAATAGTGGTGGTGCATTGTGTTGTAGGTACTGTAGTGGTAGTTGACATACATGAAGATAGGCCGCCTCTTTTAGCGACGCCTCCCCGCTCAGTATCTCCGCTGCCTCCTCCCATTTCACCGTGTTCACCTTTGTAAAGTTCCGGAGAAACGCGTTCACTGTGGCCTGATCATGGTCTCTCAGGAGCGGTCTCAACTCCACCAGGAACCTCCGAGGGTCATCTTCTTTCGTTGTAACTTGGAGTATCTCTTGGCCTTCACTGCATTGTCCTAGGGCGCGGTGCTTGCGGGTGTTGACGTCAAACCCAGCTATCAGAAACCAACCACTAAGATAAATTTCAACCACGTAGTAGAGAAGTGGAGTGCTACTAGCTATTCCACTGGCTACCCTACTATCCATCTTCATCATGTATTGAACGGCCGTGTGGAATGCATTCCAATATCTTAAATATTGGAGACTCTGTGAGTAGATATGGAAAGGGTGTTTCCTTAGTGAAGGACGAGCCCGTGGCACAAGGGTATAGTCGTGATGGGTACAACATTGTTCTACCCAAGCACCCTGTATAATAATAATAATAATAATTCTTTATTCCAGACACATAAGATAGATACAGTATAAATACAGTACGACCTAATGGTCCATATCACATACACTTCTCGTCAGAGCACAGATAATAATTATACACAAAGATATATTAATAAAGACACAATAAAATATAAAATACAGTAGGCCTATTTACAGAATAGAGCACATATCACATTTTGTCACAATATAACACAGATAGGCTAACTAAGGCTATTGCTCAATGTTGGTTAACACCTATTGCACAGATCATTGCTCATAGTTCAATTAGACCTATATATTACATTACAGTACATACTATGTGTGCAGCAGCTTCTGCCAGTGAGATATAATACGGGATTCATAGATATGATCACTAGACCAAAGAGCTACAATCAGCCCTGTACTAACAGGTGCTTTATACTCATATTGTGATTTCTCAATACTTGCACTAGAGTATGCTCACTGTTAACGAGTACACACCAACCCTCACGGCCAGTATTTAGTATAAGATAAACGGGCAACGACCACCCACTCCCTCTCATAGTATTCTCAACTTGCACCACAGCCCAAGAGGAATGTTCACAATGGAATGTGTGGAACCATTCAAAGGGATATTCTGCATTTTCATGTACCGCCACACCACCGTCTGTGAGCCTAACTTCTCCCTTGATGTTCACATAGACTTGCAGGTGTTGTGACAAGGCCTCAGTACTCCATGACAACAGCATGTTCATAAGTTCTTCTATCTCGGGCTCCCCCACTTGACAAGCGACTGCTGCTAACACTACAGTATTCGTTAATCGCGAGAAAAAGTGACATCTTGCCTCGAAACTGCCCTGGCATCCTTTTATGGGTATTATTCTGGTGTCAGCACCTCGCCCCTCCATCACAACCCTCTTATCCTCTATTACACTACGTAGTACCTACACATCAGTAGCGCACGCCTCAGCACCAGTCACCAGCGTTGCCAAATCCAAATCTAAATCTAAATCACAACATACCGCTAGATTAGCCCCCCAAAGTCGTTAGAATGTCACTTGTATATAAACAAAAATACATAATGATGCTAGAAAAAAATATAATCTCTAGAATTTCTATATCGCTTAATCTAAATGAAATACCCTGGCTAGAAATCATGCTCCTCCTACATGTTAATAATTGCCGTTATATCGAAGTGGTAAAGTAGCTAGATTGGCACCAGTGGTGAACAGCTGACTTGCTGCTGTTGTAAAGGTATTGAGGGTTAAGCCTTTACAACTGCAACTCGTATCTAATTTCTACTTTTCCTATTTTCTGACGAGTGTAGAGAGGGGAGAAGGGGTGTTGGAGAGAGAGGAAGCTGTTGGAGTGGCTTTGGCATGTGTGTTAATTATTAGTCTGGTGTAAAGGCTTATCCTTTAATGCCTGTGTGTAACATTGTCAAACTTTTCAAGGTCAACATTAAACTTACCGATTCATGTGTGGTATTGAAATATACAATCATTGCAGAATAAAAACCATTATAATAGTAGTATCTTAAGTATTATATATTAGTAATATGATAAATAACCAATTAAATCAATTACCGTAAGTGGAAGCTACAGTTCATCAGTTCATATACTATATATATACATATTCATACTAGCATAATTATATAGTATATATTAGATAGATTATCAACTATTCAAGTCGGTCTAAGTATCGTGGACTACTTATTAATACAAATTCGTGACAATTAGCAAAGTGGCCAGAAACAAAATGATATAATAATGTTATTGTCCATATATAATTTATAATATACAAATAATACCTACGGTGCTCCCTTTATAACAAAGATCGGCCAACCTTCACCATTTTTGGTGCCAATGGTGATATTTCCGTATCTTTTCACATACAGTACATTAAAATATGTGACTCACATTACACACACTTGCATGTTATTTTCTTACTTGAGATGATTAAATTTTCCGCATCCTCAGCCTTCACTCCATCCTACAATCCGACCCCCAAATTAACAAAATTGGGCCGTCTATCCAAACCCCCGACTCGATTTTCCCCATCTACATCACGAAACCCTTCCCCATCACTCCATTATCATTATGCAAAACCCATACCTCATCTCATCTCCACACCAGCACTCCAATTGTGCACTCTCAAAAACAATTCGCAGCACCACCCACCACCACTATCACCCAACCCGCTCTCCTTCCAGGTCAACTGGTACTTTTGCGTCCGCAAATCGTATTGACATCCACGCGGTCCGCTGCTCAGAACACACTCCAGCCCACACCACCGCAGCAATGACACCTCCAGCTACCCATCGTCTTTCACCATCGCCCCCTACTACTATGGCTACCTGTTCTGCCAAGGGCCCCATGGCCCTGCCCGTTAACACACCACTGATCAGACGGGTATACTGGAACTCCACAGATGGCAAATGGGAAAAACTAAGGTTCGCTTACCAGCTAACCTCCGCCCTTCCTAGGAACACCAACACCACGTACCTCACCCTACACCTAGACAAGGAGACCCCTGCAGATGCCCGCTCAATGACCTGGTGGCGTTATCTTCAGAACACTATCCCCGCCTGTGCCACTCTCGATACATGGGTATTCAAAATTCCGCCATGAGGCCGTGGCTTTCTCCCAGACGAGGGAAGTATGATAGGAGAAAATCCGGATTATCCTATCATAGTGTACCATCAAAAACATGCAGCCCGAAGGAGAGACAACCAAGAGAATCAAGATACGGCAAGACCAACACAGAGGAAACATAAACAATACAAAGCTGACAACACCACCAACATCACAGAGGACCACTTCCGATTTGCCACCATTCGGGAAGCCCCACCAACAACAACAAACACCGCAACACGGAAGGCAGCGAGGAAATTACAATTCCCACCATCGCCCGCCAACCGTTCCGGACAAGAAGCGACCAAAACACCTCAGCCGCCGCCAACATTTAAAAGCCGCCAGCACCTTTCTTCCACGGAACCATATCACCTGAGCTGTGCGTGTACCGAGGGGGTCGACTCCAGGTACCTGGGCAGGTACCCCCTTCCCTCGTGCCCCTCTTGCTCCCGGAAGGACCGCAGGAGACAATGCAGAGCGATCAAACAGTACCTCAGCAAAATTTGACTAAGGCAGACTGGGTGAATAGGAGTAGCTGCCTATTCAAAAGACAACAGATGCCAAGACACGGGTCCATCAACATTCTCTAGCCCAACTCAATCTCCTCGTCTGAGACTGTACGATATATAGAACTGGCAAAATATCGACAGTAGGGACCGGAGCTACTGCTATTGTACAAGCCCTTGTTAAGACTCTTAACCTCCAGTCTAGGAACTAAGGGACGGGTAAAAAGCATTGGCATATTACCCTAACTTAGCTTCTTAGTTGAGACTGTATTTCTGACCCAGAGGCACTGGCCGGAGTTGGAAGTATCGCCCCTGGACCTTCCCAGCCCACCTTCCAGAGTTACAAGCTGGGACGTTCCTGTGGACACCTGAGGAGGACATCCACCAAACTGAGGCAACATCACACGACAGGAAAAGAAGCCATCAGTCACTCACACCTTTGCCTAGAAAACTATACTGACTCGTCACTCTTTGAGACCACCAGAGAACCTAGAAAGTCGAGTTCGTCTCTCATCTCTTCAAGCTGTCGTCAAGACGCCTGAGGCCCCTCGTCGTGCTGTAAACCTATTGTGCCATTATCCATTGTATTGTGTAAATATCTATGTATGCTATTGTATATCTTATCACCAATAAGAATACTTAAATGTACCATTGTGTTATCTCTTTCCTCTGCATGCTTACCCATATGTTCTAAGTGTATATTCATTCCTTACCAAGTTAATTGAGATAGAACTCACCTATTTACCAATTACAACCCAGTAAAAATCCTGGTATAACAAAAGTTAACATAAACAAATGCATAAGTGCAGTTCAATAAAATATAATATTGGATTGCATGCATTAATCATCATCACTGTTCCTGCTCTCTCCTAATTGGCTACAACTCTCCACCAATCCCTTGCCACCAACACCATCATGCTCTCAGCATCCCCCACCTACATTGCTGGCCATGTTAAATTGTTTAATTATAAAAAGGGAATGGGCTTTATCAGCCAACAGGAAGGAGGTGATATCTTTATACACAGAAGGAACATATCTCGCTCCAATCCACTCCATGCTCTGCCCTCTCTTGGTGACGGTGAGAGGGTAGAGTTTGCCATCAAGAAGGGGAAGAAGGGAATGGAGGCACACCAAGTAACTGGACCCAAGGGTGACTGTGTGAAGGGGTTGTTGCATGCCAGGAAGAGGGAGAAGGCAAGAGTAGTCCAGCCATCTTGTGACAAGGATTCCACCATCAAAATCATTGTCACTACAGCCACTGCTCTTGCTGGCGGGGATATCAACCTCCTAAGGGTGTATCTCCCTGCTCTCCTTCATGCAAACAACTTGCCCTCTATTACCATCCCAGACATGAACTCCACCAAGATCCCTCATCCACAAGCTCCCCAACAGCAACGTCCGAGACAGCAGCCACGGAAACGCCTGAATGTGTCCAAACCAATCAATAGGAGCACCCCACCACCACCTCGGCACACGTACGCTTCCTGCCCTAATGCAGATGAAGATTCCCAAGCCCCCCAGCGACTCCCTCCCCCTCCCCCAGAAGGTGTAGCACAAGTCCCATTTATCAGTCACGTCATAAGGGGTGTTGATTCTTCCTCTCTTCATGGACCTTGCCTCTCTCCTGGTCTACTTTTGCTGTGGCGTCCATTTTTGGGATGGTCTGTCCTGTTCCGGTTGTGGTCTTGTGGGGATTTTTCTAATAGTGTTAATGGAATGCTGTTTGGCTGCTAATGTTGCTAGCAGTCTCCGGATCGTAGTTAAATCAAGGATAGATCCCTACTAGATCATGGATAGAAAAATGCTCTTTGATATTTTCCAGAAGAATCCAGAGCAATTCCTTAAATAAGTAGTTGTTGTATTCCTAGGGGCTGCGCTAGAGTAAAAGCTTATGCGATAATATTATGTTCTTGTGTAACTCCGCCACAGTCGCATCAAGATTGCCATCGTATTTGACGGCCTGGAGTTGGGTCATCGGCACTACCGTACCAAGAGAGGGTTGTACAGAGTCGATGACAATCTGTTTGAATTCCGCCCATGTCAGGTCAGCGCAGATTTTGCCAGTGACTAATGTTACGGCCTTCCTTATAGGTGCGTGAGTACTATCGAGATTTTCTTATTATCCTCATGATAGATCAAATCAAGTACTGGTTTAACCATTTCTATATACATGGTGATGTCATAGAGCTCTGGATTATAACTTGGAATAGGAATGTGTGATTGTTGTGTTATTTTGATCGGTATTTCTCGCTAGTCTTCTCTTGTATAAATATATCAACACTGCATTTCTCCGTGTTTAGAACTAGCGCTATTTTAGACAAAAACAAGTATTTGTGGATTGTTCTAACGGGGATCGAGAAACTATATGGGAGACAAATATATATATGCACATTAAAATACAATTAAGGCGAGCTATGCAATAGGTACAATACAACACCTTGTTTATAGGCCTACACAAAATATATGCCTCACACAATCATCAATATAGCTTAGAATACAATAACACTGTAATAAGTAAATTTTACTTGAGTTAGGGCAGTAAGTAAGTGCTTGAACGTGACTATAGGTTAAACGTGTGGAATCTAGAGTTGAGGTAATTATGGAATAAACTCTTATTGAAGGGTCTTAGATTTAATCAAAGGTTAAACATAAGTAGGATAATATTTGTAATTACTTGGTTCAGAGTATTATTCGCATGTGTGGGGAGGTTCCACCCATATCGCACTTCTCGAAAGAGTAGAGTCAAAAGCATTTCGCCTCATCAACTCACTTCCTCATTAGTTTCCTACAATCTCTTTCTACACGCCACAATGGTGCATCTCTTTTACTCTGCTATCACCATTACAACAATCAGTATTCTTCAGAGCTCTCTCAGTGCATACCCCTTCCCTTGCGGTGAGAGTGAGGCACCCCCTCTCAACCCAGTCCCACTACTATTCTGTCCAGCTCTCCACCCCAAGAATTATTGAAGTTTCTGTCATTCTCCTACTCAACAAGTGAACTCTGGAACTCTCTCCCTTAATAAATTTTTCCTACATCCTATGACTTAATAGACTGCTTTAAACTTCTTGTGTCCAGGCATTTTGACCACAACGTCCCTTGAATTTGGTTCTGTCACTCTTTTGGGTTTGGGGGAGACACTCGACAGGCAACCTGCCTTCTGTCTCCTTCATACACATAGAAAACATGTGTTCGTCTTATGTCATCAGAGCTCTGGGCGAATATGTCTTGGTATTCAAGTAGGGTTTGCAACAGTCCTTGTTGTTGCTCTGGTGTTAGGTGATCGGGTATGGTTGTCAAATTTGGTGTGGTGGTTTCTAGCGTCCTCTTGGTTGTAGAAGTTGGGATGTCATCAAAAGTTTCAAGATCCCCCATCACTAATCCTTTAGGCAATTGGTGAGGGGCTTCTCGGATAGATTTGCAATCCGGATTGCTTTTGAGTGATTGAGCTGGCAGGATGGCTGGGGATGTGATACATTTTGTTGAGGCCATGGTGAGAAAATCATGTCTTGTAGCGATAGGTACCCAAGTTTGACAGTGAGCTGGTATGGTGAAGGTCTCTGAATTATTGCATTTGCAATGATATGAACATTAGTGGAGGGTGTCGTGATGTTTTCTTCTTTTGTCATGTAGGTATAGGTACGTTTTTACACCGTACCCGAAAAAGGATTTAAGGAGCTCCGATCTACTCTCAACCATCTGAACAATTTTACCAGTTCAGTTCAGTTTCAGTTTCTATGGAGCTCGTCCTGGAATCTTTACGACTCATTACTACTACTACACGACTATTACTCATTACGATTCTATACAGGACTGGCCATTTGTATCGGCACTAGCTCAGCCAACACATCTAAACTACGTTGGATTTGGACTTATTGTAATTTCCTGTTCTTCCTAATGTGTTTTTTCTTCGATGGCATCTTAGATACCAAAGGTACTGGATCCTTTATAAAACAAGGATAAAATATAATAATTTAGTGCTAACAAGAATATCGATACAGTTAACTTTTTATACTATAACCGCTAAGTTGAATTAGTGGAGGTTAACAAAAGTGAACTTTAGTGTACCATGAACATTTTGATCCTATTATCATTAGTCATATGCACTATTTTTAGTTTAGTGGTCATATCATTGGTCGTATGTCTGGCAGCAAAGCTCATGCAGCCGATGCAGGGAGTGGCTAGATGGTTTCGACGTTTCGATTCTGTTTATTGTTCGCCAAATACTATTCAACACAAATATAATTAAATTAAGAGGAACTGCACCATATGATTCACAAATAACTTATTAATATGTTCCAAGTCTAACAATAATGATTTAAGATATGTGACATGTTGATATATTCCTATATCTCATTGCAGAAGTAACCCGTTACCGAAACTTCTGAAAAGTCCCACTGCCGGGCACTGTCCCACTCCCACAACCTAATCGTGTCGTCAACTGTCAAACAAGATGGCTCAGGTTGGACATTTATAGTTTATATTCATTCAATTTTGAAGGCATTTGATATTTTTAATGTATGACTGTAACTGACTAAGTTAGCCTACCTAGCGCTTACCTAGCGCTGTAAGGTAGGGTTGAAATAAGCCTAGATATTGAAGTTAGGCTATTCATGTTACGAATGTTGCATCTGCATTTTGCAACAAACTTAAATTTATCCTAGGCCTAGGCCCCTATGTTAAAATCCAGGGTAAAATTCAGGTAATTTTCAAGAAGACATTCTCGGCATTATTACTGATTTTGGTAATGGTTAGCCTATGTAACTAGGCTATGTTAGGCTACATGTAAACGTACGGAAGTCGAAACTTCAAAACTGCTCAGCCTCTTAGCCTATACAGTAGGCTAGCCTTCAGTATATCGATAGCATACTTAGGCAGCTGGGCTAAATAGCCGGACAATATGATGGTAAATTTCTATAATTGCACCTATACGAGCTAAACAAATTATTATTGTATTTAACAGGAAGGTACAACGAGGTAAGTGATGTGGTATAGGTGGCAATATGCGGAAATGGATTATAAGGGCATTCCGCCCCCTCTGACAAAAGTCCATCAATCTAGATGTGACACGGATTTACAATGTTTCAGAGAGACATAAGCCTAACCTAACAACCTTACCTAACCTAACCTAGTATTATGGGTGGGGGCTGCTGCCCCCACACCCCCGCTGGTTGGGTAAAACGGTAGAAATTCAGTTGGGGTGGAGTGAATAACCGTAGATTTTCATAAGAGGGGGGGGGCAGAATGCCCTTATAATCCATTTCCGCATATTGCCACCTATACCACATCACTTACCTCGTTGTACCTTCCTGTTAAATACAATAATAATTTGTTTAGCTCGTATAGGTGCAATTATAGAAATTTACCATGTGGGAATTTATCCAGTTTTACACCGGGTCGAAACCATTGATAGGCCTAGGCCTATAGGCTATTATTTAGAAAAATATGTTAGTTAGGTTAGCCTATGTACTTCATTGCCATACATGGGTAAAAATTGAAGAGACCCCGGACAGCCTTTTTACTAGTTAGGCCTAGGCTAATTCTGGATTTTTTTTTATTTTTCTTTGATATAGGCTACAGTGTTGTTTAGGCTAATACCGAGGACCGTCGCATTTTAGCCTAGTATTTTCAACATTAACCTAACCTAACCGAAAACTAACAGACGGTCTAAACCAAGCTCACGTTCCCTGTTTATGGGTGCACGACAGTCTAAACCCAGCTCACCTTCCCTGTTTATGGGTACGCGACGGTCTAAACCCAGCTCATGTTCCCTGTTTAGTTTTCGGTTAAGTTAGGTTAGGTTAGGCTAATGTTGAAAAGGTAGCATTCAAGAAGACTACATCAGGACTCTTCTTCTTCTTACCTCTGACCGGGTATAAGCTAACTAGCTTCCTAGTGTTTACTAGCCTATACCCCTTTGAAAAGACATTAGCCTAACCTAACAACCTTACCTAACCTATCCTAGTATTATGGGTGGGGGCTGCCGCCCCCACACCCCCGCTATTTGACATCTTTGACAGATTTTTGGTGTATTTTTCTGTGAAAAGGGTATTTTTTCAATTTGTCGATAACGAAAATCCTCCATGCGGACTATAGGCCTATGGAGAAAAATATGGCGAATCTGTTGGTGCCTATTTTCCCTAATAAATTGTTTCTAATAAGACGGATGTAGTGTCCTTGAAGATTATCGTTGAAAATACTAAAATGCGACGGTCCTCGGTATTAACCCTTTGGCTGCGGGTGACGTTCTGGAATGTTTTGGCAAGTTACAGCAATTTCCAGGCTTTAAAAGCCTATAAAAAACGTAAAAATCTAGTGTCAGTGGGCGGGAGCGTGAGGGGCCCACCTCCATCCCTCAGAGCAGCGAGCGGCTCACTGAGGTAGGCAGTGTTTCGCGCGGGTCTCTCTCTGTCTCTCTCAACAGTGTAGCCAAGCGAGCGAGTGCTACCAAATAGCGGGTTTCCCGCATTTTACTGGCACCGCTGCGGGTGAACCAGACCACGTACGGGGCCCGTTCTGGTCTTATTTTGAAGCTATTTTCGCCTAGTTTTCGGCAGAATACAGTTCATTTAACCCTCCAGCCCCGGCTACGCATTACATAAATAGCGTAGATGTGTTTCGTACCTGTAGAATGGCATTAAGTAGAGCTTTCTAAGTCAACTGGTTCAGTTGTGATGATGATTTCATTGGAGATAACTTTATGGCAAAAACAGCCACTTTACACTACTTTTCGATACTTAACAATAACATACAGGCACACACGAACAAGCGATGCACTCCTTCTTGTGGCCGGAGATGCGGGGCGTCGGTCCAGCCGGCTGTTGTTTACATGCGTCGGACGTACGCCTCGCACATCAAGCTTACAGGCTTTAACCTCATGGGTGTTTAAGAGACCTTCCGGGTAGCTAGGGGGTGTTTAAGAGCCCTTCCGGGTCTGATGGGTTAATGCAGATGCATGATTTATCATTCAGGAGTGCCTGAATATGCCCTAAATAGCCCAAACATAGCCGCAGCCAATGGGTTAAACAACACTGTATATCAAAGAAAATAAACAAAAAACTAGAATTAACTAGTAAAAAGGCTGTCCGGGGTCTCTTCAATTTTTACCCATATATGTCCACCCCGTTGGAAATTCATTATAAAAAAATCCCTAAATCTCTAAAAAAAAATATAAACAGGGAACGTGAGCTGGGTTTAGACCGTCGCTCACCCATAAACAGGGAACGTGAGCTGGGTTTAGACCGTCGGCGAGACAGGTTAGGTTAGGTTAGGCAAATTTTTTTGCATTTTCCGATGGGGTTCATAAAAAAACACTCCTAAAAAAACCCCAAACAAGGAAGAAAAAATAAAAAATACTTGTAAAAATCGTCCCCGGAGTAAAACAGGATACTTACCCGTAGGCTATATGATATCATTTTAAAGTTTTTTCTATAGCCTAGCTTTCTCTTACAGTATTAGTGGTAAGAGTTGTATCGGGCGTACCACTACCGACATACAGCATAACTCCTCTCTAAAACATTATCCTAACCAAATAACCTAACCTAACCTAGTATTCATGTAGTAATGAGAATACTGTATAGTACTAGGTTAGGTTAGGTTTTTTAGTTGTTGTTGTTGTTCCCCAAGCTGCCTGGCCGAACAGCCCCAAGGCCCCGAGCAATTCCAAGGCCATAACCGAGCGCCCCCACAGAACCCTCCCTGCCGACCACAATAAAGCCTGGGTGACCGAAGCCACTCCATGGCGGGGAGCTGAGGAGGGTGCGGAAACGCCCGGGAAACCAAAGCCCCACCCAGGGCCCTGTGCCCCTCAGCAATTATGAAGAGAAAGTTGAGGGGCAAGGGAAAAATGTGACGCTTTGGCTTCCAATCTTGGTAGATTGGGAGGTCAATCCACTGAAAAGATGCCGTCACTTGAGATCTAGAAAATATATATGTTAAAGGAACAGTCAGAGTAAGCTATGGGTATGGCAGAGATCGCTCAGTTCTCACTCTGATAGACCAGCCCATCACCACATGACTAGAACCCAATCCTCTCAGCATCAGCTAGGAAAGGCCCTAGAAAGCCGCCTTTGGCGGGGGGATAGCTCCCCTATTTCAACCCCTTTCGGGGAGTTTTTTTTTTTTTTTTAGTTAGGTTAAGTAACTATGTATAGTATGTTAAGGTTGTATGTCGGTAGTGGTACGCCCGATAACACAACTCTTACCGTATTAGTCACCGCTATTGGTAACACTTAAGATAAGTTGTGGCGGTATATTTAGCACTAATTTTCCCATGGTTTTTCTTTTTGGTTTTAGGTAGTTTTCATCATTATACAGTAGTTGAAATTAGTTACAATCCCCGGAAATTTTTATTTCTCCCATTATCCAACGATCTTTAAACATTCAGATGTAAGTAATTTTCAGAGTAAATACAGTACTGTATACAATTTTTTGTATTTTTTTGGAGGGGGGGTTTGTCGGACGTTTGCAATCACTTTCCCGTCTATTTTGAATGCCATTGAATACAATAATATGTTGAGGGGGGATAGTTAAAGAAAAGGGCAAGAATGTTAAGTGCGGGCGTACTGCCAGCCTTGTTTACACTACGCGTAGTGGCGTCGGACATTTGCCATCATGTTCCCGTCTATTTTGACTGCCTTTGGATACAATAATATAAATATGTAAAAGCCCCCCCCCCTCCCCCCCCCCCCCCCCATGACATATTGTCATCATCATATATACCGGTATATATATTGCCAGCAGGGTTCAAATTACCGAAAAAATCGCCGTCTAAATAGACGCGAACTTAACCACGGCGATCAACAAATGTAAACATGACGGCGGCGGGGGAGACGTCGGACCTTTGCAATCATATTCCCGTCTATTTTGAATGCCATTGGATACAATAATGACATATTGTCATCATCATATATATTGCCAGCAGGGGGCAAATAACCGAATTAATCGCCGTCAAAATAGACGCAAAGTTAACCGTGGCGATCGCCTTATGTAAACAAGACGACCGTACGCCCGGAGTCTACATCCATCCCAAGAAAAGTAATGAAGGAAAAAGCAGAATATTTTATTTTGTTCGAATCTCCGCCTTCTCCACCCCTTCAATATATTTGTTCTCTCCTTACTGTCCCTCTTCTCCACCTCTTTGCTATTTAATCTAATTAATTATTCTTCCTCCCCTACTCTGATCACCTTCTCCCCCCTCACTAACCTTTGCCTGTCTATCTTCTCCTCTCAATTGTGTTCTAACCACCTTCTCCACCTCTCCTCAGACCTACTATTATTATTATTACCCCGGCCCTTCTCTACACCTCCTCTCCTCCCTCCATCGCTCTACCCTACCTGTCCAATCTTATTTTGAAGTTCTCAGGGTTGGTTCCACTGAGGTCCCGGAGTTCACGGGGGAGGCAATTGAACAATCGAGGTCCATTGCGAGTGAAGGAGTTGTGGATTTGAGTCTTCACACACTGCATGGCGCCTTGGGTCCCTCTGATGTAACATAGCCTCCCTCTTCTTGGATGGTGTTAACTGTGATCCCTGCATTTGGTACTCTGCCCTCTAGGATCTTCCACACATATATGACTATACAGTATAACGCTTCCTCCTCTGCAGGGAGTACAGTTTTAACTGGGTTAGTCTTTCCCAATAGTTGAGGTGCTGTACTCCCTGCATTTTGGTGGTGAATGATCTTTGAGGGGCTTCTAGGGCAGCTATTTCCTGTATTTTGTGTGGAGACCATAGCTGGCAGCAGTACTCCAGTCTTGGGAGCACAAGAGACTTCCACAGGGTCTTCATACAGAGCTCTTCCCGTGTGGTGAAAGTTCTTAGTATCCACCCACTCTTGTTTCTGGCTGCTTCAACTGTTTTGGTGACATGGTGGGTGAAGGTTGCGGCGCTGCTCATTTGGACTCACGGATCTTTTACATGGTCTTTGTCTATAATTGGCTGGTCGTTGTAGAAGTAGGTGGTTGATTGTTTCAGGGCTTCATTTGTTCCGTACCGTAGTCATTCAAATTTATCCCCGTTAAGGACCATATTATTTGTTGTTGCCCAGTTAAGTACTTTATTAACCCCTTATTAGCGGGGCCCGACTTAAGTCCGTATAGAGAACACCTGCCCAAAGAGTGGGGCCCGATTTTAGTCCGTGTGCAATTTTGAGCAATATTGCCTCTGAGAGAGAGACGAGCGGTGGGCGGACCGTAGGTCGGGCTCTGACCGTTCGCCACGGGTCCCGCGGGCCTACTGGCGTTTACTCCACACACATCCACCCTCCCTCCCTCACTACACAGGGTATTATGTCAAGAAATTACCGTATTTTAGGGATTTTTCCTTCGTCTTGCACGATCGTTGCAAGAGAACGTGTGGTCGTAGGAGGATGGTTCTGGTGTCATTGGAAAGCTAAATTAACGCCCTTTCAGGGATACATAATTGTATTACGCTCTGGCTCTTGTTTACGCATGAAAAAGAGCACGGAAACAAGGCCATTTAGGGTAAAACCACCCGCTTGGCGGGTAGTAGAAATTCCTTACGGGCCCGCTCGTAGGCGTTAAGGTCCTCTTGGATTTTGTTGGAGTCTTCAATTTGTATGATTTGTTTCTTTATCCTGGTGTCGTCTGCAAATGAAGATGCTTCGGAGTGCTCCAGGTTCGTGTCTGTCATTTATATGTATTATGAAGAGAAGTGGGCCAAGTACCGAACCCTGCGGAACTCCACTCAGTACCTGGCTAGGGTCGGACAACTCTCCTTGGACTGATACTTGCTGGGTCCTCCCTGTCAAGAAACTGCGGTGCCATCTTCCAAGTGGGCCCTTGATGCCGTGGTTTCGGAGCTTGTTTAGGAGAATCCCATGGTCTACTTTATCAAAAGCCTTAGCAAAGTCTAGGTAGATGACATCCGTGTTATCATCTACCTAGACTTCGCTATAGGTTAGGTTGTTAGGACTGTTAGGGTAATGACAAAATATGATTTTCGGTGGGGCATGTTTGAATATTGCTATATAGCCTAATGGGTGAAATGCATTTGCAGAAGGTAATATACCTTAAAACACACTATTCAATGAAAGAACTGATGAGAAAAAGGATATTAATACAAAAAACACATAATTGACCTAAAATGCATATTGACCAAATAGCCTATAGGCTGCCGTGGGAGAAATTTTGGCGTAGGCCTAGGCTAATTCTTTCTTTAAATATCCGTCTTCTGTGTTGTTGCCTTAAAAAACATTCTAGATTAGCCTACCGGTATACAATATGAGATTAGGAACCTATATAATACTTAGATTCTGATCGGAATAGCATAATTTACTAGATAGAACATTTGATAATCAGGTAATATTGAAGGAGACAAGGATGGTGTGACAAATCTAAAGTTATGGTCCCCCTATTTTTTCGCTATTCTGTTGCTCCTAATAGGTTAATATTATTATTAGTAGATTTAGTATGGTTTGATGATGCGCGGAAATTTATATTTGACTTGAAATTGATAAATTCAAGCACTATTAAAAACCTTCACCAAAGTGAGACTAGTCTGCCGCGGTTTGAGTTTACCCTAGAAACTCCGTTTCCTGTAGACCCATTTTGGAAAATATTTATTTTAATACCACAAATTTTCCAAGTGTTTTTATAAATTGGTTTGTTCATTTGCATCAATACTGTATATTATAGTGTTTGTAATTACTGTACTGTAATTAGAAATTTCGGGAAAACCTATTTTCCCCATTATCGATCGATGTTGAGACACTCTCCCTGATAGTGGGGAGGGCTATGATTTGAAGACATTAGCCTAACCTATCCTAGTATTATGGGAGGGGGCTGCCGCCCCCACATTCCCGCTGGTTGGGTACTAATCCTTAGTAAAGAAAAAACAAAAAAAAATGCTGTCGATAATACGAAGGCGGAAGAAAAGTCGATGAAGTCTACGGGGTTTACTCTGCAATCTTCAGCTTTGATTGTACTGTACACTGATAACGGGAAAGTACCGTATTGACAACCTTGTTCCGAAAATAACATTTTAGTAGCTTACTTTTATATTAGGTTTTTCCGAGGGTTAATACCCATTTTCATATGATCTTTAGAGCTATCGATAACTGGAAGTACTGTATTGACAACCTTGTTACGAAAAAAAACATTGGGATGGATGTAGTTACCGGGTGTACCACTACAACATACAACATACAACATAAATCATGTATAAATACTTATAATAAAATAAATACTTATAAATCTATAATACTAGGTTAGGTTAGGTTAGGTTGTTTGGTTAGGGTAATGTATTTTTGTATCCAAAGGCAGTCAAAATAGACGGGAACATGATGGTGAGCGTCCGCGTAGTGTAAACAAGACGGGCGGTACACCCGGTAACTACATTGTTGCCAAAACATTTTAGTACTGGGCGGGTGCCCAACTCCGAAAGGAGTTGAAATAGGGGAGCTATCCCCCCCCCGCCAAAGGCGGCTTTCTAGGGCCTTTCCTAGCTGATGCTGAGAGGATTGGGTTCTAGTCATGTGGTGATGGGCTGGTCTATCAGAGTGAGAGCGGAGCGATCTCTGCCATACCCATAGCTTACTCTGACTGTTCCTTTTACTTATATATCTTCTAGATCTCAAGTGACGGCGTCTTTTCCGTGGATTGACCTCCCTACTGCCAACCTAAATGTTGGCAGATTGGGAGCCAAAGCGTCACATTTTTCCCTTGCCCCTCAACTTTCCCTTCATAATTGCTGAGGGGCACAGGGCTTTGGGTGAAGCTTTGGTTTCCCGGGCGTTTTCGCACCCTCCTCGGCTCCCTGCCTTAGAGTGGCTTCGGTCACCCAGGCTTTATTAGTGGTAAGCAGGGAGGGTTTTGTGGGGGCACTCGTTTATGGCCTTGGCCTTGCTCAGGACCTTGGGGCTGTTCGGCCAGGCAGCCTGGGGAACAACAACAACAACTGTACCATACTCTTTTATTAGGTTTTGCCGAGGGTTAAAACTTATTTTCATATGATCTTAAGAGCATATAGATTCCATATTTATCTTCAAATATATCAACAAAATTTGTGGTATTAAAATAAAGTTATACTGTACTCCCATTTTCTTACGACGCACGCTCTCGAAGGTGTATTTCGCACTCCGCAGTACTTTTTAGTGATTTTATGTCTTCCACATCATTATTTAGAGCAGTGGGAGTCTGGTGGCGGCAGCCCTCAGGTTAGGTTAGGTTAATGACTATATATTGGATAAACCTGACTTTTAGCACCAACAGCGATTTTAGTAAGTACTGTATTTTTGGTTGTGTGTGATTTTGTCCTTCAGATAATTATAGTGTTGTATTATAAAGATTTAGAGCAGAAATGAGGACTGAATTTATCCATTTTCCAACTATCTAAAAACACAGTCTCCACTAGTGGGGAGGGCTATGATGATCAAGGAAAATGTTAAATAAAAAAAATAAGCTATATAGGACAGTAACAGTTTGCCATGGTATACAGGATTACTTGACCTTGAGCCCCCCTCACCCCCCAAGGACTTATTGAAATTCTCGGTAAAATTTGAAGAGACCCCGGACAGCCTTAATAAAAACCCGGTAAGAATGGGGTTAACAATACCCTAACATAACAACCTTACCTAACCTATCCTAGTATTATGGGTGGGGGCTGCCCCCCCCCCCCCCCTCTGCTGGTTGAACCTAGTGTTAACTAGGTTATATAACTATTAAAAAGGCTCTCCGGTGTCTCTTCAATTTTTACCAAATTCTCATCTATTTTGTCAGTAGGGGACAAAACACTAATTTTGGTACTTATTTATGAGACGACCACACAGTTTCTCAACATATTAATACAGTAATAGTTTCAACCCTCGGTAAAACAATAAAAAGACTAACAACATGTCTACCTAATGTAAACATTTTGTCAATACTCTCCTATAGACAGCACACAGTCTAGACGAACAGCTGATGATGGGGAGTGGCAGTGCCGTACATAGAGTATTTTTGTTTTCTTATATATCTTCCTTGTAATACATTTCTGCTCTTAATGACATATATAGCTGTGATGTATATGCTTTACCAGATCTAATAGGCATAAAAATATATATGAGGTAACTGTTGGTGCTAAAAATCAGTAATACCCACTATTGTCATGAGAGGTGATGGTTTGTTTACGTTACGCAGCGTCCACCGCGGTCGGCGAGTGTCTACCTCGCCAACTCTCATTTGGGTCAATATGCATTTTAGGTCACGTATGTGTTTTTTGTATTAGGCCTTTAATCCTTTTTCTCATCAGTTCCTTCATAGATTAGTGTTTTTTAAGGTATTTTTCCTTCTGCAAATTCATTTTACCCATTACTGTATATAGCAATATTAAAACATTCCCCACCGAAAATCATATTTTGTCATTACCCTAACCTAATCTAACCTGGGGGCAAGACCCCCGCTGCTGGGTTAGCATTGAAATAGAAGATGACAAAATACTAAGAATACGGTGGATAGCCTAAGTGAAAAATATTAGTCGTCCACTAATCCGAGATGTCCGCCATTTTTCTTTCCACCCTTATTATTATTATTGCGGTGACTAATACCGGTACTGTAAGAAAAAGCTATAGAAAACACTTAGAGAATTATATCCCATACGTGACCTTAACCTCTGAAGTGCGCATGGGGGTAATTGGAAACGTCCCCCTGTGCTGACGTATTTGAGGTGTTTCCGTCACTAAAATATTCATTGTGCCATTAATAGCATTAATACTTATCCATATGCGCCTATTATGGGTTGATTATAAAGGTATTAACCTGAAACAACAATAAAACGAGTGAAAACAGCGTTTGGATGGTCAAAATCGGAGATATAGCCCGCGAGTTGTATAATGTATGGGTGAGGCAAACTGCTTTCCCGCCAATTTCCCCCAAGGCCACTGAGACACAGTCGATCGATACTCTCTCTCTCTCTCTCTCGCACTCGCTTGCCATCAGTGATGACAACACCCTGCTTGCAACTCGCTAATGTTAGCACGAAAATATACCTCAGAATAAGGGAATAACAGGGAAAATAGGTGATAACTGAAGGAGAGGAGGAAAGTGGGGAAGGAGGGGAGGTAGAGGACTGAGATTTTGCATGGCCCAGGGGCCAAAAAAAAATAAAAAAATAATGTTTTTTTTTTTTTTTTTTTTTTTCGATGTCAAAAGTTGATTTTTTTTTCTCACTCACTCATAAGAGTCTCCCCGCAGTCCGCCGGGGGAACTCTTAAGAGTCTCCCAGCAGTTCCCGGGTTAAATGCATACCGGTATTGTCCCTCATTTTCAATGGAAGCATTAGCCTAATCTAACATGACAACCTAATTTACCTTGGGGGCTTTCCCCAGACTCCCACAATTCAAACATCAGTAGGGCTTCCTGAATATGGTAAGACTAAAAAAAACTCAGTTTCGAAAGGAAAATAATAAAAAAATAAGGGGAGGATAACTGTAGATTTACCACAATTTACCCAACACCTGGCCGTGGAATACATACGACCGCTAACTCAACTCTTACCTTGTTTTGTTACTGGGTGTGGGATACAATAATAAGGGAAGGATGTAGTATCCGGGCGTACGGTCGTCATGTTTACATAGGTCATGACCGTCGTGCACTCGCAGTTACGTTCCTGTCTATTTTGATTTCTTTTGTTTTCCTGTTTTTTGCCCCCTGCTATCAATATATATGATGATGACAACAAGTCATGGAGGGGTGAGGGGGCAAAGCCCCCCCTAAACCTATTAATGTATCCCACGGCAGTCAAAATAGATAGGAACATGATCGCGAGTAGTGTAAACAAGGCGGGCAGTATGCCCGAATACTACATCCCTACCAATAATAGTTTTGTACTAGTCTAGAACTGTTGGTGCCGATTTATCACCTCTATATTTTCGCCGTAAACGCAATTTCCGGTACTCGTATCCATGAAACACAATGTACATCCTTGGCATTAGTCCATTACCTACCATTAATATGTTCACAGTACTTGTTGTTAGAGGTGCGTGTAAGAGCAAAGGCTGTGATAAATCCCCACTTCATATGTTCGTCTCCCGGCTTTGTTGACTACCTGGCCGGTCCCTGCTGTCCTTTCATACCAACTCGCGTGCGGAATGTATACTTGATTATCATATCTCACTCTTGGTAATGCCCCTACTGGCAACAAGTCCTGGGGGGATGAGGGGGGGGGGGGAAGCCCCCCCAGCCCCCCTCATCCCATTGTGTATCCATCCGGATCCCTAATTAGGCCCTCTTGAAACATACAGTACGAAAACCCGAGCCAAGTGTTGCCTCAATTTTGTGCAATTTGCTTACTTTTGGGTAAATCAATTGACCACTTGCGAGTTTTGGTCTATAAGGAAGTTGGAGCCGTAAACATCTATGTTAAAGAGAAATGCAATGATAATGTATGTTTCTGATGGATAAAAAATATGATCAGTTTGGTTTTATGTATTTATAAATGTATTATGACCGTATTTTAGCTGATAATTCTGCTAAATATTGATGGCCACAGCTCCAACTTCCTTATAGACCAAAACTCGCAAGTGGTCAATTGGCTGATGGAGATAGGTTACCCAGGCCACCCAGGTGGTAGGGAATGAATGAAAGGATTGGGAAAAGTGAGGTGATAGAAGCAGTGAGACAAATTATAGCGGGAAAAGCAGAAGGTATGGATGGTATTGCTGTGGAGTGTATTAAGAAGGGTGGGGATGTGATAATAGATTGGCTGGTGAGACTATTTAATGTGTGCTTTGTTGTGTCAATAATACCACTAGAATGGAGGAGTGCATATATTGTGCCGTTGTATAACATACATACTGTACATACATACATAACATTTTAAGACTGAGTGTTCCACACATAAGTGCAGTTTCAGTCTCTTGTCCTAATGGCGGCGTTCCAGGCAACCCTGTTAAGGGCTGCTTCACTTGTCAAGTTCTTGGATTTGAGATCGGCACGTATAGTCCGATCCCAGGTCTTCCTCAGTCCACCCCTTGGTGCAGCTCCCTCTACAATCACAGACCTGCATTTTTTCACCCAATTTTGTTCATCCATTCTCTCCACATGTCCATACCATCCCAGTCTACTTGTACGCATCACCTCATACTCGCTACTCTTTATACCTAAACGTCTCCTCAGCTCAACATTTGTTATTCTATCCTGTAGCCTGGCCCCACACATCCATTTCACCATTCTCATCTCATTACGTTCCATTCTGTTGACATCCTCTACTTTAACAGCCCATGTTAAGGAGATACAGTATTTTGGGCATTTATGGATGCTTTGGGAAAAGCTTATGATCGTGTGGATCGAGAAGCAATGTGGAAGGTGCTAAGGATTCATGAAATTGGAGGAAATTTGTTAAGAGCAGTTACAAGTTTTTATGAAGAGAACAGAGCATGTATTAAAGGTGAATTCCAGGGATGAAACCTATTCAAACTACAATGTCCATTGGGATCTGCTTGGTTTTAGGTATACCGGTACTGTATGATACTGAAGAACTTTCATCAATTTGTTTTAACAACAGAAATATAGCTTATCTAAGTTATTTTATGTGGCACGAACTGGCGTGTTTACCATGACATCACTGTAGCCAATGGCGGGAACTCTCGACATTGGAAATGGGCGAATCTGTGTTTTTTTTTATGTGAGAAACTTATAATTTGTATGCATGGTTACAGCTCAACATTTAGCTTCACTACTGTCTGGTCAAGGGACCGCGATATATAAATTGAACAGAAAACGATATCATTAAGAAATAGGCCTTAGAAGCGACCTCCCTCGACTCTAGACCAGGCTAAACACATAAACACTACCTGTATGTTTATTGTTGGTGAGATAGGATTATTTCTTGATGTGCACCACATCTTCAGGACGTTGTTCGATCTTTTGCAGAGCTTGAGTATTGAATTGAAAGGAATTAATTTCGAAAAACAGACCTGACAGTCCAGGACAGCATGTGTTGTTTACAAACTGCCACTCCATACAATGGCGTCACTCTCGATCAGTTGAACTCGTCCAGCTGATCGCCGAGAATGGCAACGACGTTATATATATATTTTGTTTTTCTGGAGTTTAATGGAATTATATCGATATTGCCCATTTACATATTACAGTATATTCATGCCAAGTTATGACCCTGCATTAATCTTTGTTTTTTCGTTCATTCCTGTAGTTCTCCTTTAAGAGTAGGAAATAATAAGTTAAGTGAATGGTTGTTGTTGTTGTTGTTGTTGTTCCCCAAGCTGCTTGGCCGAACAGCCCCAAGGCCCCGAGCAATTCCAAGGCCATAACCGAGTGCCCCCACAGAACCCTCCCCGCCGACCACAATAAAGCCTGGGTGACCGAAGCCACTCCATGGCGGGGAGCTGAGGAGGGTGCGGAAACGCCCGGGAAACCAAAGCCCCACCCAGGGCCCTGTGCCCCTCAGCAATTATGAAGAGAAAGTTGAGGGGCAAGGGAAAAATGTGACGCTTTGGCTTCCAATCTTGGTAGATTGGGAGGTCAATCCACGGAAGAGACACCGTCACTTGAGATCTAGAAAATATATAAGTTAAAGGAACAGTCAGAGTAAGCTATGGGTATGGCAGAGATTGCTCAGCTCTCACTCTGATAGACCAGCCCATCACCATGGTGATGTGAATGGTTTGAGGTAAATGTAGGTTTGCGACAGGGTTGTGTAATGTCACCGTGGCTGTTTAATGTATAGGCTATATGGATGGTGTGGTGAGAATGAGAACTATGGGTAGAGGATTGGGTTTAGTAGGAAAGAATGGTAGAGATAGGGAGTTGAATCAGTTGCTGTTCGCTGATGACAGCGTTGGTGGCAGATTCTGAGGAGAAACTGCAGCGGGTAGTCAAAGAGTTTGGTGTGGTTTGTGGGAGGAGGAAGGTGAACGTTCAATAAAAGTATAGTGATGGTGTGTAATAGGGGTGAATCTAGATGTGAGGCTGGATGGGGAAATATTGGAACATGTAGAGTGTTTTAAATATCTAGGAGGAACGATAAGCAGGAATGGAGATATGGAAATGGAGGTAAAACAGAGTATGTGAAGGAAGGAAAGTTTTCGGAGCAATGGGAAGTATGTGGAAGGTGAGAAATCTGGGAATGTAGATTAAAAATGCAATGTATCAAGAGGTATACAGTGATGTATGGGGCTGAGACATGGGTTCTGAAGGCAAAGGCGAGACGAAAGCTGGATGTGATGGAGATGAGCTGCTTGAGGAGTATGTGTGGAGTAACTCGTAGAGACAGATTGAGAAATGAAGAGATACGTAGGAGAGTGGGGCAGCATAATAATTTGTCGGCCAGAGTGGACAGAAGGGTGCTGAGCTGGTATGGTCATGTTGAACGAATGAAAAAAAAAAAAAAAAATGGGGAATAGGCCCGAGAAAATAGATAGATAGATAGAAGGATTACATTTATGGATGGGATTGTACAGTATTAAAATTTGCAAAGGTCTGAGATTTGTTTTAACCCATGGACTGCAATTAAATGGGCAATATATAAGGTCAAATTGAGGGAGGGAAGGGGGATGGGGTATAAAGGGGAGGATAAGTGAAGGATGTGGTTGTTGTAATTGTTGCTATTCCCCAGGCTGTCTGGCCGTGCAGATCCAAAGTCCCGAGCAAGGCCAAGGCCATAACTGAGCGGCCCCGCAAAACCCTCCCTGCTTACCACTAATAAAGCCCAGGTGACCAAAGCCACTCCAAGGCGGGTAGCTGAGGAAGGTGCGGAAACGCCCGGGAAACCCAAGGCCCTGTGCCCCTCAGCAATTATGAAGGGAAAGTTGAGGGGCAAAGGAAAAAGGTGACGCTTTGGCTCCCAATCTGCTAGCCTCTTGATTGGCAGTAGGGAGGTCAATCTACGGAAGAGACGCCGTCACTTGAGATCTAGAAAATATATAAGTAAAAGGAACAGTCAGAGTAAGCTATGGGTATGGTAGAGATCGCTCAGCTCTCATTCTGATAGACCAGCCCATCACCAGGATGAAGGATGTGGTATAGGGAGATGCTACTACTTTTTATGTGTTACCTAATTTTGAGACATTTCCCAGCACTGGCACAGTATTTGATTTTTTTTTTTTTTTTTTTACACATGTTTATTAAATACCATGCCTTCCGGAAGGCTTATCACACTTCCTGGGTTAAAAAATTATATGTATGCATATTTTCTCCCTCCCAGCTATCCAACCTTCAGCAGCAGCGTGTGATGGTGGAGCAGCTTCGTCGTGAGGCGTCGCTGAAGAGGACACCAGTATCAGAGGTGGTGGAGGAGATCAAACAGTTTATTATCCAGCACGAGCAGGAAGACTACCTTTTGGTGGGCTTCTCAACACAGAAGAACAACCCCTTCCGTGAGCGAGCCTCCTGCAGGGTCCTCTAGCACCACACAGAAAGGTTACCGTAGTGACGTTTATTCTCTCTCTCTCTCTCTTCTCTTCTCTTCTCTTCTTCTCTCTTCTTCTCTCTTCTCTCTTCTCTCTCTGGCACCACATAATGTACAGGGTGTTACAGAATTCAGTTATCCACCTGGCACATATTGATAAATGCTGCCTTTCTATACATCTGTGTAGCCAAGCAGTAAGCTGCGTGGATTGCCCTTCGGTATAGATATTTTGTTTTAACAAACTGTATCTTCACAACCGTTTATATAGATTGCCATTTATTAGACCACATGAAATGCAGTAGTAGAAGCTACTGGTATTTTATAAAGGTACCATACAAATATAATTTTATGAATAACGATGAGTATAAGACGAATTACGCACTTTTTAAGTTTATTCACTTTATATTGTACAGTAGACAGTATATTGATTAATTTATTTCCAAAGTTTTCTACATTTCAATAGACCTGCAGTAGATAGGCCTATTTGTGTCCAGGAGACGATGGTGTAGTGTGACTCATTTCAGTCAACTTCGATTTATTTCATTTATTTTTTTGTTTTGTTTTCAGATCTGCATTTCCATACAGTTGCTATAAAAATAAAATACAGTACCGGTACTGTATTTCTTTCAGTCTTCTATGTATTGCCTGACGCCATGAATAAAGGACTTACTCTATAATGGTTGAAAGCAAATTAAAGTTAGTAACCCAGGTAGAATATATATGTCATTAGAGGCAGTGCAGAGGATACTTTAACACCTTTTCTGACAGCGGGTGCCCAACCTCGAAAGGGGTTGAAATAGGGGAGCTATCCCCCCGCCAAAGGTGGCTTTCTAGGGCCTTTCCTAGCTGATGCTGAGAGGATTGGGTTCTAGTCATGTGGTGATGGGCTGGTCTATCAGAGTGAGAACTGAGCGATCTCTGCCATACCCATAGCTTACTCTGACTGTTCCTTTTACTTATATATTTTCTAGATCTCAAGTGACGGCGTCTCTTCCGTGGACTGACCTCCCAATCTACCAAGATTGGAAGCCAAAGCGTCACATTTTTCCTTTGCCCCTAAACTTTCTCTTCATAATTGCTGAGGGGCACAGGGCCCTGGGTGGGGCTTTGGTTTCCCGGGCGTTTCCGCACCCTCCTCAGCTCCCCGTCATGGAGTGGCTTCGGTCACCCAGGCTTTATTGTGGTCGGCAGGGAGGGTTCTGTGGGGGCGCTCGGTTATGGCCTTGCTCGGGGACTTGGGGCTGTTCGGCCAGGCAGCTTGGGGAACAACAACACCTTTTCTGATACATGTGCAACCATCCCACCAACTTGCTTCTTGAATAATATCTGGAACGCAACAACAAAGCTGTCGGTGCAACTATTATTACAGTATAACTGTCACACTTGTCCAAAAAATGTACAGTAGGTCCAACTTGTTGTTGTTCCCCAGGCTCTGACCGAACAGCCCCAAGGTCCTGAGCAAGGCCAAGGCCATAACCGAGCGCCCCCACAGAACCGTCCTTGCTTTACCAGATGACCGAAGCCGCTCCCAGGCGAGGAGCTGAGGAGGGTGCGGAAACGGGATCCCGAAACCCCACCTGAGGCCCTGTGCCCCTTAACCTCTCAGCTGCGCAGCCCCTGTAGTATACACCATACCCCTGTGCGTAGGTATTTACATGTATTCCTCACTAAAATCGTTAATTTACCATAAATATAATTAATACTTATCCATATGCGCCTATTTTACGTTTATTATGAATATACAGTAGGGTCTCACATAGAACGAGAAATTGGTCGATAAACGAGGCCGTTCTACGTGATTTTGTTCTATGTGATCGCGGCATTTTGGTGGCCCAATATGGTCAATGTTCACTGTAAGCGTAAATTTCCGTCAGGAGCGTATGATATTTTGTACGATATTTCGGCGCTCTATATGAGAACTCCTCGGATTTGCCCTACTTTGATGGTGAAATCATTCTATATGATCACATTCGTTCCTAACGAAAATTTTGGAACAATATTTTAGGTCGGCGTTCTATAAGCGACTCGTTCTATGCGAGCCCCTACTCATCATCATCATCAAATCTGACGCCTCGCTTCCAGAGGAAGCGCCCCAAAAGGGATGGCCATGGCAGAAACTGCCTCCAGGCTCCCAGACATGCCCCGACTGACCCACTCCACAGTGCCATTTCCACTAAGTGGATTATAACCATGAACACTGAAGGAGCAGACCCAGAGCAGTCCCTCACCCGGATGGCAGTTCCACCACTGTTTTGCTATTTTATTTACCCCAGTGGGGCCCTGGCTGGAAGCATACCAAGTACAGGAATTTTTTTGGAAATAGGAACCAGTGGTCCACTGCTCCAGAGGCTGATTGCACCACCAAAGTGGTGGGCGATGGGGTCGCCGCATCCCTACGCCAGAGAGAGAAAGGCCAACTTGTGCCAGTGGGCTGTGAGAGTAAGACACTAGGGAAACATGGGGCACACCATTATGGCCCCACTGCCTTCACCACTCTCAAGAAAAAAGTTAGAAATAAGAATTATGATAAAGGTACAGTCAGAAAATGGCAATGGGAAGTAGAGGACACCAACCCTCACTCTGATAGATCCAGCCCACCACCTACTGTACTCTACTGTACTGTAGTACTGTAACAACAACAACAACAACAACAATAAAACAAGTGGGAATATAATTTGTATGGTCAAAATCACGAATTGATAGCGAGTGGTTCAGTCAACACTTGTGAACCAGCCGGCCTCACATCCTCCTCTCTCGAGGCCTGGATAGAGACTGAGGCCTGTATCTCTCTCTCTCGCTCTTTCCCATGCATAGACACACACATGACCACACCCTATGATCGGTTTGGATATGTTTACACGAAAATATACCAATGAATAAGGAAAGAACGGAAAATTGGTGATAATTGAAGGGGTGGGGGGGGGGGGGGGGGGGAGTGATATGAGGCATGGAGGGGAAAACAAAATTCAAGTGCTACTGGGGCCTTTTAAAAGTTTTTTTTTTAGGCCTAGGATATTAAGAGTCTCCCCGCAGTCGCCCAGTAAAACCTTTTAAGAGTCGCCCTGCAGCTGCCGGGTTAACAATTATGAAGGGAAACTTGAGGGGTCAAAGGAAAAGTGTGGCGCTTTGGCGCGCAGTCTGCCAACCTCTAGGTTGTCAGTATACAGTAGAGGTTGTAATAAACAAGTTCTAATGACTAGTAGGTGTTCTGCAACACTCGCCAGTTGTAAAGGAAATAAGCCTATTTGTTAGTGTGGATCAAGTCGATTGAAAAGAAGATCAATATACGAAAATATTCCTTGTGAAATTAACCTTTAAGGCGATCTATGTGTAGTGAATACCCTACTACTGGGCGGCCATATTAGGCTTCATTCCCGCCTAAAATAGTAATTTTACGTTAAATATCGTTATTACAGTCGACCCTCGCATGGGCGAACCCCAGTTGACCGGACATCGGTTTGTGCGGACCCAACAGCTGATGTGGACAAGTCGCCAAAAGTCCGGACAAATCGGGCAAAAGACCGTTAATTTAAAAGTTGTCCGGTATTTGGCGGGTCGGACGGTGACACGGGCAGGCAATTTCCCGCCGAAATCGTCGAAATACGATAATGTAATCATAAGTACAATATATATCTTATATACTTACCTTAATTCTTTATAATATTTCATAATAAACTTATATAAAACTATTTATAAGTTCAAATGAAACATCAGTGTACCGGTACCATTACCGAAACACGTGTTTGTTATTGTTATGTCAGTTTGTGTGTGTGTTCTTGTTCTTGTGTGGCTTATGTCGGCCGTATCAGTAGGGAGTCTAAACCCGAGTTATTTCTGTATGCAACAAAATGTTATTATAATTATATAATTACTGTACTGTATACAGCTTAGGTTAGTACAGGTTAAAAATCATCGTATTTTTACTTTATTTCCAATGTGCGGACAAGGGTCCCCCCCTATTAGTCCGCACATTCGAGGGTTGACTGTACTTATTCATATGCGCCTATTTTACGTTTAATATGAAGATATTAACATGTAGCAGTAATAAAACAAGTGGGAATAGTGTTTGGAGGGTGAAAATCGCAAATTATTGCCGACCGTTCATTCATGAAATGTGAGGAAGATGCGACGTACACCCTCCCTCTCCTAAGCCTAGAGGCAGACCGAGTCTTTCTCTCTCTCACTCTCTCTCACAACACGCACTCGGTAGGCGCATGACCACGCCTTAGAACCAGATTGGAAAAGTTGGCACGGTAAATAAACCGATAAACAAGGGAATAAGAGGAAAAATAGGTGATAATTGAAGGGGGGAGGGGGTTTTGACACATTTGGAGGTGTGATAGGAGGTATGGAGGGGAATTATCTCACTTAATCACCTATTCTTTTTTTTAAGTGTTACTGGGTCCTTTTAAAAAGTTTTTTTTAGGCCTTACCTCTTAAGAGGATCGTCGCCTTTGCCTACCAAAACCTCTTCTTAAGAGTGTTCTCGCCGTTCCCGGGTTAAGGCAAACTACAGTCAAAGAGCCTGCTACACATTTATTTATATACTGACTCGATGCAGCATTTATTATATTGATGAACAAATTTGCAAGTTCCAGCTTACAGGATATTAGTGTGCGTGATTAATTGGATATAGCCTAGATATATTGTAATAATTATATTTTCACCCTCAAAATGTTGTCTTAAATTTAGCAAGAATTAAAGAAACAAACATTCTTTTAAAAACGGTTTTATTGAATAGTGACACCGAAAAGGTGGGTTCGACCTGGAAGATATGGAGGAAGTGGAGGAGATAAGCAAGGTGTTTAACCCTTGGGATCTGGGAGGCCTCATATGAGGCAAAATGGTCAAATAAAAATCGCCGCTATAATCATCGGAACTCGGCAACCACGCGTTGTAGCGACGTCATTTCTACGGCATTCTACAGACAACAAAAAGTTCTACAATTTGCAAAAACATTGACTGCTCTAGGTGGTCTCTATCAGTAGCTACTGAATTATGAAGTTGATTTTACCAAAATTCATATGAGGCCCCCCGGATCCCATGGGTTAAGGAAGAGATCTGTGCAGCATGTGAGGAGGTGTGTGGAGTGAGGAGAAGAGGGAGGGGAGTGAAAGGTACAGCATGGTGGACAGAAGATGTAAAAATAGCTGTGGAAGACAAAAAGAAAGCATATAGAGAGTGGTTGGGTAGTAGAGGGAATGAAGATTTGGAGAGGCAGAAACGAGCGAGGTACGTGGAGAGAAAGAGAGTGGTGAAGAGAGTAGTGAAGGAAAGTAAGAGAAGAGTAGATGAGGAATTTGGAAGGAATCTGAGTGTAAAATGGAGGGAGTGTAAGAAACTGTTCTGGAAAGAAGTCAAGAAAGTTAGGGAAGGTAGCAAGGGAAACAGTAAGGGTGTGAAAGATAAGAATGGGAGAATGCTAGCCGAGAAGCAAGAGAGAGTTGAAAGATGGAGGGAGTACTTCAATGAGTTGCTAAATGTAAGGAATGAAGAGCCAGCAAACATAGTTGGATATGGTATGGGAGGAAGATGAGGAGAAGTAGTGGAGGAGGAGGTGGGGATCAGGAGGTCAGAAGTGTGGGAAGCTATGAAAAGAGTGAAGTTGGGGAAAGCACCAGGAACAGATGGAGTGTGTGGGGAAATGTTGAGGTATGGTGGTGAGATAGTGATCGAATGGGTATGGAAAATGTGCAAACTAGCATGGGAGAAGGGGAAGGCACCCGATGACTGGAAGACTGGCATAATAGTCCCCCTATATAAGGGCAAAGGGGAAAGAGGAGTGTGTGGTAACCACCGAGGAATATGTCTTTAAGCGTAGTAGGGAAGATGTACAGTAGGGTAGTGATTGAGAGAGTGAGAGTGAGAACGGAGAAATGGATAGGCGACGAGCAGGGAGGTTTTAGGAAGGGAAGAGGATGTGTAGATCAGATTTTTACCCTGAATTGTGTTGTGGAGAAATATCTGGAGAAGCAACAAAAGGTGTATGTTGCCTTTATGGACTTGGAGAAGGCCTATGACAGAGTGGATAGAGAAGGCATGTGGAAAGTACTTAGAATATGCGGAGTAGATGGTAAGTTGCTGAAAGCAGTGAAGAGCATGTATGAGGGTGCAAAGTCGGCAGTATGTGTGGAGAATGAGCAGAGCGAGTTCTTTGACCTGAGTGTTGGGTTGAAACAGGGGTGTGTGATGGCCCTGTGGTTGTTTACTGTATATGGATGGAGTCATGAAAGAAATACTAGGAAGAGCAGTGGATGTTGGTGTATCGCTGAAAAGGGAGGGAAATGAGTGGAAGCTGCCTATACTGCTGTTTGCGGATGACATAGTTCTGATGAGCGATAATGAATGGGAGTTGCAGGGTCTGGTAAATGAGTTTGGAACAGTGTGCGAAAAACTGAATTTGAAGGTAAATTCGGGGAAAAGCCAGGTTATGGTCTTCGAAAAGGGTGAAGTCACAGAGTGTGAGGTGAAGTTGAACGGTCAGGCTATGGAGATCGTCAGCTCTCCAGTGTGTCTCCAGGCAGTGTGTTGAGTAAAGATGGGACTGTGGATGAAGAAGTGCGGGAGAGGGTGCAACAGGGGAAGAAGGTTGTAGGAACGTTGAAAGCAGTAACAAGAAATAGAGTGGTCAGTATGGAAGTGAAGAAGTCCTTGCATGACAGTGTGGTAATCCCGACACTAACTTACGGAAGCGAAGCATGGACGTTCGTGGAGAGACTCAACCAAGAGTGAGAGCGGTGGAAATTAGTTACTTGAGAAGTGCGTGCAGAGTTACATGGAGGGATAGACAGACGAATGAGGAAGTAAGAAGAGGTGTGGTGTGGAGGTAGATGTGCTGGAAAGTGTGAAAAGGAACAACTTGAGATGGTTCGGCCATATGGAACGTATGGGAAGCGAGAGAATTACTAAGAGGGTGTATGAGAGCGAGGTGGAAGGACAGAGAGGGAGAGGTGGAAGGATGGAGTGAAGAAGTATATGAATGAAGGCGGTGCTGGTTGGGAGGAGGGGTGTCGACTGACTGGGGACAGAGGTGCTTGGGGGCGTTTCGTTCGTGGCCACTCCTTCGGGGATCATGGCGTCAGGAGATAGATAGAATAGACACCGAAATTGCATTAATAACAGAAAACAATTTCACTCACACACTCAGCCACTCAATCTAACTCAACTTAACTAACCCAACTTATCTAAATATAACTCTCCAGTCATGACACTCCCTCTAAGATTACCCCAATCACTACTGATTACTGCTAGTCACACAATGTCTCCCATTAACCAACCCTTTACTCTACTGCGTGATCCTGGGCGGGTGCCCAACCCCGAAAAGAGTTGAAATAGGGGAGCTATCCCCCCGCCAAAGGCGGCTTTCTAGGGCCTTTCCTAGCTGATGCTGAGAGGATTGGGTTCTAGTCATGTGGTGATGGGCTGGTCTATCCGAGAGAACTGAGCGATCTCTGCCATACCCATAGCTTACTCTGACTGTTCCTTTTACTTCTATATCTTCTAGATCTCAAGTGGCGGCGTCTTTTCCGTGGATTGACCTCCCTACTGCCAACCTAGAAGTTGGCAGATTGGGAGCCAAAGCATCACATTTTTCCCTTACCCCTCAACTTTCCCTTCATAATTGCTGAGGGGCACAGGGCCTTGGGTGGGGCTTTGGTTTCCCGGGCATTTCCGCACCTTCCTCAGCTCCCTGCCTTGGAGTGGCTTCAGTCACCCGGGCTTTGTTAGTGGTAAGCAGGGAGGATTTTGTGGGGGGCGCTCGTTTATGGCCTTGGCCTTGCTAGAGACCTTGGGGCTGTTTGGCCAGACAGCCTGGGGAACAACAACAACAACAACTGCGTGATCCTGACAACGTCTAGCCCAGTAAATGACCGCATGATCGAATTAAGACACAAGATATTATCACACCTGTCAATCACACTCACCTCCTCTCTCTCTCTCACCCCCTCACCTCAGCCACGTGAATTGCTAGACTATGAGAGTCGCATAAAGGCAGTACGTCAAGCCTTAGGGAGTCGCAGCCGACGTCTCCTAGCGGTAGCATGATCGTCTTCGGGATCAAAATCGCTACAATGTCACTGACCAACACACACACACACCCAACACTCACCCCTGGTCACGTGCATCGCTAATCAGTGGGATGTTGCAAGAAGGGCAATGTTGTCAGCCTTCTGCATCGCCTAGCGGTAGCACACCCTCTGTGGGGTCGTGCTTGCACCTACCATTCCCGGCCATAGCATTCCTAAATTGGTCGGATGTCGCATCAGGGGAATTCTGTCAATCCTTGGCCTAGGCCTATGCCGACATCCCCTAGCAGTGGCCTTGGCCATGTGTGTGGTCTGGCTCAGTCTGAGGACAAATCGAATCCCTGGTGACTGGGCGACACACACACGCACACCACCACACATCACGCTGAGTTCAGGCATACTGTACAATGTTGACTACTTGTCTAGCTGAATTGGACTCACCTGTATGGTAGAATTAGGTCACGAGGTATCCTCGCGGCCCCGCCGGCCCATTCATTGCGCACACACACAAATATAGACTGGTTCGTTGGGGTCGGGCAGGGAAAGAAGGACTGTCTTGGGCTCCTCTGAGCCTTTTATGCCCTTGGTTCCCCTCTCCATAACGCATTTCTAAAAGGTGCCAATAGGAGTGGACACTCCCTTGACACCACCTCCATACACAAACTCACATACGCACGTACGCTGTAATGGTCAAGCGTCTACCCGCGCACCTCTCTCTCTCTCTTTCTTTCTCTCCTGTTCTCACGCCTCCAGAATTCCCGCGCTGAATAACTATACCTATCTATCTATAATTAAATAAACTCAGTCACGATCCCATGACAGAGGGCAATCCACAGAAGAGACGCCGCCACTTGAGATCTAGAAAATATATAAGTAAAAGAAACAGTTGTTGTTGTTGTTGTAAACGGAACAGTCAGAGTAAGCTATGGGTATGGTAGAGATCGCTCAACTCTCACTCTGATAGACCAGCCCATCACCACACTAGTACCTAAACCTCTCAGCATCAGCTAGGAAAGGCCCTAGAAAGCCACCTTTTGCGGGGGGATATCTCCCCTATTTCAACCCCTTTCGGGGTTGGGCACCCACCCCAACTTGTAATGTGATGAAGTGAACAGTTTGGATAAAACTAATTTCTGTTCTCCTTACAGTGTTGTGTGGGGATGACTGAGGCAAGGGTCCAAGTGCGTTGTCAAGGACTGTCAGCGCTACATCACCAAAGTCTTACCTGTTTACTTAAACTTGATTTTTCACTATTCAAAGAGACCATTATGACTAATGATTTTTCCTTTGATTTATTTTTTTAAACTAAGCTACATTGTATGTTGTAGTTCACATTTTGTGCCTATTGAGGAGTGTTTGAAAGTGAATTCAACATTATTAAGAAAGTAAATAGAGAGAAATGACTGAGTTTTAGAGTTTTATGCCAATAGGTAGATGTAGAAGCAAGACAAATGTGAGTTGCCCCATGTTGTATCAATAATATTTTACCAACACTGAATATTCAATGTATTCATGGTTGCATTAACCTTCAATCTCAATGCTGTATCCCAACTTTGATGACAATTACCTGTTGCAGTTCAATCAAATTGTAGTCACGTTCAAAAGTATTTTTTTCCCCATATTTCCATAATATGTAAAACTTTCAAGACAAACAAACCGAAACAGGGACTGCACAATATAAACTTATCAAAATCACAATGTTGAATTAACACCTTGAAGATTTAGCAAAATAATATGAACCCCCCCCCCCCCCCACAAAACCACCACATAGAATGTACATCACTATATGAGGTAGGCAAATTTGTTTCACAAGCAAACTAGTTGCACATATTGTATATTAACGTAATCTCGTCATATTCAAGGAATTAGTCAATTGGGAAGTTCAGGATATTCTGGTAAATTCTCTATGAATAATGAAACTACAATTCAAGTAAAGTATTCTATTCAAACTACAGTTATATTATAAAATTATAATTTAAGTACAGTATATAACTGCACGTTAAACAATAGTAATTAATACAATATATAACTAAAACAATTTTTTTGACAAGATATGAACAATAGTACTAAGTACATCCTCACAAAAGATAGTGCTATTGGGTAGGTACCTGTGAGCATAGCATGAACACATGACCCCTGCCAAATTTCAAATCTGGTTATCTGTCTAGTAGTAAATGAAAACAAATAAGCTTCTCATACATAAACAAAGCCTTGATATTCAAGGTTTGTTCAGTGTGGTTCAGGAGTATTTTTGTATAAACCAGCAGAGGAAAATTAGTTTGGACTAAATAAGATAGGACACCAATTTTGTCCATCGGTGTACAGCATAGCCATTTAAAATATGGAACTTTATTTGATTCAGGGTTGTTGTAGTGATGGATTATTGATACAGGTGGTGGAAAGTAACACCCATCATTGGATTCAAGTGGCCTTTTTGAAGTATGTAAAAATATGAAGTAGTGTGACTGCTAATGCTCTCAAGACTCCAGAATTCACACTTAATTTTGTTCCTGTATGCAGTGTATGGCTTAGTTTGTGTTGCTTCAATTACCTGTATGTAGCTATTAAAGTACATATACAATGATGTATTATCCCTTTCTAGTAATGTTAGGTTGTAACATCCTTCGCATTCACCGTGAAGTTGGTTTCAATTCAATTGGCGCAATTATGATTCTCAGTCGACTCTCACATTATAATTTATCATTTGTACCATGACAATCTTGAGGTAATTGTAGTTCAGTACCCTCCTGCTCTGTTGCCTTAAAGCTTGCATGCACACTCAATTGGCCTGTTAAATCTTGTTACCACACAGGCCAGTTTGAGCATGTGGAGGGATGATTTGACGGTATGTGCAGGTGTCACAGTGTTACATAACCGTCAAATCGCCCTTAACACTCAAATTGGCAATGAGTCCAGCATGTCAGACCGAGTGTGTATGGTTGCTTTTAAATGGTAATACTGTACAGTTATTGAGTAGGGAGACTTAAGTATTGTAGGTTAACCCTTACTGTACCAGAGCATTTTACAATTGATGTACCGGATACTTCTCAGTACCAGCAATTTTTGAAAACTGATTATTCCATGGCGAGACATAATCCTTCCCTCACGAAAGCTGGGAGGGAACTCAGGTTTGGTGGGTGAGCGCAACCGTCCAGCACTGCCGTCCGGCACTCTCACAGTAAGGCCTTCAAGTCATGTTAGCTGCTCCTGCCTGCCATTAGCAGAGAACAAGGCTCAAGTACTAGTGATGGATTACATCCATTGCTCATATTAATGTACTGTATACTTTTTATACTAATGGATTAGAATCGGCACTGGTATAGGATGGGTTAACTAGAAGTAGGAGGGTGTAATTTTCATCTTATAATACCTAACATTAGACAAGTTATTCAGCTTCAGTAGGATCTTTATGAATCAAAGAAGTTAAACTATCTCTTATTAAATCTTCAACTTCAATTATTTTGTTCTAAATTCTGTAAATATGTCATCATTTAGTGCCATATAATGCTGTATTGTGGGAGAACTTAAATTGTTTTAATTCACCTATATTACCGCTGCGTCTTTGATTTTAAATATTATTTTCAAAGTCCGCCTATTATACATACCGCCCATATATTTATGCTAGTACAGGTACAGTATTCAATATCCAGCCTTATCAGGGTTTTTGCCCAGTAGGCTGTTGACAACTAGTTGATTATTATTATTATTATTCAGGCATTTAATTATTTTTATAATTCAAGTAAAGCTTAGGATGACATGTCCCAGCACATTTATTCATAGGGCAATCTTATTGATAGAAGTGATGATTGTGAAGTACCTCATGATCTCCTTAAGTAAGTATGTATGTATGTATATACTCAGGCCCAATCCCCACTTTTCCTTTTTTTAAAGATCTCCTTAAGAATATATATAAATTATCAGAAATATAAATCCTATGTATAAATTAGTTTTGGAGTGTTGGAGCCAGAATGTAATCAAAACCATTTATTCAACCATGTCAGACTGACCAAAATATATAAGTAGTGTAGGCAGAGCATTTGCTCCGCTGTAGTCAGCTTATCTTTACTGCGAATACAGTATTGTATCACTTCTACCTTCACAGTTTTATTAACCAATACAGGTCCCTCCGCTATCCGATGCTTCGGTATACGATATTTCACTACAACAATCATTCTCTTTTACTACCCATGTTTCGATTAACAATGATCATGACTCGCCAATACGATGACGATACGAAACGCTCAGCCGAACGGACGCAACGCAAGCCATGAGGCACTTGTTTCTACAGCAGAGACACCAAGCGCTAGCGGAGGACTCTCACAACAGTCTTTCCCGCGTTCCCAGTTCAAGTGCAACCCTCAAGACCTGCTGTTGATTTTACGTTTATGTGCTAGTGTGATTCTCTACGATGGGCACCAAACGTGCATCGGACGCTAGTTGTGTTGAACCAAAAGCAAAATGTAACAGATAAAGCTTGATATATTGGGGAGTTACACTTGATGAACAACTTATCATTTGAAAGGTACAGTAAATACACACATTTTCCTTATATTTCTTTATTTCTGCATGTATGGTATGGCCCTGTGTTTATTATCTATGCCTCTCTTTCATCCCTACTGGATGCACATGGTGTGAAGTATCATTTCTATGCAGATGATTCACAGTTGTATTTTGAAATTAATATCATCGATGAGATAAAGAATACATTTTCATCACTCTTGTCAGACTTGAAGATCTGGATGACTAGAAGGAAGCTCAAATTGAATGACAACAAGACGGAGATTATAGTCATAAATGGTAATTTGAGAAATAGTGTCCATGAAGATTTTGGATGTCTAGAATTCGGTGAATCACAGCTCCAACCTTTGGAATCAGTGAAAAACTTGGGCGTTGTATTCGACAAAAATCTGAACTTTAAGAATCATATAAATAGTGTCGTGAAGAGTTGTCACTACCAAATGTTACTTTGAAGAAACTCCAGTCTGTTCTCAACACCCACCACATATTATCTAATAGATACATACATACATACATAACATTTTAAGACTGAGTGTTCCACACATAAGTGCAGTTTCAGTCTCTTGTCCTAATGGCGGCGTTCCAGGCAACCCTGTTAAGGGCTGCTTCACTTGTCAGGTGAGATCGGCGCGCTAACACATGAGGCATAGAGGCACGCCTTTGCACACTACGCACTCAAATTTCTCTATTTCTGACTTATCCTTCGGCAGGGGCCCCTTTATTCTACACAGCGCTTACTCCCATGGTGTACCCAACATCGACAGATGCTACATTGAACCTCTCTCCACTTTCTGAATTTGGCCTCAGCATCCTGCATTCTAGACAGCGCCTCCAAGACCATAATAAAGATTAGTAGGTATCTTTCCTGTATCTGCCTGACTATGAAGATAGCATCGGTTGTACCACGTCCTGGCATAAAACCAAACTGCATATCATCAATAGAGATGCTTTGCCTGATCAAACCCTCAAGGACTCTCTCACAGACCTTCATGATTTGGTCAAGCATTCAGGCCCCTATTCTATCTAGCGCATCCCCTTTTCCTTTGTATATATTTACTATTACGATCTACACTGGCTTCCCATCAAGGCCAGAATAGAGTTTAAAATGAGCTTACTGACATTTAAGGTGCTGAGGTTTGGTGAGCAGTATTTGTTGGATCTTCTATTTCCAACACATAATGAGTCAAATGTGAATTTGCGTAGTGGTGATGACCCATATCGCCTTTATGAGCCCAGAGCCATTGGGGAACGTGCTTTTGCTGCTAGATCCTTTTCTTATGTTGCCCCACGTCTATTCAATCGACTTCCAGTGTCACTTAAGCAGTTGAATTGTGTCGACGCTTTTAAGAAACAACTGAAGTCGCACATATTTCTGAGGGCTTATGATATTGGGGAGCATAGAGTTACTGATGACTATAAGCTTTAATGTTTTTTTGTTTTTGTTATGTTTTTGTTTTTTTGAAATTGAAAAATTTAAATTAATGTGAGCGCTCGTGAATCCACTTGGAGAATTGGCGCTCGAACAAATAAAATACCAGCATATTATTATTATTATTACATTTGTATCTTTATTTCAATACATGTATGTATGTATGTATATACTCAGGCCCAATCCCCAGTTTTCCTATTTTTTTTTTGGGGGGGGGGGGGACAAGACAGAGCCCGAATAGGGACAACATAACAGAAAACAAAGAGAACACAAAAACAAAATACAAATTCACACACATCTAGGTCATCCAGGAGAAGACACAGAGACCAGGGTCATCAAGGCCCCTTCAGCACTCCCCCGGCCCCCGACCACCCGGAGAGGTTCCGATCTCCTGCCTGCGTAGGCAGACATGCAGCGAAGCCCTACCACCACACTTCCAGGCGCACCCTTCATATAAACCGTCATCCCAGGCCAGGCGCCTGATGGACTGTTACTATCTATCTATATATTGCCAGATGCCATGGTCCCCGAAGGGGTGGCCACGAATTAATCGCCCCACGCACCTCTGTCCCCAGCCAGTCGACGCCCCTCCCATCAAACCAATTTACCAATTTCACATTTACCAATTCTTTCACCCAACCCGATCTTATAAATTCAAAAATAAACACTGCAATTTCTCTGAACCAGGACCTTTCTAGAATTAATGAATGGGGACAAGAGAATCTAGTTTCCTTTAATGCACAGAAAACCAAGTACATTCAATTTTCTAACCGACAGAATCTCACTGACTCCCATATATTTTTTAATGATGTAAATATTCCCACTTCCCCTAGTATTGACATTCTCGGTGTAACATTAACTACTAACTTGAGCTGGACACATTATGTTAGAAGCATTGCTAAGAATGCCTCTAAAAAAATGGGACTCCTGTACAGAGTTCGAGAATTCTTCACTGACGAGCAGTTGGCCGTAATATATAAAAGTCATGTGCGCTCTCAGATGGATTACTGTTCACCTCTGTGGGGTGGAAGTGGAGTGGTTGCATTGAGGCAGTTGGACAAAATTCAAAATAAAGCTATTAGATTAATCAATAACCCTGCACTCACACAGGACCTTCCTACATTAGCCATACGAAGAAACGTTGCATCCCTTGCATTATTCTACAGATATTTTCACAGCAATTGTTCCGAGGAACTTGCTTCAATTGTGCCGCCTCTCCACATCTTTCCCCGTAGAACTAGGGCAGCTGAGAGCGCCCATGAATTTACACTTTCTCCTCCACAATGCAGAACTTCTGCTTATCAGAATTCATTTATCCCCAGAGCTACTACTCTTTGGAATTCACTTCCCTCGAATTGCTTTCCACAAACTTACAATCAACAAATGTTTAAATCCAGTTGTTACAAACATTTTATGAATGGAGGATGCCTTTAGGCACATGGACCTTCTTGTTTTATCTGTGTTTTTCCTTCCTCCGTTCATTGTCTCTTTTAAAAAAAAAAAAAAAAAAAAAAAAAAAAAAAAAAAAACGCTTTCATGCATATACTTCTAAACTCCATCCTTCCACCTCTCTCTCGGTCCACATATCCCTCACTGTCCTTCCACTTCACTCTCTTAGTAATTATCTTGCTTCCCATACATTCCACTTGGCCAAACCATTCTCAAGATGTCCCTTTTCACTGTTTCCAGCCTGAGGGATTGAATATTATTTCTGTTCAGGCTCCATCTCGAGTCAGCCACCCCCAGCTATGGGATATATGCCTGAGTATATACAAACATACATAATCTACTTTCAGATCGCCACTATGGTTTTATTAACCCATTAAACGCGAAAATACCCTAGGGGCAAGGGTACTTATTTGTGAATTTCTAGCCTTGGATTCTGACAGAATTAGTTATATTTATGATATAGAGAATTATTTGTTTTCAATATGCTTTTATTTTACATATTATATGATGTATATATGAACCTTCAAGAGTGCTAAAATAAGTTGGAAAAGCATTTGGGTGGTGAAAAACTTATATATTGGCCACCCGGTCATAATCTGGCGAGAGTGAGCAACAGGCAACCCTCCCCTCTCGCTGTCTGTGAGATAACTGAGGCGAGCGGGCGGTGTCTGGGTGTTATATATTATAAACAAAATGTATGCAACCCACTTGTGCTACATTATCGCGGGAGAGAAAAATAACCGATAAATGATGAAAATAAGAGGAAAAATAGGTGATAATTGAGGAGGGGAAGGGGTGGGGGGTGAGAAACACATGGATGAGTACTAGAGGGGAATTATCTCACCTGTTTTGATAGCCCCTGGGATGCTTTGGAAGGCTTTTTTATGGTCTTGCTTCCGTGAGGCTTATCGCGTTCCCTATGGTAAGCCTTCCGTGAGGCCTATCGCGTTTCATGGGTTAAGGGCCGCTCTACTGGTGAATGGTGATCTCCTTTCTTATTTTACTAACTCTTAGTCATTCTACTTTCGGGACTTCGGTGAAACCTTTTCTATTGCGCAAGACATAGAAAGCCTTCGATAAAGTCTGGCACTAATCTCTTCTTTTAAACTACCATCCTTTGATTTCTATCCCTCTATCCAAGCCTTTATCTCAAATTTCCTTTCTCACTGTTCCGTAGCTGCGATTGTGGAAGGGCATCGCTCACTTCAGCAACCTATCAACTCCGGTATTCCTATCTCCAGGTCTTTTTCTAATATTTAATAATGATCCTCTCAATGGTACCTCAAGTCCTATATCCACACCTATGCCGATGGCTCTACCATAAACTATTTAACTGGATTTACACAATGACCTACCATGCAGTTACTTCAACTCATGTGATATGCCCATAGCACACCTATCTTCTGATTTATCAACAATATCCGATTGGGGCAGAGAACCTTGTTACTTTCAATGCTTCCAAAATCTATTTTCTCCAGCTGTCTACCCGTCACAATCTTCCACATGACTATCCCTCACTCTTCAATAATACACAAATCAACCCTTCATCTTCTCTCAATATTCTTGGGGTTTCTTTTTTCTGACCTTTCTTGGAAAGATCATACTACCCCTCTTTCTAAAACAGCTTCCCGGAAGTTAGGTGTACTCAACCGTCTCTGTGGGTTCTTCACCCTTACACAGCTTCTTGCTCTGTACAGGAGCAATGTGCGCCCATGTATTGAGTACTGTTTGCTTGTGTGGGGAGGTTCCACCCATACCGCACTTCTAGAAAGGGTAAGAGTCAAAAGTATTTAGTTTCATCAACTCGCCTCGACTTACTAATTATCTACAATATCTCACTCTTCTGCCACTATTATAAGTATTAAAAGTATATTTGTTATGCCCTGATTTTATACAGGATTCACTTGGTATAGGTGAGTTCTGCAAGACTGGGTTATTGGATTTCTTGCAAAATACATAAAGAGAAGTAACAGAGGAGAAATATCGGAGATTATCCGATAATCTCGGATAAATGGTTTGTAATACAGCTTTATTCTCAATAACACTCAGGTAGAAGGTACGTAATAGAATTCCACGAACAATAGATGTTGGAGCACTCGGGTAGGTTATTGGACTTATTACAATCTCCCAGCACTTATCGCGGATTTGGATAGAGACATACTTCCCACTTCCAACGTTCAGGCATTATTCTTCTGATCACATTGCTTTATGATACGTAGGGTACATGAATCACACAGGTTAGGTATTTCGCTTTGTTAACTCTCTCTGGTAATATGACTCTTAATCAAGGATGAAAGTATAAGTAATGTGGTTATTGCCCAAGAATTAACGTAAAGGGATAACTGTAACTAGTTGCACTGGTCTAGGTGATACTTCGGACCGAAAATATCAGTGAGGGCGAATCAGGTTAAACCTGATGGCAAGAATAATTACGGGAGTCAGTTCGCCTAAGCTAAATTTCACTGATATATATTAATGTGTACTAGCATAATCACTTGTTTCCTAACATCAGAGAAAGTTGAGACACAATCGAATACACTGGATGGTTGATAGTTAATAGCACCGTAACACTGGTACTCTGTGAAGTAACACTGTGATGGAGTTTTCCTGGTTATCTTGCGTTAGTGATGTTGGGGGTTAACAGTAGCTCTGGGGCCGTCCAAGCTGTCCGGTAGTGTAGAGAAGGTTTTGCAGATGGGCTTCTTGCGGGCGGTTGTGCACCTTTTTGGCAACAATTGCTGATGGGGTAAGACAGTCGATTGTTGCCAAGGAGTTATTCTTGCCGAGTCCTCACTCAAGAGTTTCTCGCATAATCCCTTCTAACATAACAAGATCTTTCTGCCTTAGATCAGTTATGAGTTATGATCGTTCGTAACTCAAGTAGCGGGTGGTGCACTATCAGAAGTTAATGAAACAATCAATAATTTGTGAATTTGTTGTCTACCAATATAATATTACTGCCGGTAGTCCCGATCGCAATAAAACATTCGTAAAGGGTTAAATCACTTCCTCACAGAGTTGCACAGATTACGGAACGCCGAACTATCGTGAATCTTGAGGGGGGGAGGGAAGACTAGACGCCAACGCAGTGTGGCCAGCCGTTGCTTTTGGGCTCTAATATTCAACTGCCCGACTGTTGTCTCTCTGTCTTATTTATAGGCAGGTCAAGGAAGCTTCAGGAATGTTCTAGAAGTATTGGATGTCCGTACTATGAAAGTAGTTAATTTATTCTGGTGAACTTAGGGGGTTAGGGAGGGGGGTCTTTAATGTGGCGGTAAGTAACTTGTTATCTGATTTATGATCGTGGATATCTTAACTCTAATATGAGGTACTAGTAGAGTTATTTAGGCGGATTTGGTGAAGGTTTTTAGGGACTACTTTGCTGGCGCCCTACGTGAATAGGCTGGGAGGTATTATTCATCAATTCACCTAAATATCCTCCTCTGGTCTAGCTGACATGCTATTCGTAATCTAGGATGGGATAAGGAAGATTTTGGTTTTGGTTAAGGATGGGATAGGATGGTATTTGGATAGGTATTTAGATTTGTAGGTCATAACCTGTTGGAAACACCTGTTGTCTGGCAAGAATTTACTGGCTTGCGCGGGTCAGGGTAATTCTCCGCGGGGGGGGGGAGGCCGCTCCCTGAATATGGTTATCGAGAGTTCTTACGTTAATTGGTTTGAGATATGAGTTCAGGTTGTCAGAAGGTATCTTCCTAGTTAGGGTTGATCACTACATCTAGTTTTCATGTACGAGGATCACTCGTGGGTGTTAAGAATAGTGGTTTTGTGAAAGTGCAAGTCATGGGGAAATTTATATTTTTAAGGGGGGATGAGAGGGGGTCGTCCTAGTCTCGCGCCGGCTATTGTTCTGGTTCAGGTTGTGAGTGGGGCTAGGGAGTTAGAGGATAGTTAAAGGGGGGGTACAAGGATATAGGAACTTACCTTCCATTTGTTGAGGTTAGTGAACGAACCGAGTCTGCATGTTATAACGTTCTTATGGCGTCTTTACAGGGGGAGGGTTGTGAATTGTAAAGGGGGTGGTTTGAAGCTAGGCGCCGCGTCGCTCGTGACCTAGGGCAGTGACCCTTAATGCGCTGGACATAGGGGTGGCATTTCCCTACGATCGAACAGATAGGGTGGTGTGTGCAGCGGGGCGTGAAGGATAAGAGGACAGGATGACCCAAAACAGGTTACCACTGAGCATAGGGTCTCGAAGCAAAACAGAGTAGTGTGGATTGTGATACGGAGGAGGTGATTGGAAGACTTATAACAATTGTGGAAAAGTAAATGGAAGAGAGGAACACAATGGCGGATAAAAGATAATTAACCTAAGGATTGAATACATGCATGAATGACGACATTATAGCCGTCGTCCTAATAAGGTGATGAAACCGGGTTGGTATGCACGTGGCACAATACGACACTAGGACAGTGTCGTATCAATATCTGTGGGCATACTCCGGTTAATATTATATATATACTTAGTTACTAGAAGAACAAGACAAGGGGTAACTGAGCACGGGGGTACATATCTATATACTTAGTTACTACAAAAGAAAGGAACAGCTGAGCATGGGGTTGGTATGTGGGTTACATAATTAATTATAGGGGTGATATAATCGTGATCGGGTTCGTTGTGGACTGGAAATCGAAGGCGTTTTGAGCTCGCCTTCGCACCTACACAATGAAAGTATTATAGCCTGTATGGTGGTTACATAATTAAATACATACTTAGGTGGTACATCAAGAATGTCGGTGAGTAAAGTATTGTGGTTTGTATATTAGAAGACAGTGATTGAGAGACGTATAATATGTGGAATGAATTGGGAGAGAGAGAGAGACCAAATCGGGGATGGAAAAGGGACCGGGGATCTCGATGGGGGTGGGGGTTTCGCTCTCAGGATTTTCGTTCCTGTGGTATTTTAATATTAGTATGCAGAAAAGGGGTGGGCGCAAACTCAATAGTCTAGCGTCTGCCGCAGCTAGGTATATCACGGGAAGAAGCGCTGCATTAGAATAAAGGGACCTCTACCAAGGAAGAAGTCCGAAATTGAGAAATTTGTACGCAAAGGTGAGCTTGTATTAAATGACCGGCTCGAGAGTGTTAACTTTGGCAATGAGGCACTGGAGATCGATAGTGGACAAGTTTTGGTACTTGGGAGATACAGTAGGCCTACTATCTCTGCCGGTGGTGGGGCCGAGGCCGCCACTATCGCCAGAATAAGATGCGGCTGGGGAAAGTTTAGAAAACTTTTGCCACTACTCACCATGAGAAGATTCCCTCTTCCCTTGAAGGGAAAGGTGTACGCTTCATGCATTAGAAGCGCAATGACATATGCTTCAGAAACGTGGCCTGTCAAAGCAGATGATACCAACAGAATGGAACGCAATGAGATGAGAATTGTGAGATTGATGTGTGGTGCCAAACTGCAAGATAGGATATCAAGTGTAGAGCTAAGGAGAAGGTTAGGTATCAAGAGTATCAGTGACGAGATGCGTACTAGCAGGCTTGGATGGTTTGGACATGTGGAGAGGATGGATGAACAAAGCTGGATGAAAAGATGCAAGTCCATGAATGTGGAGGGAGCTGCACCAAGGGGCAGACCAAAAAAGATGTGGGATCGGACTTTGCAGTCTGATCTTAAATCAGAGAACCTGACAAGTGAGGCAGCTCTTAACAGGGTTGCCTGGAGCGCCGCCATTAGGACGCGAGACTGGAACCGCGCTTCGTGTGGAGCACTATCTTTAAATGTGTGTATGTATGTATGTATGTACAATAATCAGTGTTCTTCAGAGCTTTCTCAGTGTATACTCCTTCCCTTGCGGAGAGTGGGTGGCACCCGCCTGTTTTTCAAGCCCTGCAGTTGTCTTTGAGTAAGAAATAAATAATATTATATACATACATACATAAAATTTTAAGACAGAGTGTTCCACACATACGTGCAGTTTCAGTCTCTTGTCCTAATGGCGGCGTTCCAGGCAACGCTGTTAAGGGCTGCTTCACTTGTCAAGTTCTTGGATTTGAGATCGGTACGTATAGTCCGATCCCAACTCATGTTGGGATGTTCTGGAAGGAGGTAAATAGAGTCAGGAAAGGACAAAAGAGGGAAGAGTCAGTGAAAGAGGAAAATGGAGAATTACTAGTGGAAGGAGTGCACGCGAGGAAAAGATATGCGGAGTATTTTTAATCTTTGCTAAATGTAAGAGACTCTATTTTAATAATAATAAATGTAAGAGATGGAAGGGAGGCAGTGATTGAAGCAGTGGTTGTTGTTGTTGTTGTTCCCCAAGCTTCCTGGCCGAACAGCCCCAAGTCCCCGAGCAAGGCCAAGGCCATAACCGAGCACCCCCACAGAACCCTCCCTGCCGACCACAATAAAGCCTGGGTGACCGAAGCCACTCCATGGCGGGGAGCTGAGGAGGGTGCGGAAACGCCCGGGAAACCAAAGCCCCACCCAGGGCCATGTGCCCCTCAGCAATTATGAAGAGAAAGTTGAGGGGCAAGGGAAAAATGTGACGCTTTGGCTTCCAATCTTGGTAGATTGGGAGGTCAATCCACGGAAGAGATGCCGTCACTTGAGATCTAGAAAATATATAAGTAAAAGGAACAGTCAGAGTAAGCTATGGGTATGGCAGAGATCGCTCAGTTCTCACTCTGATAGACCAGCCCATCACCACATGACTAGAACCCAATCCTCTCCGCATCAGCTAGGAAAGGCCCTAGAAAGCCGCCTTTGGTGGGGGGATAGCTCCCCTATTTCAACCCCTTTCGGGGTTGGGCACTCGCTGAAGCAGTGGTTGTTGTTGTCGTTCCCTAAGCTGCCTGGCCAAACAGCCCCGTTGCAAGGGTTTGTTGTGGCGGTTTGGCTCCCAGGAAACTGCTCCCAACGGTCGGCAGCCGGCTGTCCTCCATTGGTCGGCGAACTTGTCCCCGGCCGGGAGGGTCGGCAGTTCCGGGAGGTAGACCCGACGCCGCCACTCCAGGTCCCAGTGGTTGATGGAGATAAGTTACCCAGGCCACCCAGGTGGCAGGGAACACCTCGTATCCATCTACAGATGGCCCCATGTGACCATTCAGGTGCCCTCCCAGGATTGTTATTCCATTCTCCGAGAAGCCTGAAATGATACTGACGGTGTCATTCCAGAAGTCTTCTTTTATCTCTTTTTGCAGGCCAGCTTGTGGGGAATATGCAGATATCACATTCAGAATTCTTTCACCAACTTTCAACTTAAAAAAATCAGCCTTTCACTAACTCGTAATCTGAAGCACACTTTCCACCCACTCTACAGCCACCAGAACACCCACTCCTTTAGCTTTATCAGTCTCAACCCCCTTCCAGTAGATCCTATATCTTTTCTTTCTTCCAACAATCCACTGTGCCCCATACCCTTTCCAGTGTGTTTCCTGGGCACAGCAGACATCAACTCGCCTCCTCTCACACATCTCGGCCACTTAATTTGCACGCAGATTCAAACTACCAAAATTCACACTAGCAAGTCTGAGACTGTGGGGGGTATTTGTTCGTATCCTGTGCGGTTTTGGAACATCGGACTTACGTTGTTTCTCTTTAGGTCGAATCATAATTGGGGATTAGGCTGGCAAATGGGCATCCACCCCCCCCCCCCCCAGAACTCCGGCTCCAGTCTACCCAGGGGCCCATTCCCAGCACCTTCCCCTAAGTCTAGAGATTACAAGGGGGTAAGATCCAGTGGCCCCAGTGCGCCCCTGTACTGTACTTACCTTTCCAGGTCTACTCATATGGGCAGCTTCTCAAAGTTCCTTGGCCTGCAGTTTTTTCACCCAATTTTGATCCTCCATCTCTCCACATGCCCAAACCATCCAAGCTTGCCCGTGCACGTCTCTTCTCTTATGTACACTCGGATACCATAGTCTCTAGCCCACTCATTAACATTTGTGGAACCCCTACGTTTCTCTTTATGCAATTATAACTAGCTTGATTGATTTTTGGATAGAACTTGCTATTCAATAAATGATATATATGGTTTTGAAATTGAGGTATAGAAAATTATAGTCATAGATTTGTTTCCAAAGACATACAGTACTTCCATAATTAGTAGGTGAAGTCCACAAATATTTCTGAGTGGGCTAGAGACTATGGCATCCGAGTGTACAGTAGTCCTACTCTTAAAGCCCCGTCCACACGATCGAGCACTGCCCGTCGGGCACAAGGGAAATGTTCGATATGGGGCAAATTCAGCGGGCAAGCCAGGGATATGCCCGTGCACGCAGTTGAGCGAAATCACCAGGCACTGTCCGGCAGTTTGCCGGCGGTCATTTGGTCATTTGGGCCCACCAGGAAGGCCAAATCGAACTGACCGGCAGTTTGCCGGGGGGAATGGGGATAAAGGGTCCCGTGGAAGGAGGGAAATAAATGTGTAGCTTGATCTTTAACCCATTCAATACCGTTAACATCCATTTTATTATATTCTGGCAATTATAATAAGTCTTTACACGGCTTAGGAAGGACGTCTACCCATTAAAAGCCTAAAAGGCTACAGACGATCTCAATTAATCCCTTTAGTTATCATATATCCTTTTAATCTTAATGCAATCGTCTAAATGTAGCTCAAAACAAATACAAAAATACTTCGCCGGTACAGAAGGGGTTAATAAATATATATATATATTTTATCCTTCTATTATACGGGTATCAATCAGGAAAATTTGGTGGAAGATAAACAGGATGTAATGTGTGCAATCACTTATTAAATTTCACTGATGGTATGACTTTAAATGTTAGCTTCAGAATATAGTATGGGGAGCGTCCCCATTTATATCGATACATTATTATTAGCAATATTATGAATATTTTATTGCGATTATTCCTATATAAGTATGATGACATTAATTTATCTTAAAACAAACGTTGGAATCGCAACGACGAGACGATTCCAAATATACCATAATCTTGCATAGTCAAAATCAGACCAACATCATCGATTTGCCTGGGCTTAATTAAACCCAGGCATTTTTTAAATGTTTTCGATTATGGGAGAATGGCTGGTCGAAAATGAAGTCTACGACCACCGATAGAAGCTGCTCGTCGAGAAAAATCGAATGGCACCAGGTATAAGTCTCTAGGACTTAACGTTTGGGCTACAGAGGACTTTTAAAGTCCAAAAAACGGTCCCCTGGGCCCTCCAGGAAGGCCAAGTCAAAATCTAAATTCTAAACCAATTGTCCGATTCCAATTCTGTTTGCGGCATTCGATTTAGCGTGTCAAAATAAACTTATGGTAAAAAAAAATAACAAAATCCATACATAGATAACTCGTCTATGGAGTTTTTAAACTTTAAAATGGGCCTATTGGGCCAAAAAAAATGTTAAAATTAAAAAAATCATATACCGTTGGAATTTTAATGAAGAGACGAATCCATATATACCCATGAAAACTCGAAATTCGAAAGTCGCCCGCCAAGTGCAAAAATTTGCCTGGGCGCAGGGATTTTGGAAACTAATATTTTCGATTCTGGGCGAATGGCTGGTCGAAAATGAAATCTAGGACCATGTGTGGAAGCTGTCGGTCGAGAGAAATCGAATGGCACCAGGTAGAATTCCCTAGGATGTATAGTTTGGGCTACAGAGGACTTTTAAAGTCCAAACACTGGTCATTTGGGCCGTTCTGGGAGGCCAAATCAAATTCGAAATCCTAAATTAATGGTCCGATTTCAATTCTGTTTGCGCCATTCGATTCAGCGTGTCAAAGTGTACTTGTGGTATAAATTTGAACAATATCCTTATATAGATAACTACGGAAATTACGGATACTGTCCCTCGATTTCTAATAAAATATATTAGTTACCCATTCAAACTATCGTTTTCTGTAAAGATTATTGAAAGAAAACGATCCCTTCTTAAATATTGTATGGCTAACTATACTATTTGAACATATTATATCACTTACGTGGCTGCTCCATTATAACAAGTGGGTAGATTGGGTGGAAGGAAGACATAGGAAAGAGCTTTAATTATATACCCTTCTCTAACTAATAACACACTCAACAAAGCCACTCCAACAACTTCTTCTCTGACTTAGCCATCATGTAGGGGACAGTGTTTTTTAAACTATAAAATAGGCCTATTGGGCCTAAAAATTGGTCAAAATTTAAAAATTCATATGCCGTTGGAATTGTAATGACGAGACGAATCCATATATACCCATGAAAACTCGAAATTCGAAAGTCGCCCGCCAAGTGCAAACATTTGCCTGGGCAGGGATTTTGGAAACGAATATTTTCGATTCTGGGCGAATGGCCGGTCGAACATGCAATCTACGACCATGTATAGAAGCTGCTCGTCGAGACAAATCGAATGGCACCAAGTAGAATTCCCTAGGACTAATAGTTTGGGCTACAGAGGACTTTAAATGTTCAAAAACTGGTCATTTGGGGCGTTCTGTGAGGGCCAGTCAAATACGAAATCCTAAACTAATTGTCCGATTTTAATTATGTTTGTGCCATTCGATTCAGCGGGTCAAAGTGAACTTATGGTTAAAATTTGAACAAAATCCATACATAGATAACTCGTCTATGGAGTTTTTAAACTTTAAAATAGGCCTATTGGGCCTAAAAATTGGTCAAAATTAAAAAAAATCATATGCCGTTGTAATTGTAATGACGAGACGAATCCATATATACCCATGAAAACTCGAAATTCGAAAGTCGCCCGCCAAGTGCAAAAATTTGCCTGGGCGCAGGGATTTTGGAAACTAATATTTTCGATTCTGGGCGAATGGCTGGTCGAAAATGAAATCTAGGACCATGTGTGGAAGCTGTCGGTCGAGAGAAATCGAATGGCACCAGGTAGAATTCCCTAGGATGTATAGTTTGGGCTACAGAGGACTTTTAAAGTCCAAACACTGGTCATTTGGGCCGTTCTGGGAGGCCAAATCAAATTCGAAATCCTAAATTAATGGTCCGATTTCAATTCTGTTTGTGCCATTCGATTCAGCGTGTCAAAGTGTACTTGTGGTATAAATTTGAACAATATCCTTTTATAGATAACTACGGAAATTACGGATACTCTCCCTCGATTTCTAATAAAATATATTAGTTCCCCATTCAAACTATTGTTTTCTGTAAAGATTATTGAAAGAAAACGATCCCTTCTTAAATATTGTATGGCTAACTATACTATTTGAACATATTATATTATCACTTACGTGGCTGCTCCATTATAACAAGTGGGTAGATTGGGTGGAAGGAAGACATAGGAAAGAGCTTTAATTATATACCCTTCTCTAACTAATAACACACTCAACAAAGCCATTCCAACAACTTCTTCTCTGACTTAGCCATCATGTAGGGGACAGTGTTTTTTAAACTATAAAATAGGCCTATTGGGCCTAAAAATTGGTCAAAATTTAAAAATTCATATGCCGTTGGAATTGTAATGACGAGACGAATCCATATATACCCATGAAAACTCGAAATTCGAAAGTCGCCCGCCAAGTGCAAAAATTTGCCTGGGCAGGGATTTTGGAAACGAATATTTTCGATTCTGGGCGAATGGCTGGTCGAAAATGAAATCTAGGACCATGTGTGGAAGCTGTCGGTCGAGAGAAATCGAATGGCACCAGGTAGAATTCCCTAGGATGTATAGTTTGGGCTACAGAGGACTTTTAAAGTCCAAACACTGGTCATTTGGGCCGTTCTGGGAGGCCAAATCAAATTCGAAATCCTAAATTAATGGTCCGATTTCAATTCTGTTTGCGCCATTCGATTCAGCGTGTCAAAGAGTACTTGTGGTATAAATTTGAACAATATCCTTATATAGATAACTACGGAAATTACGGATACTGTCCCTCGATTTCTAATAAAATATATTAGTTACCCATTCAAACTATCGTTTTCTGTAAAGATTATTGAAAGAAAACGATCCCTTCTTAAATATTGTATGGCTAACTATACTATTTGAACATATTATATTATCACTTACGTGGCTGCTCCATTATAACAAGTGGGTAGATTGGGTGGAAGGAAGACATAGGAAAGAGCTTTAATTATATACCCTTCTCTAACTAATAACACACTCAACAAAGCCACTCCAACAACTTCTTCTCTGACTTAGCCATCATGTAGGGGACAGTGTTTTTTAAACTATAAAATAGGCCTATTGGGCCTAAAAATTGGTCAAATTGTTTTAAAAATTCATATGCCGTTGGAATTGTAATGACGAGACGAATCCATATATACCCATGAAAACTCAAAAATTCGAAAGCCAAGTGCAAAAATTTGCCTGGGCAGGGATTTTGGAAACGAATATTTTCGATTCTGGGCGAATGGCTGGTCGAAAATGCAATCTACGACCATGTATAGAAGCTGCTCGTCGAGACAAATCGAATGGCACCAAGTAGAATTCCCTAGGACTAATAGTTTGGGCTACAGAGGACTTTAAATGTTCAAAAACTGGTCATTTGGGGCGTTCTGTGAGGGCCAGTCAAATACGAAATCCTAAACTAATTGTCCGATTTTAATTATGTTTGTGCCATTCGATTCAGCGGGTCAAAGTGAACTTATGGTTAAAATTGAACAAAATCCATACATAGATAACTCGTCTATGGAGTTTTTAAACTCTAAAATAGGCCTATTGGGCCTAAAAATTGGTCAAAATTAAAAAAAATCATATGCCGTTGTAATTGTAATGACGAGACGAATCCATATATACCCATGAAAACTCGAAATTCGAAAGTCGCCCGCCAAGTGCAAAAATTTGCCTGGGCTTAAACGCAGGGATTTTGGAAACTAATATTTTCGATTCTGGGCGAATGGCTGGTCGAAAATGAAATCTAGGACCATGTGTGGAAGCTGTCGGTCGAGAGAAATCGAATGGCACCAGGTAGAATTCCCTAGGATGTATAGTTTGGGCTACAGAGGACTTTTAAAGTCCAAACACTGGTCATTTGGGCCGTTCTGGGAGGCCAAATCAAATTCGAAATCCTAAATTAATGGTCCGATTTCAATTCTGTTTGCGCCATTCGATTCAGCGTGTCAAAGAGTACTTGTGGTATAAATTTGAACAATATCCTTATATAGATAACTACGGAAATTACGGATACTGTCCCTCGATTTCTAATAAAATATATTAGTTACCCATTCAAACTATCGTTTTCTGTAAAGATTATTGAAAGAAAACGATCCCTTCTTAAATATTGTATGGCTAACTATACTATTTGAACATATTATATTATCACTTACGTGGCTGCTCCATTATAACAAGTGGGTAGATTGGGTGGAAGGAAGACATAGGAAAGAGCTTTAATTATATACCCTTCTCTAACTAATAACACACTCAACAAAGCCACTCCAACAACTTCTTCTCTGACTTAGCCATCATGTAGGGGACAGTGTTTTTTAAACTATAAAATAGGCCTATTGGGCCTAAAATTGGTCAAAATTTAAAAATTCATATGCCGTTGGAATTGTAATGACGAGACGAATCCATATATACCCATGAAAACTCGAAATTCGAAAGTCGCCCGCCAAGTGCAAAAATTTGCCTGGGCTTAAATGCAGGGATTTTGGAAACTAATATTTTCGATTCTGGGCGAATGGCTGGTCGAACATGCAATCTACGACCATGTATAGAAGCTGCTCGTCGAGACAAATCGAATGGCACCAAGTAGAATTCCCTAGGACTAATAGTTTGGGCTACAGAGGACTTTAAATGTTCAAAAACTGGTCATTTGGGGCGTTCTGTGAGGGCCAGTCAAATACGAAATCCTAAACTAATTGTCCGATTTTAATTGGGTCAAAGTGAACTTATGGTTAAAATTTGAACAAAATCCATACATAGATAACTCGTCTATGGAGTTTTTAAACTTTAAAATAGGCCTATTGGGCCTAAAAATTGGTCAAAATAAAAAAAAAACATATGCCGTTGTAATTGTAATGACGAGACGAATCCATATATACCCATGAAAACTCGAAATTCGAAAGTCGCCCGCCAAGTGCAAAAATTTGCCTGGGCTTAAACGCAGGGATTTTGGAAACTAATATTTTCGATTCTGGGCGAATGGCTGGTCGAAAATGAAATCTAGGACCATGTGTGGAAGCTGTCGGTCGAGAGAAATCGAATGGCACCAGGTAGAATTCCCTAGGATGTATAGTTTGGGCTACAGAGGACTTTTAAAGTCCAAACACTGGTCATTTGGGCCGTTCTGGGAGGCCAAATCAAATTCGAAATCCTAAATTAATGGTCCGATTTCAATTCTGTTTGCGCCATTCGATTCAGCGTGTCAAAGAGTACTTGTGGTACAAATTTGAACAATATCCTTATATAGATAACTACGGAAATTACGGATACTGTCCCTCGATTTCTAATAAAATATATTAGTTACCCATTCAAACTATCATTTTCTGTAAAGATTATTGAAAGAAAACGATCCCTTCTTAAATATTGTATGGCTAACTATACTATTTGAACATATTATATTATCACTTACGTGGCTGCTCCATTATAACAAGTTGGTAGATTGGGTGGAAGGAAGACATAGGAAAGAGCTTTAATTATATACCCTTCTCTAACTAATAACACACTCAACAAAGCCACTCCAACAACTTCTTCTCTGACTTAGCCATCATGTAGGGGACAGTGTTTTTTAAACTATAAAATAGGCCTATTGGGCCTAAAAATTTGTCAAAATTTAAACATTCATATGCCGTTGGAATTGTAATGACGAGACGAATCCATATATACCCATGAAAACTCGAAATTCGAAAGTCGCCCGCCAAGTGCAAAAATTTGCCTGCGCAGGGATTTTGGAAACGAATATTTTCGATTCTGGGCGAATGGCTGGTCGAACATGCAATCTACGACCATGTATAGAAGCTGCTCGTCGAGACAAATCGAATGGCACCAAGTAGAATTCCTTAGGACTAATAGTTTGGGCTACAGAGGACTTTAAATGTTCAAAAACTGGTCATTTGGGGCGTTCTGTGAGGGCCAGTCAAATACGAAATCCTAAACTAATTGTCCGATTTTAATTATGTTTGTGCCATTCGATTCAGCGGGTCAAAGTGAACTTATTGTTAAAATTTGAACAAAATCCATACATAGATAACTCGTCTATGGAGTTTTTAAACTTTAAAATAGGCCTATTGGGCCTAAAAATTGGTCAAAATTAAAAAAAATCATATGCCGTTGTAATTGTAATGACGAGACGAATCCATATATACCCATGAAAACTCGAAATTCGAAAGTCGCCCGCCAAGTGCAAAAATTTGCCTGGGCTTAAACGCAGGGATTTTGGAAACTAATATTTTCGATTCTGGGCGAATGGCTGGTCGAAAATGAAATCTAGGACCATGTGTGGAAGCTGTCGGTCGAGAGAAATCGAATGGCACCAGGTAGAATTCCCTAGGATGTATAGTTTGGGCTACAGAGGACTTTTAAAGTCCAAACACTGGTCATTTGGGCCGTTCTGGGAGGCCAAATCAAATTCGAAATCCTAAATTAATGGTCCGATTTCAATTCTGTTTGCGCCATTCGATTCAGCGTGTCAAAGAGTACTTGTGGTATAAATTTGAACAATATCCTTATATAGATAACTACGGAAATTACGGATACTGTCCCTCGATTTCTAATAAAATATATTAGTTACCCATTCAAACTATCGTTTTCTGTAAAGATTATTGAAAGAAAACGATCCCTTCTTAAATATTGTATGGCTAACTATACTATTTGAACATATTATATTATCACTTACGTGGCTGCTCCATTATAACAAGTGGGTAGATTGGGTGGAAGGAAGACATAGGAAAGAGCTTTAATTATATACCCTTCTCTAACTAATAACACACTCAACAAAGCCACTCCAACAACTTCTTCTCTGACTTAGCCATCATGTAGGGGACAGTGTTTTTTAAACTATAAAATAGGCCTATTGGGCCTAAAAATTGGTCAAAATTTAAAAATTCATATGCCGTTGTAATTGTAATGACGAGACGAATCCATATATACCCATGAAAACTCGAAATTCGAAAGTCGCCCGCCAAGTGCAAAAATTTGCCTGGGCTTAAACGCAGGGATTTTGGAAACTAATATTTTCGATTCTGGGCGAATGGCTGGTCGAAAATGAAATCTAGGACCATGTGTGGAAGCTGTCGGTCGAGAGAAATCGAATGGCACCAGGTAGAATTCCCTAGGATGTATAGTTTGGGCTACAGAGGACTTTTAAAGTCCAAACACTGGTCATTTGGGCCGTTCTGGGAGGCCAAATCAAATTCGAAATCCTAAATTAATGGTCCGATTTCAATTCTGTTTGCGCCATTCGATTCAGCGTGTCAAAGAGTACTTGTGGTATAAATTTGAACAATATCCTTATATAGATAACTACGGAAATTACGGATACTCTCCCTCGATTTCTAATAAAATATTAGTTACCCATTCAAACTATCGTTTTCTGTAAAGATTATTGAAAGAAAACGATCCCTTCTTAAATATTGTATGGCTAACTATACTATTTGAACATATTATATTATCACTTACGTGGCTGCTCCATTATAACAAGTGGGTAGATTGGGTGGAAGGAAGACATAGGAAAGAGCTTTAATTATATACCCTTCTCTAACTAATAACACACTCAACAAAGCCACTCCAACAACTTCTTCTCTGACTTAGCCATCATGTAGGGGACAGTGTTTTTTAAACTATAAAATAGGCCTATTGGGCCTAAAAATTGGTCAAAATTTAAAAATTCATATGCCGTTGGAATTGTAATGACGAGACGAATCCATATATACCCATGAAAACTCGAAATTCGAAAGTCGCCCGCCAAGTGCAAAAATTTGCCTGGGCAGGGATTTTGGAAACGAATATTTTCGATTCTGGGCGAATGGCTGGTCGAACATGCAATCTACGACCATGTATAGAAGCTGCTCGTCGAGACAAATCGAATGGCACCAAGTAGAATTCCCTAGGACTAATAGTTTGGGCTACAGAGGACTTTAAATGTTCAAAAACTGGTCATTTGGGGCGTTCTGTGAGGGCCAGTCAAATACGAAATCCTAAACTAATTGTCCGATTTTAATTATGTTTGTGCCATTCGATTCAGCGGGTCAAAGTGAACTTATGGATAAAATTTGAACAAAATCCATACATAGATAACTCGTCTATGGAGTTTTTAACTTTTAAAATAGGCCTATTGGGCCTAAAAATTGGTCAAAATTAAAAAAATCATATGCCGTTGTAATTGTAATGACGAGACGAATCCATATATACCCATGAAAACTCGAAATTCGAAAGTCGCCCGCCAAGTGCAAAAATTTGCCTGGGCTTAAACGCAGGGATTTTGGAAACTAATATTTTCGATTCTGGGCGAATGGCTGGTCGAAAATGAAATCTAGGACCATGTGTGGAAGCTGTCGGTCGAGAGAAATCGAATGGCACCAGGTAGAATTCCCTAGGATGTATAGTTTGGGCTACAGAGGACTTTTAAAGTCCAAACACTGGTCATTTGGGCCGTTCTGGGAGGCCAAATCAAATTCGAAATCCTAAATTAATGGTCCGATTTCAATTCTGTTTGCGCCATTCGATTCAGCGTGTCAAAGAGTACTTGTGGTATAAATTTGAACAATATCCTTATATACATAACTACGGAAATTACGGATACTCTCCCTCGATTTCTAATAAAATATATTAGTTACCCATTCAAACTATCGTTTTCTGTAAAGATTATTGAAAGAAAACGATCCCTTCTTAAATATTGTATGGCTAACTATACTATTTGAACATATTATATTATCACTTACGTGGCTGCTCCATTATAACAAGTGGGTAGATTGGGTGGAAGGAAGACATAGGAAAGAGCTTTAATTATATACCCTTCTCTAACTAATAACACACTCAACAAAGCCACTCCAACAACTTCTTCTCTGACTTAGCCATCATGTAGGGGACAGTGTTTTTTAAACTATAAAATAGGCCTATTGGGCCTAAAAATTGGTCAAATTGTTTTAAAAATTCATATGCCGTTGTAATTGTAATGACGAGACGAATCCATATATACCCATGAAAACTCGAAATTCGAAAGTCGCCCGCCAAGTGCAAAAATTTGCCTGGGCTTAAACGCAGGGATTTTGGAAACTAATATTTTCGATTCTGGGCGAATGGCTGGTCGAAAAAGAAATCTAGGACCATGTGTGGAAGCTGTCGGTCGAGAGAAATCGAATGGCACCAGGTAGAATTCCCTAGGATGTATAGTTTGGGCTACAGAGGACTTTTAAAGTCCAAACACTGGTCATTTGGGCCGTTCTGGGAGGCCAAATCAAATTCGAAATCCTAAATTAATGGTCCGATTTCAATTCTGTTTGCGCCATTCGATTCAGCGTGCCAAAGAGTACTTGTGGTATAAATTTGAACAATATCCTTATATACATAACTACGGAAATTACGGATACTCTCCCTCGATTTCTAATAAAATATATTAGTTACCCATTCAAACTATCGTTTTCTGTAAAGATTATTGAAAGAAAACGATCCCTTCTTAAATATTGTATGGCTAACTATACTATTTGAACATATTATATTATCACTTACGTGGCTGCTCCATTATAACAAGTGGGTAGATTGGGTGGAAGGAAGACATAGGAAAGAGCTTTAATTATATACCCTTCTCTAACTAATAACACACTCAACAAAGCCACTCCAACAACTTCTTCTCTGACTTAGCCATCATGTAGGGGACAGTGTTTTTTAAACTATAAAATAGGCCTATTGGGCCTAAAAATTGGTCAAAATTTAAAAATTCATATGCCGTTGGAATTGTAATGACGAGACGAATCCATATATACCCATGAAAACTCGAAATTCGAAAGTCGCCCGCCAAGTGCAAAAATTTGCCTGGGCTTAATTAAACGCAGGGATTTTGGAAACGAATATTTTCGATTCTGGGCGAATGGCTGGTCGAACATGCAATCTACGACCATGTATAGAAGCTGCTCGTCGAGACAAATCGAATGGCACCAAGTAGAATTCCCTAGGACTAATAGTTTGGGCTACAGAGGACTTTAAATGTTCAAAAACTGGTCATTTGGGGCGTTCTGTGAGGGCCAGTCAAATACGAAATCCTAAACTAATTGTCCGATTTTAATTATGTTTGTGCCATTCGATTCAGCGGGTCAAAGTGAACTTATGGTTAAAATTTGAACAAAATCCATACATAGATAACTCGTCTATGGAGTTTTTAAACTTTAAAATAGGCCTATTGGGCCTAAAAATTGGTCAAAATTAAAAAAAATCATATGCCGTTGTAATTGTAATGACGAGACGAATCCATATATACCCATGAAAACTCGAAATTCGAAAGTCGCCCGCCAAGTGCAAAAATTTGCCTGGGCTTAAACGCAGGGATTTTGGAAACTAATATTTTCGATTCTGGGCGAATGGCTGGTCGAAAATGAAATCTAGGACCATGTGTGGAAGCTGTCGGTCGAGAGAAATCGAATGGCACCAGGTAGAATTCCCTAGGATGTATAGTTTGGGCTACAGAGGACTTTTAAAGTCCAAACACTGGTCATTTGGGCCGTTCTGGGAGGCCAAATCAAATTCGAAATCCTAAATTAATGGTCCGATTTCAATTCTGTTTGCGCCATTCGATTCAGCGTGTCAAAGAGTACTTGTGGTATAAATTTGAACAATATCCTTATATACATAACTACGGAAATTACGGATACTCTCCCTCGATTTCTAATAAAATATATTAGTTACCCATTCAAACTATCGTTTTCTGTAAAGATTATTGAAAGAAAACGATCCCTTCTTAAATATTGTATGGCTAACTATACTATTTGAACATATTATATTATCACTTACGTGGCTGCTCCATTATAACAAGTGGGTAGATTGGGTGGAAGGAAGACATAGGAAAGAGCTTTAATTATATACCCTTCTCTAACTAATAACACACTCAACAAAGCCACTCCAACAACTTCTTCTCTGACTTAGCCATCATGTAGGGGACAGTGTTTTTTAAACTATAAAATAGGCCTATTGGGCCTAAAAATTGTTCAAATTGTTTTAAAAATTAATATGCCGTTGGAATTGTAATGACGAGACGAATCCATATATACCCATGAAAACTCAAAAATTCGAAAGTCGCCCGCCAAGTGCAAAAATTTGCCTGGGCAGGGATTTTGGAAACGAATATTTTCGATTCTGGGCGAATGGCTGGTCGAAAATGCAATCTACGACCATGTATAGAAGCTGCTCGTCGAGACAAATCGAATGGCACCAAGTAGAATTCCCTAGAACTAATAGTTTGGGCTACAGAGGACTTTAAATGTTCAAAAACTGGTCATTTGGGGCGTTCTGTGAGGCCCAGTCATATACGAAATCCTAAACTAATGGACCGATTTTAATTCTGTTTGTGCCATTCGATTCAGCGGGTCAAAGTGAACTTATGGTTAAAATTTGAACAACATCCATACATAGATAACTCGTCTATGGAGTTTTTAAACTTTAAAATAGGCCTATTGGCCCTAAAAATTGGTCAAAATTAAAAAAAATCATATGCCGTTGTAATTGTAATGACGAGACGAATCCATATATACCCATGAAAACTCGAAATTCGAAAGTCGCCCGCCAAGTGCAAAAATTTGCCTGGGCTTAATTAAACGCAGGGATTTTGGAAACAAATATTTTCGATTCTGGGCGAATGGCTTGTCGAAAATGAAATCTAGGACCATGTTTGGAAGCTGTCGGTCGAGAGAAATCGAATGGCGCCAGGTAGAATTCCCTAGGATGTATAGTTTGGGCTACAGAGGACTTTTAAAGTCCAAAAACTGGTCATTTGGGCCGTTCTGGGAGGCCAAATCAAATTCGAAATCCTAAACTAATGGTCCGATTTCAATTCTGTTTGCGCCATTCGTTTCAGCGTGTCAAAGTGTACTTGTGGTATAAATTTGAACACAATCCATACATAGATAACTTGTCTACGGAGTTTTTTAACTTTAAAATAGGCCTATTGAGCCTAAAAATTGGTCAAAATTAAAATATTTATATACCGTTGGAATCGCAACGACGAGACGATTTCTAATATACCATCCGCAATTGTATTATTTAATTAATTTTATGTAAACTTAGGTTGGATCGTCTCACTATAAATCTCACCTGCAAGCACTCTTGATTGAGTACTTCGTATATTGCTCGAAAAGTTTCAGGAATAATGCGAGACAAACTATGCTTGGATAACCTTTTGGTATACTGCAAATAAGTGTAGCTGCATCCATTTGAAACAAACATGAGGTGTTGCCTCCAGTCGAGCTTCTGCCGATATACACTCCTTCCTATTGGCATCTGCTTGGATATATAGGTTATATAACTGTCCTGTGATTATTGTTGTTGGGGACCATGGTGATCATACCGGACCCACTGACCCAGCCCTGCCGCGCTCCTACTCTGACCACTGGCAGACTTTGACTGGCCAATCACTGCCCGGCTGCCATGTGGACAACACCACAAGCGTGTTTAACAGACTTTGCCCGGTGAAGGGGCACAGCCTGCCGGACACTGCTCGATTGTGTAGACGGGGCTTAATACCCAACCACCTCCTTAGTTCCTCAGTAGTTACATTGTCTTTGGGATTAACCTCGCATATCCATCTTACCTTGGCTTTGATCATGATCCGTCACTTTCTGAGAGTGCCCCATATAAGAATATGAGGGGCGACTATAACTACGCACCACGTCTCTCCTCGCTGACTCGCCGTCTTAACTTTTCCCCTATTTGACGATACACCTTTATGACAAACTTTAATTGCCGTTCTTCTCCTGCCCTACTAACCAATCATCTCTCTTCAATAGTTTCATTCTATGATCTGGGACATATTCTTTTAGCTTTTACTAGTCCATTTTTTTCAATTCATGAGTAGCCAGCCTTGTGAACGTTAGTGCCTAGTATGCTGATAGAAATGGATCTTTCTCCCTCTCACCTTGGAATCAATGTAAACTGTTACTCTTAGGATAGGTGGAATAAATAAAGACATTTAAATATTTCATTTACTGGGAGCACCATGAACAGTATGAAACAAACCAATATTCAGCCTCGATGCATTGGTTCATGCGAAACAATGACTCTGTAAAAAAGTAATGAGTTTGTATATATATACAGGTATACATACATATAAGATCATGAATCCATTAACACCATTGTGACTTAAAAAGTGATTATAGTAGAAACCTGAATATGAAATTACAGAACTAATAATAAGTGGGTATTAAACTGGTATGCAGGTAAGCTGTTGTCGTTCACATCTTTTCCTCCCATACAACTACAGTACTGTACTGATATCACTAAGGTAGTGGGGTGGGGACACACACCGACCCGCTTATACAAAAACATAAATAATAATAAAATGGTTAAGTTATACACCTCATTACCTGATTAATTGCATGATTAGATTGTTCTGTATTATATAGATATAGACATATTGGGCTTGCACAATTTGACCTAAGAATGAGGACAAACAATAAGTTAACTCCTTCAATACGTTTCATTTTTATTTTATTCTGGCTGACATTAAACAATTTTACTCTGCTTAGGGATGGAGCTTAAGAAATCAAGAAGGTAAAAATTATCTAAATTAACCCTCTGATGCATACAAACCCTTCCCAAAGTTAATAAAATCGTCTAAGGATATCTAGAATAAGAGAAAGACGTTACCACACTGAAAGGTTTTAATATACGGTAGCCTTTGACAGACCACGCAGACACACTAACAAAACAAACAAACTCACTCACTCCCTTTACCCTAGTACAGTTGGCGACTAAAAATCCTGGCACAATCACCTACAAAAGTTCCATTCCTTTCCCCACATGCCTCATCTTTCTTAATTGCTGGTTGCTGGTTGCGATCTTGTGTACGGAAAGAAAATACAAAAGACTCGTTCATCCGAATTCCATGAGGATTAGCAACATATGGATAAGTGAGAGTTTACCCTATCAAAGGTAGAAAATGTTATAATGTAAAACTTGCAAAATAAACAAACCAAAACAACTTATCAATATTGCTATTACAGTACTGTATATTATTAGCTCACTTACCTTTTAATAGGACCCTATCAAAGGCTGAACCATCCCTGAATATGTAAAATATTAGTATACTGTATTATAAGCTCATTTACCTTTTAATAGGCATCTAGAATTCGAGGGAGTTCGGTCTAAATTCGATTTAGTTCGGAAAAGTGAGCTTGGAACAAACCTACTGGGATGCCATTGAGTTCGGTTAATTGGAAAGTTTGGATTTGGGGAATTTGGATAAATGAATATTTTTTCCCAGACTTCCTTCAAACTAAAAAAATGCCCACCCAGACCTCCCTAAAGGCAAATATTTTGATAGAAAAATGTTCCAACCGAAGGCCGATTTCTTCAAGTCACAGGCTCGCTATCGCTCACCCAGAGGTCTTATTATTGCCAAACTATTGGGGTGAAACATCTTAAAATCTCAAATCTAATGGAGCAAAACAGGGGAGGTCCAAAAAGATTCTCCCCAGATTAAATAGGGTTAACACTATGCATAAAGTAAATATGATGGTTAATCACACCCAGCCTTCCACAACATTAGTACCAGGTTTATATGTCCTCAACTGTACAGTCATGGTCAAATGTTGCATCCTACAGTACAGTATCTCCAAAAACTTCAACTTGGGTTATCCTTTAGTTATACAGTAATTGGAAAATAACCTTAAGAGACAAACAAAACCTCTATATTCAAGGTTTGGTCAATGTGGTTCAGGAATATTTTTTGTACTAAACCAAAAGAGGGAAAATAAATTTGAAGCTATGAAGGAGGTCCACCAGTTTTGTCCGAGGGTGTACTTCTGTCTGAGCTTAACCTGCATGTGTCGGCCTACCATATCACTCAATAAACTGGCATATTTACAAATGCATTGGTTTAAAGCTACAAAATCAGTGTCTAGATACAACTGAGTAGATGATCACAACATAACAGTTCTGCCCCCCGGGGGGTACACAAAAACTGAGCCCACCTCGCCTTTAACCCTTTCAAAACCATGGCTACATTTTCCCTATTCTGGCTAACGGATACTTTTATTCAGCTTAGAAAGGACCTCTAGGCATCAGAGTAAGAACAATTGCAATTAGTCCTCTGATTCCCCTTAATCCATCCTTTTTTTAATAAAATTGCCAAATCTATATACTCAGGCCCAATCCCCACTGATACCCAGAATAAAATATAGAACGGTGTAACTGTAGTGAAAGGGTCCTAAATTATACAACATGAATATATAGTACAGACCAACCACACCTTCCTGGCAACAGATTTCAACCCCTCCAACCACACCACATATTCTAAACTTTATTAACGCCTTCAAGATACGAGGGGGCCTTTCTTCCTTTTCATCTGGCATCTAGTAGACTAATTTAATCAGCTTAAGAAGGAATTGTGAGAGTCCGAGGAATGATTGAGATTTTTACCACTTTCATTCCTAGAGCCTTCCAAAACTGAATAAAATAGCTATAATAATAAGTCTAAACATGTCATCATCCTCAAGGGATTAATGATACTGTCAGATGATTTTAGTTGGCTTAGGCAGAGCCACACATCCTTCCTAATCTAAATAAAGTTGTCTAATGATAACTATCAGAATGAAGGCAAGGTGTTAAGAGGTTACCAGAACTCCCAGACAATTGATTGTGGAAGATGTATCCCACGATACAGAAGCTCGACCCTCTCCATATACCAGGACACATTCTACCAATATATTCTGGTCTTAATATATATAGCTCAGTGTTTTACTGATATAAAAAGGGTCTGTGGGAGTCAAAGGGTAAATTCTGATCAGTTTTACCCCTTTGATTGCTCAACTTTCTTCTTAACTCTTTCAGACTCATATGACGCTATCGCGACATATGGAACTAATGCCAAATAACTCATATGACGCGATTGCGTCATATGGACTTATCTACATGCCTCTCTAATAAGTTTATGACGCGATTGAGCGTCATATGGAGCTCAGTAAGTCCGGTAAGTTAGATGAAAATCTGTCGGTTGGTGGCAACCCCAGGTTCCTCCGACAATTCTAACGGTCAGCAGTGTGGTTTTGACAGTTGTGTGGTGCAGTGGCAATGATACCGGGCTCCCGCCTCCGTGGACTTACTGGAACATAATATGACTGAAGGAGTTAAGCAATATAAACACTTTTAGTAATAGCAAGAATAATAGGAAAGGAAGAGACATTACTGAAAGGGTTAAATAAGTGTTAATATACAATGTGTATGCACAATGTACTCTTGCATTACTTTGCCATTCATGGCTCAGTGAGAAAAACATATTGTATAGTACTGTACATCTATTCAGTACAAAAACAAAAAAAATACGGTACTATACACTATTTAGTATAAATCTAAATTAATGTTTTATCTACTCTCATACAAAAGGTTAATATATTTGGCTTATAAGTCGTCGTAGGCAGCAATTACAAAGTTATTATTGGAATATAATATTTTGGGGCAGATTTAGCTTAAGAATTGGAGCAGTTTAAACAAGGAAGAAGTGAAGTTACTTAGGATCAATTTACGTAGAATATTAACTAAATTTGCTAATAATAATAATTTGTTTTTCATTAGCATACACAACATAGACTGAAGTAAATAATTGTAAGATTTATATTACTACATAATCTAATTTTCACCTTGGTATAAATTCCAGTGCATAATAAATGAAAGTTAGTTATATCCTCCAAACATTTCATTCTTCCTGTGTCATTAATGAAATCTGTTTGATAAACAAGGACTTTAATTTGAAACTATTGATGTGCAGATGTTGGTTCTAAGATGCAATGAAAAAGGCACATTATATAAAGCATAGCCTAGATAATATTGTCAGTGTGCAATTTGGCATCATCCCGCATCCCCCTCCCCCCGGCTTCATCATTAAGGGGAGATGGGCCCGTTTTCTGGACCACTTTCTCCCTCAAGTTAAGCCCCATACCATTAGTTTTCAGATGTTAAGATGTTTGCCCCATTAGTTAGTCGATTTTAAGACCTTTCGCCCCATTTCTTTGTCAATATTTACACCTTTCGTGCTATTTAGGTGTCAATTTTTTCCCTGGCGAACGATAGTGAGCCTGTCATGTTAGAACAACCGGACAAATTTTTCTACCGAAAAATGTACAAATTAATCTAGAAGGGGGATCTAATGGATGTTTGTTTAAATTTGATGGAGGTCTAGGGAGGAAACTAGAAAATTAATGAATACAGTACATGCAAAAATCGGCCAAAAAGTTAACCATTCCCCCTTAAGCTGCTCTACAAGTACAAGAAACAACTAAAAGTGAACCATTCCCCCTTAAGCTGCTCTACAAGTACAAGAAACAACTAAAAGTGAACCATTCCCCCTTAAGCTGCTCTACAAGTACAAGAAACAACTAAAAGTGAACCATTCCCCCTTACTGTAAGCTGCTCTACAAGTACAAGAAACAACTAAAAGTGAACCATTCCCCCTTAAGCTGCTCTACAAGTACAAGAAACAACTAAAAGTGAACCATTCCCCCTTAAGCTGCTCTACAAGTACAAGAAACAACTCCCTTACTTAAGCTGCTCTACAAGTACAAGAAACAACTAAAAGTGAACCATTCCCCCTTAAGCTGCTCTACAAGTACAAGAAACAACTAAAAGTGAACCATTCCCCCTTACTGTAAGCTGCTCTACAAGTACAAGAAACAACTAAAAATACAAAAACTAAATCCCTATATGATTGTTAAGCCAGTATCACACGAGCACTTGATTGTGGATGTATCCAAGTAAAAAAGTAGCAAAATATTTAGTCTATTCTGACAATTTTTGCATTCATTATGACCTTATGTATCTTGAAGCTCCTAATCAAGTACAGTCATATTTAATATAAGAATAAACAGCAAATCAATCAAAATAATATGATAACTTGTAGCGAATTCCATGCTCAGATACATGTAGCCTACCTGATAAACTTGCTCGTGTGACACCCACTTATGCCACTGATGGTAAACATTCAACCTTCTGTAACACCTTGCTGGATATAGATGATCTCTCATAAATTTTCACTTCAATATGAAAGCCTTTTAATTAAATTAAAAGAAAAACTTGCTACAACAAATGCTTGTACACTATATCAACAAGTTAAAGTATTTGGTTGTTCATACTCACACAATACTTCTAAAGTGTTAAGTGTGTTTTTATCGTAACAGTTACTTGAACAGGAAAAGGTATAAAGGATTTTCTTTTACTGAGAATAAAGGAAGTTTCAGAACTGCTAGTTAAGTTTATATTAACCTGTTTTTGATGTTATTGTTGTTGTCTGCAGAACCAGCACCGTCACTGTCCATCACTTGGCACCGGTAAACACACTCTCTCACACACACACACACACACACAGTGGTCACTATATATCACCATTAACACACAAATAAATAAAGTAATTCCAAATACTTCAGCGATATAGTGCAGTCAGTGTTTCCCATTATAACGTTCCTCTGTTGCACCTCAGTCACCACGTTTATGTGCAGCTAAAATCAATAGCTTGCCAAAAATCTTGATAATTTTGGTGATATCTAGAGAAGGATATGAACTTCATATTTCTACGTCGTGAAACAAAAAGTAATAGTCACAGGCATATTTGAAACATGCGAGGATCATCACGGAAAAAGTGATACTGTACCAACATAAAATAACACAGTTTAAGAGCAAGAATTAAGATAAACTATTGATTTTGACTGTACAAGGAGCATAACCAAACACTGGGGATATTTCCAGCATCACCTTCCACTAATCAATGAACACAGAAACAAACATTACAAAATATCAAATGCAAGAAGACAAATACGAGACTGGTTAAGTAGCTCCATGGTTCATCACAGCCCATCTGATGTAACGTCACATTTAGTGTTCGTAGGACTTGCTACACAACAAGTTAAGTATAGAGTGTTCACATTATAATTACCGTACTATTTTCTAGTCATTATCATATTAGCTGTCAATTGTCCACCAATTATTTTTACACATTTATTTCGCATTATATTCACAGGGAAGGTATTTTTTCTTTTAGTTTTTGATTGTGTGAACCTTTCAAAAATATCATATCATAGGCCACATCAATATTATTGTAATGGGCCACATAATTTATTTGTAAAATCTTGTGTCCATATTGACAGAGCAGTTTGGCCACTGTAAGGCAAATGATTCACATCTTTATTGGTTATTTGGCTACATTTAGTATACAAATATATATGTACATACATATACGGTATATATATTGGGTACTATGACTGATGTGAAGCGTATGTGTGGCCAGTAGTCTAAGACAAACCCTGTCATTGTCAGTGGTAACATCTATAGTTTGGCCATATTCCCAGCCAGTCAATATAATACAGTTATCGTAAGTGCAATAAGAGCACTGAAATAATGTTCCAGTACAGTACTGTACTTATAATTCAAATTTAATGTTTTTCCATATGGCAGTGACATTTCACGTCCCCATCTTGATTAACCAACTACTGTACTGTATTGGGAAGATTTGATAGCAAAATGTTTTAATTATGAAAACTTGACAATAACTTAATGCAGAGACATAGCAGTTCCTTTTTATTTGTCTATTAATTATCCTAACAGAATCAATTTACACTCAGCTGAAAACAAGTAGACTTTAACTAATCATATTGACTGGCTAGGAATACGGCCAATCTGTAGCACTTACCAGCAGCAGAGATGGGGTTTGTCTAGGAATACGACCCATAATCATGATCCGCTCAGTGGTAACAACAACTCTCACTCACTGGGAGAGGTCACCTAGGGAACAAGTCTCACAGTCAAGTATTTAAGCTCTACAATTATCAATTTACAAGTGCAGAATGTACTGTACAGTACAGCTCGGTCCCGCATAGTGCGAGAAATTTGTCGATACCGTGCGTCGCACTATGTGAACAACGTATCTTATGGGAAAAAACGTAATTGGTCGATTGGTCCTCCATATAGCACACATATCTTTCCTTATATCGTTATTTATACTGACACAAACATACCAAGAACAAATGTTAATGGTAAATATAGCATATCAATGGTAAATTAGACCTTTCCTTACCTTAAATTCTACACTCGATATGATCACAAACCCGAGAATGTGAGATAGTGTCACACAGTACGGGGTAAAAAATGTCTGACTGACCAGCCTCCCTCCATGCCCAAGCTGCTCAAACACCAGTGATGCCACGAGTCAGGCGGGAAATTTATTGCACTGTACAAATTTAGGCAGCACTAATAGAAAACTCCCCGGATTTAACACATACTGTATTGCCACCCGACTCGCAATAAAAGATTGTATTTGCATTGGTTGATAATTTTGTGTTTAATACTTTCATTGCTCGCACTAATCGAAATTCGAACTGTTTCAACTCGCTTTATACGGGACCGAACTGTACATAGAATTACTTGAAAATATAGAATTAAACAATATATAATTATTTTAGTAGCTGCAATTCAATTTGTTTACATTCCTTTGCATTACTTTAAAATGGTATTTTACTGATAATAAATAAATTCCCAGTTCTCTCTTGATGGTTGATCATTTGAAAAATTATCCCATCTAGTGTGACTTCTCCTACTCTAATCTTCCCTGTCTCTGTCCTGAGGTTGGCATTAGACTCTACACTCCTCAGCCTCGGTGTAACCTTCCATGTCAACCACATTTATGTTTTTTAATTACTAGTAATACATTTATTGGGTCATGATAACAGTTACTGTATGATAATCAATTCATGATGTTGACATTTAAAAGAGGTTAAAGGGTTTTGTTAGGGAGCACTAGGTTAGACTTGATAAGAAAAGAAAATAGACCACGTTGAGTTATCGATCAAAAGGTTACACCGAGTCTGTGGAGTGCACAGAGACAACCGTACCCCTGTGCCAGATACACCCCTGCACTGTCATACCGGCTTTCAACCCCCGTGCCAGCTACACTCCTGTCTCCCGGCGTACTGGTGACAGCTGTAGACCTTTACGCAGCATCACAGCCTCCAGGTCCCGGTCCTCCTCCTTGTATCTGTACACAAATACAACAAATATATCACTTAAGGGGAGGCAGTTGGTTTATCGAGTTCTCTTCCTCCCTCATGTTTAGCCCGATTAGTTATGAGATTTCTAGACATTCGCCCCATTAGTTTGGCATTTTCGGACCTTTTGCCCCATTTCTTTGCCAATATTAAGACCTTTCGTGCCATTTAGGTGTAAAAAAAAATCCTGGCGAGCGATAGCGAGCCTGTATTTGAAGAGGAATCGGCCTTCGGACGGAACATTTTTCTACCGAAAAATTTACAAATTTATATCGAAGGGGCGTCTTAAGACGTGAGTGTTTTTTTTAAGTTTGATAGAGGTTTAGAGAGCAAACTAAACCGCCTCCTTAAATCATTGAGCCGAACCAGTAAATTATGCTGCACAATACCGTCTGAGCTCCCTTAACTTATAGATATTGTGTAGTAAAGAGGCTTAGGTATTCATGTAAGAAAAATGTGTTGCAAGTATAATTCAATGCTCTTTCATGAACATCAGTAATTAGTCTCACCATAGCACAGTATATGCATTATTATTAAAAACAATTTTTCTAAAGCCTATCATAGTTTAAATATAATGAAGTATGTTTATACTAGCCTATGTAGTCAAACCCTCATCATAGTTTATGTAAATGATATAATAACTGTACCTGTACTTAAGGTATCCATTAATTCATTCAAGTCTCAGCATACTTACAGTACTTATAAAGGAGTAAAATACTGAGGCACTGTAGTAGGCCTACACTTAGAAAAGGTAACTAGCCATTCTGCCTTTACAATATACTTTATTACAAGCTCATTGTGTATATACTGTACTTTAAAACTATAACATTTCAACAATCTACAAGCAACTTTTAAAATTAACATAACAGTAATTATTTATGTATACAAATAAATATAAAAATGCTATAAAACAATGATAGGTTGGGTGTGCATAATAAAGAACAAACAGTGCATGCTACAAAATGCAAGGTAACTTCTAAAGTGCTGTTGTGTGGCTATTATTATTATTGTACAGTATTATAATAATATTCATTATTATTATTAGGAGTAGTAGTAGTAGTAGTAGTAGTAGTAGTAGTAGTAGTAGTAGTAGTAGCAGAAGCAGCAGTATATCTACCCCAGATGACTTTGAATTTTGGATGGACCTTTTGGAATAAGTGTTCAGAAAATATATAATTACCATAATTCTTTCAACTGATTATTTTTTATATGTACAGTTCCTTACACAAGTTCTGTTCCTCTCTGAGATTATATTTAAGGAAGTAAACTAGTATAATTGAATTTAGAGTGTAGAAGGTGAATTAACTACTGCATAGCAAGGAACTCTCATAATTTAATTATACTATTTTGACTTTCATAAATAAACTTTCAGAGATGAACACAACTTGTGTATGGAACTATACAGTCATGGTCAAAAGTACTTGAGCACATAATCATGCCAAGCTTAGTCCCGTCTGCTCACTTATTGGAAGGTAACTACAGCACTGAGTATATTCATACATATTTATTAAAAACACAAACAATCATAACAATATCACAGTTTTGCCAATAATATTAAGGAAGCACTAAGTGATAATAAATAATAAATCATATTTAAACACTTTTTTGTTCTGATCGGGATATTTCAGTATTTGGTTTAATGTGTGTATACTGTATAAGCACCACAGCTGTATTTTACCATGTCTACAGCTCCAACTTTCTTATAGCTCGAAACTCACAAGTCCCCCTTTAGCTGCCAGACCAGCATGCAGGTAGAGGCTAAATATTGAGTGAAAAAATACTTGCGTTAATATATGAAACCTGAACATCCCGAGCATAAATTCTGGAGCACCAAAATATTGACTACAGCATGCATTAGCAGTGATGGGGGCATACATCTTTAAGGGAGCCAACCTCACTTTATTCTCTTTCTCTCCCTCTCTGTTTGGCTTGTATCCATTCGGCCCCATTCAGCCTACTGTTTGAAGACGTTTACCCCCGTCCAGGAGTCAATATTTTCCTGGTGAGCGGTAGCGAGCCAGCTCATATATATTTTTGTTTTGACAGCAAGCTAAATTTGTACATTTTTCGATAGAAAAATTTCTCCGGCAAAGCCGGATTTAGCCATACAATGCTGGCTCGCTAAAGCTCGCCAGGAAAAAATCGACACCTGGATGGGGATAAACGTCTTAAAAGAGTTGGCTGAATGGGGCCAAATGGATAAAAGCCAGAGAAAGAGAGAAAATGAGAGAAAGAGAAAACAAAGCAGCTGACCCTCCTTAATACCATAACAGTCAAATTACAGTACTGTATATGGTCATGCAATCAAAATACTGTAATGACAAATCTCCTAAATCATGCAATGTTAAAGGTTAGAGGTTGGCTAAATGCACTCAATTAAGCCGGTATCACACAAGTTTTTATAGTCAACATTCGATAATCAACATTTTTCTGGCAACATTTCTGGACTATTTTGTACTGGTATCTGAAACTAGACTGATGATAGATAAATTTAGGTAGCAGAAATATAATAAATGTTAACCTCATAAGCTGCCAGACCAATGCTAAGTATAAATGTTGAGGGAAAAAGCGCTCGTGTGATACTGGCTTTAGTACAAAGCATTTTTTCATAAGCAATTTCATATAAACAATGTCCTTACCACTACCAAGAAAGCACATATCTATTAGCAGTACAGTCGCACTGTCGCAGCTGTCATTACGTTTGGCTTGCTCTGTGCTGTATTAATGTCTGTTAGATGTTGAACAGGGTGGGTAAGTGTAGGAACATGTTTGTATATTTCACTCGATATAAATAAATAAAGCTTAGATATTGCCGATGCCAATTATTGATCAAAACCTACTAGGTGCTGAGACATCACTTATTAGCGCCACTGTACATATTGTGTTGGATTAAAAACCAGGTGTACATTTCCTTATCAAACTACAAATGGTACCAGGAGAGAAATAGATGGGAAACGTGTACAGTTATAATCCATAGTTCACCGAAAACCTTGCTCTCAAACTGCAATTCTATGTTAACTGTGTGATGGTGGTGTAATGGTTTAGATGCTTATGTTCTGGGTGTGGTGTCCCGAGTTTGAATCCCGGGAGGACCATATGCTTTCATTAGTTTATTCAAGTGCATTGGGGTTTGTAGTTGATGATTAATGTTAAGAACGGGGTGTTACATACTTAGTTTCCCTCGACAGTCCTCACATACTCCTACAGCCTGTGACAAGTACTACCGGTAATTATTTCACATTGTACAAGTGTAAAGGGGGGATGGTTGGGTTTTATAGACCCCTTTCTCCCTCATGTTTAGCCCCATTAGTTTTCAGATATTAACCCTCTCACGACCATATGACGCAGAGGTTGCCAGATTAGCAATAAGAAATAGAGTTCTCTCACTCTTATAATTACCTCTCCAAAATTAGTTTTCTGGCCACAGCTAACTCAAAGACAACTGCAGAGGTTAAAGTAACTAAACTAAAGGTTTCTAAATACCCCTGATGGTAACAAAGGCTTTAAAGTATCCCTAATAGGCTCAAAATTGCGTAAAAAATGTGAGAGGGTTAAGAAGTTCGGCCCATTAGTTTGGCAATTTTAAGACCTTTCACCCCTTTTTTTGTCAATATTAAGACCTTTCGTACAATTTAGGTGTTGATGTTTTTCTTGTCGAGCGATAGCGAGCCTTTAATATAGTAGTAACCGGCCTTTGGCCGGAACAGTTTTCTATCGAAAAATGTACAAATTATTCTTGGGACTACCATAATCACTATCATCTTCGCTAACGTGACCTCACTACACAGACACATTATCTTTTAGATATAAGATAGTTGTTCATTATTCAGTTTCCCCGGCCATTCCATACAATACCAACCAATCATGTTCATTCATAATCATACTGGTAACCAACCCGCTTTTTTTTCTTTCTGGGTAGTAGCCATTCGACCCCATTCAGCCTACTGTTTTGAAGACGTTTATCCTCATCCAGGTGTTGATTTAAACCTGGCAAGCGATACCGAGCCAGCATATTTTGGATTATGTTTTAGACAGTTGACTTAACTTGTACATTTTTTGGTTGAAAAATGTCTCTGGCAAAGCCGGATTTCTCCATACAATGATGGCTCGCTATCGCTCGCCAGGAAAAAATCGATACCCGAATGGGGAGAAACGCCTTAAAACAGTAGGCTGAATGGGGCCGAATGGATAATCCCCAGAGAGAAAAAGCAGGACAGTCCCCTTAAATGACTTATACTGTATTGTAATATCATATTACAGTGGCCGCCTTTAGTGTTGTTCCAGTTACAATTATCAGTGGAGAGTTAAGAGGCGTAACCATTTCATTATCAGTGGAGAGTTAAGAGGCGTAACCATTTCATTATCAGTGGAGAGTTAAGAGGCGTAACCATTTCATTATCAGTGGAGAGTTAAGAGGCGTAACCATTTCATTATCAGTGGAGAGTTAAGAGGCGTAACCATTTCATTATCAGTGGAGAGTTAAGAGGCGTAACCATTTCATTATCAGTGGAGAGTTAAGAGGCGTAACCATTTCATTATCAGTGGAGAGTTAAGAGGCGTAACCATTTCATTATCAGTGGAGAGTTAAGAGGCGTAACCATTTCATTATCAGTGGAGAGTTAAGAGGCGTAACCATTTCATTATCAGTGGAGAGTTAAGAGGCGTAACCATTTCATTATCAGTGGAGAGTTAAGAGGCGTAACCATTTCATTATCAGTGGAGAGTTAAGAGGCGTAACCATTTCATTATCAGTGGAGAGTTAAGAGGCGTAACCATTTCATTATCAGTGGAGAGTTAAGAGGCGTAACCATTTCATTATCAGTGGAGAGTTAAGAGGCGTAACCATTTCATTATCAGTGGAGAGTTAAGAGGCGTAACCATTTCATTATCAGTGGAGAGTTAAGAGGCGTAACCATTTCATTTCCATAACAACTGCACAAATCTCACAGAAAGGGTTATGCTACATTGATTAGAAAATAGAGTTACAGCTGTAGAAAAGTAAAGTTGTACAGTACATGAATTATATTCACACTGCATTTTCTCCAAGATAGTTTGTGTGCTTTGTTAGATATTTTGTGTAACTCTAAATTTAGTATTCAATAACTTAACAATACTTTATTTGTGGATGAACATGGTCACTTTTAGATCAAAATAAATGTTGACAATGATCAGATTCCTGCAGTAATATAACTATGCTAATGTGCTATTTTCTTATAGTGATAATCACTTACAGCAACATTATATAAAAACAAATGTGAAACAATTTGACTAGGAAAAATAATGTTTTACAGATATCATGAATGGTGAAAGGTTATAGATAACCATTTCACACACAATGATGCCTCAGTAGATGATGATGAAGAATGTTTATACTAGCCTACTGAGCTATATAAGGCTATAATATTAGCAGTAGAAAGTAACACGTTGTACTGAGAATATGTTGTACTGTACTGAAACAAATGGTGAAGGTTGTAGAGTAGTGGATAGTGTTAGTGGTGGTGAGGTCAGGTCTGCTTCACACACACTCAGGCTAGATGCTGACATTCACATGAACATGTTTTTCAACCGTGGGAGAAAGAGCAATCAGTGGGTTCTCCTGTCATGCCTGTCTGAAGGGCTCAAATGCTGCAATTTTCAGTACGCCAGGCACGAAGCAAATTACCAGTACTGACAGGAGGCGAGTAGGCATACAGCATAAAATTTCCCTCAATGCGTTCATGTAAATTGTCTCATTCATTCCCATTGTTTTTTACCTCGCCCATGCACTTCACATGCCGAGAAAATGCACATGAAGCACGCCAGTGTTCACCCAGGCAGCATTGATGTTAGTAGCAGCGATCATCACCACATTAATATACAGTATATCATACAATTGAGAAACCCACACATACACTGGAAGTTATCACTGGTAAAGTGAATATGACAAAAGTTATTAAGGTTCAAGGATAGATTTAGAATTCCTTAAAAACTTTGCCCGAGTTGAGTAGGTTGTAGCCACCAGCCGTTCAGGGAAGTACTCACAGGGAGGGCTTTAGGTGGATTTAAAGGTTTGCTAGATATCATGTTTCATCACCTGGTCTCCTTCGCTGCTACTTTTCTTTCTGTGTTTTTATTTACACAAAGAGAAATTCTAGCTTGCTCTTGGGATACATACACCTTACACCTTCATTCTTTTCTCTTTCCACACTTCTCTTATTTATAGAGTTGTGAGGTTCAACTGCTCTCCTCAAGGACAAAAACTTGTTAAACTTTGAGCATTCTATTGATGAAAGTAGCGATTAGTCAAGTGCGTGTGTACGGGCGGGAGACTTAATTCCCTTAGCGGATAGCGAGTTACACTTGGCTTTGAGTAATGGAAGTTTGGTATCTATCTAACAGTTTGATGGGGAGTTCCTATAACCCCTACTCAGCTTGACAACTGAGCATGGTTTGAATGGAGGGTCGATTGGTTGTAGAGTAGCTGCATTTCTTTCTTTCAAGATTGTCTGTAGTATAGATATAAATCTACATTGTGGAGACTAAACCAAACTGCTATTAAGTTACCACTCAATATTTGTATTCAAGATCAAACTCTAAGGTCTGATCCCACGCTTTTCTTGGTCTGACCCATCGTGCAGCTCCCCCCACGTTCACGGACTTGCATCTTTTCACCGAACTTAGTGCATCTATCCTCTCCACATGTCTAAACCATCCAAACCTTCTAGTATGCATCTCATCACTGATACTCTTGATACCTAAAAGTCTCCTTAGCTCTTCACTAGATATCCTATCTTGCAGTTTGGCCCCACACATCCATCTCGCCATTCTTATCTTGTTACGTTCTATTCTGTTGATATCATCCGCTTTGACAGGCCACATTTCTGAAGCCTATTTCATTGCACATTAACACTGAATCCCCTAGTCAAACAATCTCTCAGATAGCCAAGAACATTGATAAGGCACTTAGCTCCGTACCTGTTGGCAGTTATTCAAAGACTGAGTCAGAAGCAGTATTGGTGAAGTTTCCAACTGAAGTTGCTAAGAGCAAGGCCAGTGAAGTAATTAGGTAGTCCCTCAGTGATAACAGTGGCTATAGTGTTTCCGAGCCCCCCAAAATGCTCCCAAAAATTACCTTGACAGGAAATTCCACTTAAATGGAAGACGAAGATATCCTCTCCAAGTATCACCAAGAAGAATCCAAGGATAAAGTCTCTGATAGACGATGGTCATGAATTCAAGATGCTTCTCACTAGAGTCAAACAAGACAAAAATATGGCAGTAATAAAGATTTCCTAAGAGATACGTTTTGCTATTGTCCATGAACACAATTATGTTTGACTCACAAGATGTCGTGCATAGCATAGATTCTGGATTACCAAATGTCCACAAATATCTTTTTATCTACTGCTATAAACATAAAAACTGGCAGTGACTTCCAAGGTAGATATGGGCTGCTCATGGTGAGGTTAGTGTTACAGTGTTAGGGTTATTAATGGTGCATCCGAGTTAGTGTTAAGGTGCAGAGTGAGGGCTAACCTGGAGTGACAAGGGTTCTGGCTGCTGTGTGTCACCCAACATCTTGTAGAAGGTACAGTACACACACACACACCCATGGTTAGAATAGTCACGTCAAGGGAGATCAGTGGCATATTAGTGCTGGTGGTAGTATTAATGGTAGTCAGGGTACTCAGGGTGACAGTAGTGGTAGCATAGTATATAATGGTAGGGTGACATTATTGTTCTGTGTGGTCATCAGTGGTGGTGGTGGTGGTGGTGGTGGTGGTGATGATGGTGAAAGTGGTATACCTCACTCCAGCAAGACTCAGTGGTCTGGTTAAACTATTTTATTATTACTATTACCCACTCCAGCAAACTTTACTACCGGTACCTAGTTATAAAGTATACCTTCATGAAAAACTACCTGTGCTGTGGGTTTGTTCTGGGAAGTGTTCAATTGGTAAGTTCGATACTGTAGTACAGTAGTTCATGGTGATAGTGGAGATAATTGATAAAGTGTTTAATTTAGTAGTATTGGTGGTAATAGTGGTAGTAGAGGTATAGTAGTACCGATTTGTGTAGTCCTAGTCATAGTGGTAGTGGTAGTACAAGTATAGTAGTACAGTACTGCTTTGTGTAGTTTTAGTGGTAATAGTCATGATGTAGTTTAAGTTAGTAGTAGTAATAGTGTTTGGAGTGATTAGTGTGGTAATTAGTCTCACTTTTAAGTACCACTTACAATGGTGATGGTGAAAGCTGCTCAAATACTACAATATAGAGAATGAAACCTTAACAAATAATGGGTATGATGTAGGAGGGTATCTATCTATCTACTGCCTGATGCCGTGATCCCCGAAGGGGTGGCCACGAACGAACCGCCCCCATCCACCTCTGTCCCCAGTCAGTCGATGCCCCTCCTCCCAACCAGCACCGCCTTCATCCATTTACTTCCTCACTCCATCCTTCCACCTCTCCCTCTCTGTCCTTCCACCTCGCTCTCGTACACCCTCTTAGTCATTCTCTCGCTTTCCATACGCTCCATATGGCCGAACCATCCAAGTTGTTCCTTTTCACACTTTCCAGCATATCTACCTCCACACCACACCTCCTCCTTACTTCTAGGAGGGTATTGTTCATTTAATGTTATCATTATCTTAGTATGGAGTGTCACAAAACAATCCAGCATTAAGCTATAATTGCTTGACGGGATATATACTTAGTACAGTACATGTAATGCTAAAGGATATCATCATCCGTCATAAGTTTTGTTTTGTACTTAATTAACCATTACAGTAACGGCGAAGTCCTTTTATTTTTATTTCAGCTATATAAAGATTAGGAAGGACAATGGTAGTTACAAGGATTAATACATACAGTCTGCAGTCTTTTAACTACTAGACGTCCTTCCTAACCTGAATAAAATTATCTAATAGTTGCCAAAATATAATGAAAAGGGCATCACCGGTACTGAATGGGTTATACATAAATACATAACATTTTAAGACTGAGATAGTGAAATATTTAATAAACAATGGTAATTTGAAGGAAGGCACTGAATGTTTTGCCAATCAAAAGGTAAAAACCTTTTAGTAAGTTAAAGTAACTAACAAGATAAGAGTTCTGGTTAATCAATCTGTAACTTTCTCATTACTGTAATAAGCTTTTGAAAAATATACTGTACTGTACTTATTTTATCCACCCCTAATAGAGGTTTGCAAATATATGAAAAGGGGAAACGGAACACCTACTGTACAGGGTGATTCAAAAAAAGTGTAATGATTTCACATGTATGTCATTTCTTCATTTTTTAACCTACACACTTTATCTTTTCAGGTTGTGATGGTGGTATCATGCCATTTGGCATAAGTCAACTACAAGGTTCTAGCTAAAATGGTATTCACAGCCGAGCAGAAAGTCAAGATAGTTGAATTCTGGTATGAGACCAAATCGTACGTCACAGTCCGTCGTCGGTTCTGCCGCGAGTTCAAAGTTCAAACACGTGATAGACCTAAAAAAAAACTGCCATAAAGGCAGTGAGCTTTGGCCCCTTCAGCTGCCTCTCTGTGATCTCCTCGGATAGCTCAGAGCCCCAGAAGATGTTGTTATGGTTGTTGATGGAGCCGTTGATGTGGAAGTGTGCCTCGTCGGAGAACCAGATGTGGTTGATCCATCCTGGGGTGCGTTCAAGCTTTTGGCTGAGCCAATCACACATGACATGCCTTCTTTGCATGTCCTCAGCTTTTAGTTTATGCCTCACAGATATGGTGTAAGGGAATAGCTTGAGCTCCTTGGTCATAATACGCAACAGACTGGAGGGGGAGAGTCCCAACTCTTGGGAGCGTCGGCGGTGAGACTTCTTTGGGCTTCTGATGGCTGAGTTGCGCACAGTATCAATGTTTGCCTGGTTCTTTGTGACTGCTGCTGGACGTCCACTGTTCCCCTTGTGTGTGCTGTGGACAGTACCCTACTCTCAAAGTGCTTGACAAACCTCAGTATAACAATATTTTTAGGTCCATCACGTGTTTGAACTTTGAACTCGCGGAAGAACCGACGACGGACTGTGACGTACGATTTGGTCTCATACCAGAATTCAACTATCTTGACTTTCTGCTCAGCTGTGAATACCATTTTAGCTAGAATCTTGTAGTTGACTTATGCCAAATGGCATGATACCACCATCACAACCTGAAAAGATAAAGTGTGTAGGTTAAAAAATGAAGAAATGATATACATGTGAAATCATTACACTTTTTTTGAATCACCCTGTACTTCATATTTAAGACCATGACCATACGAACCTCTCTGCTTCACGGAGTTCAAAGTACAATGCTGCAGTACCTAAATATTTCTCGCATTTCAATTTGTAGAGTACAGTAGGGTCCCGCATAAAACGAGAAATTGGTCGATAAACGAGGCCGTTCTATGCGATTTCGTTCTATGTGACCACGGCATTTTGGTGGCCCAATATCGTCAATGTTCACTGTAAGCGTAAATTTCCGTCAGGAGCGTACGATATTTCGGCGCTCTATATGAAAACTCCTCGGATTTGCCCCACTTTGGCGGCGGACTCGTTTTATGTGATCACATTCGTTCTTATCGAAAATTAAATATTAATATTTTAGGTCGCTCGTTTTAATCGAGACTAGTTTTATCTGAACACGTTTTATGCGGGACCCTACTGTACCTTTAGCGATTGCCTATTTATATTTCTTGTACTGCATACCATAACCAACATTGAGCTCTATCCTATAGCCTATTCATTATAATTATGCCAAAAAATCTTGACCATGTAAAATAATCGAGCTAATATTTCTACCATTTGGGAACAGTCAGCCAGGGAATAGGTTTGGAAATTTACAGCTAATTTTCTCTAGCTCTTGTTGAGTTACAGAGGCTAGGGTTTACGATTTTTGGCCTAAATGAATGGACTATAATACTGTAGTTTGTAGAAGAATTGGTTTTTCATTCATCAACAACCCATATTACTGACCCATCCCTCAGGCCCAAAAAGATGATAAGATTTATTTTTAGTTGACTTGGGAAGCATGGAATAATCTTGATCATGCTGGAAAGATACACAATATCCAAATAACCAAACATGCATGGAGTTAGTAGGCTGTTAATTATATCTTAAGAAATGTACTGTATACAATTAATAAAAGCGATCCATGTAGGTCATAGCTTGAAAACCAATCAACACCATTTCCGCTTTTCCACCGTAGTCTCCACAATCACATTCATAAATCTAACACTTTATAGTAAGTACGTAGAAGATCAGACAACTCCTAACATCCACATTTAAACCCCTTTTCCAGTTTACCTTGACTTCTTCACAAGATGTTCTTTAGTCCTGTGTAGTACTAAAATAATTTTATTAGCTTAACCCTTTCAGTGCGGGCTTATATCCGCTATAATAGGGCTCATTCAGGCACTCCTGATTGCTTAAGCAAGTGCCTGAATGAACCAAAATGTTTGCAGCAAAACAATAGAAGAAAATGGCTTTAAAATTACACCAGAACGAGCTTTGTAATGCGCGGGGGTTCAAAGAGCTCCACACTAGAGCTCTCATAGGGCTGGCCAGGAGTTCCTTCCTAAACTGAATAAACTCGTCTGCAAGCATTAGAATTACACAACATTGGCAACACCTGATAGTTAGACGAGGCACTGCCATTTAAAACCTAGGCATCATATTTATACAACAACGACATCCATATAAATATCACAAGTGTAACTTTTGCTTATATTGACACTCAGTTTCACCCTCAAAACAAAAGTAGTTACTTACATAATCTCTTTCTCAGCACATTTAAGGCAGGTTGGTTCACGTATAGTTTGTAAGTCAAATACCTGTACATTCAGAATCATATCTTAAAGGAGAAAATAGTAGTTAACAGGGAAGCAGAGTTATCATAATATTCCCAGTAAATAAATGTTAAAGCAAGGAACTGTAATAAATATTAAAGCACTAAGACTGCAATCCAAATTAAAGCATACAATATAACTGGCACAGATAACCATTTTGCAGGTATCTTAATATAAAAATGAGAAACTAATACATGCTTGAAAGAGACAAGGCATACATCAAATAATAATTCACATAAGTTGCACCCATTGATAACCTATACAGTCACGGGTCATTAACCTCTGAAGTGCGCATGGGGGTAATTAGACACCTCTCCCTGTGCGCATGTATTTGAGGTGTTTCCGTCACTAAAATATTCATTGTACCATTAATAGCATTAATACTTATCCATATGCGCCTATTATGGGTTGATTATAAAGGTATTAACCTGAAACAACAATAAAACGAGTGAAAACAGCGTTTGGATGGTCAAAATCGGAGATATAGCCCGCGAGTTGTATAATGTATGGGTGAGGCAAGCTGCTTTCCCGCCAATTTCCCCCAAGACCACTGAGACACAGTCGATCGATACTCTCTCTCTCTCTCTTGCATTCGCTTGCTATCAGTGATGACCACACCCTGCAACCGGATTTCTAATGTTAGCACGAAAATATACCTCAGAATAAGGGAATAACAGGGAAAATAGGTGATAACTGAAGGAGAGGAGGAAAGTGGGGAAGGAGGGGAGGTAGAGGACTGAGATTTTGCATGGCCCAGGGGCCCAAAAAAAATAAAAAAATAAAAATATATATATATATATTTTTTTTTCGATGTCAAAAGTTGATTTTTTTTTCTCTGACTCTTAAGAGTCTCCCCGCAGTCCGCCGGGGGAACTCTTAAGAGTCTCCCCGCAGTTCCCGGGTTAATGCTAACACATACTGTACATTTTCAAAGCTGTCTCAGGCTGTATTGAGCCTTCTTATTAATTCTTTACCTGATATATATATATAGTTTGGAGGGTCATTTAATCAGTACATTAATTAGGTTTATTTGTAAGTTAATTGGTGGGCTGGTGAAAACAAATATGAATTTAAACTGTATCAGAATTATTGACCGTGTCTGTATATAATAATGAATTCCAAAACATCAAACCTTAGGATTTCACTCCAAACTTTACAACTGCAATACATGCTACAGCTGCCTTGCTATTGGTTAAGTAGTACACTACAGTACAGGCACTCCTCAATTAAAGTTGCCTCATTTTAAGTTACAGTACAGGCATTTCATTATTACACTGTTTCTTAATTAGGGAGCAACATTAACTTAGTTGCTTTGCTTCATTTGAAGTAGTAAATCAGACAAAAATGGTCCAACATTGTAAGTAAATTGATGAAAACTAAAGAATTCACATATAGTTTTGATTTTCAAGAACATAACTACAACTTCAAGTGAGAAATTACTGTACTCAAGCTGTCTTGCAATGTAATGAATGATTGACATGCAATACTAAATCTACAATATTTTGCAATACAATAAATAGTGATATAAGTACTAAAGCTGCCTTGCAATGCAATATAGAATATGCTTGTTAAGTAACCATTATGCATGAATCACAAGCACTATTGAATCAGTTAACATAGAGAACTGGTGCTTATGACGATGGAAAACACCAGCTATTGTTATTATATACTGTACTGCATAATTAAGCTAGAAAGGTGAGTTGGCCGAATGCATATGGGTCAGCATAAGTGAGAAAAGTGAGATAAGGTGAGGCAGGACCCACAGTACCAAGACAGCAATCATGGCACAACCACAAGCACCATTTAATAAGCTACAAGAGGCACCAGTTGTAGTAACACCAGTAGTAGGGTAGGAGGAACTGGGAAACAAACTACAGTAATCTTCAGCGTCCCTAGCACTCAAACGGAAGGGAACAGACAAGCTGGAGCGGCGGTGGGGAAATACGGGATCAGTAATAAAGGAATGTGGGGTTGCTCTCTGAGAAGATAAGGTTAGGTCAGGTAAGGTTGACCTCCTAGCTCGGTTAAACAAGTTCATTTTTCTCTGAGCATGACGGGCGTGGGTGCAAGTGCGACTACAAGGGTCCATGTCAAATATGCTAGGATGCTGGGATTTAGGGTCAAGGTCAAAGTGGCTCTGGCGCTCCACCAATAATGCAGATTGGGTCAAAGGTGGCAAATGAGGCTGTAAAATGTGTTTATGGTTGGGTGAAAGAGTGTGTGGCTGATGGATGAAGTACGGTGCCAAGGCTGAGACAAGGGCAGGAGTGAGGTCATCAGGGGTCAGGTTAAGGTCAGTCAAGGAGAAGGGTAGAGTCATTGAGGTAAGAGGTGGCCTGGCCTCACAATCAGTCTCTATGGGTGAAGCACTGAAGGCTCTGGAAACTGTCACAGGTGCTGGAACAACATGGTCAGGGGAGGGGGAGGAGGAGGACAGTGACATAGTTGAGGACAGGGAACAAGGGAGATTTAGACTGGAGTGTGTAGACAGTGAGGGAAGAGACTGTAGGACTGAGGTATAAGGTAAGGGTAAGTAGTTGTAGTTGTGATGATGGTCGCACCTCTGGCGGTCTTCCTCCAGTAGTGTCACCAAGGCTTCCTTCTGCTCCAGGATGCTCAACATCTCCGCCAGGATCGTTCCTTCACGCTCTATGTCCTCTCGGGTCTTCTTATTCTCTGCACACACAGAACACATAATTTAATCACTAATATGCATTGAGATAAACACAAAATATACATATTTCAATTTTCTGTATGGATAGAAATAATAATGTTTATTTTATGTTAATATTGATATTGGTTTGATTATTTTGCAAGTTTTACATATGCTCCTTCATCATCTGCTGCAATACGGCATAGTTCTATGTATGTACAGTTGGCCACATAACTTCTGCTAATCTCTGTGATCGATTAAATAGAAATATAATGCGCGTGGTTGAATTACGAGTGTACTGTACAGTAGTATCAAATGCAATGCAATGCAATTGATTCATACAGTACTACAGTATTTCAGTTTCATACAAAGATCACAATGAGGAACAGAACTTATGTGGGCAACTTGTACATTACCAGATATAATAAGCATGCACCCATTGCCATATTTGAACCTATAATGGTAAATGTCCAGTAAAGTCCCTGTAACATAACAAGGACATGCCCTAGCCCTGTTAATAATGGAAGTGCACAGCCTTAAAGCCTGCATCATCAATGAGTTAATGATAAACTATGAAGTCTAGCCAAAAATGTAATCCTTGCATAGCTTATTTCCAAGGAAAAAGGCTGCCTCTGAAATTAACCAGATAAGAAATACACAGTCTGTTCTAAAATCTTACAACAGTTCATTAATATATTTTAAGACGTTTAAATACATACTGTATGTGCATGACAAACGTGTACTCACCTAATTGTACTCACCTAATTGTAGTATACAGAATTTGAGCCTAAGCTCGTGTTGTCCTGTCTCTCTCTCTACATTTATCCAATTTTGCTTTAAAAGTTTGGATATTTCTTGTGTGTGTGTGTGACTGTGTATTTACCTATTTGTAGTTTACAAGAATTGAGCAATGCTTGTGCTGTCTGTCTCAGTTACAATTATTAATCTTTCCACTTTTAAAGTACACACTGATTTCAATTTCTAACAAACACAAACAAGATAATATTATACAATGTTTTAATATATCCCAGATGCATTATAGCTTGGCCTTCAGGGTAAAAAAAAAAGAAAACAAATTCAAATTAGTGTAGCAAATATGTATGTACAGTATGTATGTATATACTCAGGCCCAATATGTATGTACAGTATGTATGTATATATTCAGGCCCAATCCCCACTTTTACTTTTTTTTTAGGGGGAGGGGGGACTCAAGACAGCCTGAATAGGGATAACATAACAGAAAACAATGAACACACAAAAACATAATACAAATTCACACACATCTACAGTAGGTCAAATATGGGTGAGGATAATTTATAATCAAGATAATTATCTTGTACAAAGAATTGACCCATATGAAATAATCCCAGAGAGGTATTTATGATCAAATCTATATAATGTAAGAGGTGTGTTGACATACCAGGTCGTGCCATGTGTTGCTTAAGGTCTTGTTGTAGTCTAACATGTGTATCTTCCAGCTCCACCTCTCTGGCCCTCACCGCCAGCTCCTGCCCCCACCGCACCAGACCGTTCTTCTCATGGACCATGGAGAACCAATCACCAAGTAGCTCAGCCTCATCACGGTTACCACCAACCTGTGTGTTGAGGAGGGTAACCTGCTATTTTTCTCTCTTTCTCTCTCTCTAGCTTGTATCCATTTTGCCCCATTCAGCCTACTATTTTAAGACGTTTATTCCCATCCAGGTGTCGATTTCTTCCTGGCGAGCGATAGCGAGCGAGCATTGTATGGAGAAATCCGGCTTCGCCGGAGAAATTTTTCTATCGAAAAATGTACAAATTTAGCCTGCTGTCAAAAACATTTAAAAAAATATGCTGGCTCGTTCCGCTCGCCAGGATAAAATTGACATCTGAATGGGGATAAACGTCTTAAAACAGTAGGCTGAATGGGGCCGAATAGATACAACCCAGAGAGAGTGGTTAGGAACAGACACAAAAAAAATTAGGTGGGCCCCCTTAAATAAATATAACAGACCAAACTGTAACATTATACAGTACACACAATCATTAAATTAAACTTAGAAGAAATATAATAACATACAATCCTAGATCATTCCAGTGAAGCCAAAAATGTAAGAATATAAGCATAAGAAAACTAAATACCATAACTTAGCCTCATAATGGAAGTTACTACCTGTTCAGGAATATGGAAAACATTTGTCTTATACATAACTTTGTTGTACTGTGCTGCAGTAAAGACTGTAGCCGCCGTGTTATGATTGATGTGCACTGTGTGCAGTACTGTGATTGTATCATGGAAGCCACATTCACTGTGGATGGTTGCGGTCTTTAAACCTGTATGTATGTATAACTATATCTGAGACCTACAATATACAGTCTCTCCTCTAAGAGATTTTTTCACAGATAGGCTACACCATATTACTCAAACTGTGTGTGACTGACTGATATTATAACTGTGTACAGTATGACTATAACCAAAACTATGCATGTATAATTGTAAACTCTATAACTTACGGCCTCCCCTTTAGGAGCCTTTTCCACAGCCACACCATGTTCCATGATGTGATTAACATTGACTATAATGACAGGCATATCTGTAACTAGAACCTCAATAACTTGCAGCCTTCCCTCTAAGAGCCTTCTCCACACCACGTTCCTCTAACTGTATAACTGTTACAAACATACTGTATATATAACTTACAGCCTCCCCTCTAAGAGCCTTCTCCACACCACGTTCCTCTAACTGTATAACTGTTACAAACATACTGTATATATAACTTGCAGCCTTCCCTCTAAGAACCTTCTCCACACCACGTTCCTCTAACTGTATAACTGTTACAAACATACTGTATATATAACTTACAGCCTCCCCTCTAAGAGCCTTCTCCACACCACGTTCCTCTAACTGTATAACTGTTACAAACATACTGTATATATAACTTGCAGCCTTCCCTCTAAGAACCTTCTCCACACCACGTTCCTCTAACTGTATAACTGTTACAAACATACTGTATATATAACTTACAGCCTCCCCTCTAAGAGCCTTCTCCACACCACATTCCTCTAACTGTATAACTGTTACTGGGGAGGTGTGGTGGAGTGGTCTTGCCACTGGCCTGGTAATCCAAAGGTCCCGGGTTCAAATCCCGATGTATCAATGGGAAGATATTATTGGGATGGAATTTGTGCTGTACCTAGTATCAGTGCATTACCACAAGCCCACCGAAACGTCAAATAAAATACCCTCATTGTTCCCTGATTAAATAGCACTGTATGAATATTCCCATATTCAAAATATGCTATAGGGGTGCAATGCCTGGTGAGTTATCTGCTCAACAGGTGGCGTTGTGTGTGTGTAAGTGTGAGAGTCCGAGTGTAGGGGGTGAGACAGTGAAGCACAGGAACGAGGTGGCTTCAGAGATGGGGTCGTTTCGGGCCATGAGTGAGCACCGTGCCTCATGTGAAGGCAAGATGGCAGATGCTCGTTGTACTCTACGTGCTTCACATGTCTCACTCCCTAGACTGGAACAAGACCTCACAGGCTTCACTGTTCATTGTAAAGCGGTGAATGTTAAGGCTCTCAGCCTATGCCCGAGAGGAAGTAAGTTGGAAAAAAAAAAAAAAAAAAAAAAAAAAAAAAAAAAACATACTGTATATATAACTTGCAGCCTTCCCTCTAAGAGCCTTCTCCACACCACATTCCTCTAACTGTATAACTGTTACAAACATACTGTATATATAACTTACAGCCTCCCCTCTAAGAGCCTTCTCCACAGCCACACTACGTTCCTCTAACTGTATAACTGTTACACACATACTGTATATATAACTTACAGCCTCCCCTCTCAGAGCCTTCTCCACAGCCACACCACGTTCCTCTAACTGTATAACTGTTACACACATACTGTATATATAACTTACAGCTTCCCCTCTCAGAGCCTTCTCCACAGCCACACCACGTTCCTCCAACTCTCTGGTCTTCACTTCACACTCCTCTAGTTGACGCTGGATCTCCTGGGCCATCCTTAACCTAATACATACAACAAAATCATTAATTAGCTTTACTGAGGCACTGTTGAGAATATGTCAACATCAGCCAACAGTGATGACATGATGGGGCAGTGTTATGGCAGGACTTTGTTATATTACACTCCAACTGCTGAAAGGCAAAACTGTCTGAGCTGTTATAATGTGTAATGGAAAATAATGCTAGACCATTGTACAGTCAGTGTTCCTATTACGCGTGTTTCGATAACGCGGTGCGCCTAAAACGCGGAAAAAGCCATTTGCGTCAAGCATTGATTATAACGTGGCAAAGAATTATTATAACTCGTTTTCGCGGCTGAGAGAGGCACAAATCCGGGGTGTTATGTTTAACGCATCACAATTATGAGACCCTAATGTTCAATATCTATGAGAGATGAGAAGCGACGGACAACCAAAAAGAGGACAGGCGTCTGATGGAGGACCTTGAGGCTGACGCAGAGCCCTCTTCTGATGACTTGCCAGAACTGCTATCTGCTTCTTCCCATGAACCTCAACCTGACACCAACAAACACGAACCACAGCAACAAACACAGTATAGTAGTGATCCAGACAAACCCTAGCAACAAGCACAAGAACCACCGCCATAACCAGAAGAACCTCGCCTTTTGATGGTAGCCAATTTTTGGAAGAAATATATACAGTACAGTATATATTTTATTTATTAAATTAGTTTTACCAGATCACTGAGTTCCCCAAAGAGCTCTCATAGGGCTGGCCTGAAGGATTAGATCAAGATGGATAACTAATCAAAATGAAATAGGGAAGGGCAGGAGGGGATCAAATCGAGGAAGGTGAAGCCTCTTAGACATTTCTCGTTCCTAAAAAGGTAGCCTCTTCCGATCCATCAAACTACAGACCAATAGCTATAACTTCCACCTTTGGTAAAATCTTTGAAAAAATAATAAACAATCACCTAATCAAGCATTTAGAGATAAGTAAATTTATCAGTGATAGACAATATGGCTTTAGACATCAACGATCAACTGCAGATATTCTTTGCCTTCTTACGTATCAAATTAACCAAGGTACAGACCAACATGGTGAAACGCATACAATAGCAATGGATATTTCAAAGGATTTTGATAGAGTCTAGCATCAATCCTTTTTGTCGAAGATATTACACTACGGTCTTGCATCACTAATTCCACTAATTTCTTCTTGTCTTCATAACAGAATATGTGTAACAATAGATGGCCTTTATTCTTAATTTTACTCCATAAATGCTGGCATTCCTTAGGGATCAGTTTTGGCCCCAACTCTGCTCCTTATTCATATCAATCTATCACTCATAACCCAATACATTCCTATGCAGATGACTCAGCACTCCACAGTTCCTTTACATTTAGCAGTTCTTTATCGCAGGCTGATATTATAAATACCAAATTAAATATTGCAATTTCTCTGAACCATGACCTACCTAAAATTAATAAATAGGGAAAAAAAACATCTAGTTTCCTTTAATGCACAGAAAACTAAGTACTGTACAGTACATACAATTTTCTAACAGACAGAATCTTTCCGACTCCAACGTAATTTTTAATGATGTAAATATTCCCACCTCCTCGAGTATTGATATCCTTGGTGTAACATTGAATGCCAGCCCGAGCTAACACCTCATATTAAATCCATTGCTAAAAATGCCTCTAAGAAAATGGGACTTCTATACAGAGTGCGAGAATTCTTCACTGACGAGCAGCTAGCCATTATATATATAAGTCATGTTTGTTATCAGATAGAATAATGTTCATCCTTGTGGAATGGATGTGGAATGGTTGCATTGAGGCAGTTGCACAAAATTAAAAATAAAGCAATTTGATTAATCAATAACCCTGTAATCACACAGGATCTTTCTACATTATTCATACAAAGAAATGTTGCATCCCTTGCATTACTCTACAGGAACTTGCTTCAATTTTACCACCTCTCCACAACTTTCCCCGCAGAACTAAGGCAGCTGGAAATGCCCATGAATTCACACTCTTTCCTCCACAATGTAGAGCTTCTGCTTATCAAAATTAATTTATCTCCAGAACTTCTACTCTCTAGAATTCACTTCCTTGGAGTAGCTTTCCACAAATTTATAACCCACAACAGTTTAAGTTCAGTTGTTACAAACATTTTATGAATAGATGATGCCTTTATGCTCATGGATCTTTTTTGTTTTGTCTTCATTTTTCCTTCCTCTATTTATTGGCTCTTATTAGAGAAAACAAAAAATAGATAGAACACACACACACACACACACACACACACGAGCTCCATACCAGAACTCTTATAGGGCAGGGCTGAAGAATGAGACAAGAACTGCTACACAGCAGCACCAATGAAGAAATTATCACGGGCAAAGATTGAGAGAGATCAGATTTAGGAAGAAAAAATCACAGTGAGATGCAAACAAAAATGCACTACTGAGGGGAAGGCACACCACGAGGATGTACAGTCAAGGCAGAGGCCGCGTCAGGGACAACAGCATAGAATTGAGTCAGCTCGGCCCAGTCCAGCGACTGAAGAGAGACAGTCAGGTCAGGAGCCAACAACCAAGCCAGGCCAACTATGAGGGTTTGACAGGGTGGCAAATTATATAAGTCGCCCAAAGGATAACTGGAAGGGAAAGAATAAGAGCAAAAGGAGAAAAATAGAGAAAGAGGAAATAAAAGCTATGAAAAATTAGTCAAGGCGACGACGAAAGCTCGAGGGGAGAAGGAAATGCTCCCCCATCAAGCCTCAGTCACCGGCCTCAAAGCCCCCCTACGACGGTAACTGGCATAGTACTATGGGGGTATAATAAAAATTGAAATGTAAAACTTGCAAAACAAACAAACTAAAACAGGAAGAAATATAACCATAGGGAAATATGTTGGATTCATTATAAAGGCCTGGGACCAGGTTACTATTGTCACAATAAACCACACATGGCAAAAGTTAACTCCAACTTTGTGCACACCTGGCATCGCAGGAGAAGCCCAATCAGTGCAGGCAGGAAGTGATAATGCAGTGAGAACCTGTCGCCATGTGCCAGGTTATGAGGAGGTACAGTTGGAAGATTTGGCAACGGTGGTACAGGACAACAACAGACCAGAGGAAGCTATGGAGCCAATTATTGAAATGGACCAGGAACACCGAGAAGCCCAGGCTCAAGAACAGGCACAAAATCCAGAACCATAAGTTATAGGCATTTCCATTAATATTATTTTAGCTGGCACAGAGATATTAAAGGAAGCCCTCCACTACAGTATTATGAAGTCAATGCTCTATGAAAGGCTGAGCCCTGTAAATTGTTACTCAAGTAATGAAGGCCTATGAAGACCTTTGCCAAGAGAAGATTTGTAAAAGGCAGCAAAGTCTAATAACCCGCTACTTTTGTCGGCAGGAGAAACACTTTGAACAACAGCAACAACAAGAACAGGATGATACCTTTGTGGGGCTTATGAAGAAAGCACATGAGTGGCAGGAGAGGAACGCCCTACTCATCTAGGCAGCTTGACAGGCACAGGACTTATCAGATTCGTCTTTAGAATCAGAAGAACACTCTCAGGACCCAGCACGGCAGGAGGACCGTGCCGGAGTCCTACCCAGTCTCGGGGTGGCTCGGGTGACCGCAAACACCATATAACATGTAAACATAGGGTTTCTGAAACGCGTCTTTTAATACGCGGCTCATTCTGGGTACCATACCGTATTATCGCGTTATATGAACGCTGAATGTATGTATGTATATATAACATATCGTACCAGTAAAGCTAATACAGTACAGCTTATGGTATACACATGTATAATGATCGTAAATATATTACATTAATCACAAAATTGAAAAAATAAAATAAAAAAACATAAAACAAATTCTTTATAGATGCCAAGATGATTGTTTGCACTACATGAATGTAAATTTAGAACTATGACAAATATCATCTAAAGAACAACCAGTAGGCTGTAGACAAAATATTTAATTTTCACTCAAAGTAACAAATGTGACATGAGTTAATATAATTTGTTTTAATCTGTACATGTAATTAATGAAGTTGTGTATGATTGTGTACCTTTTTAGTTCAGTTTGTCTGGCTGCCTTGACGACTGCAGTGCGCTGCTTCCTGGTGGTGGAGGTGGACCAAGGGGCTTGTTGACCTCTCTCTAGTGTACCTGCACCACTGCCGCCACCAACACCGACACAGCCACCGCCACCACCTCCTCCTCCAACACTACACTCATCCTCAGACAGGCTCTCCTCTGTACACAACAATATTTATTAAATATTATAACACAACTTCATAAAACTACCCATAAAAATTCTAGTATCGACTTATTTTACTTTATCTCATTTTCTCTCACAACCACCACCAACACTACACTCTTCCTCAGACAGGCTCTCCTCTGTATATAATATTACTCATTACCTCCAGTTGGACGAAGGTTATGTTTTTGCCTCCGTTTATTTGTCTGTCTGCTTGTCTCTAAACAAGATATCTCACAAAGTTATGAATTTTCACATAATTTGATGAGCAAATAGGATATGCGGCAAGGAAAAAGTAATTCAATTTAGGAGGCAATCCAGATCATATCTTGGAAGCCAGATTCAGAAGAAATTATAGGCCTATGATATTAATGGTAACTAACCAGCCAGCGTAGGAGGTATGCACTCTACCGAGGGCCCTTCTAGTTAAATACTGTAGTACAGTGTTAAACAAACTTCCCTTTGATACAGTAACAGTAGAGGGAGTAAATAAATATAATAAATGTCAAAGTACCTACTTAGTTTACTTTCACCAATATCTCTTTATCCACTGCATTTGTTCTGAGACAAGCTTTCCTCTGAACTTAACATTAATCCTTCAATATAATAACACCTATAATTGTTCATACATTAGTCAAATATTCATAAAAAGTATGAACTAAATGTTCTCCTTGGGCACAACACTCCTCCTCTGCACACAATATTACTTATTTACTTTCATAAAACAACTTCCCTTCACACATAATAATAACCTATTCATAAAATTATGATCTAATTTAACTTTTTCATACAGTGCATAATACAGTACAGTACAGTACATACTGTATATACAGTATTACATTTTGTTATTATTATTAGTCCCAGTTATGATAGCAGTTTCTGTAAACTATCAGTAATTTGTTAAAATCCACTTGACACTCCAGTGGCGGCCAGTGAAACACATGCTACAGTATTAGGTTTCCCAGACTAAATGCAAGTGTGATACAAACTACTTTAACTTTGTTATTTTGTTTAAATTTCTATATTTCTAAAAGCAGCATAGTTGGTGGACTACCATTTACTGCCAGTGTCCAGTTCACAAACATCACAGTGAAGAGGGAAACAATCTTGACTTATTGTTTGCTCAACCTTGTTAGTCTCAAAGACTCTTTGAATTGTTTGCTTCTGTTCAGCAAACAAAAAATAAAATTAAAATGTAAAACTTGCATACAAAGTCAAACCAAAACTGGGACAAAGACAATATAAAGTCAAAACAACATATCATAAAGAGAATGTGTGCTTGTCCCATGGTGTCATGCCAATATGCATTAAAAGTGAGTGTCACCCAAGAGTACTAAAACCTGTGCTGACCACAAGCTGCCTCATATGGGAGTACAGGTCTTACTAAAGGGAGAATTACTGCACATAATAATACTAAGCCATTAAAGAAATCATCATATATTGTACAACCAAAATTTACAATATAGAATAACAGAATCATATATTGTACAACCAAAATTTATAACTCAAATTATACAAATATATATATAGCCATTAAAAGTGCAAAAATAATAAGCTTAAGCTAGAACAAAAAGCTGTGATATCTACAATGGGCAAAACAAGCAGCTGTAGCTAAGCAATTACTGTAATATACAGAATATACAGTAGGCCTACAGCGTACATACCATTTATTAAAATATATAATTAACTCCCCAACAGTTTTGATACAATCCCAGCCACAAATGCAATCCCCTCCTGGTCATATTCCAAGGCAAGAGACCAGCCTTTAAGTTAACCAGGTGAGGAACACACTCCAGAATATAATTGCTCAAAATCCATTAGACAAATTCAATAATTTATTTTAAAAGATCTAGATACACACACACAACAGACATGCATGCATGCACGCAGGAGTCCTGGTAACCCAAAGGTGGCTGTGGAAACAGAAAGTGTTAACCCCAACTGCAACACAGCAGTTATGTGAGAGACCCTGGCTCCAGCACCACATTACCACCTCCAGAGTCCATATGAGACTGCTGGGAGCAGAACACTGCTCCCAACTACAAGGTTGTGCGTCGTTACTGGCTCCCCAGGCTATATTGTCAACCACCTTGATGTGATACTAGAAAGTATTACTGGTCAATTACCCGATACACTTTCCAGCAAACATTGCATTCTCTGATCAACATATTGGCCACAAAATATGGATGATGGGCATCCCCACCAACAAATACCTATATATAGTAATAAATATAATATAATACTGTAACTACATCATAATTCCCCCCCCCCCCCCCTAAAAATCAGAGTCCGAAAATTCCTTGGAGAGAAAAGCTATTCAGGAATATATAAACAACACAAAGAGTTGGGCAGTGCAAGGGCAATAGGTTAACACTATCTGGCCTGACGTCTTGGAAATTATTATGATATTTTGTTTAATTAAATTGAGGATTTTGCTTGCTGCCACCATTTTAGAGCCTTCCCAGACTTCCTTCAAAATATAAAATGCCCACCCACTGAGCTAAATTTGTAAAACATTTCTTGAAAAAAGTCCCAGCCGGAGGCCAATTTCTTGTACCGGTAAGTTGCAGGCTCGTTATAACCCGTCCAGAATAAAATTGACACCTGAATGTCTTATTATCGCCAAGGTAATGGAGTGAAACTTCTTAACTGTGGAAATCCAAAAGGGGCCCCCTCAGACAAAATAGGGTTAAAGCATTGGGTCACATTATAATAAATTAAGGTAAGGTACTGCAAGCAAAGGTACTATAGTCTACAAACACTCTACTTCAAGATTATAGTAAGCATCTAAATGAGTTACCACAAGATATTTTAATTCACACAATTTTAGTATGCATAATATCTCATGCCTTTGCCAGAGTGTTATTTTTTAAGCTACACTGCTTTTGAAGTTCATCTAGTATTGCTTCCCCTGTTCTGATAGTTTAAGGAAGGAGCTTTAATATTCAGTATACATATAAGGAAACAGTACAAGCAGCTTACAGCAATTAGAGTACTTTAAACTGTTATGCACACCCAATCTGCCCATATAAAATGTTAAGTATATTTTGATAATAAATGAGGTGAGTACCTGATAATGGTCGAGTAAATATGGACATGTTGGAGTGAATCCATGGGGTAAAGCAAAGGCAGCTGCGGAGCTTACTGTGCACCCACACAATGTAAATAATGTTTATTGTAAAGACTCAACATTTAAAAAGAGCTCAAGAAGAGTAAAAACTATTATGCTACGGGTCAATGCTCGGTAGCACGTCTGGCTGCTGATTGAAGACACGGCAGTTCAAGCCCAAGCCGTGCCATTGGTACATGTTAAGGATTTGGTCAGCTTGGTCTAGTGATTTATGGCAAATGTCCAATTAAGTCCCTATAATGAGGGCACGCCCTAGCCCTGTCAATAAAGGGAGTGTATAGCGTTAAAAACGGCATCAATATATTTTTCTACTGCCAGATGCGTTAGTCCCTGACAAGGTTGCCACAAACAAAATACCTCCAAGCAGCTCTGTCATTCATCAGAAGGAGGATCTCTCTAATCTGCCTTCGTTAACAAATTTGTCAGACAGGGACTTTCTACTTGGTATATTAGCGCAGGTTTTTCACAGTACTGTACTGGGACGCTGGCTGAGCCAACAAGGTTGATTTATTTCAAAGCTTCTGTACTGGGACGCTGGCTGAGCCAACAAGGTTGATTTTATTTCAAAGCTTCCTTCTCATGGGTGCACTGCCTTAATATGAACTCCACCTTCACATACCCTATGACTGCATGAGAACATTAAGCACCCTTAACCCTTTTAGCACGATAGTGTAACTTTTGTCTTTTTCTGGTTACCATTAGTAGACAATATTTTTAAATTATAATCAATCTCTAGGACTCAAAGAGGATATATACTATCTCAATAAACCATCTGAATAATGTAGGATCTTCTTAAACTGCATACAATCATATAATGTTAACCAGATCAAAAGGTAAAGCAGGAACAATTCACTGAAAGGGTTAAACATGTCTAGTTTTCATTCTCTGTTGGGGCTTGGAATTCCCATTTCACATAAACCACTTAAGGAAAGATTAAGTGTGGTTGCCGGTTTAGTTGCTGACGGTCCGATAGCTAACCAAGGCAGTGGTGTTATACCCTGAGGAAGTCAACATCGGATTGCTTTTACAATCTTTATCATAAACATTATTTTGTTTTGTGCTTTAAGTTCACCAGTCTTAAATTATGAATTTTCCACACAAGATAAACTGGATTGTTGTTAGTGTTAACACGATTAAAAAAATTAATGCCACAGGATATACATGGAGTTAAATATATGACAGGAATTTAGCTGGGTGAGATGGGGTAAAGTGATTCAAAGCACAAAGAGAGGAGGGGCTTAGTGGGACATATATTAAATCAAAGTGCGGACTTTAGAATGACAACACAGGGCAAAGCCAGTCAAAAAAATAAATGATGTGGGGTTAAGAAGGACAACACGAATCAAACCACTAACTTTAAGGCAAAGCAAGATATTGCATGGGATTTTATAGGGTGTGGCTGGAAAAAGGAAGTTAAAGAATGGAATTTTGTGGGGTACGGCTAGGCAAGGAAAGCTATAATACAGGAAATTTGTGTGGCGTGGTTAAGCAAAGCAGTCTAGGAATGGACTCTTGTGAGGCGCAGCGGGGCAAAGCAAGCCAAAGTGGTGACCTTAGCGCAGGGTGTCGAGTCGTACTGTACCTTCTATCCTCGGGGTGGAGAGCCGAGAGAGGGGGTCTGTCCACACCACGGAGGGGGGGGGGGGGGGGGGGAGAGGCACCGACACAGGCAAGAGGGGAGAGGTAGAGAGGGGGAGGGGGAGGAGGAGGGATGGTCAACAACAATAATACCAGGCACACAGAGGAACTAACACAGTGGTAAAGGGAAGATATAGGGGAGAGTAGAGTAGGGAGAGAGCGTGAGACAGGACAGGGAGAGAGAGAGAGAGAGGAGTGGCGAGGGCAGGAAAGGAGATTTGGAGAGGAGAGGAAAAAGAGACACACACAGAGAAGCATATAACAAGAAAGATGAGTTAGATCAAAGTACAGGAAAGTAGAGCAGATGAAAGTTATTACTGATCAGCAAGACAGTCAGAATAAAGAATAGACAAAAGACAAATTACAGACAATTAGCTACACAGATTACAGCTGCCTATTACAATTAAAAGGTATGAGAGAGGAGGCTGATAAGAGGTGGTACAAAAATTTGTATTACAGCTGTACTACAAAGCCTATGGGATATTATTTCTATCCATCAAGTTATTTTTGTGCTCGCTCTTAGAAATCAAATTCCAGTGTTCCATATATTACTACTATTTCATACATTATTTATTGTAGATTCAGTTATAATTACCTATACAGTCCCTTCCAAATTAGTAGAAAATCAGCTATTGACAGCTGAAAATAAAATAAAATAAAAAAGTATCATACTGGATACGAAGTAATAACAACCTCAATCATAACTCACCTGCAGCCATCACAGTGATGTGTAGAAATGAACGTGTATTGGCACAAATTCAAGGTAAAAAACGAAGGTGCTTGCAAGCACTTCCACCCGTTACAAGGTGTTGTGTGATACTGAGAGTGGAATGGAAAAGGAAGTTGGATATGTCTCTTACGTCTGGCAACTACTCTGTTATACCACATGTCACCAAGGGGAGAATTTTATGTGGGTAATACCAAACAAATGTACGTCGCCCGCACCTCTCCATTGAATGAACATAGAGCGTACCCATGTCTCTAAATCTTTGAAGGCTAAGAGTTAAAAGGTATGCTTGGAACTGATATTACCTCAAATCAAGATAAAATACCTGTACTGAAGTACACTGTAGATCACTGAGGGAGAAGTATCTCCAAAATAGAATAATGTGACTTTTTAAGCGATGTTGCAAAGGCTGACATATGAATCAGAAATGTACTGTACTGGAAATTTTACCTGTACCTTCTTTTTATCATAGGAATGATAACTTACCGGTATATATAATATATTATTATAGTGCTTTTTGCACTAAATTCAGGAACACAAAGTCAAATTACTTAGGCTGTTAAGGATACATATTGGAACACTGGCTTCGTATGGACACTTTAACACTGATAAAGACTGGGAGCTACTGGTATATTGGATATTAGTAAACACTTAGATAATTGTTTTTCTATATAAACCATTGGATGAAGAAAATGAAAAACTAGTTTGAGCTAAAATTATCCTTGTAATGTTTGTACAATAATAATTTACATAAAGTCTGAGATGAGAAGTTTATTACATAAAGTGAGTAAAGAAACAGATATTCCATGAAAATAGGAGAATTCTGAGATAGAAATATAAATGAGAGAAACTGTAGTATGGAAATGAGATAACAGATGAGGGAAAGTAAGAGGACATAATACAAAAAAAGAAACAAAGACTAGGGCAATAATTCCCAGCATTCAATTCTACAATACAGTACTGTATAAACAAAATCATTGCTAAAATATATCAAAACTATGATATACAAGTATATATTCTAGTGCAGTACAGTATAAAACATGAGCAATAAAAAAGCTTCTAAATGTGTAAAATCATTGAAACATTTCATCAATCAGCTACAAAACACTTTTACATAAAAGGCCAATTACTGTATATACAAAAGTAACTACAGTATTTCAAAGTAAATGGTTGACAAAAATATGTATATATGTGCAAATTGAACTATGTGCTAAAAGTGAACTAAGATACTTGTACAATCGGCCTAATAAGTGATGTCTCGGCACCAAGTATATTTTGATCCTTAATTGGTTTGAGCAATAGCTAAACTTGAAATACTAATTTCGAGTGGGCTATACAGTCGATCGTCTGGTAACGTGCGTTTTGGAAACGCAGATTTGGTGGCACGCGGTACACCCCAAATATCAAAAATTTTGCTAACACGATCAACACTTACACAGCCGGGCGCCGAACCTTTACTCCCGACTTTAGTCATTTACCGATGCTCATATCTCTGCAAATAAATGGCCTAACCAAGTTTTTATGCATACCGGAGGTAGATATGGTCGTTGCCGTGCATTGGGTGAAGACTAGAACACACATTGTGTAGTTATTGTGTGAGGTGAGAATAACTACCGAAACACACGTATGTTATTGTTTGGCTATGTCGAGTGAGTGCGTGTGTGTGTGTTGTCGTTGTGTGCAATGCGTGGCTAGGCTATCTCGGCCGCCGAACCATTACTCCCGACTTTTGTCATTTACTGTTGCTCATATCTCTGCAAATAAATGGCCTAACCAAGTGTTTATGCATACCAGAGGTAGATATGGTTGTTGCCGTGCGCTGGGTGAAGACTAGAACACTCTACATTGTGTAGTTATTGTGTGAGGTGAGAAATGTAAGACGGCGAGTTAGGCGGGAATTCCGAAGTTCCGATTTTCGGCATTTACCGATGCTCATATCTCTGCAAATAAATGGCCTAACCAAGTTGTTATGCATACCAGAGGTAGATATGGTCGTTGCCGTGCGTTGAGTGAAGAGTAGACCATTCTAAAATGTGTAGTTATTGTGTGCGGTGAGAAATATGATGGCGGGATTTCAGAGCTTCGACCGAAAATGGCGGCACTGCTGTGACTCTCTCTCCTTAACTAGCCTAGCCTAAACAAAATATTTATTCAGAGGTAAGAGTTGTTGCAATGGGCAAATCAACTCAATGCACATGTCAAATAACCTTTATAATTGATTTAATTATTACAACATAGGCTTCTATGGAGAAAAAGTGGACTTTGTGGAAATCCCCAAAACACAAAGGTACGTTTAACATGTAAACATATGGGTTCGTTAACGCGGTTTTTGGTAACACAGAAGGTTACCAGAACACATTAGCCGCGTTACCAGAGGATCGACTGTACAAACCTATTCCTACACTTACTCACCCTACTCAACATCTGGCAGACATTATTACAGCAGAGAGGGAGCCAAACGTAAAGACACCTGAGACATGACTTATTAGCGCTACCGTACTTGAACCAAACAGTACAGTTGTGAGCAATATATAGTTAAGCACCCGTATGAAGCAGTATCAAACCTAAACAAGATAATAGGCTTTATTATAGCCCAGATGCTTCGACACTTGGCTTAAGGGAGCACAGACGGTATTGGGCAGCATAATTTACTGGTTCGGCTCAATGGCTTAAGGAGGGGATTTACTCTGCTCTCTAAACCTCTATCAAGCTTAAAAAAAACACCCCCTAGACCCCCCTTCAATATTATTATTATGTAGAGCAGATTAACCAGACCACTGAGCTCCATACCCCTCTCAATATGTATTTGTATATTTTTCGGTAGAAAAATGTCCTGGCTGAAGTCCGATTCCTCTTAAAATACAGTACAGGCGAGCGATAACGCTCGCCAGGAAATAAATTGACACCTACCTGGCACGAAAGGTCTTAATAAAAACCAAGTGCCTCCCCTTAAATGGTTCAAATAATCAAATGGGTGTAAACTTATTAATGCTCACAACTGTACAGCACGCATAGTACTGTACATCAATGATCAAAATCAATACTGTGCAGAATAGAATACAATAATGTGTAATCACAAGGCAAACTCTACTCCACTCTTATCAAATATTCTTAACAATATATCTCACTATCTTAGAAATATATTTAAATAACTATATTAAATAAATTATAATATATACAGTACTATTTCATTCAGAATCATTACACTATTCTACGATAAAAAAATCAGACATGAATATTGTGTACTTTTGTACACTAGCACCTGTTGCCATCCAATAACATTATAAAATACTATAAACATGTTAACCCCTTGAAGCTTTGGCGCATTTTAGAAGTTTATTTTGGCTATCATTAGACGATTTTATGCAGCTTAAGAAGGCTCTGTGGGCATGAAAAGGGTAAATACTATCTCAATCAACCCTTTGACTTCCGTATACCGTTACTAATCTGAGTAAAATCGTCTAATAGTAGCCAGAAAACAGAACATAGACGCGTAATGGAGCTTGAAAGGGTTAAAAGTTATTTCCATATACAGAACAGAATTAGGAGTGACGTTATGAAATCTGACCCTAAACCTCTCATAACTCAAAAAGGACTTGAGCAAGAGCTGATACTATTACCATTTGGGGAGAGTCAACCAGTAACTAGGTGTGGTATAGGTAACTGTACACACAATAAATAACACACCACTAGCCTTTATCTATCATTTGTAGCTTTAAGGGGGGATGGTTCACTTTTTGGAAGATTTTTGCATGTACAATGTACAGTATTCATTATTTTTCTAGTTTCCTCCCTAGACCTCCATCAAATTAAAAAAAAAACAGCCATTAGATCCCCTTTCTAGGTTAATTTGTACATTTTTCGGTAGAAAAATATCCTGGCCGAAGGCCGATTCTTCCAACATTACAGGCTCACTATCGTTCGCCAGGGAAAAAATCGACACCTAAACAGCACGAAAGGTCTAAATATTGACGAAGAAATGGGGCGAACGGTTTTAAAATCGACAAACTAATGGGGCAACCATCTTAACATCTGAAAACTAATGGGGCTAAACATGAGGGAGAAAGTGGTCCACAAAACCGGCCCATGTCCCCTTAAATATATATAAATTCCGTGACTGGAAAATAGCAAGTAAATTGTGCAGCTAATTGCATGTTAGAAATAAGCTAAACACAGGTTAGATTATTTCAGTCTTCTCTTTGTGGTTGTAAAGTGAGATATAAAGCACTATTAAATCTAACTATCTAAAAAATCTAGAGTATTTTGGTACTTCTGAAATAACTTTAACTGAAACTATGTAAATAATTATGGGAGTGAAACAAAATAGCAAATTTGTGTAGGATTACACTATAATAATGAAATAATACAGGCTAAAAAATCATTATAATAAAAAAGAAACAGTCGGTCAGTCAATCAGTAGCCAAACCCGCACTCCCTTAAATGGGTAGGGAGGACCAGCACAATGTACAATCATAATAAAAATAGAAATAATTGCTTTATCATGCAATACTGAAAACAAAATGATAAAGGTCAAAGTGATAATCCAAAGGTCTTCAGCTCCTGTCACACCTATGCAATGTGCTGCTGTGCTCTTCCAGTCTTCCCCGATCTACAAACGATGCTTTCGGGGACATACAGTATTAATGCAATGTGTGGCGACCAAGTAGGGAAACATATTTCATCTAAACCCTCCGAGGTGCATGGATACCAGTTATATATTTTTTTTTACTTATGTGCAATTAAGAAAATTTAATGAAGTTAGTCTTCTAAAAAATAGTTTTCTTTCAAACCATCATTGAAGAAAACTTAAGAGATTGGGGTTAACTAAATTACGCGCAACCCAATTCAAATTAACGCACTGATGGTTAAAACATGTGCCCTGTGGTGATGGGCTGGTCTATCAGAGTGAGAACTGAGCGACCTCTGCCATACCCATAGCTTAGTCTGACTGTTCCTTTTACTTATATATTTTCTAGATCTCAAGTGACGGCGTCTCTTCCGTGGATTAACCTCCCAATCTACCAAGATTGGAAGCCAAAGTGTCACATTTTTTCCTTTGCCCCTCAACTTTCTCTTCATAATTGCTGAGGGGCACAGGGCCCTGGGTGGGTCTTTGGTTTCCCCGGCGTTTCCGCACCCTCCTCAGCTCCCCGCCATGGAGTGGCTTCGGTCACCCAGGCTTTATTGTGGTCGGCAGGGAGGGTTCTGTGGGGGCGCTCATTTATGGCCTTGGCCTTGCTCGGGGCCTTGGGGCTGTTCGGCCAGGCAGCTTGGGGAACAACAACAACAACAACATGTGCCCTGTTCTTTGCAATGACCATGGAGCATAATCGCCCCATGGGTTGCCACCTTCAAAATAAAGCCACGTTCATTGTTTATTTTTGTCCCGCATGCGTTGCAACCGTCCGGGCTTCAGTTACGTCAATCTGGGCGTTTGTTGCAACATTGCAGAGGACTGGAAACCACTGCGCTAATTTTAGGTTCACTCAAAATAATCGCATCTTGGCACGGCCCGCCATGATCTGCACGCCCCACACGATGTCCTGCTTATGTCAGCGACCAAGCATGCGATCAGGTTGTTAACCGTGAAACTTCAAGGATCGCAGGAGGTCGCAGGGCGACAACACATAGGTGTGACGGGAGCATAAGTTGATCTACAGGCAAGACCAATAATAAACAGTGTCTTTTATTACATTTAAACTGCATATACTGTAATACCATTTCCAGAGTAGTAGGTTGGGTGGACTACTGTTGAGCATTCTGGTTACAAATTCAAAATTCAATAATGTCCAAGTAGACTCAAACATCCACAATCTCTGATTAAACACTAAAACTATTAGACCCTCACGATAGTATATAATAACAACATTCTATCAAAATTTAGATACTGAATGATATCATTAATATTAAAAATCTCAAATAAGATTATTTTTATCTTGATACTGTTACTTTAGGAATGGCCTCTCTAAGAATGAACTCAAAGAACACAAACAGTCTCCTTAATTAACTAAAAAAAAAGTTTGGTGGTTGTTAGAATAAACGTCAATAGTTGTCATCTGTTTGAAGAGGCTGACGAATGTACAGGTATGAATGAGACAGTAGCTGGCAAGTGTCAGTCTTATAGAATGAATGAATAAGGTAATGTACAGGTTCCGTAAATTGACTAGTATATGATTCATGAATGACTGAATTAAGAACAATGAATCACATATGAATATGAAAGTGATGAAGAATGACTGAACGGGGTGTTAAATGATGGGCCTATGTGCATCTGAAAAGGCTATAACAATAATTGGAAGAGGTATACAGTATTAGTTGTTATGGTAGGCAGGTAGAGTTAAAGGATCACCTGAGGCTTGGGGAGGTGATGAGACTTTGACGGAGGCTGAGGAAGAGGTGGAGGAAGAGGTGGGAAGGTTCGGGGGCCGGCGGGTGGGAGAGGTGGGCAGGGAGAGAGCCGCTGGGTGGTGGTGGATGGTTCCTCCTCCCTCGCAGCTTCCACTACCGGTTCGACCATCCAGAACGTCTGCACTGTTCGATCGGGTCTTCTCAGTCTGTGGTTCAGAGTGAGACAAAAATAGGGTGGATTAACATAAATTACAGCAGGGTAAGGAAGGGCAGGGTATGGTTTGGTAGGGTTGATAAAAAGGGCAAAGTACAGTCCATCCTCTATAACACGACTATATGGGCGGCAGAGTCCCTCGCGCCGTAGGAATTCGTGTTGTAGGAATAACACTTTATATGGAGATAATTCTATATGGGTCTGCGCCCCACAATTTTGTCCCTTTTTTTTTCCGGATTTCTTGCTAAACAAACACCTATATTACCTACCAGATATCATCAAACCAATAACAAATATAAAAAAAACATCACTTACCTTAAAACTAATGAAGAAAAATGGGTCGATCCGACCCTCGCACTATATGAAATTCGCGCTATGCGATCGCGTATACATACGGCGGCAATACGGCAGTAAATAAAAGTGACCGATCGGTCCTAGGAAAGACCTAGAATATATCAAAATGTATGAATATATTATTATGTTCTCTCCACTAACCAACTTTACTCCTAAACTCCCTCAACTCACCATAAACAACACACCCCTAACACATACACACACACCCAAAATCCTAGGAGTAACATATGATACTCATATGACATTCAAACAGCACACCACAAACATTAAAAAGAAACTGACACCCAGACTTAACGCCCTCAGGTCACTTGCTCACACAAAATTTGGACACAACAAAGAAACTACCACCACAGTATATAAACAATACATAAGATCAGTGATGGAATACGCAAGCCCAGCCTGGGCTTCTAACCTAGCTGAAACACATCATAAGACCTTACAGACTATTCAAAACAAAGCCCTGAAGATCATTACAGGCTGCACAGCTACTGCACCCACAGATCACCTACATCAAGAAACCAAAATCCTCAAAGTCAAAGACCATCTGGACATGAGAGGCACTCAATTCCTGGCAGCAGCCTCCACGAACCAAGACCACCCACTAAACTACATGGCAACACACCCACAGACACCAAGAAATATCAAAACAACACCCAGCACACGGTATCACACACAATTATTGTCCTCTCTCCCTCCCTGCCCACCCCGAACCAACTTCCAGAAGCACATCCATACTCATATCTCTCACCGATCCATCCACTCACTCACAGACAACACACAGCTGCATGCACGACCTCCCGAAATCCATCCTTCCGAATCCTCCCTTCCTCGCGAGGACAGAGTCCACCTGGCCAGGCTGAGATGCGGACACCATCCAGCTCTCCTGAGCTATCAGAAGAGACTGGATGACTCCGTTGTCGACGCCTGCCCGGGATGTAACACAGCACCCCATACCATTAAACACATCATAGAAGACTGCATTTCACACAACCACTTACGCCAACAACACAATCTACACTCAATGAGAGCTCTGCGGGAAAGCCCGATCGTGGCCATGGCCTTTCTCAGGGACTCGGGGCTGTTCGGCCAGGCAGCTTAGGGAACAACAACAACAACAACAACTCCTAAACTCGATTAATGAAATTAACAAACACATGTGGCAGTCCGGGGATTCGAACCCAGGACGCTCACACCGAAAATCAACACACTTACCGGTATGCATTGCACCACGAAGACAGTTATAATAGAGAAATTAGTTCGAAAATGTCTGAATCTACAATATCATGGCTACAATTAACTGAATAAATGTACTTTTTATTGAAACCCCCCCCTCGTGTTAAAGGTGAACTACAGGGATGAAAAAAAAAAACGAAGATTAATGCAGGGTCATAACTTGGCATGAATATACTGTAATATGTATATGGGCAATATCGATATAATTCCATTAAACTCCAGAACAAAATACTAATATATATAGTCGTTGGTGACAAATTGGCATTTTCAGCCCGCTGGAGTGACTCCATTGTGTAGAGACGCCGTTTGTAAACAAGATATGCGGTCCTGAACAGTGAGGTCTGTTTTTCGTAATTAATACCTTTCAATTCAATACTCAAGCTCTGCTAAAGATCGACCAACGTCCTGATGATGTGGTGCACATCAAGAAATAATCCCAGGTCGCCAGCAATTAACATACATGCAGTGTTTATGCATGTTTAGCCTGGTCCAGAGTTGAGGGAACTCGGTTCTAAGGCCTATTTCGTAATGATAATATCATTTTCTGTTCAATTTATATATCGCGGTCCCTTAACCAGACAGTGGTGAAGCCAAATGTTGAGCTGTAAACATGCATACAAATTATAAGATTTTCTCAAATAAAAAAAACACAGATTCACCCATTTCCCATGTCGAGAGTTCCCGCCATTGGCTACAGTTACGTCATGGTAAACACGCCAGTTCGCGCCACATAAAATAACTTAGATAAGCTTGGTGATGGGCTGGTCTATCAGAGTGAGAACTGAGCGATCTCTACCATACCCATAGCTTACTCTGACTGTTCCTTTTACTTATATATTTTCTAGATCTCGTGTGACGGCGTCTCTTCCGTGGATTGACCTCTCAATCTACCAAGATTGGAAGCCAAAGCGTCACATTTTTCCTTTGCCCCTCAACTTTCTCTTCATAATTGCTGAGGGGCACAGGGCCCTGGGTGGGGCTTTGGTTTCCCGGGCGTTTCCGCACCCTTCTCAGCTCCCCGCCATGGTGTGGCTTCGGTCACCCAGGCTTTATTGTGGTAGGCAGGGAGGGTTCTGTGGGGGCGCTCGGTTATGGCCTTGGCCTTGCTCGGGGTCTTGGGGCTGTTCGGCCAGGCAGTCTGGGGAACAACAACAACAACAACAACAACTTAGATAAGCTATATTTCTATATTGTTAAAACAAATTGATGACAGTTTTTCAGTATCATGTACCTAAAACCAAGCAGATCCCAATGGACATTGTAGTTTGAATAGGTTTCATCCCTGGAATTCACCTTTAAAGGAGGATCGCGTTGTAGGAATTCGTGTTATAGGAGGATAGATTGCACAATACTGTACAGTCAACCCTCGAATGTGCGGACTAATAGTGGGGGACCAATGTCCGCACAATGAAAAAGTCTGTACATGGGAAATAGAGTAAATAGGCCTAGGCTATACGATGTTTTCTAACCTTAAAACTGTATCTACCATATATACCGGCGTATAAGACGCTCCGGGGTATAAGAACAGTACTGTAGTTATTTTCACCCTTGGGAATCGGTTCTAGTGATATAGCCTATTCACCGTATAAGACCAAGCCTACTCTTAAACCCAATATGTATCTATTTATTAGTAATTTATCTATTTATTTGTCAGTGTTATTATGTTGGCAACATACCTTCATACTAGGGGTCAATAATATATCCAATTAAGACCATTGGTACTATGAAATGCCATTTATTTGACACGAAAACTATGCCGCGCATCCTTAGTACAACAATAACAAACAACACATGTCGTCTGCAAGTGTGGCAGCTTGGCTACAAGTTGCTAAACTTGCCAACAATCTACCGCCTTCAATAAAGTTACAGTTTAATGAATTTTTCTTTGGCTTTTACTATTATAAATATTATTTGGTAAAATGAAATTCAATTCCATAGAGTATAATTATTATAACATTTTGTTGCATACAGAAATAACTCGGGTTTAGACTCCCTACTGATACGGCCGACATAGCCACACAAGAACAAGAACACACACACACAAACTGACATAACAATAACACACGTGTTTCGGTAATGGTACCGGTACACTGATTTTTCATTTGAACTTATAACTCATTTTATATAAGTTTATTATGAAATATTATAAAGAATTAAGGTAAGTGTATAAGAGATATACAGTATAGTACTGTACTTATGATTACATTATCATATTTCGACGATTTCGGCGGAAAATTGCATGCCCGTGTCACCGCCCGACCCGCCAAATACCGGAAACTTTTAAATTAACGGTCTCTTGCCCGATTTGACCAAACTTTTGGGGGCTTGTCCGATATCGGCTGTTGGGTCCGCACAAACCGAAATCCGGGCAACTGGGGTCCGCCCATGCGAGGGTCGACTGTACTGTACAGTATAGATCCCATTGGAAAAAGGTAGGGTACAGCGGGATAATACAGTATTTGATAAGAGTATAGTAAAACACATTAACCTGTCTACTACTAGTCCTTTGAGGCACGGGGGGTTGCCAAGGGGTTAGCAGATTTACAATGTTTTGGGCCTATAAAATCAAGATTAATTAACCATCTAATATTAATTTTCTTGGGACGACAGCACGGAGAAGACTGAAACTGTTTGGGTAACTAAACTAAAAGTTTTAATAAAAAAACTTTTGGTCACAAAAGATTCTAAATGTGCCAGAAATTACTAATAGATTCATCTTGCCTCAAAGTGCTACTATAGTGACATTCATCATACATTCTAAATAATATTCAAGGCCAATGCTAGCAACATTCAAAGTATGTATGTATGTAATAACAAATATTAGTAACATAACTGCAATACAAAATATTCATACATACATAACTTTAAAGACCGAGTGTTCCACAAGAGGTGCGGTTTCAGTCTCACGTCCAAATGGCGGTATTCCAGGCAGCCCCATTCAGAGCTGCCTCACTTGTCAGGTATCGAATTAGAGATTTGAGCGTATAGTCGGATCCCACATCTTTCTAGAGATTTATAGGTCAAGTGGCGAGTTCAGTGTTGTAGATGTTAGTGATACAAATTAGATTATAATATCAATGCCAATACATTAATATGTTTTTTCCACAAACCAACTTCACCTCTAAACACAATTAATTAAATCAACAAATACATGTGGCACTCCAAGGACTCGAACCTAGGATACTCACATCGAAATTCCGCGCACTTATTCATTACGCTATCAAGACAGTTGTAAATCTAACCTTCTTTTTGTCCTTAGTCCTTGGTAGCCTGAGTTTGGCCAACTTGTCCCGGACAGTCATGGGACTCTTGGGAGGCAGTGGTGATGTGGAGGTGGTGGCAGCAGGGGAGGTATCACATACTTCACCACCTCCATCAGTCTTCTTCTTGTCCTCGCCTGACTTGCTAAACATGCCTGGTCACACAATAAAGGAAGAGTTAGGTTGTTTTAAACTTGTGGTAGACTCACCCACCTGTCAACTCTTAGTAAGCCCAGAGATCTTGTAGTGAGAGAACGGTCATATTTTGATTTGGAATCAATTTTAGTGCAGTAATTATCAAACTATTTACTCTATTTACTCAAAAACAGTCTCCATTTTTTTGTTTTGTTTTTTTAATCAGGGGGTGGTCGACTCGACACAGAGCCCGAACAGGGACAACATAACACAAAAGAAAAATAATGAACACACAAAAAAAAAACACAAATTCACGCACATCTAGGTCACCCAGGAGAAGACACAGAAACCAGGGACCACCAAGGTCCCTCCAGCACTCCCCCGGTCCCCGACCTCCCGGAGAAATTCCGGTCTCAGCAGGCAGGCAGATAGGCAGCGAAGCCGCAACCATAATTATCAAACGACGTGGTGATATAATTTTCTATTATCTAGAATTTAGATCCAAAGAGCAAATTGTATATTCTGTGCCAGTATTGCCGAATGTTTATTGAAATTGAAATAAACATTTTGTCATAATTATGGCCACAGGCCATAGCGCGGTTGGTAGAACAATCGCCTGTTGTTGTTGTTGAAGAGGCATATATTTTATATTAGCCCACTGGGCCCAGGCCCTTACAAGGCTAGTGTTCGGTGAGAGGGTACATGGGTAATACGTTTAAAGAGTCATATGTAATACATCAATGGATTATGAATAGATGAAAAGGAGCTTATTTCGGAGGGTCATATTATGGCACTGTACAGATTTACAGCCTTCAGCCTTGTCGACAAACCCGACACAGACAGAGGGCTGGTACTACAAAACCAAACAGATAACCTCATCATCCTTAACGACATCCATCAACATACCCATATTCCTCACCAAGCCCTCTATAACCCATCATCTCCAGACATCACCTTTTGCTCCCCAGAACTCGCCCCCACAACATCCTGGAGGGAGGTCAGAACCTTAGGCTCTGACCACCTCCCGATCATTATCACCACCAAAACCAGACTCACCCCAGCTAGCCACAAACACACATACACCAATTATAAAAGAGCTAACTGGGAAGCATTCACAAATGAGACAGAACAACACTTCACAACTCTAAACAGTACACCCATCACTAACATCAACAATGCTGTACACATACTCAATAAAACTATCCAAAACGCTGACAAGAAACACATTCCAAGAGGTAACAGAAAAAGACACAACCCCAACTTCACACCAGAAATTCAAAACCTCATCAGACAACGCGACACACTGAAACACTCCCCAGCACCCCACACACAAGACATCTCACAACAAATTCAAGCACTCAACACCCAAACTAACAACAAAATACAAGAACAACAAAAACTAAATTGGAATAACTTCCTACAAACACTTGATCACAAAACAAACCCCAAAAAAATCTACTAAACACTAAACAGCATCACACTTTCCAACAGCAACACAACACAATCACATGCTGCAATCACAACAACAGACTCTACTCCTTCATGTAAACAACAAGCAAACACTCTCATCAATCACTTCTCACATGTCAGCCACCTAAAACCTCACAAAGACGACCGACGTGTCATCCGACGTAAGAGACAATTCCCACAGACCCTGACTATACACCCTTCACCAATCACCAGACAAAGCATATCATCAACAATCTCAAGCACTCACCCGCCTGTGGCCTAGACAACATAAGCAACATACACCTCAGACACCTGGGACCACAAGGCATATAAGCACTCACTAACATATCAAACTACAGCTATTCACACAACACAATACCAGACATTTGGAAGCTTGGTATCATCATCACATTCCCCAAACCCAACAAAGACCCCACGCTACCCTCCTCGCACCGCCCCATCACACTCCTTTGCTCCCCCTCCAAAGTCATGGAACGCCTAGTATTACAACTAATTACACCCGACCTACCCCTAGCTCCAACACAACATGGCTTTAGGCCACTGCACTCCACAAACACTCTTCTCACAGACCTTACACAAAGAGCTTTTGACAGCATCAACTCAGCTAGACCACCACACAGATCACTATTAGCCACACTCGACATTAGTAAAGCCTTCGATGCCATCCCCCGCCACAACCTAACAAACAAAATCTACAACACAAACATGCACAACAACACAAAAAGGTGGCTGGCCAACTTCCTAGCAGGCAGATGTGCACACGTATCTTTTGCCGGTCAGTCATCTAAAATCAGAAACTTTCCAAACGGAGTCCCACAAGGATCCGTCCTATCGCCCGCACTCTTCAATCTGTACATGCACGATATAACTACACCCAATACGCCCCAAATAAACTTAGCCTCCTATGCAGATGACATAACACTCACATGCACACACCATGACCCAAGAAGAGCAACAGATCTCCTTCAACCCTATCTCAACACACTACATGGCTGGTGCACTACAAACAGACTTAATCTAGCCCCAGCCAAATCCACCGCAACCCTGCTCACAAGCTGGACAGGAGAACACGAATACATCTCTCAACTCACCATAAACAACACACCCCTAACACATACACACACACCCAAAATCCTAGGAGTAACATATGATACTCATATGACATTCAAACAGCACACCACAAACATTAAAAAGAAACTGACACCCAGACTTAACGCCCTCAGGTCACTTGCTCACACAAAATATGGACACAACAAAGAAACTACCACCACAGTATATAGACAATACATAAGATCAGTGATGGAATACGCAAGCCCAGCCTGGGCTTCTAACCTAGCTGAAACACATCATAAGACCTTACAGACTATTCAAAACAAAGCCCTGAAGATCATTACAGGCTGCACAGCTACTGCACCCACAGATCACCTACATCAAGAAACCAAAATCCTCAAAGTCAAAGACCATCTGGACATGAGAGGCACTCAATTCTTGGCAGCAGCCTCCACGAACCAAGACCACCCACTAAACTACATGGCAACACACCCACAGACACCAAGAAATATCAAAACAACACCCAGCACACGGTATCACACACAATTATTGTCCTCTCTCCCTCCCTGTCCACCCCGAACCAACTTCCAGAAGCACATCCATACTCATATCTCTCGCCAATCCATCCACTCACTCACAGACAACACGCAGCTGCATGCACGACCTCCCGAAATCCATCCTTCCGAATCCTCCCTCCCTCGCGAGGACAGAGTCCACCTGGCCAGGCTGAGATGCGGACACCATCCAGCTCTCCTGAGCTATCAGAAGAAACTGGATCACTCCGTTGTCGACGCCTGCCCGGGATGTAACACAGCACCCCATACCATTAAACACATCATAGAAGACTGCATTTCACACAACCACTTACGCCAACAACACAATCTACACTCAATGAGAGCTCTGTGGGAAAGCCCGATCATAGCCATGGCCTTCCTCAGGGACTCGGGGCTGTTCGGCCAGGCAGCTTAGGGAACAACAACAACAACAACAGCCTTAAGGAATTGACGAAGAGGGATAAAGTTGAAGGATGTCTTGTAAGGAGTTGCTTCGTAGAAATCGCCATCTTTCATTTTTATACACGGGACAGATACAAAAAAAGTGTTGGACGGTAAGAAGCGTGTGACAATGTTGGCACTCCGGCGGCTGTCCCCGGGGAGTAGACATTAAATAATCGTTGGTGAGGCGTATGTGCCCGATGCGTAATCGCGTTAAAAGGGCTTGGTCCGAGTGGTTAGTATCAATAGAAGAAGGCCAGATATGTATGTTGTCTTTCATGGAGCGAAGGAGACCAGTTAATGGTTGGGCCCTCCACACAGTGCGTCATGCGTAATGTATGCTCAATTAAAGGACGGGGAGTATGTCTGCCGGTCGCAGTAGAGTAGGATAGGGGGTGCCCTGACTAGCCTGCTTAGTGAGGAAATCAGCTCGTTAATTTCCGTGGATGCCTAATGGGCGGTAACCCAGCTTAATGTGATAGTACGATCGTCTTGTTGCAAATCATCTAGTTTATGTATGACAGTTAAAACTCATGGGTCTTTAGGGACGTAGCCATTTATTGCGTGTAACACAGTCCTAGAATCACTGCAGATGACGACATGCGAGATGTTTGTAGGCAAAATGGAGATGAGACCGAGAGCGCCATGTATGGCCCACAGGTAATCATTAAGGGTTTTATATATTTATTTTTTCAATACCATAATAGTATTACCTTACCTCTACCTCTTTATATGTTTCTTTCAGTAGATCCTCTGCAAAAAGGCAAACTAGGCCTGTGTATCCAGCTCAGTGCCAGTACTTGCACTACTGCGGTCGTTCACGGTGTTGGCGGAGGCGGCAGCAGACGCAACATTTTTACTATTCTGTATTTTTGCTTTATAATCAAACTTCAAATCTTGTCTTCCCCATGCTTTATCAAGATTACTTTCAAACTTCTTTATTGATTCGGAATCGACTACATACTGGGGCAGTGCGTTCCACTCATTTACCACTCTATCACAAAATGAGTTCTTTGCCTTTTCAAGCCTATTTCTTTCTTTGTAAATTTTCTTAGTGTGTCCCCTCGTTCTTGTTCCCTCCCGCATCAAGAAGATACCTTCACACACATCCTCATCATACTTTCCTGACACTATCTTAAAAGTCTCTATCATATCCCCTCTTTCTCCTATATGCCAGTGTCGGAAGTCCCAGTGTCCTCAACCTCTGCTCATAGCCCGCGTTCTTCAACGTTGGTACTAGAGCTTGCTAGCTCTCCTCTGCACTTTCTCCACTGCTTCTATATCCTTTACCATATATGGAGCCCACACCTGGTTCGCATATTCCAGGTGTGGCCTAACCAGCGCTGTATAGAAATTCCTGAAGATTTCTTCGTCAAGTGACACAAATGTCCTCCTTATCAGCCCTACAATTCTATTGGCTTTGTTTATCTTTTCCGCTAAATCTTCTGAGAAATTTAACTTATTGTCTATCACTACTCCTATATCCTTTTCTGCATTCACTTCCTCCATCGCTTCATACATACTGTATCCTACCTTGGCTATCTTGCTTGTCCCAATCCGCATGTACAGTGAACCCTCAAACTACGCGTGGGATGCGTACTGTGCTGTCGGCGCGTACGTTCGTTTGCGCGTACATGGGAGTTAAATATAAATGAGGAAAATAGGTATTGGTCTGGGTCCGACCGAAAGTTGTACTATTTCTACCTTTCATTACCTAAAATCCACAAATATATAACATATTACTGTACAAATATGTTTTCATAACCTAATCTACCACACAAAATACATTTAATGTATACAAATAAGACACAAACGTAAATTAACTCACATTGGTAGTGGTTGAGCAATGCCGGATCTGCGCCATCGATCGATAGCACTGCGCCCGAAACGGATCGACCGAAATAATAGGCCTAGCCGCCTAGGCTTACTGGTAAAGTTTTGAGTCGAAAAGTAATACACCCTGTATAGCCTATAGTTTCATATAGCCTACATAGTGTCAAGTGAGATAGTTCAATAGCTCATATACATATTAAAGAATTGGCTTCACATCATTTAGCCAGGGGAGAGCAGTGGGCTTTGAAGCGACTTTCGAAAGAAGTGTAAACAATCTCGCCTCCAACTTCCGAACAGAAACAGATTTTCCATTTCCGATTTTGTTAGCTCAATAAATGATACATGCAATGTAAAACGAAGAACAGTCTTTTAATAGATTCATAATATCCTGTTGTGCTTTATAGATACATAATAGTTTGGTATGGGAGATCTGTCTCTCTCCACAGTCAACAGTGACGACGTTGGAGGGCTTGGCGTCACGTCAATATGGCCTCCCGAAACTCTCTAACAGATACGAATCGACTCCCGCTCGTACGCTCGGCGCGTACATTCGAATAATTGAGCGTACTTTTCGATTTGTTGCCTCAATTGTGGTTCAAGCGTATTTTGATTACGCGTAGATAAATTGCGCGTAATTTGAGGGTTCACTGTACTTGCATTTTTTTGGATGAAAAGGCATTAACCAATGTTCAGACCATCCCTTCATGCCCTCCATATCTCCTTGATGCAAACCCACATCTTCCTTACTCCTCACTCTTCTATACAGCTTAGTGTCATCCGCATACAGGTATATCTCACTTCCATTAGTTATAACTTCAGGTAAGTCGTTGATAAATATAATTATGTAGTAAAGTATGGTTGAGGTAGTAAATGTGGGTGAAAAAAAAGAAGAGCTATAATAATAATTTTTTAAGGCGCGCCAATGGGGATAGACGATTTTTTGCGCAAATATTTGAACAACTGTGGAATTACTTAAACACGTTAGGGCCGTACGTGAGAGGGTTTTCCAAGGCAAGACAATGCCTCTGAAGTTTTTTTTTTTTTTTTTTGGCCTCTGAAGTTAACCGAAGTAATTAATGGAAACTGTTTGTTTGTCACTTTATACAGAGCTACATTGGTTTACAGGTCAGCACTGTATAAAAGTAAGTGGATCATGGTCACAATCCACCTATCACACAAAAACTCAAACATGTTTAGTTAGACCATGCTGGTTATCATCAACATTAACCCTCCAGCCCCGGCTACGCATTACATAAATATTCCCCGAAACCCGGGGGTTTTGGCCGAAAAACGTCTACGCCTAGGCTACCGTATCTTTGTTATTCTGACTGCTTCCGCATTCCCGCACATCCCGAAGCGTAGATGTGTTTCGTACCTGTAGAATGGCGTTAAGTAGAGCTCTCTAAGTTAACTGGTTCAGTTGTGATGATGATTTCATTGGAGATAACTTTATGGCAAAAACAGCCACTTTACACTACTTTTCGATACTTAACAATTTAACATACAGGCACACACGAACAAGCGACGCACTCCTTCTTGTGGCCGGAGATGCGGGGCGTCGGTCCAGCCGGCTGTTGTTTACATGCGTCGGACGTACGCCTCGCACACCAAGCTTACAGGCTTTGAGCTCATGAGTGTTTAAGAGCCCTTCCGGGTAGCTCGGGTGTGTTTTTTATGGGTGTTTAAGAGCCCTTCCGGGTCTGAAGGGTTAAGGTGGAAGGAACTACAAGAAAATACAAATATAAACTTGATTTAGCTAAAGTATGTATACATTATACTAAAAAGAATTGTATTCATAATCATTGCCACTTAATTTAAATTAAAATGTAAAACTTGCAAAAGCAAACCAAAACTGGGACAAAGACAATATAAAGTCAAATTAACTTATCAAAATCGCTATGTTAACTGATTAGTTACAATATTATTAAAATTACAAAATGCCTATTCCCATTACTGGAATACCAAATGCAAGCACAAATCATGCTGAATACTTAGAAACTCAAATAACATGTTAATTATATCATACATAAAAATATCCTTGTCCAAAAATGTCTCTAATTTCTAAATTAGTGTAATTGAGTAGTTCAAATCAAATGATAAAAAAGGCAAAAACTAGACAGTCTACTAATAACGAGCCATAATCCTCATGCTTTGAAAAGTTGCCTCACCTGCAAATACTTGTATAAGGCTCCTCCTGCGTTCCCGGTCTTTGGACTTCTTGCCGGGCTTCTTATCAGGTGTGGACTCTAGTGCGGATGATGCTGAGGTGGTGGTGGAGGTGGCAGGTGAAGGGGGCACTATGTACGACCGTGGGGAGGGTTGACTCAGGGCTGGAGAGGGCTGACTGGGGACTGGGGAGGGATGACTGGGAGCTGGGGAGGATAGACTGGGGACTGGGGAAGTGCTGGTGGCATTTATAGGAGGCACCGCTGGGATAGGGGAGATAGTGGCTGGGATAGACGAGCTGGGTATACTGGAAGGTGGGGTAGGTTTAGGGGTGGGCGGAGCGACGGAGGCAGGCACGGGTGTAACTACAGACTGAGAGGGAAGTACAACTGTGGGTGGTGTAGCTGCTGTTGTACCTGGTTTGTCTGGAGGTGAGGTAAACACTTGTAGTGACTCTAGTTCCAGCAGGGAGGGTCTGTGAGCGTGTCTTCTGATAAGCTGACTGTTAGGCCGAGACTCTTTACCCTCTCCTTCAGTCTGACCCTCACTGCCCTTGCCGTCGTCATCTTGAGCTTCTGCTCCTTGTTGTTTCCGCTGTCGGTATTCTTCTAAACGTTCCCGAACTCTGTCTTCCCTTTTCTCGGGGTCATCCTCTTGCCTTGTGCCGTGCTGGCGCTGTTCCTCCAGAAGTTCTCGGACGCGTGCCTCTCGGTCCTTTAGTTGCTTACTATCAGTGTCTTTCTCATGAGGTTTTCTCTCCTCTTTCCCTCCTATTCTCTCTGGTTTTCTCTGCTCATTGGGTACAATTTCTTTCGTTTCTACCATTCTTCCCTCTATAGGTTTTTCTTCTATACCTTGTCTTCTTTCTTCTCTACTTCCACTTTTTTCCATTACGCGTCCTTCTAGTCTGTCATTTACACTGGTAACAGGTTTTTTCTGTACCCTCTCCTCCTTGGGTAATGCCTCGTCTCTCCTTTCAGTGACTTTCTGGTCTTTTGGTTCCCTACCTTCAGCTACCCTCTCATCTTTTCTCTCCACCTTCTCTCCCTCACTCTCACTAACACTTCCTTTCCTCAGTTTCTCCCTCAAGTTGTCTGCTAGGTTCGGAGGACTTAGCCCAAGATCCAAATCTGTTTTTAACCGAGCTCTGATTCTTGCCTCCTCTCTGGCTCTCTCTCGGTCAACAGTGCTGAGATTCGGGGTGGAGAGAGGACGGGGGGAGGTGATATGGTGGCGCCGAGGGGTCACCAGAGGAGCCAGGGAAGAGGCACTTTGGGAGTCTCCAGGGGCCGAGAATTTTTCTGGATGTGTGAGAGGTGTAGCTGGCAGATTGATTCTAGTGGGACTGGCAAGAACCTCTGTGCTGGCTCGGTTCACCGCAGATTTTATAGTTTGCTTGCACTCTGGTCTCATACTTCGCACTAGTTCATCATTACTGCACGCTTCCTCATCTTGACTGTCATCAGCAAATGGGACATTTACATCCTTGAGACTCTCACTCTTGTTCAAACCTCCAAGAACACTGTCATCTCTGAAGAATGTTCCAACACGGATTTTTGCACGCTTCTCTTCAACTGAAAATGTTTGGCCACTTTCTGGTAGATCTACCTGAACAGATTCTAATCTTAAGAGTTTCTTGCCGTCCACATGGATCGTCTTCTTGTCAAAATTATCTTCTGGTTTTGCCAAGAATGTATCATCCTTCTCCCCCTTGATATCTTGGTCCAACAGATCCTCCTGAGAAGACTGTGGAGTGAAGAGAGAGGTGCGGGAACTAGAAGAGGAGTGCGGACTGTGAGAAGTACGTGAACCTCTTCTTGATGTCTTCTCAATGTTCTTACGACTGATTCTTGACATAACCATCTCCTTAATGAGGTCCTTCTCTTTGGCCTTTTCTCGGTTCCTCAGGCTTGCCTCAAGCTGTCTCTTGGCAGTGGTGGGCGATACAACCATATTACCTGCCGAGGGACTTTTCTGTAGCTGTAAAGTCAATTGTTTCTCATTCTGGTCTCTGATCTCAATATCTTTCTTTGAGGGAGTGTGTAAAGGAGATTTGGGGGGACTGCTACCCTTCTGGACATCAATAGAGTCTCGGGCATAACCAAATGGGCTCATACGTTCTTTAAATCTGGGGATGTAGCCCTCATACCGGCGAGGTGAAGAATAGTCGTCCAGAGAGTCATGTCTCTTCTCTCCATTGAGCTTAGGCCGAGGCTCACTGAGAGATGGTGGCTCAGACATACTTTTAGGTAGTTTTTCAGAGGGAACTGTCTCAGATTGTTGTTCAGTGGTGCCACTGAGCGCCTCCTGGACACTGCTCTGTGATGAATCCCCGTGTTCTGTGCTGGTACTGTCTGTGTGGCCCTCACTGTTACCTCCACAGTCTTGTTCTACTCCATTCTGGCCAATGAGAGAGATCTGAGGAGCAACAGGAGTGGTTGGTGTTTCCTCCTCTAACTTGCGGTAACCTTGTTTCTTGTGCGAGAGATCCTCCGGGCTGCTGGCACTCTCACTAGTGTCCATATACTCTATACCTTCCAGATCAACGAGAACACAGGGCTTAGAGGGTGCTGAAGAAGTGACAGGGCCAGTGGATATGGCTGAGTCTGTATCTCCCAGGCTCTCCTCTGAAGCTATTCTGGCCACACGCAAGTTTCTTCCGGTGGAGAGACGATCTCTGTCACTGGCTACATTCTCCAAGTCCTCCCCAGCACTCAAACCATCATTATCTCCGGCCCAGTCTGATAATTCTGTCTCTGTGTTCTCCCGCCCGTCTTCAGGGCTTGACAGACCATCCTTAGGGAACGCACGAGAATGTTGATCATCACAAGGGGTCCCAGGGCCCTCAGGAGTACTACCTAGATCTGGGCTTTTGTCAACAATTATTTCAATTTTGGTGTCTATTATTTTATTAGAATACTTCTCAAACTTCAAGTCTTTTCGATTATTCTCATCTTCATTAACTTCTCTATTATCTAAATCTTCTCTCCTATTATTCTTTTCTCTATATACCTCTTCCTTATTTATAACAAAATCGTCTACATCCTGCACTGGCAGCGTGTCACTATCATTAGCGTTCTGTCCACAATGAGAGAGGCTACTGTTGGCACTGGTTCCCGAGAAGTCCACAAGTTCAGAGAAACGATCTATGTCTTCAACGGCATCACTTGCTAAAAGGTTAAATAGCTCATCCACATTGTCCTGACCACTAGTATCTTTTGCCGATTCACTTTCCTCTTTTGTATATCCCTCTACTGATATTGTACTGTGTGGACTTTGTTGTACAAGTTCGCGATTCACTGTTTCAATCACGCCTTCTTGGTCTTCTTGTTCACTTTCACTTTGCTTGCTTGTCTCTTTCTTTCTTACAATTACAAGTTTCTCTTCCTCCTTTCCTACCAAGCCTTGAATGGGGAGAGAGTGTAAGGACTGTGGAGTATTTGCCTTCACTAGTTCTTCGTTCACCGTTTCTACACCTTTCTCTTCCCTCTCTTTTCTTACTTTGGGTGTGGAAGAAAGACCAAACTCGTCTTCTGATGCACTCCTACCCTCATCTTGTCTATCATCATCACTTGCAAATTTATCTATTTTATCACTCGCAAATGTTCCGGTTCTTGCTTGATTACTTGACTTTATAACTATTTGTTCTTTATCCCTAAGATCTTTACTTACTTTTCCTTTCTCTGTAACTAAGTCCACTTTATTGTTTGTACTACTATCATCACCAGGTTCTAATTTAATATCATCTTTCTTGTTCTGCCTGACTTCTATGGCCGTGGCAGACTTTTTAGGAGGCGACCATCGGGTGCCAGAAGGAACATTATCATAGTCAGAGTTCTCCCCACTACCACCCTCACTACTGGACTCGCTGCTCGACTCACTACTGCTGCTCTCAGATACGGGGATCTTAGCTAGCTGCTCTTCCGGTGCTTCTGGGGTTTCTTGAGGTGTTGGGAAGACTTTCATGTGCTGCCCTACCTCTACCCCCTTTTCTACACCCCCCTTCTCAACCACCCCCTTCTCCCCAACTCCCACTTGTTCTACTTCTTTCTCCCCAACTCTGGCTCCCTCTTTCTCTTCCCCTCCTGACCCAATTTTTGCACTATTGGCTTCTACAGGGTATACAGAGGACTCCACAGGTGTTGTTATGTCTTGAGTAGCTTCCTTCACTTCACCCTTCTCACTCACCACCACCTGCTTGCTGCTTTTGTTGGAGGTTGTGGAAGGAGGAGAGCTGGTGGTGGAGGTGGCAGAAGTGGCAGATGATTCTGTGTCAGCCTGGGGGAGGTATGTGGAGCGGAGAGGTAGCAGTGGGGAGGAGGGGGAAGATGAAGGACTGCGGAGGGAGGACACAGAGGAAGACATGAAGGCCTGCATGGCTGGGCTAGGCTGTGGGGCTGGATGGAGCATCTTCTGAGTCTCGGATATTTTATCCATGAAACTCTTGAAGCGGGTACCCAGATCAGCCGTGGAGACGCTCTTTCGGGGTAGGTTAGTGGACTGGCCCAGAAGGTACTGACGTTTTAACTGAAGGGCGCTCTGGGATGCGATGGCTTCTGTGGAGTCGGTCCGCTGCAGCCCTCGTTTCATCTGACTCTTTAAGTCCGTCATACTGGCACTTTTCTCAGCACCCTCCTTGACACGGTCCAACACTGAGGAACCCAGGTCCACTTTCTGAGACACCAAATCAGATCTGGGTTCTCCAAGACCCTGAGTCTCTGTATCTTTCTCGTGGCTGGGGTCGTGTGACTCGTTAATGACGATGGTGGGGATTGCGGTGGGTACTGAACCATTATTACCAACACCATCCTCTCCAAACTCTGAGTCTGTATCTATCTGGGTGTCGCTTTCCTCACTCTCCTCATCACTGGCAACCTGCAAAACAACATAACATTTAGCATTCACATCACACAATTTACCACTTACTAAATTACACCACAGGCACCTTAACCCTTGGAATCCGGGAGGCCTCATATGAGGCAAAATGCGCGGCTAAAAAGTCGCCGATATAATCATCAGAACTCGGCAACCACGCAACGTAGCGATGTCATCTCAACGGCAGTCTACAGACAAGAAAACGTTCTACAATTTGCAAAACAATTGACTGCTCTAGGTTGTTGTTGTTGTTGTTGTTGTTGTTCCCTAAGCTGCCTGGCCGAACAGCCCCGAGTCCCTGAGAAAGGCCATGGCCACGATCGGGCTTTCCCACAGAGCTCTCATTGAGTGTAGATTGTGTTGTTGGCGTAAGTGGTTGTGTGAAATGCAGTCTTCTATGATGTGTTTAATGGTATGGGGTGCTGTGTTACATCCCGGGAAGGCGTCGACAACGGAGTCATCCAGTCTCTTCTGATAGCTCAGGAGAGCTGGATGGTGTCCGCATCTCAGCCTGGCCAGGTGGACTCTGTCCTCGCGAGGAAGGGAGGATTCGGAAGGATGGATTTCGGGAGGTCGTGCATGCAGCTGTGTGTTGTCTGTGAGTGAGTGGATGGATCGGTGAGAGATATGAGTATGGATGTGCTTCTGGAAGTTGGTTCGGGGTGGGCAGGGAGGGAGAGAGGACAATAATTGTGTGTGATACCGTGTGCTGGGTGTTGTTTTGATATTTCTTGGTGTCTGTGGGTGTGTTGCCATGTAGTTTAGTGGGTGGTCTTGGTTCGTGGAGGCTGCTGCCAGGAATTGAGTGCCTCTCATGTCCAGATGGTCTTTGACTTTGAGGATTTTGGTTTCTTGATGTAGGTGATCTGTGGGTACAGTAGCTGTGCAGCCTGTAATGATCTTCAGGGCTTTGTTTTGAATAGTCTGTAAGGTCTTATGATGTGTTTCAGCTAAGTTAGAAGCCCAGGCTGGGCTTGCGTATTCCATCACTGATCTTATGTATTGTTTATATACTGTGGTGGTAGTTTCTTTGTTGTGTCCAAATTTTGTGTGAGCAAGTGACCTGAGGGCGTTAAGTCTGGGTGTCAGTTTCTTTTTAATGTTTGTGGTGTGCTGTTTGAATGTCATATGAGTATCATATGTTACTCCTAGGATTTTGGGTGTGTGTGTATGTGTTAGGGGTGTGTTGTTTATGGTGAGTTGAGGGATGTATTCGTGTTCTCCTGTCCAACTTGTGAGCAGGGTTGCGGTGGATTTGGCTGGGGCTATATTAAGTCTGTTTGTAGTGCACCAGCCATGTAGTGTGTTGAGATAGGGTTGAAGGAGATCTGTTGCTCTTTTTGGGTCATGGTGTGTGCATGTGAGTGTTATGTCATCTGCATAGGAGGCTAAGTTTATTTGGGGCGTATTGGGTGTAGTTATATCGTGCATGTACAGATTGAAGAGTGCGGGCGATAGGACGGATCCTTGTGGGACTCCGTTTGGAAAGTTTCTGATTTTAGATGACTGACCGGCAAAAGATACGTGTGCACATCTGCCTGCTAGGAAGTTGGCCAGCCACCGTTTTGTGTTGTTGTGCATGTTTGTGTTGTAGATTTTGTTTGTTAGGTTATGGCGGGGGATGGCATCGAAGGCTTTACTAATGTCGAGTGTGGCTAATAGTGATCTGTGTGGTGGTCTAGCTGAATTGATGCCGTCGAAAGCTCTTTGTGTAAGGTCTGTGAGAAGAGTGTTTGTGGAGTGCAGTGGCCTAAAGCCATGTTGTGTTGGAGCTAGGGGTAGGTCAGGTGTAATTAGTTGTAATACTAGGCGTTCCATGACTTTGGAGGGGGAGCAACCTGAGACAACTGCTCTAGGTTGTCTCAATCAGTAGCTACTGAATTATGAAGTTTGAAAATACCAAACTTCATATGAGGCCCCCCGGATCCCAAGGGTTAAGAGTAGAGAATGTGAGTGTGAGGAGAGGCGACTGCGCATGTGTTCTATATAGTACTGTACAGTATATTGTACATAGTAATGTAAAGGTGTAAAACAAAACTTTTCACTGATCGAAGCTTTTGTTATTTTTCTAGTTTTTTTTATGCAATAACCAGTACAGTATTTCTTCATACAGTAACTCCTCTCGTTTAACGTCGTAGATACGTTACCACAAAATGCGACTTTAACCTTAACAACGTTAACCCCTGTTGTACCGGCGACGTTATTTTAACTTTATTCTGGCTGTTATTCAACAATTTTATTCAGCTTATAAAGGGCCTACAGTAATTAACAGGCTTTGAATTATCTCACTTAACCTATTTAATAACTACTGGTCCTCCTTAAACTGCACAAAATCGTCTAAATATGGTTAGAATAAAATTGAAGAGACGTCGCCGGTACAAAAGGGGTTAAGCGAATACATTTTTCCCATAAGCCTAATGGCAATTTACGATATGTTCCTGATTCTAATTCTGAAGAAACAAAAGCACTAAATATCACCTAATAGGCTAATATTAACTCATATGATGGGCAAATACATTTGTCAACAAAACATTTCCGAGGCCTCCCTGTGGCAATGTGGCGTTCTAGCTCAGAATGTACCCTGGCGAAATGTTACGCGACACCGGAAAATACCTATGTGTGACTAACAGCCATACACTTGTGCCAGACGTTATTAACCCACATCACAGGCCGTAGCTTGATTGGTAGAGCGCTCGCCTGCTAACCGTGAATTTAACGGTTCGAGCCTCGGGCCAGCCAGTGTGTTATTGGCAGACGTCAGTGCTGTTGGTGAACGGTGCGGTCTAGCAATCTGTGGCAACTATTCACGAAGTCCCTGATTCATCAGGGCACCCACCCTAGCCTTGCTATTCAGTAGGGAGTGTATGGTGGTAAAAACTGCATCATCATCATCATCATCATCCCATGGTGCCTTTAAATACTCCTGCTGTCCCACATCCGGCTGAATCTGCGTATTTTGGTTATACTCTTGTATTTAGTGATGTATGGGGCTGAGACATGAGCTCGGAAGACAAAGGAGAGAAGAAAAGCTGGATGTGATGGAAATGAGCTGCTTGAGGAGTATGTGTATAGAGACTTGTAGAGACAGATTGAGGAATGAAGAGATACGTAGGAGTGGGGGGCAGCAGGAACATTTGTCGGCTAGAGTGGACAGATGGGTGCTTAGCTGGTATGGACATGTTGAACGAATGGAAGATGAAAGTCTTACAAAGAGAATATGTGAGTCAGATACAGTACAAAGGGAGGTAGAGGGGTAGGAAGACCTCCATTGAGATGGAGAAAATGTATAGTATAAGCATTGGAAGATAGAGGAATGACTATAGGTCAGGCAAGAGGAGTGGTAATAAATAGGAACGAATGGAGAATGATAGTGAATTGATAAGTGAAAATGCGGTCGTTCGGGAGAGGGTGTCGGGCGCCAGTTGGACTAGATAATAGTCCGTCAGGCGCGGGGCCCGGGGAGCCAGTATATATGAAGGATACGCCTGGATGCATGGTGTGCTCCGCTGCATGTCTGCCTGCTGAGACCGGAACTTCTCCGGGAGGTCGGGAGCCAGGGGAGTGCTGGAGTGCCCTTAGTGATCCCTGGTCTCTGGGCGACCTAAATGTGTGTGATTATTTTTTGTTGGCCATCCCCAGCTATGGGGTATGTGCCTGAATATATACATACATACCCGGTACATATATCAGGGACTTCATACTACGAAGAGGGTTAGGTGTTTGCGTAATGGCTGTGGTGGGTATAAGGTGGGTCAGAGCTAAACATTTGTTCACAATTCACGAAAATACTGTCACAACGCGGGCGGCGGGAGCTCTTGTCTGGGGGAAGATATGCACAGTCGACCGTGATGTCACGCCGCAAAAAACATCATCAGGTGACACGTTAAACAAAATATCCCAGATTTGCGCCACTCTTTGCCCCGAACACACATTCCAGTATAATCATTCTTAGCCGCGTTATAATAATGTTTTGATGCAATTAGTGTTTACCGCATTATAGGCACAATGCATTTTGCATGTTGAACAATTCTGTGATTGATTATTCAAGTGAAGGGAACAATTCAAATAGCAATGGGCCATTGCGCCCAAAACCAATACTCAAATGTGACTTTGAGAAATTACACTGTCTGTGACATCACATCTTACTTTATCCCGACAGTACCTGTCACTATTGCCAAGGAGCAATAGCTGGTGTTATATTTCTGCACCTGTATTGGTGTTAAGTACAATGTAAGTATCCCCTTCCCTTCCCAACAATGTGGCAGTAGGTTCAGAGAAATCAGGTGGGAAAAGTGCTTGTAGAGCTTCTAAGGGGGCTTCCAGCCTCTTAACTCTACTTAACCTCATCAAGGCCATATCATGACAAAAAAATTCACAGCATTTTTTCTTGGCAACTTTGCTATAGAAGGTTGCAAGTTATTTTTTTATAATAGTTTTTAACACCATGCACTCCCTTGATTGACAGGGCTAGGGGTCTTGCCCTTATTACAGGGAATTTACTGGATATTTACCCTGAATCGCTAAATTAAGCTGCCCAAACTCTTACCATCTACCAATGGCACGGCGTGAGATCAAACTGCAAACCCTTTGATCAGAAATCAGACGTACTACCAATCATGCATGCCATAGCCCGTGGCAAACATATCGGTATGTATTCAGCTAACTACAATAATCCAACATCTGCGTAGTGGCCAATACTGTATCAAAAATATTCTTAAAATAGTGTCAGAAACAAAAATGCCAAGCAAAAGTTATCAGAAAAGGCACTTGAGACTTCAGAGCTTGTATGTCTCTGCCTATATGGCTATATATAATTATGTATATCATAATTTAAAGGTTTTATTAGAACTGTTTATTTATTAGTTATGCTGCATTATATAAACAATAAACCAGTGTTGGTTTATAGGCAGAATAGGGGCAGTGAACAAGGAACAAGACTACAACCTAAATTTTAATATCTTACTTTTCAGTTTGTGTATATTTCAATTTGCACGTTAACCCTTCAGATTAGTACTGGTCCACTAACTGAGGGAGGACTGTAATATAAGTTAATTGATAGGTGCTTACAATGCTCTAATTTTTATTTTTTTATTTTTTCTCCATAATCCTTAACACTCCACGAGCGGCTAGGTTAATAACTTATACTACCTGCCCAGCGGGCATATTTACCCTAAATGAGCTTCATTCCATGCTCTTTTTCATGCATAAAGAAGAGCCAGAGCGTAATACAATTATGTATCCGTGAAAGGGCGTTAATTGAGCTTTCCAATGACACCTGAACCATCCTTCTACGATCACGGGTTGTCTTGCAACGATCGTGCAACACGAAGGAAAAATCCCTAAAATACGGTAATTTCCTTACATATTTCCCTGTCTAGGGAGGCAGTGGGTGTGGAGGTGGGGCCAGTCGCGGCGCGGGAGCCGTGCCGAACGGTCAGAGCCAACCTACGCTCCTCCCACCGCTCGGACTCTCTCTCAGAGCCAATTATGTGCTCAACATCGCATACGACTTAAGGCGGGCCCCGCTCTTTAGGTAGGGGTTCTCTAGACCGCCTTTTAGGGGAGGTGTGGCAGAGTGGTCTTGCCACTGGACTGGTAATCCAATGGACCCGGGTTCGAATCCCAATATGTCAATGGGAAGATATTATTGGGATGGAATTTGTGCTGTACCTAGTTCCAGTGCATTACCACACCACACCGAAATGCCAAAAAAATACCCTCATTGTTCCCTGATTAAATAGCATTGTATGAATATTCCCATATTCAAAATATGTTACAGGGGGGCAATGCCTAGTGAGTTAATTGCTCAATAGGTGGCGTTCTGAGAGTGAGGGTTCGAGTGTGGGGGGTGAGACCGTGAAGCGCAGAGGCGAAGCTGCTTCAGAAGATGGAGTTGCTTCGAGCCGGGGTGCTTCGCATGTCTCACTCCCTAGACTGGAACAAGACCTCACGGGCCTCACCGTGTTCAGCGGTGTAGTGTAAAGGCTCTCAGCCTATGCCCAAGAGGGAGTAGTTGGAATATAGAAGAAAAGAAAAGAAAAAAAAAAAAACAAAAAAAAAAAAACAAAAAAAAAAAAAAATCGGGCCCCGCCAAAGAGGGGTTAAGCTCTGACCCTCAAACAAGGCAATATTTAAATTGAGGGGATATCTATAAAGTTTGTTGTTGTTGTTGCTGTTCCCCAGGCTGCCTGGCCGAGCAGCCCCAAGGTCCTGAGCAAGGTCAAGGCCACAACCGAGCGCCCCCACAGAACCCTCCCTGCTTACCAGCTATAAAGCCCAGGTGACCAAAGCCACTCCAAGGCGAGGAGCTGAGGAGGGTGCGGAAACGCCCGAGAAACCAAAGCCCCACCAAAGGCCCTGGGCCCCTCAGCAATTATGAAGAGAAAGTTGAGGGTTGAGGGGCAAAGGAAAAATTTTACGCTTTGGCTCCCAATCTGCCAACCTCTAGGTTGGCAGTAGGGAGGTCAATCCACGGAAGAGACGCCGTCACATGAGATCTAGAAAATATATAAGTAAAAGGAACAGTCAGAGTAAGCTATGGGTATGGCAGAGATTGCTCAGTTCTCACTCTGATAGACCAGCCCATCACCACATGACTAGAACCCAATCCTCTCAGCATCAGCTAGGAAAGGCCCTAGAAAGCCGCCTTTGGCAGGGGGATAGTTCCCCTATTTCAACTCCTTTCGGGGTTGGACCCGCCCTTCTATAAAGTAATAAGGAGAAATGTGACACACCTATGTACAGTATTAAGCGGTCAAAAAACTTGCAAAACAGTAGCCATCTAGCAAAAATTGGGATATCTAGCCTATCAGTCCGCCTGTCACACACTTCTCCATCACACACACCCACGAATGGAGATGAGGGTCACTAAGTCTACCATTAGCCTCGAAAAATATTAACTATCTCACATTAAAATGTAAAACTTGCAAACTAAACAAACCAAAATTGGGACAAGGATAATATAAAGTCAAATTAAATTATCAAAATCGCTATGTGGAAACAACGCTTACTAAAATGAAAATTATTAAATAAAAGAACACAATCAGACATCAATGGCAATGTCTTATTCCTGGTTTTATATTCCTATAATATTGTATTTGTACTCTATTCACCTTCTCCTAACACTCCTGTATCCTTTCCATACTCTCCTTATGTCTTTCAGATAATTTGGGAGGTATTATGGGGCAAAAAATATGGATAAAGAGGAAACAAAAAAGGTGGCTTTGGCCAGGCACCAAATAGGTCTTTAACATGTAATCCCTATTCACCTACACACTTAAGGCACCAATTAACCTCATACTGAATAAAGTTATCTGGCAATAACTAGAATATAATACTGTACACAATAGATGACATTAAATATAAGGATAATTATGATACTCTCTTAATCCTTCAACTCCACATAAGACTAATTGTACCTGAAGGTATCTTGGATCCTTTGTGCACCTAATAGCTGTTCTGGACTATGGCCCTATCAACCTTTCCTTACCTTTGTTTCCGAGAGACTATCGGATGTTTCAGCTTTCCTGGGAAAAGCAGTCTCCTCTCCTAACACCACAACTTTCACCAAATTGTTCCTTCTAAGCTACCTCTAACAATGTAACAATTAAAACAACTTTTAACATCTCCAACCATTCTTTTTCTGTCCAAAATTGTGTAATTAAGGCCACCTTCATCTCCATTAAAATAACTATGTGGATATAATGTATTGAAGATTTAGCAAAACAATATTATGAATGAAGTTTGTGGATATAATGTATTGAAGATTTAGCAAAACAATATTATAAATTAAGTTATGTTTATGTCCCCCAATGAACTGAGCATAACTTTTAACAGTCAATATTTTTTCTCCTGGGCTAAACTTGTGTGAGAATATCCCACCATTCCTTACCTCCGTGTCCGAGCCGCTGTCTGATGTTTCAGCTTTCCTAGGAGGAGCGGCCACATTGATGTTAAGTTCCAGTCGTCGTACCTCCCTGGCCCTCTTCCCTGCCTCACCATCATCATCATCATCTTCATCATCATCACCACCCTCACCCTCTGTCGCTGTGTGGCTCTCATCTCCTGGGGAAATAAATATGGGGAAGCTTAGTTTGGCTGAGTGTAGGTAAGATAGTAGTTTAGCTGGGTGTTGGTGAGATAGTGAGTGAGTGGGTGAGTGTCAGTGAGTGGGTGAGTGTGTGTGGTTAGGTGAGTGAGTGTTGGTGTTTGAGTAATAAATAATTACCTCTCCCTCTCTGCTCTTCCACCTTACTCTCACTCTCTTTTAGTCCTTCTTTCACTCTTCATATGCTCCACATGACATTACACTCTCCAGCACTTCTTCATGCACACCACATCGCTCTCGTACATCCTTATTACCCTTTCTTTACCCATATATATAGGTAAAATAGCATCCAGTTTCATCTCCATTTACATTGGTAATTAAACCTATCGGCTTCCGCAAAATACCAGGAACGCTAAAAAAAAGAATTGAGAGTAGTTATGGGAATAATTACAATAGAGACTGCGCCGACCGCCAAAGTCACTTTTTTTTGGATATTGCGATCACAATAGTAAGAATAACATCCTACTCTTATATTGATATGCATACACAATATTATCTACATGAGAAATTATCATATTTTTTTTTTTTTTTTTTACTAACATAAGTGAAAAAGATGACTGGGCACACTGTGCCTTTTATTATGAGGCTCCTTTCCACTGCCGGATCGAGGCACATCAAACTTCCATTTACGCTTAATACGCCTCTTTTCCACTACCGGATCAAGGTAGCAGCACAATTACATAATTTTGCCGCATACATTTAGTTGTTTTGAGAGGCGACGTGTGAATGGCCGTTTGCGTAAAAGAAATCCATGTAAATACAGACTAAACTGTAATTAAAATTATCTATGTAATAGTTGTAACTGTTGACAGAAATACTGGGAAGACATGAACCTGGTACACATGCTGTGGAGGGTTGGCTGTATTTCACCACGATAAACATATTATTGAGTATGATTTAATCATACTCACTTCTAACATTATTACAAAAGTATGAAAGGGAAAGCTAATAAATTCACTTTCAAACTACTGTATGAATAATCCTGTGAGAATATGTCACCCTTCTACAGCACATGTACCAGGTTCATCTCTTAACAACATACAATAAGTAATGCATAACTTACCCTCAGCCCCATACTCCTCACTGTAGTTATCAGAGTCAAGGTCGGATTCTGATTCTCGGCCAGACAACAATTCCTGGCGGTCGTCGTCATCGTCCAGGTGATCGGTGGAGTAACGTCGGGTCCAGGACTCTGCCAACCGTCGGGTCTCAGCGGCCGTCAGAGTACCTCCACCCTCCAGGTACTCCATCTCCTCATCCTCTACCTCTTCATCACTGGCAGAGAAATATTTAATTGTCTAAGTTATCAATGATCTCCTTAACTGTACCTTAATTCCCATCCATTCATACGCAGACGACTCAACCTTACACTACTCCATTAGTTTTTCAGAACGTCCCAGCCAGCAATCCCTCAACGACAAACGTAATGAAGCCATAGAACTCTTAAATTCTGATCTAAATACTATTTCCAATTGGGGCAGAGAAAACCTTGTTAACTTTAATGCTTCCAAAACCCAATTTCTCCATCTATCTACCCGTCAGGATCTCCCAGCGGACTATCCCCTTTTCTTCAACAATACAAAAATCAACCCTTTATCTTCTCTCAATATTTTTGGTGTCTCTTTTTCTTCTGCTCTCATTTGGAAGGACCATATTACCAGTCTTGCTAAGGCAGCCTCCCAGAAGCTGGGTGTGCTCAACCGCCTTAGGGGGTTCTTTTCCCCTGCACAGCTTCTTGCTCTGTACAGGGGCATAGTGCGCCCTTGTATTGAGTATTGTTCACATGTGTGGGGAGGTTCCTCTCACACCGCTCTCCTAGACAAAGTTGAAAGGAAGGCCTTTCGTATCATTAACTCCCGTCCACTCACCAACTCTCTGCAATCTCTCTCTCTCCGCCGCAATGTTGCATCTCTCTCGCTATTCTATCGCTACTAATAATCAGTGTTCCTCAGAGCTATCCCAGTGCATACCACCTCCTTTACGTAGGGCACGTGGTACCCGTCTTGCAACTCAATCCCACCCCTACTCTGTGCAACTCTCCAGCCCAAGAGTGAAACGTTACTCTCAAACTTTCTTCTACTCAACAGCTGAGCTCTGGAACTTTCTCCCAGAATCAGTCTTTCCCTCTTCCTATGAGTTAAATTGCTTCAAACTCTGTGTGTCCAGGCATTTTGGCTCGAACGTCCCTTGATTTTGGCCCTGTCACTCTTTCAACTATGGGGGAGGCACTCGCTATAGGCAGTTATGCCTTTTGCCTCCCTCAATCACATAGAAAGAAAAAAAACATTATTTGTTTAAACTAACAAGGTCTATACAGATACCCGGTACTGTACTCTATAACAGGGGGTCTAGTATAGAGGCTAAAGAAGTGGATCTGGAACGCAGACAAATAAACAATAAAATAAGGTGGGAAACAAGGAGGGGGGTGAAGGAGAGGGAGAGAGAGATAGCTAGAAATATGAAGGATAATCCAAAAATATTCTGGAAGTACATTCAGGAAAAGTTAACAAGAAGAGTAGGGATCCCAGAGCTGGTAGGGGGGTTGAATGATGGGCGTAGAGCGGAGACTGATAAGGAGAAAGCAGAGGTGCTGGGGAAATACTTTGGGGGGTACTAACAGTGGAGTCGGAGGATGCAGTGCCTACTATTCCCATCAAACAGGCACCGGCACTAGAACTAATAGAGTTTTCCCATGCTAGAATAAGAAGGGCTATAGAAAAAATGAACAGAAGTAAGTCACCGGGACCGGATGGGATACACCCAAGAATCATAAAGGAAGGAGGGGAGATGTTAGTAGAGCCATTGAAAATGTTATTTGAGGTATCGTTTAATACAGGACAAATCCCGATGGACTGGAGAGAGGCGAACATAACAGCTATATTTAAGAAGGGAAAGAGAAATGACCCAGGGAATTATAGACCAGTCAGTTTGACAAGTGTTGTGTGTAAACTAATGGAAACGGTAATTAGAGAAGGAATAATGGATCATATGAAGTCAAACCAACTTTTCAGTGGGAGACAGTTCGGATTCTTGCCGGGGAGGTCGACGGTACTACAGCTAATTAAAGTGGTAGATGATTGGATGCAAATTCTAGAAGATGGTGATGTAATAGACGTGGTATATTGCGATTTTATGAAGGCCTTCGATAAGGTCCCACATAAAAGGTTAATAGAGAAAGTTAGAAGCTATAATATAGGGGAGAAATGTGTGAAATGGATAGAAGCCTTCCTGAAAGATCGGAGACAGAGGGTACTGGTGAATGGAATAGGCTCGGGGCGGAGGGAAATTACAAGTGGGGTACCTCAGGGATCAGTGTTGGGACCACTGCTGTTCGTTATATTTATCAACGACTTGCCTGAAGTTATAACTAATGGAAGTGAGGTATACCTGTATGCGGATGACACTAAGCTGTATAGAAGAGTGAGGAGTAAGGAAGATATGGGTTTGCTTCAAGGAGATGTGGAGGGCATGAAGGGATGGTCTGAGCATTGGTTAATGCCTTTTCATCCAAAAAAATGCAAGTACATGCGGATTGGGACCAGCAAGATAGACAAGGTAGGATACAGTATGTATGAAGCGATGGAGGAAGTGAATGCAGAAAAGGATATAGGAGTAGTGATAGACAATAAGTTAAATTTCTCAGAACATTTAGCGGAAAAGATAAACAAAGCCAATAGAATTGTAGGGCTGATAAGGAGGACATTTGTGTCACTTGACGAAGAAATCTTCAGGAATCTCTATACAGCGCTGGTTAGGCCGCACCTGGAATATGCGAACCAGGTGTGGGCTCCATATATGGTAAAGGATATAGAAGCAGTGGAGAAAGTGCAGAGGAGAGCTAGCAAGCTGGTACCAACGTTGAAGAACGCGGGCTATGAGCAGAGGTTGAGGACACTGGGGCTTCCGACACTGGCATATAGGAGAAAGAGAGGGGATATGATAGAGACTTTTAAGATAGTGTCAGGAAAGTACGATGAGGATGTGTGTGAAGGTATCTTCTTGATGCGGGAGGGAACAAGAACGAGAGGACACTCTAAGAAAATTTACAAAGAAAGAAATAGGCTTGAGAAGGCAAAGAACTCATTTTGTGATAGAGTGGTAAATGAGTGGAACGCACTGCCCCAGTATGTAGTCGATTCCGAATCAATAAGGGAGTTTGAAAGTAATCTTGATAAAGCATGGGGAAGACAAGATTTGAAGTTTGATTATAAAACAAAAATACAGAATAGTAAAAATGTTGCGTCTGCTACCGCCGCCGCCAACACCGTGAACGACCGCAGCAGTGCAAGTACTGGTACTGAGCTGGATACACAGGCATAGTTTGCCTTTTTCCAGAGGACCTACTGTAAGAATACTGTACTGTAAGATAACTCATCCTCTACCAATTTATCACTAATATACAAACATTTTATTGTCCAATTTACCAAGATTAGTCCATCAGAAGAAAATGAGTTCTGTATAGGTACTCTATTTCAATATTCTCTACCTCTTCATCGTTAATAGAGAACCATAGAGAACCATTCAATTAGGCCCTGAGGTTAGAGGCCCCTCCACTGGTTGCATTGGATAAAGAATACTTCCTCCGTAATCCCAGCGTGTAATAAGAGACGACTTAAAGGGACGGGTAGATGAGGCTCATTAGCCTTAGCACGCAACCTCGTCTAGGGGAAGGAAAACCTTGAACAACAAATCCCCTCATAGACTCCAACGACCATGGGGTAGAGCTAGTTGGTTTGGGGTAGGGCCTGCGACCTGACCTCGCAAAAACCAAAGCCGCTACCGCACATGAATTGGGAAAAGGGACCGGGGATCGGGATCAACACAACCGTGCGGGTGCTCATGACCCAGGCCCAGCAATTCTGGGGAGTCCAATGCCAGGCACGCCCAGCTCGGATGGCATAACCGGTCCCTACTGCTCCTGCCAATTGAACAGAGGTGCCAGTTGTGATGAGTGTAGGGCAAAGCCTTTGGGACCCCTGCACTATGAATGGTGGTGGAGCCTCCAGACAACCTCCTACCTTGAAGGCTGGTTATGGCAGCACAGACCCGCTCCTGGGCTTAACCTACGGAAGGTAGGGGCGGGTGCCCAACCCCGAAAGGAGTTGAAATAGGGGAGCTATCCCCCCGCCAAAGGTGGCTTTCTAGGGCCTTTCCTAGCTGATGCTGAGAGGATTGAGTTCTAGTCATGTGGTGATGGGCTGGTCTATCCGAGTGAGAACTGAGCGATCTCTGCCATACCCATAGCTTACTCTGACTGTTCCTTTTACTTATATATCTTCTAGATCTCAAGTGGCGGCGTCTTTTCCGTGGATTGACCTCCCTACTGCCAACCTAGAAGTTGGCAGATTGGGAGCCAAAGAGTCACATTTTTCCCTTGCCCCTCAACTTTCCCTTCATAATTGCTGAGGGGCACAGGGCCTTGGGTGGGGCTTTGGTTTCCCGGGCGTTTCCACACCTTCCTCAGCTCCCTGCCTTGGAGTGGCTTCGGTCACCCGGGCTTTGTTAGTGGAAAGCAGTGAGGATTTTGTGGGGGCGCTCGTTTATGGCCATGGCCTTGCTCGAGACCTTGGGGCTGTTCGGCCAGACAGCCTGGGGAACAACAACAACAACAACCTACGGAAGGGTTTCCGGGTTGGGAAGCTCTTCGGCATTATTTCTTAGATTTCCCATGGAATGATTTTTGCTTCCGTGGCCGTTGGATGTTCTCAGATTGGTCCTCGAGGCACTACATGAGGAGTCAGAGCTGCTAGGTTTAACCCTCCCAGCCCGGGTGTCATTGTGAAAGGACACCGCGGCAGATGGGCAGGACCCCGGGTGTCCTTTTTCAGGCAGTAAGCTTGAAAGCCTATTCAGATTGGTCTGAACGCCGTGCGTCCGACGCATGTAAACAAAGCCGATCGTTGCGTCACCGCACCTCCGAAAACAAGAAGGAGACGTCGGATCAATGTTATTGTTGTGACGTAAGACGAAATTAGTGTCTGAAAACCTCCGATATTGTCAACATCGCGGCAAAATTCGATCCACTGAAATCGTCATCACAACTGAACCAGTTGACTTACAGAGCTCTACTCAACGCCAGTCTACAGATTGAAAACCGCACTACGTTTATAGATGCGTGGGAAATTTCTAGCAGTTAAAATAAACAAAAATACGGTAGCCTAGGCCTAGACGTTTTTCGGCCAGATCGCCCGGATACGACCTCCGTCCTTTGGAGAACCAGCCCGGGCCACGAGGGTTAAAAGTCTTTTGGACCAAGACCAAAGTCCAAGCATTTGGTGACATATTGGATGATGAAGTGCAATCTGGTCATGAATGTGGTGTGCATCTTGGATAAATTTACTTATCTTGGTAGTGTGATCCTTAAAAGTGGCGAGTCTGCATATGGAATTGTCAATACCTGTGTAGAAGGACGAAGCAGCGGATCTTCAAGACACTGGTGCTCCCTGTCTTATTATATGAATGTGAGACATGGATACTTAACCCTTGTCTAGCAGGGGGTTTTGGGCTTATTTGGGCATATTCAGGCCCTCCTGAATGATAAATCAAGTATCTGCATGAAAAGAAATGTATTCAGCAAAAAACTAGGCGCTAAAAGCTTCAAAATGAGACCAGAACGAGCTACGTAGCACTCGTGGTTCTCATACAGTGGACCCAGTAACATGGGAGTTTAGCGTATAGCGGCATGTTTTTCCCAGCTATGCTCACTACTGGCTACATTTAAAAGCCTTAATAATGCTCCTAACTTGCTGCAAATTGGAGGCGGACTTTAGTCCGCTCCCGATCTTTAAGGGTTAACAGTGAGTTCAAGAGATGCATCAACTCCTTTGGTACTAAATGTCTTTGAAGGATAATCATTAGCTATTGCTGGCATGACTACATCTCAAACCAGCGACTACTCCATGAAACTGATTCAAGATATATTAGTTACATGGTCTGTGAATGCCAACTTCAGCTATATGGACATGTGGTTTGCCTCCCTGAAGCTGACCCTGCTCACCAGGTGGTCTCTCCAGAGGACAACCATGAGTGGAGGAGGCCTAGGGGAAGACCATTTAACTCATGCCTGAGGAAAGTCGACCAATCTTGTGATAGGATACTTGATATGAGTCGGGCAGATGCCTGGAGTCTCTCTTAGGGGGATGCCCTGGAGTGGAGTCGGAGGGTGAGTGCAGCTACACGGTCACAGTGTATGCTCCCATTGATTATGGTAATGATTAAATATTTTAAGTTCCAAGGTGTACATGGTTAGTACATCAGAAGTTATCAAGGTTTATATAGGTACAGCTACTGACAAATGTTTATTGAGCTCTTGCGATTATCTTTATGCAATTACTGTACATCCATTTAGATTTATGTTGAGATCAATTCAGCTATATATTAATAAATACATAATATGCATTTATTAATATAAAGCTGAATTGATCTGAACATCAATCTAAATTAGGGATGTACCGATGATTCGGTATTGGTGGTATCGGCCTGTTTTAGGGGTATCGGTATCGGTGCAATATTGGCCGATACTGCAGATACTTTAAACTGTATTAAATTTTATGCTCTGTATTTTCCCCTCTTTTATAATTTGTTGATCAATCCTTTCCCTGTTTAGGGACTTCAGTCACTTCAGGATTGGCTATTGACTGACTTTAAGTTTATGTCATGGGTGTCAATGAAGTTAAGATTTAAGATATACTATCTATCTATCTACTGCCTGACGCCGTGATCCCCGAAGGGGTGGCCACGAACGAACCGCCCCCATTCACCTCTGTCCCCAGTCAGTCGACGCCCCTCCTCCCAACCAGCACCGCCTTCATTCATATACTTCCTCACTCCATCCTTCCACCTCTCCTTCGGTGCACCTCTCCCTCTCTGTCCTTCCACCTCGCTCTCGTACACCCTCTTAGTCAATCTCTCACTTTCCATACGTTCCATATGGCCGAACCATCTCAAGTTGTTCCTTTTCACACTTTCCAGCACATCTACCTCCACACCACACCTCCTTACTTCCTCATTCGTCTGTCTATCCCTCCATGTAACTCCGCACGCACTTCTCAAGTAACTCATTTCCACCGCTCTCACTCTTGGTACGAGTCTCTTCCCGAACGTCCATGCTTCGCTTCCGTAAGTTAGTGTCGGGATTACCACACTGTCGTGCAAGGACTTCTTCACTTCCATACTGACCACCCTATTTCTTGTTACTGCTTTCAACGTTCCTACAACCCTCTTCCCCTGTTGCACCCTCTCCCGCGCCTCCTCATCCACAGTCCCATCTTTACTCAACACACTGCCCAGATACTTAAAAGAGCTGACGATCTCCATAGCCTGACCGTTCAACTTCACCTCACACTTTGTGACTTCACCCCTTTCGAAGACCATAACCTTGCTCTTCCCCGCATTTACCTTCAAATTCCGTTTTTCGCACACTGTTCCAAACTCATTTACCAAACCCTGCAGCTCCCATCCATTATCGCTCATCAGAACTGTATCATCCGCAAAAGCAGTATAGGCAGCTTCCACTCATTTCCCTCCCTTTTCAGCGATACACCAACATCCACTGCTCTTCCAAGTATTTCTTTCAAGACTCATATCAATATATACAGTAAACAACCACGGGGACATCACACACCCCTGTTTCAACCCAACACTCAGGTCAAAGAACTCACTCTGCTCGTTCTCCACACGTACTGCCGCCTTTGTACCACCCTCATACATGCTCTTCACTGCTTTCAGCAACTTTAATTTAAGATATACGATTATGAGATTAATTTTATAGCCTACTACTATGCACAATTGAATTTTCTAGATAGAAATATCAGTATCAGTATCGGCTAAGTATCGGTGTATTTACAGTACATACATACATACATAAAATTTTAAAACTGAGTGTTCCACACATCAGTGCAGTTTCAGTCTCTTGTCCTAATGGCGGCGTTCCAGGCAACCCTGTCAAGGGCTGCCTCACTTGTCAAGTTCTTGGATTTGAGATCGGCGCGTATAGTCCGATCCCAGGTCTTCCTCGGTCCACCCCTTGGTGCAGCTCCCTCCACAATCACAGACCTGCATTTTTTCACCCAATTTTGTTCATCCATTCTCTCCACATGTCCATACCATCCCAGTCTACTTGTACGCATCACCTCGCTAATACTCTTTATACCTAAACGTCTCCTCAGCTCAACATTTGTTATTCTATCCTGTAGCCTGGCCCCACACATCCATCTCACCATTCTCATCTCATTACGCTCCATTCTGTTGACATCCTCTACTTTAACGGCCCATGTTTCTGAGGGATACGTCATTGCACTTCTAACACATGAGGCATACACCTTTCCCTTCAGGGGGAGAGGCATTCTTTTCATGGTCAGGATTGGCATCAATTCTCTGAACTTCCCTCAGCCACACCTAATTCTAGCAACAGTGGCAGCCTCGGCCCCACCACCGGCAGAGATGGTATCTCCTAGGTAACAAAACTTGTTCACCAGCTCCAAAGACTCATTTCCAAAATTCACAGCCACAGGATCATCACTTAACACAAGCTCGCCTTTGCACACTACACACTCAAATTTCTCTATTTCTGACTTATCCTTCGGCAGGGGCCCCTTTATTCTACTACAGCGCTTACTCCCATGGTGTACCCAACATCGACAGATGCTACATTGAATTGAGTTAACGCCCACTCCCTTTCTACACACTGCACATGGGTATGCACCGCTCTTTTCCACATTGCCTCGTCTCAATCTACAATGCATAACCTTGGTTTTGTTAATATTGACTCTTAAACCCTTGCTCGCCATGCCCTCTCTCCACTCTCTGAATTTGGCCTCAGCATCCTGCATACTGTCAGCTATTAGGACTAAATCGTCTGCATAAAACAGTTCCAACGGGAGTCCGCCTCTAAAAACTCTAGACAGCGCCTCCAAAACCATAATAAAGAGGAGGGGGCTTAACACTGAACCCTGATGGACTCCAACACGGACTGCGAACTCATCACTCAGTACACCCTTCACCCTCACCGAACTTCGCGAATCCTCATACATCTTCATTATCACACGCACCAGCCACTCTTCCACACCAAGTTTCCTCATAGCCCACTGCACAACATCTCTAGGTACCCTATCAAAGGCCTTCTCCAGGTCCACAAACACAAAGTAAAGATCCCTGCCTTTTAGTAAGTATCTTTCCTGTATCTGCCTGACTATGAAGATAGCATCGGTTGTACCACGTCCTGGCATAAAACCAAACTGCATATCATCAATAGAGATGCTTTGCCTGATCAAACCCTCAAGGACTCTCTCACAGACCTCCATGATTTGGTCAAGCATTTTCAGGCCCCTATAATTTTCTCTATCTAGCGCATCCCCTTTTCCTTTGTATATATTTACTATTACACTTTTGAGCCAATCCTCTGGGATTTTCTCATCTTTAATAATGGTGTTTATCAACTCAGTGACTAAGTTTACACCAATCTCCCCTGAGGCTTTTATCATCTCAGCGACAATGTCGGAGCAACCTGGAGCTTTACCGTCCTTCATTTTATTGATTGCGTCGCTCACTACAGCTGGTGCTATCAAAGGAGGGGGCCCAGATATTGGTTTTTCGATACTAAGCTGTTCCTTATCCCATTCAAACTCTACATTTAGCAATCGATCATAGTGTACCTTCCATGCTTCTCTAATTTCATTTTCTGCATACATAATCTTCCCATTATCATCTCTAACACACTGTTCACCTATAATATCCCTACTGTCATTTTTAACTCGCCTAGCTAGGTTGAAGATCCCATTGGGATTGTCAGTGTTACACACTTGCTCGAGGACCAGGTCCTTAATGCGATTTTTAGCATTGTAAATAACTCTTGGCAGTTCGTTTAGCTGCCTGGTATTCCTCCCTGCTGCCTCCTTTCTTCCATGCTTTGAAGCATCTCCTTTTCTCTTTCACAGCATGTTCTACCTCATCGTTCCACCACCAAGAGGTCTTATTCCTGGGGTGACCCTTTGTTTTCCCACAGACTTTGTCAGTGGCAGCGATAAGGCTATGCTTAAGAAAGTTCCATTGGCTATTTACATCGTTAGGCCTAGCTACCTTATTTCTATTAATTTCCTCCAGTTCATTATGAAACCTATCCCTAACTTCCTTGTCCTTCAGCAGCCACACTTTCCTTTTGGGTATGTAAACCTTCTTGCGCTTAGGATCTCTGTATAAGCTCATGTCGCACACAAGTAGCTTATGCTGGGGGATACATTCTTCCCTCGGGATGACCTTTACATCTCGAACTAGTTTCCAGTCTTTCCTGTTAACCAAGAAGTAATCTATCTGGCTACTGGAGACCCCAGAGTTATATGTGATCAGGTGGCTCTGTCTTTTCTTGAACTTTGTGTTACACACAACCATGTTGAGTACAACGCAGGACTCCAATATATATTCGCCTTCTAGATTTCTCCTTCCGTAACCAATTCCTCCATGTACCCCCTCGTATCCATCTGCAGATGCTCCCACGTGACCATTGAGGTCCCCCCCCACGATAGTTATTTCGTTCTCCGAGAGGCCTGAAATGACACTGACGGTGTCATTCCAGAAGTCCTCTTTTATCTCTTTCTGTAAACCAGCCTGTGGGGCATATGCAGATATCACATTCAGAATTCTTTCACCAACTTTCAACTTCAAAACAATCAGCCTTTCACTAACTCTCGTAATCTGAAGCACACTTTCCGCCAGCTCTTCAGCCACCAGAACACCCACTCCTCCTTTCGCTTTATCAGTCTCCACACCCATCCAGTATATCCTATATCTTTTCCTCCTCCCAACAATCCAATGTACCCCATGCCTCTTCCAGAGTGTTCCCTGGGTACAGCAGACGTCCACTCGCCTCCTCTCACACATCTCAGCCACTTCATTCGCACGCAGATTCAAACTACCAACATTCACACTAGCAAGTCTGAGTTTGTGGGGGGCATTTGTCATTGTTGTTGTTGCTGTTCCTCAGGCTGTCTGGCCGAACAGCCCCAAGGCCCCGAGCAAGGCCAAGGCCATAACCGAGCGCCCCCACAGAACCCTCCCTGCCGACCACAATAAAGCCTGGGTGACCGAAGCCACTCCATGGCGGGGAGCTGAGGAGGGTGCAGAAACGCCCGGGAAACCAAAGCCCCACGCAGGGCCCTGTGCCCCTCAGCAATTATGAAGAGAAAGTTGAGGGGCAAAGGAAAGATGTGACGCTTTGGCTTCCAATCTTGGTAGATTAGGAGGTCAATCCACGCAAGAGACGCCATCACTTGAGATCTAGAAAATATATAAGTAAAAGGAACAGTCAGAGTAAGCTATGGGTATGGCAGAGATCGCTCAGTTCTCACTCTGATAGACCAGCCCATCACCACATGACTAGAACCCAATCCTCTCAGCATCAGCTAGGAAAGGCCCTAGAAAGCCGCCTTTGGCAGGGGGATAGCTCCCCTATTTCAACCCTTTTCGTGGTTGGGCACCCGCCCAGGCATTTGTCATTGTCCTGTGCGGTTTTGTTTCATCGGACTTACGTTTATTTTCTTTGATTTTAGTCATAGTTAGGTAGGTTTGGCTGGCAGATGGGCATCACCCCCCCCCCCCCCCCCCAGAACTCCGGCTCCAGTCTACCCCGAGACCATTCCCAGCACCATCCCCCAAGTGATTACAAGGGGGTAGGATCCAGTGGCCTCGGTACGCCCCACCAGAACCAGCCGCAGGGACGCACCCCGTGCGCGTACACGGCACTACGACTGGCCTGATATTTTTCGCCAAATGACAGGGCAGCCTCCTGGAGCGCTACCACCAGGTTCGGGCCCCTATACTATTGGGCGGAAAGTGCCAGTCCGGGGAAACACTACGTACTGTACCCTCTGGATCCATTTCGTCCAGGTTGGGCCCAGGGCGCCAGGGCCGGGTCCAGAGGGAGCGACACCCACTGCCAGTGTGCCGCCATTAGGCAACTTGGAGCAAGTACAATGAAGCCCTGTCACAGCGCTATCATATAGAGACAATGCCAGCGCTAATAACAAGGCTTCATTGTATAGTGATGGCTACTTGGTCCGGAAGTCTATCATCATCCCCCCTATTAGTCGCCTTGTACGACATGCAGTAGGATGCGTGAGGCATATTCTTTTTTTTCCTCCACCATTAGATGAAGGCCCCCTTACCCCCTGGGGGTATCGGCATCGGCCAAAATATTGGTATTGGTGTCGGTGCATCTCTAATCTAAATGGATATACAGTATTTGCATAAAGAAAATCGCAAAAGCTCACAAACATTTGTCAATAGCTGTACTCCATATCCTTATCCTTTGATCACTGATATAGAAACAAATTTGTTGATTCAAAATTATTGTATCATGTCACTGAAGGAGTTATTCAAGAAATGTAGTTTAAAGCCTCATGACTATGAAACAACTTTTCTAATCTCAATAAATACAGTAGTTTAATGTTAGCTAAAACAAAATCTTAACATATAATATCATCTGGTGTCTCACCTGAGGTCAGAATAATCACTGTTGTCGGAGTCGTCTAATTCGTTGGCAGATGCTCCAAAGTTGCGGTCAGTCCACTCGTCCTCACTAAGGTACTCATCCCCATCACTGGGCTGCTCCACACTGTTCTCAAACTCTGCCCGCTCCGGTGTGGTGCCTCGGTCCTCGGGGGAGAGCTTCTGGCCAGCCTTAGGGGTCCCCAGCTTGGCCCCAGTAATATTGGACAATCCCGACACGCCTGCTGTCGCCCCCACTGGAACCTGCAACAGTGCCGTGCTACCATCACCTCGTGCAGTGGTGGGGGGGGGGGGGTTAGGTGCTAAGGGGATCACAAGCTTATGTGGACATAATTTTGGGGGGTAAGAGCAGAATGTATGGCTCAGTTTATAACAGAAACTAGACAGCTAACAGACATTGTGATGCCTTATCAAAAATTGATAGTTTCATAAGGCAGAAAGCAGTATTCATCTAGAACATAAATTAAAGACAATATATATATAAACAATTACAAAATCTATTTGTCCCTCTAATCTAGGCATTATCATGATACATGTTGTACTAGACAAGAGAGTTGCCGTTTCATTCTTGCTGCAGTTTCTCCAGAGTAAGACAGAAACAAGGGTGATAAGCACAAGATAGTTGGTTGAAAAGACAAGACTGAAATATACACGCTAAGTTTGACATGCCAGGTCCAACATTACTAGTCAAATTGAAGCTAATCTGAGCATGTGTAGGGTTGTTTAACAGTTTATGCAAGCCTTCGAGACCTGCATAAACTGGCAAATGACCCTCCACAAGCTCAAACTGGCCTGTGTGGTAACAAGATTTGACAGGCCAAACTGAGCTTGTATGCCAGTTTTAAGACCGGGTAAAGGCTTGGAAGGAGTCGACAGTCTGAAGGGAAGTTAGATTACAGAAACGAGAAGTGAGATTAATGAAGAAAGTAAAGAAGGAAGATAATTAATATTATGGAGCAGGAAATAGACTTGTGATGGCCGTGACATAAATTGGCAGAGGAAATATATTGTATAGGATTGAGGAGGAATTTTGTGATGGTGTGAGAATGAGACAGGTGCCACAGAGACCAGATATGGCAGTGAAAAGCAATAGGAGGAATATTGAGTGCATTAGGAGGGATAAAAGATATCCAAGAAACTCCTGACTATTATCACATGACCACAATAAACATATAACTCTTAAAAATTCATTAATATGAAGTGGTCACCAATATAAAGTTATTAGTTTACATTGTGTAGCAAAATAAGTATTAAAAAACAAGACAAGGCACAAAACTCATCAAATGTAAAGAGTGAAGTTGTCCTAGGAAATGTTTTTAGCGTTAAGAGAGGGTCAACAGTCCGCGGTCATTAGTTAAGGTCAGGTCATGCTAAGAATGGACATATAATATCCAGTCTTATTAAACATTGTGCAGGGTGCTTTAACTCTAGTACTCTATTGTGCTGAAGCTACTACTGATCAATGGTGAATATTTAAATCTAATTAGCTATACCTGTACTGTAGTACATAGCAAAATGGTGGCGATGCATGAATAACATTTGGTACATACATGGCAGGTACGATTTAGACAAATGCAGTGTTATACAAACAACTTTCTTGACAAACCTTCCATTGTAAATTATTGATCACAATATTATGTCTATCTTAGATTTTGCAACATATATGCATATATTAAGTATATTTCACAAATACACATGAGCTACTGCATTTTTTATAATCTCAGCCGGGCTCGAACCACCGACAGTCAGGACGAGTGTCCAGGCTTTAATAAACTCTATCAGTGTGATAAAGAATACTTAAGCTTTTCCTATTTATATTAGGGATAAGGGAAATCCTACTTGGCAAAAGTATGCCATTTCATACACAAGTTGTAGGACCCATATTCCAGGATACCATATAATGATTTTCTCAAGCCTTCCAACGCAACGCGGGCTGAATTTATTGAATTAAATTCTCACAATGAAACTAAATACTGTAGTATTGTATTGTAATGGAAAACATATATTATAATTAATGCTTAGTTTAACATTTCTGTCTTTTTCTTGGGAAGTAGCAGATTTGGTGTGACTTGGCATTCAATTGTGATGACAATATCACAGTCTTAGTAACAAAGTTTTCATAACCCAATCAGTTGAGGCTTCCTCAGTCCAGAGGCAGAGCACTACTGCACACAGATACTGTACATAGCAAAGGGGCTCAATATACCCGTAAATTGATAGTTTAATCAATTTGATAAGGTAAAAGCCCAAAGTACTGTATTGCAATTAAGGATACCTTCATATACAGGTACTAATTAACAAACTATTCTGACATATTAACAAACTATTCTGACAAATACATTCTACAGCTTACTGTACTGTGAAAATTTACTGAAGTTTTGAAGTTGTTTTACTAATTTATATAAAAACTTTCACTTGTATATACCTATTGTATTTATGCACGCATAGTCAATGAATATTACTGTGACAGAGCACTAGCATGAAAACAAGACGGTAAAATAAAGACTGATGATAAAATGGAAAACTCATTCTAACATTTATTTCTGCTTTTAGTATTTCTTACATTTCTAAAAGAATTTATATAAAATATTTACAGTAATAAACTTTTCCTGTTTTCTAAAAATACAAAACATTATGGTACATTGTATACTACACAGTATATGCACTATTGTTTTTCTATACATAAATATATGTCTGAAAACTTATAAATTAACTTTACAAAATTATATGCAATTACTACAGAAGTACAAGTTAGTTATTAACCCTTAACCCGTGGAGCCCCGGCTAGTTTTGTAATGTTTGCGCACCAGAACCCGGCCGGTTTTCAAAAAATGGTTTTATTCCAGAAACAATAGCGAATGGGTTAGGAATGAAGGAAAAACCACGAAAAACCGCTCAAAAAGCTTAAAAAATGGTCCTACAGAGCCCCCGAAAACGGATTTTACAAGAGTAAAAAATTTAAGGCAATTATCCCAAAAAAACAGGTTATTGCGCGCTCGCGCGCACGCACGTGGACTTTGAGAGTTTTCAACCATCGGCACGGTTGCGTGGGATACGTACACAGTTCCCATACAAATCTGAGCCCTCTTGAGTGGCTACACCTGAGGTTACGGTCGGCGCAATTAGGGTGACGCGCCAGGCGCGTCTCTGGGGCTGTGCGTTACATACATCGCCGACGCGTCAGGCGCGTCGCTGGGGCTGTACGGGTTAACTGTCGGCGTGCAACTTATGTCGTGTGAAATAAATTTGGACTAGGTGGCGGTTCACAACTTATGTCGTGCACCATTTTCAGCACGTAATGTTGCTGAGAGAGAGAGCTGAGCGGTGTGAGGAGCCTAGTAACCCTATGACCGCTCACGACCACCACGGTGGACCAACTGAGGTGCCTCCTACCCTTCCCTCCCCTCTCTCACTCGCTACACAGGGAATTATGTAGGGAAATTACCTAATTACAGGGTTTTTGCACTCGTGTTGCACGATCGTTGCAAGAGAACCAGCAGTCGTACAAGGATGGTTCGGTTGTCATTGGAAAGCTCTGTTTACGCCCTTTCAGGGATAGATACTTGTTTTACGCTCTGGGTCTTATTTAGGCATGAAAATTATCACGTAAACAACCCTATTTAGGGTAAAAACACCCCGCTGGGCGCTACGGTCCGCTAGACCTCCTAGCCCGCTAATAAGGTGTTAAACTATACAAAGATACAATGAATCAGTAGTTACTTAGCCACAACACAGTACCAATACTCACACAACATAAAATAATAAGTCAGGACAATAAGTATACTCTCCTGCTGTCTTTTTAGTAAGCTGTTAGTTTTTTTGTTTATGTCCTTCCTTAGAAAATCATTTATAGTCTTTTAATGCCTTCAGACAATATAATGTAAAGTACTTAAAATAGTTTAACTTTTCTTAGTCGCTAGTCACACACAGTACTGTCGTCTTTCAAAACAATAGAGAAGGTTTGAAGGTACCATCTTCTAACGTTCCATAAAAGTAAATACTTGTAAATATGAATGTATGAGTTCTTTACTGGTACTGTATATGTATATGAGGTGTGTATGTAGCGTGTGCATTTGCACTTTGTGGAATTATTGAATGCATAAATATATTACACCCACATATTGAATTGCTTTAATTATAAACATTACAAAATTGAAGAAGATACAAAATCAAATTTAGTCTCCTAATTTTGCTGGCCAAAGGAACCCATTATACGAACTAGATACTGTACAGTAAAACTCCGCCCAACAGGACTAAACAGGGGAAACCCATATCCGGAAGTGCCAAAGTCCAAACTTCATACTCTGACTTCCAGAAAAGTCTGGAAGTATGAGTAATAATCCTGACAAGATCTTACACTTTTGGACTATGTTATTCAGACCTCTGGAGAAGTCCACAAGTTTGAGTATAGTACTATAGTCTGGACAATATCTTATATTTGGACTTTATTACTAGACTAACGGAAAAGTCAAGAAGTCTGAGTAAAATAGTACGGACAAGATCTTACATTTCCAGACTACTGTACATTACTGAAACTTGCAGACTTTTCCGGAAGTCTGAGTAAGGAGTTTGAATTGAAATGGTTTTCCGAAAGTTTTGGATTTCCGGATCGGCAGGTTCCTGATGGGCGAGATTCTACTGTATTCCATGAAGGCTAACAGGGGCAATGGACAGTTCCAGATTTCTCAGTGGAGGAAAGGCTAAGAAAACCACCAGATCCAGTCCAAGGACCAGGATTCGTCTCCTGGGTTGCACCCCCTAGGAGAGGTATGCAAGGTGATGATCTTTGCTGTGAGGTTATCCTTCTTGAGTTTCAATAAGTAGATTTCCAAACTGTCATGATTTTACAATAAGCATTTGTTTTCCCATTACAGTAAGTGGATAAAATGTCTCCACAGATATATGTACCGGTATGATATCTTAAAACAATTTAGACCAAGGTCAAGTCTTGGTGACCCGGTGGAGCCAGGAAAGGTAGCGAGACCACACAGAGGATGTGGTGGAAGTGGACGAGGTAGAGGAAGTGAGGGAGGGAGGAGGTGTGGATGAGGTCACAGTAACAGAACAAGGGGGAGGAGGGGTGGAGGTACAGGAGGTGGAAGGTATGCAGGAATCTCTAATGACCGAATTGATGACGGAAGCTGACTTGGATGATGCTGACTGGGTGTACTTGACAGGGGAGGGGGAAAGGCTGGCAGAAATAAGAGGGGTATTGGAAGGTGGTGATGAGGAAATAACTGACAACTGTACAGTAGAGGAAGATGCCACCGAGGAACCAGGTGATGGGACAGACTGCTGTGAAGGGACAGGAGGCAACTTCAACACACTCTTCTCTCTCTCCCTGTCACACTCTGGGGTGGAGTGTAGGAGAGATGAGAGGTGAGGGGCACTACATTTATCCTCTTTGCTCTCCCCTACCCGGGCCTTACCTCTCGGGGGGGGAACTGGGGGGGGATTGGAGGAGTCGGGAGTAGGAACCAGACAAGAGGAAGGAGGAGGAGCAGTCAAAGAAGAGGAGGAAAGCAGAGAAGGAACAGTCAAGGCAGATGTGGAAGGTATGGTATGTGAAACTAAAGGCATAGTAAGTGAAGGCGTACCGACTGATGCAGGTACTGGGTGGAAAGTAGAACTGGGAATTGGTGAAGTAACAGAAGGGGCAACAACAGAAGATGAAGACACAGAATCAGGGAAAAAAGAGGGAGGCTGACAAGTTGTAACAGAGGTTGTAAGAGGCAATGACAAACCTGGGACAGAGAAAGGAATATAGGGCGAAGGGACAAAAGGAGATGACGGAAGGGATGACGGAAGTCGTGATGGAGGGGGGAAGGAGGAGGATACTATGGGAGAGGCAGGAGAAGAGGATGAAAGAGCATGAAGAACTAACTGACTACCTAATATTTCTGATTGTGTCGTCCTAAGGGTGGTAGCAAAGTCAAAAGTCTGAGAATCACGAGGAACAAGATTTTTCGATTTTGAAGAATTAGATTGATGCTTATTTTCAATTGAACATTTAGCATCTTTTTCTGCGGCATGATTATGTAGCAAAATGGAATGCTCTTGTGACATATTTGGCAATTGTCTCACTTTTACTTGACTTTCTGAAGGACTGATCAAATTTGAGATATGATTCAAATTTGATGTCTGTTGCAAATCTGAGATGAAACGGTTTGTATTATGGTGTTTAAGAAGTGAGTTAGATCTGATGATTCTGGTATCTACGCTCTCTGATAGGTGGCTCCCGGCAGACAGTTTGATGTAGAGCTGTGACCTGTGCTGACCTCTGTGGTCTTCGTTCATACTCCACCTCTTAGTAACATCAATAGCGCTCCTATTTTCCTCGTTCATTTTCTTTGTTTCAGTATCCCCACATCTGCTCTCATTGTTCATACTTGCCCTTTTCTTGACCTCAATCATGTCTTTATTTTGCTGGTTCATTTTCTTTGTTTCATTATCTATCTTTGTCTTTTGAGTTTTGATCTTATTATTCTGGCTGTCAACTTTGTGTTTTTGTTCTTTGTGCTTATTGTTCACTTTGTTGACTCTCTTAGTTTGATCAGTGCCGGTTATACTTTGGTGGGATAGTTTATCCTGCTGTTTTCCAGGATCAAGTTTGGGTTGATCTAATTTACGGTTATTTTTCAGGTGACACAGTGCCTTCAGAGGCTTTGGTATACGGCTTGTTTTAGTGACAGAGACATCAACAACTCCATTACTTTTAACTTTGTCAACAGCATCTACTGGGGAGGCAGTTATTGCAGAGTTGGATTTTTCACTGGTAGGGTGTAGAGATTTTGACATACCAGTTTTCTTCATACTCTGATTTTCTGTTTCTTTGTCTTTAACTTTGATTTGTTTTGACTGTTTGGAGTTGTTGCTTCTGGTACTTAAGTTATTGGTTGTACCATTAATGTGCTTCCAATTATCCTTCAAATTATTGACAGGTTTCCCTTCCAGGAGAGGGTCATTGTGTGCTGGTGTGTAACATCGTAGTGAAGCACGGCGTAATAGTGATGTGTATTGGCGGTGTGAGAGTTCTCCATCGTCCCTGGACACCATGGGAAGGAAGGGCCATGTCCGGGGAGCCTCGTGGTGGTGGTAGTGGTGGTGGTGGGAGCTGTGTCTTACCTGTAAGTCAGTCCACCACCAGGTTAACCCCTTCAGTACTGGTTACTGCCTTTTTATATTATCCTGGCTACCGGTACTATTAGACAATTTTATTTAGCTTGGTAAGCACCTTTAGCAATTAATAGGCTACAAACTATCTTTAGTAACCTTTTTAACTACCATAGATACTTCCTAAGCTGCATATAATTGACCAAATATAAAGCACATCCCTGATAGTGAAGGGGCTAAACAACATTTACCGTACACTTGGGCTTGTTTCCCACAACTTTTGATCCATAAATATATTCTGGCAACAGTTTGAGACTCTTTTGCACTGGTATTGGCAATTTAGCTAAATGTAAAGGATTATATGACATTATCAAAGTTGTGGTAAACAGTTAAAAGAAACAAAGCTTGTGTAAATCTGTCTTTACTTCATACACCACCACCTAGAGTAACAAGTCAGGGCAGACACATACCCCAGTTTCTCGCGTTAGGATCACTCTACACACTTCATAATGTTCAAAGTTAGCTTCTCAAAGGGTCTGTCATGTTGTAGAAAGCTGCTACTCAAGAATGAAGTCGTGGAGAAGTGTGGTGTGATAAAAGTTGTTGGCATAGAAAATCACAATTGGAAAACAAAATTATTGTTGAGAGATGATGTTAGCCAACATCAGGAAAATGTAAATTTCCAATTAACATTCTCTTAAAAGTAGAAACAGATCTGAAGAAACTTGCAGTCTAAAGTGTCTTGGGATAAGAGTACAGTAGCTGTCTTGATAGAAAAACCAAAAACCAAAAGGCTTGTACGTAATTTGTCCATAAAATATAGATACATGTATAAGAAACCTTTGTAGTATTGTATTAAAATGCTTGGTACAGTATTGTATTTCTTGAAATGTTAGAAAAATAAGTATTAGTTCACAGCTGAAGAATTAAAACATGCATAGCAATATATACAAATACAGTATGTTAGTGCAGTGCATGTTACTATAATAAACAAAACACATGCTAAGTAAAATAAGAATGACATAGTTCCAGTGTGATCGAGTCATGCAAAACTTTAAACCCCACGTCACACAAACAACTTTACTGGTAAATTATATCCAAGTCTAGTATCTACTGCAATAACTATATCATTTTTAATTGCTTATTTCATGCAATAAATGTGAGTATTCAAGAAAATTATCTTCTAATACTGTCATAATGCAGGTGAAAATTGTCAGATGATGGACTTTAATTTAACTTTTTGTGTTTTTTACTCATATACCCAGTACTGTAACTCCTGAAGCTATTTGTGAGTAAAGTGATGGTGTGACATAAGCTTAAGTTATGTAGTGGTAGAGTCATGCAGTCAGACAGATGGTGAGAGAGGCAGTAATAGTAGTGGTGGTGGTGGTGGTGGTGGTGGGAGGCACTATTGTACTACTCGTGGCTACAACTACATACTTCCTTGCCTGTTCAGGGTTCAATCCCCGATGAGTTATGTGGGACTTTTCTCGAGTGTCATTGCTTGATCTATGGATTATTACTATACTACTTACTAATTCACCTCATAACATTATTTATAGACCTTGTATTCAAACATAATTTGAATGTTTGTTTTTTTATATTAAATTTCTGTGAGTAATACCAAATTTCTTAATAAAGAAGGGGTGATTTTGAAAAAAATATAACGGTAACCCAACTACTGTATTATTTTATTTTTATTACCCAATACATCTTTGATCACTTCAATTTGCAGCACAGTACAGTATCGGTATAAGTAGAATCTCGCATCCCACGATTTATTGGTACCGAAATATTACCGTGGGACCAGAATTCGTGGGATGCAGAGTATTAAAGTAATGGGGGATAATTACAAAAGTACTGGAGGCTATCGTCGGGCGACTATTGACCATCACTTTACATGCCAATAATCAAAAGTAAGTTGCTTTAACCCTCCAGCCTCGGCTACGCATTCTATAATACCGGTATATCCCCAAAACCTGGGGGATTTGGCCGAAAAAACGTCTCGCCTAGGCTACCGTATCTTTGTTATTTTGACAGCTTCCGCATTCCCACGCATCCCCAAGCGTAGATGTGTTTCGTTCCTGTAGAATGGCGTTGAGTAGAGCTCTCTAAGTCAACTGGTTCAGTTGTGATGACGATTTCCGTGGAGAGAACCTTGTGGCGATGTCAGCCACTTTTCACTACTTAACAATAACACAGCCACACGAACAAGCGACGCCTTACCAGCTGTTGTTTACATGCGTCGGACGGACGCCTTTCAAAACAAGCTTACAGGCTTTCAAGCTGCTATGAAAAGAAAGGTAAGTAAAACACAAACAAAAAACTTAGAAAAGTTGATGGTGATTATTGTGATGGATGTGGTGATAGACGGGAGGCGGATGTTAGATACCACCCTCCGTGGCCCCACTCTCGTTCTCCGTCACCCCACCGTCGCCGCCAAAGCCGTGGGAATCGTGTGGTTTTTCGTGGGATGAGAATTCAGGTAGCCATTGGATAGTACCGTGGGCCTTGGGTGGGGCTTTGGTTTCCCGGGCGTTTCCGCACCCTCCTCAGCTCCCTGCCTTGGAGTGGCTTCGGTCACCCGGGCTTTGTTAGTGGTAAGCAGGGAGGATTTTGTGGGGGCGCTCGTTTATGGCCTTGGCCTTGCTCGAGACCTTGGGGCTGTTCGGCCAGACAGCCTGGGGAACAACAACAACAACAACCGTGGGATGCGTAATCATGGGATCGAAATGCGTGAGATGCGTGACTCTACTGTATAGTTTATCGCACAACAAATTAGGGGTATGTGCATATTGCATTATGCGTTTATTTTCTACTGATATTGTGTCGCCTTGCAAATTCCACAGAAGCATCTGAGAAGCTAAATTTATTGGTGTTCTTGAAATACTATCATTCCACCTTTCTTTCTACAGTACCGACTAATCTTCAACTCTTTAGGGCAATAGACACTTTGTGAAACGGAGAGGTAAATCGGATACAATGCTTTATCTACACCCGACGCCAGCTAACTTTATTGCTGAAACTACCACGTGCAAGTGGGAAAACTCTACTCGTTAGATTTTTTTTTGTTAAAAAAGCACTGTAACAATTGCTGAGATGGTGTGTGTAACACCATGATTTCACTGTTTCCTTCATTATATCATTCTTTAACTGTATTAAAACTTATGTAATATTCAAGATACAGTACATTACTTCATATCATTTTAAAAGGCCTTTCCAAGTTAGTACAAGAGCCAGCTTTATGTCATGCTTCTCTACGCAGCACAATCAACTGCAGCCTCTTTGAAGTTTCTTGGAGTGCCACATGTATTTGTTGATTTCATTGAGTTAAGAAGTGAAGTCGGTTGGTGAAAAAATATAATAAAAAACATTTCAAATAATTTATGTAAGTTTCATTCAAGAAATTGCTTGGTTGGCCTACCGCCACCTATCATCCCACTTCCAAAGATATAACATACTTCACCCAGTCTTCCACGCGTGTCCTCTCTATACAACCAAGCCACCACAGCCTGTCCATACGCATTATCTTACTGTTACGCTCCTACAGTTTATCAAGTCAACCTCTCTACATCTACATACTGTAATTATTAAACTTACTTGCTACTCTAATACTAATATTACTTATCACTTACAGGTGTCTTTCTTCTTACCAATATATTATCTCCGCCAACAAAGTTGGAGGAGGTTATGTTTTAGCCTGTTTGTTGGTCCGTTTGACTGTAAACAAGATATCTCAAAGAGTTATGAACCGATTTTCACAAACTTTGGTGGGCAGATAGGATATGAGCCAAGGAAGAAACTATTCAATTTGGGAAGTCATCGGTAGAACTCATACCTCCGCCTGCGTAGGCAGCTCACAAGTTATGAATCGATGTTCACAGAATTTGGTGGGCAGATATGATATGCGCCAAGGAAGTGATTCCATATAAAAGGCGATCAGTAGAGCAAATACCTCTGCCAGTGTAGGCGGAGGTATGCGCTCTACTGAGTGCCCCTCTAGTTATACCAATTATTACATAATAGTTAATAGTGGTTTTGAAATATCAATGACTGGAAGTGTTTAATATTGATGTTTTAGATAGCCTTGACTATATTGGCATGTGTAAGCTATATTCACCTGAGACTTATGCTATTTAACCTCCTACTGCAGATTTACTCAGTCTGGTGGTGCCAAGATTTTGTGCATTATCTTAGCCAATGCTTCCTTTGGTGTGCTACTTGGCACTTCACTTTAACTGTGTATATCTATAACTTTCTTCACTCAGTTAACCACTTCCAGCCTCTCCACATACCCAAACCATTGATGAATTAATTCTTCTGAAAACCCTGTTGAAACTATAGAAGTACTGTATATAGACTAAAAAGTATAGTTCTCTTCCTGCCTGAGACTCTGCCTTTCCACATCCTCGGTAAGTCAAAAGTCAGTTAGGTAGATCCAAGAGATGGTGCCCCACGTGTCTGTCACAGCGAATGGTAGTTTGTGTCAGGTTTTTGAGGGTCACAAAACACTTGGAGTTTCTTTAGTGGTGTTACGTTCTCACCTTGCCTGGGCACTGGTGGGGTAGGTATGTGGGTACAGTAGGGGGGGCAGGGGGGTATGGTGGTGGTGATGATGGTGATGCAGGTACAAGTAGACAAGGTTCCCCCCTCCCCTCCCCTCCCTCCCCCTCCCCCCCTACTGTTGTTACCACCATCCCGATGCCAGGTGACACGCCAGCAGTACCACGCCACCACACACCAGCCGCATCAACCACACTCGCAGCTGTCAGTGGTCCGGGGGGAAGCACAGGCAACGCACCTTTACATCTAGACCTTTATTTACAGGCTTCATCAACTCTGCTTTTACATGCTGACAATGTCTCGCTTCTTACATGCCTCCAACATCTCTCTGTTTGCTGACATGCTTCCAAAATTGTTTGTTTATGTTGCTCTAACCTCTTGTTTTCAGTGTATGTGTGTAAACATAAGCTTGCTTGTTGAAGCTGCAATGTGGGTTAGCTGAATAAGCGCCTGCATCGACCGGCCTATCAAGTTTTCAGTCTTCCCTTTTCAATTATACAGCTAACACGTTATTTATCTCTTTGATCATTAGTAGCTTCACTTGGAAGTATTATTAATGTTAAAAATCCCATTGTTAGTTCTATAAATAATTGACATACAAAAATTAATAACCTAAAGAACACCTTGTTTGGTTACAAATATTTATACTATTAGCCATTGAAGCCATGCTAATATAATCCCATTCAACCATCAACTTTCCCATTAAATAATATTACTCAAAGAACTAGTACTGTACATAAAGAGGCAAAATTCAGTATTACTGTACTGTTTTCTGTACTTTTTCAGTTATGTCACGGTCTGATCTAGTCCACTTGCTTAGTTCAATGATATTCCAGATATGTCAATGTTTCATCAGTTCTGTTCAATACTACTCAAATTAAGTCTTCCCCATTATCATTTCACTATGATTGTCAACTTGTTCATATACACGTTATTTGTATCAGTAGAAATGCATTAATCATTCTGCTCTTATCAGCTCCAATGTTGGCTGTAGGTGAAGACAGCAGAGTACAAGCAATGCAATAGTTACGGCAGGCATAACCACAAAAAAAAAAATAAATAAAAAATAAAAAAAAATAAAAATAAAAAAATAAATGCAATCTTCGCTGTAAAATTTTGTTCTCTAAGTATCATATTACAATTTCCCAACTGACTACAATTACCAGGTATATGACAATATTATTGGAATGTAACAGATAATGCAAAATATTTTCAACTAAGATATTGTAGACCTACATCCATTCAAGGGTCCTTAAAATTATTCTGGTATTATTAACCCTTTAAAGCTGCAATATTCGATTTGCATATTCGTGAAGAGTGTCCCTAAATGCAGCAATACGCTATGAGCGTATTGCCGACTTCAAAAATTCGGTAAAAATAAGCCCAATATGCGATATATTTGAGTCAAATTCTGGCAGAGAAAAAGGTCGGATATGTCACAATGGCAAACATTTGACAACACTGCTCTCAGTCAACCCTTCACTCCTGAGAGGCTGAAAGAGCTAGACTTTCTCAGTCTATGTTCACCAATTAGCCAGTAGTGTCGCCCTTGATCCAATTAAAGATGGTGGATTTATCAGCTGGACTACGGGTATGTGTATCTAATATACTTTATGATAGGGCTATAGATATTTAAATAATTTATGTTTACTATATGTACCGTATATAGTGCTAACAAATATCTGGAGGCATGAATATCTGGCTAGCCCTACGAGAGTCTCGTCATGTGACTCAGTGGTCTGGTTAAACTACGGTAATAAATACAAAAATAAAAAAAGGGCTAGCAAATATCTGTGTACTGTGTGAAGGCTTTGACAAAAACTGTAAAAAAAATGTTTGTCAACAGACGAATACCCATTGATGAATAGTCATATAAAATCAAATATTAGGAATAGGCACTTCTGATATTTTATATACTTGTCTTCTCACCACTATCTATACGCATCACCAATATTTCTATTTCTAATACACCTTCACAGAAAATAAATTGACAATAACAAATGCTACTGTACAGAGCTCTGAGTCCGAAGTCAGCGGGTGTATACTCTTCTGCCATTATATTAATATAAAAATAAATATCCATGATAGACAATTTCAATTTTAATTTTTGGAAAACGAAAGAAAAATACTAGTAATATCTTATATAAAAACCCAATGCAGTCGCTGAAAATTCGGAGATATAACGGGAAATAGGGAACTAATGTTGCAAAATATTATTATTATACAGAATTTCTTTTAACCCATTGGCTGCGGGAGGCGTTCCGGAACGCCATGTTGTATCTATCATAATAGACAGTATTTTAACTAACAATACAACAAAAGCATCATAAGCAGGCAATATAGCCCTAAAATACTCTTCAAGACAAGTATCTATGTGCAAAATGTAAACATACTGTAGATGATAACAAACACTACACCAACTCTACTCTGTTCACTGTAATTAGATGAACATTTGTCCTCCCTTTGCAGCTATTTTGTTGATGTTAGGTGCTGGAGTGCTGCACTACTGGCCTGGGTTCGAACCCTCGCTGGGGCATGACGCAAAATATTAATTTACTAATTGTCAATACTGTATTTTGTCACTTAGCTTCCCACAGCTTAGCATCCCAATTAAGGAAAAGCAAATTATTCACCTACATACATTGATGAGAGCATAGTTGTGCAATAAGCAACTTCAATATGGCAGCAATATTAACACAGTAGCCACATATCACTGGAAGACCACCACACCACAGTGTAGGAAGCAGTAAAAGACCCATTTCTTCATAAAAACTACATACAGCACTGGTACACAGAAATGTACACATAACAGCCAGACATGCAACTAAAGCAATGTGAGCAGTTGCAGCAATATACACACTGCAATTATATAGCATATGGCATAAAGCTAAATAATACACCATATAGCAAGCATTACTGTACTCAAAAGCTAAAGTAGTGCACAACTTCTCAATCTTTCCTTTACATATACAGTATATACAGTAGTACTAAAGTACTTCTGGAGAGAAGCTTGGCTATAGTCAACTTTCTGTTGTTATTATAATTGATCCTTTGTTAACTACTGTAATATCATTCTCATTTATCATCACTAAAATAATTGTTGTAGGACCATTCAGTAATTACCAAAAAAGAAATGCTAGACTTAAGGAATATACTGGTAGTAATGCATAAGTAGTAAGACTGATGTAATTACTGTAGACCAGAGGTGCCTATAGTCATTGTTCACCAACATCTTCAAGGGATCCATGATGTTGTATATCTTGCACTATAATGTACTGTTACCAAGACATGAGCCTAGGACAAATGCTGCAGAGAGCTGGGCGTATATAATCACCATAACAGGTTAGTACATAGTATTGATGAGAATTAATGATCTTGCCACACTTCTGACAACCTTACTTATAAAAGGATAAACTCGCCTTCATTCTATATATAAACCTGTGACAGTAATAAATCCTGTTACTCATTCACAGCACTTACCCCAGATTCTTGTCTTGGCAACTCTACTTCAACCACTGAATAACCTTTCAGTGAAGAATAGTTTACTCTCCCACTTGTTTTGGATCAAAAAAGGCTTCTACTGAAGCACGTTGGCAACTAATACAAATCTTAACCAATCACTTCTGATACAAGTGAATACTATTCAGTACATCATACTGTACCACCAAATATGTGAACACATAACTGGAAGGTAGAAAGAACCTAACAAAGCAACCACAATATGCATAAAAAAACAATGATAACAAAATTGTCAATAAAGATGATAGCTATGTACCAACTTTACCTGGATTGAAGTTAGCAATAACCAAAGTTGCCACGTGTGACTATCACTGCATACAGTACAAATATGCTTCATGAATTTCTAAAACAGTGTAGAAGATTGATTGGAATGAGCGGTAAACAAGCACATTAAACCTTTAAAAGCATTGCTCTTATGTAGTACAGTAAAATCTCTCTCTTATAAATTAATTGGTGTGAGAACTTCTCCAGAAGTGTAAAACACCTCGGTGGATCAGATTTTCACCTCTAATTATATAATTAGTTTGAACTTTATTCAAAAGACCAGGTTGATGTCTGAATATCAGGTGTCCATATAATTTTCTGTCTTCAAACATAGACGTAACTGTTTAGACCGAGTACATCAGACACTTACTTGGTCTTCGGACAAAGAGAACAAATGTCAGACCTAGTTTGAGAGTTGTTATGGTTTGGAAGCCCGGGGACCAAAAGAGAGAGAGAGAGGTGTGTGTGTGTGTGTGTGTGTGTGTGTGTGTGTGTGTGTGTGTGTGTGTGTGTGTGTGTGTGTGTGTGTGTGTGTGTGTGTGTGTGTGTGTGTGTGTGTGTGTGTGTGTGTGTGTGTGTGTGTGTGTGAACTGTGTGTGTGTGTGTGTGTGTGTGTGTGTGTGTGCGTGCGTGTGTGTGTGTGTGCTTATGTGTGTGTGTGTGTGTGTGTGGGTGGTGTGTGTGTGTGTGTGTGTGTGCGTTGGTCGGTGCTCCTTGTGTGTGTGTGTGTGTTGGTGCTCCTTGTGCGTGTGTGTGTGTGTGTGTGTGTGTGTGTGTGTGTGTGTGTGTGTGTGTTGTGTGTGTGTGTGTGTGTGTGTGTGTGTGTGTGTGTGTGTGTGTGTGTGTGTGTGTGTGTGTGTGTGTGTGTGTGTGTGTGTGTGTGTGTGTGTGTGTGTGTGTGTGTCAACATGCCAGATGCTGGGCTATCATATGCTAGTAAAACTCCACTTATCCATATATTATCAATGTGATGTAATTTGGGTGGAATTCTCACATATTTTTCTAAGAGTTTATGTATATATTAAATAATGTACAATACAATGTGTACATTCAAATCATTCAAATTGTATTCTTATTTACCAGCAACTGAAAATTTAAGATTGTGACCTTATTTACGGTAGCATTGCAAGATTAATGCACAATCTAATTGAGAAAATGAAAAGGTTATTATTACTGCAGTTATATAATTAATATTAAAACATTTCTGGGATCAAGGATTTCAGCAAAAATAAATGACTTAAGTATCAATCACATCAGGTAGAAATTAATATAATTAATTAGGCCTACTTCTTTAAATTAGCGTAAATCTGAGTAAGCCGTGGATAATGGGAGTTTTACTAAGCTTTATAACCAATCAATTCAGTTTATGTATGAAGAGGCAAGACATAATCATTGATCACAGCAATAAGGTATACTGTAAAGTACACCTATTATCTATTCATTATGATTAGGAAAAAGTCTCCACCACTAACCTCTATAACTAAATAATGACTATACTGTAGTAATCAAGCTAACATTTCTACCATTTGGGAAGAGTCAGTCAGAGTATAGGTATGTGGAAATATACAGCCAATTTGCTCAGCCCTTTTTGAGTTACAGAGGTTAGGGGTTAAGATTTTTGGCCTTGTCATAATGAATCAACTATAAGTACAGTATACAGTACAGTAATACATATAAACTTATAGGCTAATATACTGTAGATAACACTACACTAAGCATACTAAAACTAGAAATATTACTCAAAGTGTGATTCTACAATACCTTTAATACCTTCAAGATTGCATGAGAGAAGAAATAAGGAAATGGCATTCATATACAAAAGTTAAGAAACAGAAATATTTAATTGATTTTGTTGTATATTATGAAATCAATTAAATCCTTCATGTGAATCTGGAATTACTTTACATTTTTTTACTGGGAAATATATACTGTACAAAGAGGAAGGCATGTAAATAAATAGTTAGCACTGTATTGTAAAGGCGAGTCAAACAAGCAACTTTATAGGCTACTTGTATCAGAGCCTGGAATATCCTACAAATTATCAAATAATTTTGATGGATTTTTGTCGTTTAAGCTTATATTTAATAGGACTGTACACGATTAGTTAAAAAAAAAAATATATATATATATATATATACTGTATATATATATATATATATATATATATACTGTATATATATATATATATATATATATATATAAACTATTTTACTAGGCTGTAGTTTTGAATTCAATACTGTGGTTCCGATACATCCGCCGCTAAATTGCTCGTGGGCCCGGGTCTCTATGGGGTATGTGTCTGTGTATATAGTTATTACATACTGTACATACACACATGACATTAGTGTTGTCGTGTGTAAGCCTTGGTCACCCTAAAATGGCACTCTTGATTGCAGAGTCAAAGAAGGGAAACCCTAACTGCAACATTGCAGTTATGTGGAAGACCCTGGTTCAAACACCACTGTGCTATGTTTAGTTTGTTTTTCTGAATTTTTGTTTTCTTTTTCTTTTTTCCCTTCAAGAAAATCTTCTTTTGTCTCTACAAGTCCTATATGATTGTAAATAAGTGCCATGTGCACTTTTCTCTCATAATAATAATTAATCAAGATACATTTTATATAACAAGGTTTCATTGACTGGCACAAGCTTGGTACTCCTAACTACCTCTTGACAAAGGCCCTCTTATAACAAAGATTTATAATATGCTAATATTTCCAAAGATGATTGTTGATAAAAGTCTTGTGTGACAGGAGTGGAACAAGAGAAACTGATTACAGTGAGTCAAGGTTTATGTCAGGTATACAGTATATATGTAGAACACAATGTTATATTGTGCTATGTGTACTACTAGGAATATATCTACTGCAGTATAACTTATTCTCTGAAAGTGAGGAAAGTGGTCTTTTCACAATTTTTTGTTTTAATAAATTTTCTATTGCGCAAGCAGACAATATATATTGCTCTGGCAAAAGTGTAATTTTGGACTGACAAAATGTACAATAATAATAAAATAGATTAATGAGTCCACTGAACTGCAGAACTGATAGTAACAATTATGACAGCCCAACTTTCCTCACTTTACAATACCAATACTTCACACACGTTCAGTTACTTGATAGACATGAAAGAGAGTACTATTGTACAGTAAAAATTTTAGTAAAATTATGAAAAAATACAGCAAGTATGTACTGTAATGTTATTCTAATTGGACTACAAAGATAGAGAATAGATATATATATGTTAATTATTATTAGTTACAGGTTACCATGATAAAGAACTTCATCATATACACATTCACGTTTATTTTTCTGTAGCCATCATAAAGGTCCTTCCCCAAGCTGAATAAAATTTGGAAGTGTTAGCAAGAAACCATCCACCGAGTAATGAATATGACGCTATTGTATCGAAGGGGTTAAGGGGAGATGGGCTGTTTATCTGGCCCCCTTCTTCCTTGTGTTTAGCCCCATTAGTTTTTAGATTTGATGATGTTAGGCCCATTAGTTTGGCAATTTCAAGACCTTTCGCCCCATTTCTTTGTCAATATTAAGACATTTCGTGCTATTTAGGTATCAATTTTTTTTCCTGGCGAACGAAAGTGAGCCTGTAATTTTGGAAGAACCGGCCTTCGGCCAGGATATTTTTCTACCGAAAACTTTGCAAATTAATCTAGAAGGGGGATCTAATGGATGTTTTTTTAAGCTTGATGGAGGTCTAGGGAGGAAACTAATAACAAAATAAAAAGATACATAATTTATCAAATAAATACGCCCATCCCACCTTAAGCTGAAATCGTGGACCTACAATACAAAATTTAGTAGTTACTGTCTCTTTGAAATTTAGAACTATTAATTAATTCAAATTTAAATGTAAAACTTGTAAAACAAACAAACCACAAGTGTATATTGATAAGTTCTTGGTCACAGAAGAGAAGGAACAAAAAGCCTAATCATCACACATTATCAGTCTTATTCACATTACAAAACACCAAAATTAGTAATAACAATACTGTACAAATAAAACAAAGATTATATTTGTACACCAGAGAAAAAGAGTTAGATCAGTCTGCCATCTAATAAACCTTTGAATCTAAGAAAATAAACAGGTTCAATACCTTCCAGCAGCTAACAGTGGGTGAAAATGGAAAAACTTGAGACCAATGTTTACTATGAGTGGGAACATAAGGGACGAGACATAAAAAGTGGTTGCTAATGAGCTTGGCAAGATGTGCAAAATTAAATTATGAAATATTGTGGGTAGCTCAACTGTTAAACATATGATCTTGGTCAATATACATTTCAAACCTCTCCGGGAGGTCTGCGACCTGTGTCTCTTAGGTTGGGACCCCAAAATGGACCTGGGTCTCTGGGTCTTCTCCTGGGCGACCTAGATGTGTGAGAGTTTTTGTGTTTTGTTTTTGTGTTGTGTTGTACCTATTCGGGCTCTGTCTTGAGTCGGCCACCCCCAGCTGTGGGGTATGTGCCTGAGAATATACATACATTCATATGTATATGTGTGGTGGGTAGTCTATTGTGTGACAGCAGGGGTATGGTTGATGAGTGAAAAATATCTAATTCCTGGTTTATTAGGATTATAAATACTGTTGGCAGACTGACACAAACTTATTTCCCTAAAGACTGTACATGATGGAAAGACAAAGGACTCAAAGAGACACCAATACAACTAGAAGACAAACCTACAAAGATTATATGTACAAAAACAAAAATCACAAAAGAAGTTGATATACTATGGACATAGGACAAATTTGTCAGAAACTAAAATAATGAAGGAGAAAGAAAAGGATTGCGAAGAAAAAATGGAAAACTGTGACTTAAGAAACTGGAGAAAATATCTGAGAGTACCACCTAATGTCTGTTGAGGCAATAGAGAATCCTCATAGATGGAAGCAACCAACGAAGTACATCATCAACTAACCATTAAAAGTCATTCTGTCAATACAAATTAATAACAAAAAGTCAACTACAGTAATTCCTCACTTAAAGTTCTAGTCACTCAATCAGTTACTTGACTCAAAGAAAAGAAAAAACTCCACTTGAGTTTGGATAACTCAACACCATGAGAAACAATCAAGCAAGAGGATAAAAGATCAGACAGATAGGTTGAAGAAAGAGTAACAATGAGATTCAGAACAGCTCATCCATATCATACAAAGACTCCCTTATAATTGACCACTTACGAGTTTCGGTCTGTAAGTAAGTTTGGGCTGTAGACATCGATATTTTGTATAATTCTATCTATCTATCTATCTATCTATCTATATGCTCAGGCCCAATCCCCATTTTGGGGGTAGCCGACTCAAGACAGAGCAAGAACAGGGAAAACACAAAAACAACATAAAACAAAAAATAAACACAGATAAAAAACACAAACTCTCACACATCCAGGTCACCCAGGAGAAGACCCAGAGACCAGGGTTACCAAGGTCGCTCCAGCACTCCCCCGGCCCCTGACCACCCGGAGAGGTTCCGATCTCGGCAGGCAGACATGCAGCGGAGCCAAAGCCACAAGCCCTCCCACCACACTTCCAGGCACACCCTTCATATTAATAGTCTCCCCGGGCCAGGCGCCTGATGGACTATTATCTAGTCCAACTTGCGCCCGACCCCTTACTCCAAATTACCACGTGTTCACTCAACTATTCACAAGCATTCTCCATTCACTCCTGTCCACCACCACTTCCCCTGCCTGATCTATAGTCATTCCTCTATCATCCAAAGCCTTTCTTACACAGTCTCTCCATCTCAATGGGGGTCTTCCTGCCCTTCTATCTCCCCTTGTACCTGACTCACATATTCTCTTTGTAAGCCTTTCATCTCCCATTCGTTCAACATGACCATACCAGCTCAGCACCCTTCTGTCCACTCTGGCTAACAAATGTTCCTGCTGCCCCACTCTCCTACGTATCTCTTCATTCCTCAATCTGTCTCTACGAGTAACTCCACACATACTCCTCAAGCAGCTCATCTCCATCACATCCAGCCCTCTTTTCTCCTTTTTCTTGAGAGCCCATGTCTCAGCCCCATACATCACTATTGGCACAACAATTCCTTGATACAGTGCACTTTTTACTTTCACTCCGAGATTTCTCGTCTTCCACATACTTCCCATTGCTCCGAAAACCTTCCTTCCTTCACACACTCTGAAGTGAAGTATTTGTATAATTAAATTGTAAAAATTGAAAAATAAACAAACCAAAACTGGGATAACACAATATAAAGGCAAAAGAACTTATCAAAATCACTATTACCAGATAAATTAAAATGTAAAACTTGCAAACTAAACAAACCAAAACTGGGACAAAGACAATATAAAGTCAAATTAACTTATCAAAATCGCTATGTAGAATATGGTAGTAGAGCATAATTATATATAAATACATACAATCATATAAGGCAACTTTTGTATCCATCACGGCCAGACCTATGAGAGTTCCGTATGGAGCTCAGTGGTCTGGTTAATCTGCTCTACATAACTAACAAACACACATAATTATTGTATATCTGCTAAATATCGTTATTTATGGCTCCAACTTCTTTTAGCCTGAAACTTAGAAGTGGTCAATTGGCCACTTGCGAGTTTCGATCTATAAGGAAGTTGGAGCTGTAGACATCGATGGTGAATAGAAATGCAATAATAATGTAGGTTTCTGATGGCTAAAGAGTATGTAAAATTGGGTTTTATGTAAACTGATAAATGTAATGTACTACAACCGTATTTTAGCTGGCAATTCTGCTAAATATCAATGTATACAGCTCCAACTTCCTTATATTTCGATTTTGATAATTTAATTTGACTTTATATTGTCCTTGTCCCAATTTTGGTTTGTTTAGTTTGCAAGTTTTACATTTTAATAGAACGAAACTCACAAGTGGTCAATTGTCAGACAATAAAACAGTCTCCCAGGACAAACTCTTCTAAATCAACACAACTATAATCCAAGTCCCTACAAATTATATTGTGATTTATTTTTATGAATTATTGCTTCAATCAGATGCCTTAGTGTTGCATAAAAAAACAAAAAATTGGAAAAATATATACAGTACTGTAGATGTAAAATTATAATGTAAAACTTGTATATACTCTGGCAAACTTGCAACTACAATATTAAAAAAACATACTAATCATCAAAAAGAGTACTGCATGTTAACTGTACTAGTTATCAATAAAAGCCACTCTACCAAAGAAAAGTACAATAGGTCTTGCTTCCAAAGACCATCCCTGCTTCATACAACTAGAACTACAAAATACAAAATGCGACTAAGACCCAATCCTGCATCGGGTTGGGTTACTCCGGGTTGGGTTACTCCGGGTTGGCTATGCAGTTTATAGCTCAGATTTTGGTTGGACCTATTTATCCGCATGGCATTTTTCAGCTTGGTATCAAATTACGATCATAAATAAAACTTGTCATACTCATAGCCCACTTCTGATGATTCCCAAGAAGAACAAAGCTGATCAATCACTAGCCTCCGTCTTCGATGCACGCATAAAAGCCATAGTTTCCTTCCAAATGAGATCTGAAAATTGCTACCTTCCAAATGAGATCTGAAAATGGCTACTTCCAAATGAGATTGGAATATTACTACCTTCCAGAGAGAAAATAAAATGGGTTAAACAAGAGATAAAGTAAGAGGCTGAAAACCGAATGTTAAAAACAAATATATATAAATAAATTAAATAAAAAATAATAACAATAACAATAATAGAAAATTGGCCAACTATATACCTGTAACGTAGGAGGCGTAGCTGGTGTGGGTTGGGGCGGCACAATGTTCTCTTTGGCACTGTCCTCACGGCGCTGACGAGTACCGACACCACCGACGCCACGAGTCTTGGGAGTCAGGCCAAAGTGGGGGATACAGAAGAACTTCCCGCCATACCTACCCTCTCGGTCGTAAATGTAGTTGCCTGGTGCAAATAAAAACAACTGAATTAACCACCCCCTGAAAAACATAATCAATATGGTTAATTTTCTTAACCTAGCAGTTTTGCATTAGGACCCTCTGAGCTAAAGAACTCTACTTCAAGCTGATTGATTGGTGGTACTATTTAGTATATTTCTTGTGTATATTTTGCAACTGAAAATTGTTATTCAGATACAGTACATACCATAGGCAAAATAATTCAAAGTAAAGTTCTATGCTCCCTAGTTGTGGGAAATAAAGAACTTGTACCCCATGCCTTACCTCACACTCACAGATGTCCATATAGCAATTTTGATAAGTTATTTTGTGTTTATATTGTGTCGTCTCTGTTTTGGTTTGTTTGGTTTGCAAGTTTTACATTATAATTAAGTCTTTATATTGTGCCGTTCCTGTTTTGGTTTGTTTGTTTTGGGAGCTGGTATATATGATGGGTCATGCCTGGATGTGAGGTGGGCGGGCATTGTGGTGGTAAAGCTTCGCTGCGTGTCTACCTGCTGAGACCGGAACCTCTCCGGGAGGTCTGGGACATGGGAATCTTTTGCAGGAGACCCTAAATGGGCCTGGGTCTCTGGGTCTTCGCCTGGGCGACCTAGATATGCGCAATTTTTTTTTTCTTTTTTTGCTGTGATGCTTATGTTCGGGCTCTGTCTCGAGTCGGCCACCCCCAGCTATGGGGTATGTGCCTGAGTATAATTATACAGTACATACATACAATATATTTTAATTGTTTAGATAATTTCTATTTATCTATCTACAGTATATACTCAGTACATATTTTTTTTCTTTTTTTTTCAGCTGGGGCTGGCCGACTCGAGACAGAGCCCGAACAGGGATAACATAATACAACATCAACAAAAACACAAATTCACATACATCTACAGTAGGTCGCCCAGGAGAAGACCCAGAGACCAGGGATCACTAAGGGCACTCCAAGACTCCCCCGGCCCCCGACCTCCCGGAGAAGTTCCGGTCTCAGCAGGCAGACATGCAGCGGAGCACACCACAGTTACAGCCCACCACGCATCCAGGCGTACCCTTCATATATACCGGCTCCCCGGGCCAGGCGCCTGACTGAGACGGACTATTATCTAGTCCAACTGGCGCTCGAGCCCCTCTCCTAAACGACAGCGTTTTCACTCATCTATTCACTAGCATTCTCCATTCAATCCTATTTATTACCACTTTTCTTGCCTGATCTATAGTCATTCCTCTATCTCCCAACGCTTGTACTACACAATCTCTCCATCTAAATGGAGGTCTTCCTACACCCCTTACCTCCCCTTGTTTCTGACTCATATATTCTCTTTGTATGCCTTTCATCTGCCATTCGTTCAACATGTCCGTACATGATCATACATGTAATGTACAGTACTGTAATATAATACTGACCTAGCCTGAGGTTGGCAGCACAATAATCACACTTGAAACACTGTCGATGGAAGAACTTGCCCTCAGCACTGAGTCTCTCCACCAGGTAGACCCGGGAGTGGCAGAAGTGACACAGGTCCGACCCAGACGATGGCAGGGGCACCATCGGGCGACTCGGCTGAGGGAAATGGCCACAATTAGTAAAAATAATTAGTCCATTATCCTTATTTTCTTTTCACAGGCATTAAATGGGTAGGTGAAATACTGTTCTCTACTACAAAGAGATAGCAAATTAACTGAATTAATCAAACTATCTATAATTACTCAATAAGATAAGTCAAAATTGTAACTTCAACTGTGTCAAAAACCTGTCAAATACAAAAACAAAAAAACACAACCCTGGCAGTATTTTGACTTACCTGTCGTGGTACCAATACTTTCTCTGGCTCTGAGTTCTTGACTAACTTGGATGACAATTGTGAAGCCAGGTTTGAGACTTTGTTTTGGCCGCGGAGACCAGTATCTAACGTAGAGCCTTCCCGCAGCTTCATCTCCAGACGCTTCAGAGAGGAATCTATGTCGCGGTACTTGGCGATAGTCTCCTCATCCTCACCGTTCTCACGCAGACGACGCTCAATGTTGTGGAACTGTAAATGAGAGGCAAAATAGGAACTTTATTTATGCTTACACAGCACTCAATGTTGTGGAACTGTAGGAGGGAGGCTAAATAGGGACTTGATTAATGTTTACATAACACTCAATGTTGTGGAGCTGAAATGGGGAGGCAAAATAGGAACTTGATTTATTTTTACACTTTAACCCTTACACCAGCTTGGATATAGTTTCAGGGTTTCCTACCTTAAGGGGATCGTCCACCCCTTACTTAGAGTGTGTCACATATCTGAACATCTTCACCTTTCCCATTTCTTCTTAACTACAATATATTCACATACTATAATGATCTTGTAACATTCATAGCTTTACTCTTTGCTACATTCCCCATCAGCCATTCATATCTTTACTCTTTGCTACATTCCCCATCAGCTTTTGCTATCACATGCCACTCCAAACAGACACCAATCTTTGAACCAAACTGTGTAAATAAAATAGAGATGCGATGACTGTCCTGACCTTATCATCGTAGGCATCTCTGCTCCACTTGGGGACCTTCTCTCGACTCATCTGGGTCTCTGTGCCAAACTTGTTCGCGTGCATCTTCCTCTCAATGGCTGCCAGGTTCCAGTCGGACTTCTCTATCTTACCAATAGCTCGCACTAGGTCCTGCGGGGAGAAGAGAAACACTCAGTATGATTAACCCACGTCGCTCGGCCAGATTTCAACTTTCACGCCACTAGTATCTGGGGAGTTTTCATAATGTTCATATATTCATAACTCTGCAATGAAATGGCCTAACCTTGGTAAATTACATATCAAAATGCAGCACTCACAGTTTTCTTGAGAATGATGAAGACTAGAACACTCTATACCCAGTGGTTCTTACTTGATGGTTGAAATAATAGTACAGTACTGTATAGTTTTGGCACGTATCCTGGTGAATTATCGTAATTATCGTCTACTTAACCTATTCATATCTCTGTAATAATACTGCCTAGCCTAGGTAAATTATGTATCAGAATGCAGCACTCTGGGTTACCTTGCAAATGTCAAAGATTAGAATACTCTATACCAAGTGGTTCTCGTTTGATGATGAAAATACAAAGATAACTTTGGCCTACGTAGCATGTTTTTATTTGAACGTTTGGTCAGTATACAACTTCAGCTAGTAAACACTCGCGCATGTATGATTATTATTATTATTGATTATGTTGATTATTGACATATTTCACCAGTGGAACCAATCTTATATCACTGTACAGTACTTTCGTGCATGGGTTCAGACACCATTGGAATGTATTGATCGCTTGCCTGCGTGCCTGTAGCAGTCAGCCCAATGAAACAGAGTGGAGTTTGTTTACGTCATGGGTACGGCCCGCCTGACAATAACTTTCCTTGTGCCGATATTAATAGTCCTGTAATGGCTCCATACTTTTAACTGGACGCCTGGGAGGCGTGGTGCGAGCTCTGAGCATGCCTTTAAAACAATCCCCAGATTGGATGGGTTAATGTTACTTAATACTGTATGGTCATTATATGTATGAACTAGCAGCGATAAAAGAAATGGATAGCGTCTAATCTGACCTAATTTCTTCTCCTTCCTTAAAATTGGAGATACACAGATTAGTATTCCTTGTGCATGTTTGATTACCAGTAAACAAAAATTGACTATCTCTCACTGACCTTTGGCTTGTTGACGTGACCAGAGACGCCAGATATGGAAGTAAACTTGGCCTCCAACCCTTTCACCTTGTCGGAGAAATCCCCACTGGGTTCCAAAGCTCCCGCTCGACGCTCAACTCTCTCCTCACTTGTACCTCGTTCCTGGAGTGGGGTGCTCAAATTAGTATGGGTCAAGATACAGTATATACAACAATGAAGACGCATGATGACTGCTCAGATATTTGTTTTGTATATAACGCTAAACATACGTGATGAGTGTGCTCAGATATTTGGTTCGTATACAACACTGAAGATACGTGATGAAAGATATTTGTTTTGTATATAACACTGAAGATATATGATGATTGTATTCAGGTATTTGTTTTGCATGCAACTGAAGATATGTGATGATTTTTCTCAGATAATTGTTTTGTATACAACTGAAGATATGTGATGATTGTTCTCAGATCATTGTTTTGTAGACAACACTGAAGATATGTGATGATTGTGCTCAGATATTTGTTTTGTATACAACTGAAAATATGTGATGATTGAGCTCATATATTAGTTTCAATAAAAACATAACTGCTGTACTGAAGTTGGGGATAACTCTTTCTGTTTCCACAGCCACCTATGGGTGACCAGGGCTCACACATGCATCTATGTCTGTCGTGTGCATGTATCTATGCCTCCAAAAATATATTATTGATTTTTCCTAATGGAGTTGAGCATATCCTCTTCCGGAGTGTGTTCCTCCCTTGGTTAACTTCAAGTGTAGTCTCTTGCCTTAGAACTTGACCATGAAGGAACTACAATTTGTGGCTGGGATTGTATCAAGACTGTTGAGGAGTTGAATATTAATTCTAATAAACGGTATATACAGTATGTATAAACTAAAAAGGTATAGCTCAAATTATATATAGAGATCAAAATAAAGGGAATTCTGTAGATGGGTAGTAAGGACTGGTCTCCATGAACAAAAAAAAGGTAAAACAAAATATAGAGTATGGTACAGGATTTAGAAAAATCAAGGAAACATTGTCAATCAGTGTTATAAGTGAGACGATGTGACAAAGAAACCGTAAAATATATTAGGGTTAGGTGTCACAAGGTAAAACTATCTGAAACATATACTAATTACCAGTAAGCATTAATCAAAAGAACAAAATTATCAACATAGATATTAATAACACTACAAAAACATTGTATGGCAGAATATAGAATATTAAGTATCAATGCTAAAGTACAGTAGTACTGTACCTGTATAAGATCACAATTCATAGCAAACAAACTCAATCCTGTTATAATGCAGAACAAATAACATAAAAATAATTTAAATAGACTATCCTTAAACAAAATATAACTTGAAAGTACAAAAAAAACAATTATGATCAAACATATTACTCATAACAGTACAAACATCAAACAAACACAACTACTGTAGCTAATAACCACTGTTATATCTGTAGTATTACTAGTGATGTAGATGTTTTTTTTTCTTTTCGGGAAGGAAAACAAAAATAAAAAAATCGAACATATAGGTCGTCCAGGAGAAGACCAAGAGACCCAGGCCCATTTGGGATCCCCAGCAAGATTCCCAGGTCCCAGACCTCCAGGAGAGGTTCCGGTCTCAGCAGGCAGACACGCAGCGAAGCTTTACCACCACAATGCCCCCCCACCTCACATCCAGGCATGACCATTTATATACACTGGCTCCCCGGGCCAGGAATCTGACAGATGATTATCTAGTCCAACTGGCGCCCGACCCCCTCTCCCAACGACCGCGTTATCACTCATCTATTCACAAGCATTTTCCATGCATTCCTATTTATTACCATTTCTCTTGCCTATTCTACAGTTATCCCTCTATCTTCCAACGCTTGTACTGCACAATCTGTCGATCTAAACGGAAGTCTTCCTATCCCTCTACCTCCCCTTATATCAGACTCATTTACTCACTTTGCGAGACTTTCATCTCCCAGTACTGTACATTATATCAAGGAGATTACAAACTAATAATTAACTGTATGGTACATAATATGCTATGGATGGACTAGCCACCCTCCACTGTTGAAAAAATGTGCGAAGAAGATACAATACATAGAGCGCCTCAGAGTTGTCCCCCGTGGGAAGGACAACTCGTGCCACTGTATTCAAGGACTGTTTACATTATATTTATATATTTTTTTTCCTATGTGGATGAGGGAGACAAAAGGCAAAACTGCCTGTGATGAGTGCCAGGGCCAAAATTAAGGAATGTTTGAGTCAAAATGTCTGGACACACACAGTTTTAAGCATTTTTAGTCATAGGATGATGGAAAGATGGATTTAGGGAGAGCGTTCCAGAGCTCAGCTGTTGAATAGAGGAAAGATTGGGAGTATCGTTTCACTCTTGAGTTGGCGAGTTGCTCTGAGTAGGGGGTGGGATTGTGTTGCAAGACGGGTGCTACGTACCCTATGTAGAGGTGGTAAACACTGAGAGAGATAAAAAGGTGTCATCGTGTTAAAAGGGGTAATTACCTGAAGTATAAATACATACATATGTAACTGAGTGTCTGAGGTTCATACACTTAAATCGACACTGAATATGGTTGAGATTTGATAATTGAGTTACACCTCTTTCCTTCATGGATACCAAAGCTCCAAGTTAAAAGACACTTTCACTTCTTGCCACCTCTTCCAAAGCTAAACCCTCACACCTTCTCACCTACTAACTTAACATACTTGTTAGTAAAATATTAGCTCAAAACACACACTGTTTGCTATATAAGTTTCATATGCAGTTAACCTAAAGTTAATTTTAACACAGTTTTAATATAACACACAAAACATTTGGTTCTCTATATTAAGAGTCAGTGACCACATGAACCACACACCAAAATAAGTCTACCAAGAGAGAATACCAAGGAAATGGACAACAACTTATTGACCACACTTATTTTACCCAATGAATGTTTTTACTATAAACTTAAACTTTCATAAATACAATTCAATTTTCAACATAACTTTACTGAACCCACTATGAGAGGTGTTACTGTAAATGTACCGTTTATTTTTTACAATAGAGCCTTTAAGTATTAATTCTGTGAAATATATTGCATTGTAAATTGTCCAGTTCCTGTGTCCGCCTGGTGTTGGTGTTGGTCTTACAGGTCGTTGGTTGATCATCCTCTCTATGTCATGAGCGCGGTCTTTCATAGTGCGAGCAGTGTTCTTGCGGTACTCGGTGATCCCGTGGTCGTGGTCCCGATTGAACGCCGACTTAAACGGAACACTCAGACCACACTGTAACATCTGCATGGACCGTCGGAACCTCTCTACTTCCACCTGTCGTCGTTCTTGCTGTTTACGTTGGTACTCCAAACGGTTGGCCTCTATGTCTTCCTTACGCTTCTGTTCTTCCTCTTCCTCCTTCATAAGTATCAGTAATAATAGTGTCAAGCAAAGAGAGAGAGAATGAGAGAGAGAGAGAGAGAGAGAGAGAGAGAGAGAGAGAGAGAGAGAGAGAGAGAGAGAGAGAGAGAGAGAGAGAGAGAGAGAGAGAGAGAGAGAGAGAGAGAGAGAGAGAGAGAGAGAGAGAGAGAGAGAGAGAGAGAGAGAGAGAGAGAGAACGAGAGAACGAGAGAGTAGGATAACAAAATAAAGAGAATGATAGCATAAAAAATGAAAGAAACAGAGGAAGGAAATCTGGATAACTTAACCAATTATGTACTGGCGACGTCTTTTCTAATCTATTCTAGCTATATTTAGAATTTTGTGCAGCTTAAGGAGGATCTGTGGTAGTTAGAAGGTTTAAGTGAGATAGTTCGAAGCTTATTAATCGCTGGAGGCCCTTTTAAAGCTGAATAAAATCATCTGATAGTAGCCAGATTAAAGTTAAAAAGACGTTGCCGGTACAGAAGGGGTTAAAGAGGGCACCAAATCCGCCATCTACCAATTGCAAGGACTGTCAGAACCTCTACAATTCCAACTGTCGTCATTTTCATTGTTTACGTTGAACTAGAAGCTGTTGGCCTCAATGTCTTTCCTTTTTGTGCCTCTTCCTCCTCCTTTATAAATTAGTGCTACGGTAAGGCTACAAGAGAGAGAAGTAGGTCGGAGGTAGAATGATAGTATGCAAGATAGAAAAGAAAGAATTATTTAAGGCAATAGGAATAATAATGGTTGAAGAAAGGTAGGACGGATGACACAGAGGGAACACTGAGACCACACTGTAGCATCTGCATGAACCATCAGAATAGTTCTATTTCCACCTGTCATCGTTCTCACTATTTATGTTGGTACTCGTTTGGCCTGTATGTTTTCATATACAGTACTACATAAAATACGACTAGAACGGCACGCATACCGGTACATATACATAAAAATAAGTCACATAATTATACTGTACCAGTATACCTATAATTCTCAATAATGAAGAATATAATGTAGCCAGTACTTATAATAGTATACAGTACCAGATACCCAGGTGTATGACACCTTCAGATTCCAATGTTCATATTTAACTTTCAGAATAAAAGGGTTGATAAAATTCTCGATTAACATTTTGACTTTATCCCCCCGGTTAAGTATAACTGTCAGGTGGTAGCTAGAACCACAAAATATTGTCGCCTAACTGAAAAACATCAATATGAATGATAAATATAAATATCTAGACAAGAAAAGTATAACAATTAGGCAGATAAGGCTGAAACACAGATGAAATAAGACAAAATAATGTTAACGCCACAAGCCATTCTCACATGACTTTATATTGACTTTATATTGTCTTTGTCCCAGTTTTGTTTTGGTTTGTTTAGTTTGCAAGTTTTACATTTTAATATACTAAAGTTCTACCAATAACCATAATGAACACTTCCATTCTAATATTACTAGATATATAAAACATAATCTACATAGGCCTAATGTATAGATATAAAATATATATATATATATATATATATATATATATATATATATATATATATATATATATATATATCTATCTATCTATGTATCTATCTAATTACTCAGGCCCAATCCCCATTTTTACTATGTTTTTCTTTTCTTTTTCCCTCTTTCATATATACATATACAATGTATATATATATATATATATATATATATACTGTATATATATATATATACTGTATATATATATATATATATATATATATATATATATATATATATATATATATATACGTATACTGTATATATTCTATTTTTGTATTAGTTTACCCAGACCACATGAATCCATACTATAACTCTCAAAGGGTTTACCATTATCACTTATGAAGCCATACTAGTGATAGTAGGACTGGTGTAAGTATTGATCTTATAGTGGGGTTCCCAGATCCTCAGTCATTTCGAATTGATGCAAAAGTTTGCTTTTCGGTACAAATTTAAAGCTAAGGGTCTCTAGAACAATATTGGTCCGAGTGTACAAGGATTAGACCCAATTTGGAGTCTGAGGGGTGTGGGGGGTTGGTGGGGGGGGTTTTGACCCCCGCGGGCATACGCGAAATATGAAAACTGCTATAAGTCTTGAACGAATTATCCAATCTGAACATATGAGGTACCTATGGCTTCAGGAGGACGAGTACCAACTTCTTGTTCAACCATATTGTCCATAAAAACTATTTTTTTGGCCGATATCGGTGTATATCCATGAAAAGGAAATGTTTTGGGATGTCATTTTTAATTGGCTAAATGTGTGTCTTACAGTTTATCTCTTGTCTTTCCAGGTTCGTGAGGATATGGCTGGGATTACGAAATGGGAGTTGTGTGTTCTCTGCCAAAAACAAACTAAAGAAGGACTTGTCTGTCCTCTTGCGAACCCGGTCTCTGCTCGAAAAGAGGGGGCGTACAAAGACATCACCAGTCTTGCAAGTAAATTTAGAGAAGTTGGTGCTGCACCCCACCCAGACATAGACCTTCCAGATGAAGAGTCCATGCAGAAGAATAATGCATCCTGGCACAAGTCATGTCGCCAGCTGTACAAGGCATCAGCACTTGACCGTGCCAAAGAGCGTTTTTCCCGAGGATGTCCTGCAAGAAAAAGACCCAGGCGGACCAGTGCTGATATCAATCGTCAGTTGTGTATCTTCTGCGGTGGTGAAACACATGCAGCAGACCATTCATTCCAGAAGCTTACTCTCACCAAAGAGATTCATGACAAGGCAGTCATACTGGGAGAGGATCGTATCGTAGCACTCCTTGCAGAAGGCGATCTGGTCGCCATTGAAGCCAAGTACCATCGGAATTGCTACACTGGATTCACCCGCCGTTATGATGCGCTTTGCAAACAAGGCAATGCAATCGAAAACATTGACATTACAGCTGAAAATGAACTGCTCCAAATCATAAAGGAAGAAGTCGCTGGAGGTCGTACAGTGTTTGCACTGCAAGATTTGACGGATATGATGCAGGAGAGATTAGAACAACATGGAATCCAGAAGAGCATAAACAGGACGCGCCTAAAGGAAAGAGTGCTCGAACACTTCCCGAATCTGACAGAGGAGAAAGGTATCCGAGATCGCATTTTCCTAATTTGTTCAAAGACGGCAAGGAAGATCATATCAGATGCAACTCAAACCGCAGAGGAAGAATCACGTACATTACTATTGGCAGCATCTATTCTCCGTAAAGCTGTTTTGGATCATGACACTCCTTTCAGTTTTGATGGTTTATTTCCCAATGGTTGTGAGGAATTATCTGTTCCACAGCGTATGAAGTATTTCTTCCGTCAACTCCTCGCAGGACCAAAATCATCGCCAGCGCAAGACAATTCCAGGAACATCCTCTGCGTAAGTCAGGTTGCCATGCTCAATGACTTCTTTTTCTGCGAACATGCATTGTGAACCTCCATTGCAGTGTTCTTGGCCCTCAAATTGCATTCCCAAACACGAAGCAAGAAGTTGGTGCAACTACTACACGAGTATTGTCTGAGTGTGTCATATAAGAAAGTCCTCACTATTGAAGTTAGCTTAACGCAAGCAATCTCTGACCAAATTATGGACAATAATGATATTGTCTGTCCTACGAATCTACATCAGAATATCTTCACGGCTGCTGCTCTTGACAATCTGGATCATAACCCTACATCCAGAACAGCGAGCTCATCTTTCCATGGTACTGGAATTTCAATTTTTCAGTTTCCTTCATCAGAAAAGCCTGGGGTGAGCCAAGAACCGTTACGCATTGACCCACAGACAAGAGGAGCAGTCTGTAGTGGACCCATCCTGCCTCGTTCGTACACATTTGTATCACCTGTGGGTCGAAATCTTGTCATCCAACCTCCAGTAAAAGGCATGCAGCCAGTGTCAACTAGTTCATTCGGTGAGGAAAAACAGCACGAAGAGGAATGGATGACTGCAGTACATGATACCCAACGTGGATTCTGAGACAGAAATACTTACCCCAGTGATGTGGTCTTCATTCCATGCATCTCGATCTGATGCTGTTGGACAAGCACAGAAATGCATTGAAGCACTCTTACCACTTTTTCACGAGAAAGCAGCTACTCCAGAAATGATTCGACATGGGATGGAATTAGTGAAAAAGATAACTGAACACCTCAACCCACAACAAATCCCTGTGCTGGTAGTGGATCAACCACTTTATGACATTGCAAAGAAAATACAATGGACCTTCCCTGAAATTTTTGGGGAAGACAAGTTTGTGGTGATGCTTGGAGGGCTCCACATTGAAATGGCTTTGTGGAACACCATGGAAGATCTCTTGCATGGGTCTGGTTGGCCTGAAATCCTGAAAGAAGGTGGACTAGTGAAGACAGAAGCAGCAGCCACATCTTTTCTGAAAGCATCCAATGTTGTTGTTGTCGTTGTTGCTGTTCCCCAGGCTGCCTGGCCGAACAGCCCCAAGGCCCCGAGCAAGACCAAGGCCATAACCGAGCGCCCCCTCAGAACCCTCCCTGCCTACCACAATAAAGCCTGGGTGACCGAAGCCACTCCATGGCGGGGAGCTGAGGAGGGTGCGGAAACGCCCGGGAAACCAAAGACCCACCCAGGGCCCTGTGCCCCTCAGCAATTATGAAGAGAAAGTTGAGGGGCAAAGGAAAAATGTGACGCTTTGGCTTCCAATCTTGGTAGATTGGGAGGTCAATCCACGGAAGAGACGCCGTCACTTGAGATTTAGAAAATATATAAGTAAAAGGAACAGTCATATTAAGCTATGGGTATGGCAGAGAGCACTCAGTTCTCACTCTGATAGACCAGCCCATCACCACATGACTAGAAACCAATCCTCTCAGCATCAGCTAGGAAAGACCCTAGAAAGCCACCTTTGGCGGGGGGATAGCTCCCCTATTTCAACCCCTTTCAGGGTTGGGCACCCACCCAGCATCCAATGTAATGATGCTATGGGCGTATCTTGTTCTCATTACAGCATCCAATGTAATGAGAACAAGATACGCCCATCAAGTTACTGTTGTGGTACTCGACCAGCTTCTGAAGCGTGCTTATGAGGACAGCGGAACCAAGGAGGCCTTTAAGGATTGGGTCTTGGCAGCTTCTCAGGAGAGCCCAACAATAGCATTCTGGCTGCTCGTACACAAGTATCAACAAATCATACTAAATGTTCATCCGGTCACATCGGGAAAGAAAGTTTGAACTCATGGTCGCTACTCTACGGAAGCTGGTACCTTTGTTCTTTGCTCTGGATCACCAGAATTACGCGTTTTATCTGTTGTTTCTGTCAGACGCGAATCTAATTTTCTGATTATCAATTTATGATGGCCTAATGGTAAATGGTAATGGTCATTAAACGCGGTGTTCAAGCAGATTTGCAAGCCTATGTTCACCAAGTGCTACCTGTGTTTGACCATGTACATACATACATACATAAAATTTTAAGACTGAGTGTTCCACACATAAGTGCAGTTTCAGTCTCTTGTCCTAATGGCGGCATTCCAGGCAACCCTGTTAAGGGCTGCTTCACTTGTCAAGTTCTTGGATTTGAGATCGGCGCGTATAGTCCGATCCCAGGTCTTCCTCGGTCCACCCCTTGGTGCAGCTCCCTCCACAATCACAGACCTGCATTTTTTCACCCAATTTTGTTCATCCATTCTCTCCACATGTCCATACCATCCCAGTCTACTTGTACGCATCACCTCGCTAATACTCTTTATACCTAAACGTCTCCTCAGCTCAACATTTGTTATTCTATCCTGTAGCCTGGCCCCACACATCCATCTCACCATTCTCATCTCATTACGCTCCATTCTGTTGACATCCTCTACTTTAACGGCCCATGTTTCTGAGGCATACGTCATTGCACTTCTAACACATGAGGCATACACCTTTCCCTTCAGGGGGAGAGGCATTCTTTTCATGGTCAGGATTGGCATCAATTCTCTGAACTTCCCCCAGCCACACCTAATTCTAGCAACAGTGGCAGCCTCAGCCCCACCACCGGCAGAGATGGTATATCCTAGGTAACAAAACTTGTTCACCAGCTCCAAAGACTCATTTCCAAAATTCACAGCCACAGGATCATCACTTAACACAAGCTCGCCTTTGCACACTACGCACTCAAATTTCTCTATTTCTGACTTATCCTTCGGCAGGGGCCCCTTTATTCTACTACAGCGCTTACTCCCATGGTGTACCCAACATCGACAGATGCTACATTGAATTGAGTTAACGCCCACTCCCTTTCCACACACTGCACATGGGTATGCACCGCTCTTTTCCACATTGCCTCGTCTCAAACTACAATGCATAACCTTGGTTTTGTTAATATTGACTCTTAAACCCTTGCTCGCCATGCCCTCTCTCCACTCTCTGAATTTGGCCTCGGCATCCTGCATACTGTCAGCTATTAGGACTAAATCGTCTGCATAAAACAGTTCCAACGGGAGTCCGCCTCTAAAAATTCTAGACAGCGCCTCCAAGACCATAATAAAGAGGAGGGGGCTTAACACTGAACCCTGATGGACTCCAACACGGACTGCGAACTCATCACTCAGTACACCCTTCACCCTCACCGAACTTCGCGAATCCTCATACATCTTCATTATCACACGCACCAGCCACTCTTCCACACCAAGTTTCCTCATAGCCCACTGTACATCTCTAGGTACCCTATCAAAGGCCTTCTCCAGGTCCACAAACACAAAGTAAAGATCCCTGCCTTTTAGTAAGTATCTTTCCTGTATCTGCCTGACTATGAAGATAGCATCGGTTGTACCACGTCCTGGCATAAAACCAAACTGCATATCATCAATAGAGATGCTTTGCCTGATCAAACCCTCAAGGACTCTCTCACAGACCTTCATGATTTGGTCAAGCATTTTCAGGCCCCTATAATTTCCTCTATCTAGCGCATCCCCTTTTCCTTTGTATATATTTACTATTACACTTTTGAGCCAATCCTCTGGGATTTCCTCATCTTTAATAATGGTGTTTATCAACTCAGTGACTAAGTTTACACCAATCTCCCCTGAGGCTTTTATCATCTCAGCGACAATGTCGGAGCAACCTGGAGCTTTACCGTCCTTCATTTTATTGATTGCGTCGCTCACTACAGCTGGTGCTATCAAAGGAGGGGGCCCAGATATTGGTTTTTCGATACTAAGCTGTTCCTTATCCCATTCAAACTCTACATTTAGCAATCGTTCATAGTGTACCTTCCATGCTTCTCTAATTTCATTTTCTGCATACACAATCTTCCCATTATCATCTCTAACACACTGTTCACCTATAATATCCCTACTGTCATTTTTAACTCGCCTAGCTAGGTTGAAGATCCCATTGGGATTGTCAGTGTTACACACTTGTTCGAGGACCAGGTCCTTAATGCGATTTTTAGCATTGTAAATAACTCTTTTGGCAGTTCGTTTAGCTGCCTGGTATTCCTCCCTGCTGCCACCTTTCTTCCATGCTTTGAAGCATCTCCTTTTCTCTTTCACAGCATGTTCTACCTCCTCGTTCCACCACCAATGTAATGATAAATAAAACAATTCAGTATTATATTTTAATTGTGTCCAAGTATCACTGAGAAATATCAAAAACATATATCTTTGTGTTATGGATATACACCGATCTCGGCAAATTGTTTGCTTCTATGGACAATATGGTCGGATAAGAAGTTGCTACTCATCCTCTTGAAGCCATAGGTACCTCACATGTTCAGATTGGATAATCCGTTCACAAGTTATAGCAGTTTTCATATTTTGTGTATGCTCGCGGGTGGTCAAAACACCCCCCACCAAACCCCCCAGACTCCAAATTGGGTATAATCCTTGTACACTCGGACCAATATTGTTCTAGAGACCCTTAGCTTTAAATTGGTACCGAAAAGCAAACTTTTGCATCAATTTGAACTGAAAAGGGAAATTTACCCATGACCGGCACCCCACCATTAGGAGTATAATGGCTTCACTCAACTTTTATTCTGCCTATCAATACATTATTTTATACAACTTAAGGAACTGTGAAAGACAAAACTATAACATACGAGCCTTCACTCCTTTGATATCTAGGCCATTCATAAGATGAATAAAAGCATTTAGAAAAAGGAAAAGACGATAAAAGTCAAAGGTTAAACAAATAAAAATGTACATTGCACAGATAAGTATGCTCATAACTGCAATTTTAAGTTACTATCACTGTTCCTTACTCCTGGTGTTGCTAATAGCTTGTGACTACCTGTAATATTATTTGCTTCATGTAGTAGACATATATAAAGTTTATGTCCCTCTCTCTAGATTTCACACAGATTATCATCCAGGTTTTGGCTGTACATCAAGTTGTAAAAGGGACAAAGACCATAAATGAAACTGTTGTTACCTCAGGTGAGAGAACTCTGTCGCTGCGTCTTTTCTTGTTACGTTTGAGAGGGTCGCCGCCTCTTTCACCCCAGTCCCCGGTCTCTCCCCTCACTCCTCCTCCCATCACCATACCTTCCTCCATCACTCGACACGTCATGCGGCCGTCATCCCTGCAGATAAACAAAACCATCATAGTTAGATTAGGTATTTTGTTTATAGTTCTTTACCAAACTTGACAATACCCCACACATTGAACTTAACCCTCTCACCACGGAAGGGCTCTTGAACGCCCATAAAAAAGCATATAACCGGTACCCGGAAGGCCTCTTGAACGCCCAGTGGTTGAAAGCCTGTGAGCTTCGTGTGCGAGGCGTCGGTCCGACGCATGTAAACAACAGCCGGGTGGACCGACGCCCCGCATCTCCGGCCACAAGAAGGAGAGCGTCGCTTGTTCGTGTGTGCCTGTATGTTGTTGTTAATTATCGAAAAGTGGTGTAAAGTGGCTGTTTTGGCCATAAAGTTATCTCCAATGAAATCATCATCACAGCTCAACCAGTTGACTTAGAGAGTTCTACTTAATGCCATTCTACAGGTAAATAACACAGCTACGCTTGGGGATGCGCGGGAATGCGGGAAGCAGTCTGATTAACGAATATACGGTAGCCTAGCCTAGACGTTTTTCGGCCAAAACACCCGGGTTTCGAGGAATATATATATAATACATAGCCGGGGCTGGAGGGTTAAACCAAGAAATATTGACTGAATGAATATATAAACATCATGAGGAGGAGCACTCTATCGACACAAGGATCTAGTTCAGTTCACTTAACTTTATTTTGTCTATTTATAATTTTGTAATATAGTGCATACAAAGGTGGACGTTATACTGGTACAGACCTTCTCTTTCTGGCAGGAGGAGCTGGTTGTGATGTGTTGGTGAGATTCTTGAGTACTTCCACCTCCTCTCCTCCTTCTTCATCAATAGCTTCTTCATTCTCCTCCTCCACCTCCATCTTCTTAGTGGTTATCCTCGCCGGTCTTCCTGTCTTACCCATCTCCAACTCTGATGCATCCTGGACAGTGAAAGAAAATGCTATCATCATCATCATCATGTTAATGTCATGATCATATAAAATACTGTAATGCTTCTTGGAAAATCAATATATGTGTTTTTGTTATCACCATTAAGATATAGTATTAAGGATGCCCTCTCTGGGCTTAATATTAAGAAGGTTTACGGACCACATGGTAATCCTCCTGTTGTACTAAAAACTGTACTTCCGTACTTGCTCCCAGCCTAGGCAAGCTCTTTCGTCTCTGTCTTTCCTCCAACATATTCCCTTCTTGGTGGAAGTTTTCTCTCATTCAACATCATTCACCCCAAAGAAGGGTGACCGCTCTAAATCCTCCAACTATCGTCCAATTGCTCTCATGTCTTGCATCTCTAAAGTTAGTTATATTTATTTTTAATTCAAAATTTCTCAAGCATTTGTCTCCAATAATATTTCAGATCGCCAGTATGGTTTCCTTCAGGGACGCTCTACTGGTGATCTTCTTTCTTACCTTACTAACTCTTGGTCATCCTCCCTTCGAGACTTCAATGAGAGCTTTTCTATTGCGCTAGACATATTGAAAGCCTTCAATAGAGTCTGGCATAAATTACTTATTTCAAAACTACCCTCCTTCGGCTTCTATCCCTCGATCATGTGCCTTTATATCTAATTTCCTTTCTGGCCGTTCCGTAGCAGTGCTTGGCCGATGCCATATACTATAATTAGTGTGCCTAGACCTTCTGCAGATCATCTTCAAGATATTTGAACCTGGGACACCACATACAGAACAGTAAGGACTAGGCCCTATTGCAGAGATATGTTAAAAGATCTTACTTAAAGGTTCAGCGATCTCCTCCTTGACATTTTGTAGAATTCGAAGGTGGCGCTTTTCTGGGTCTGGTGATTTGTTGGGGTCCAGATTGTTTAATCCGCTTATAAAGTCCTTTACCGATATATTGAGATTATTGACAAGTTATAGTTGAGTCGTAATTGTAAAAGCTTTAGGGGTTGGTGCAGCTTATCTCAGCAACAACAACAACTTCTTTTTCGTACAGTAGCTTTTTCTTACTTGTTCTAATCAATTTTTTGATATTTCTTCTACTGCTGTTGTACTCAATCGTTTCATTACTGAAACAGGGTTAATTTTCTGTAGTAGTAGGAGTAGGAGAGAGAGAGAGAGAGAGAGAGAGAGAGAGAGAGAGAGAGAGAGAGAGAGAGAGAGAGAGAGAGAGCGAGAGAGAGAGAGAGCGAGAGAGAGAGAGAGCGAGAGAGAGAGAGAGCGAGAGAGAGAGCGAGAGAGAGAGCGAGAGCGAGAGAGAGAGCGAGAGAGCGAGAGAGAGAGCGAGAGCGAGAGAGAGAGCGAGAGCGAGAGAGAGAGCGAGAGAGAGCGAGAGAGAGCGAGAGAGAGCGAGAGAGAGAGAGCGAGAGAGAGCGAGAGCGAGAGCGAGAGAGAGCGAGAGAGCGAGAGAGAGCGAGAGAGCGAGAGAGAGCGAGAGAGCGAGAGAGAGCGAGAGCGAGAGCGAGAGATTGAAAAACAAAAATGGGAAAGGGGAAAGGGAAAAGAAGATAAGTCACTGACCATTTTGGGATACTTGAGATGAGGTATTTCCCCTCTGAAGACGTCATAGATCTGCGAGAGGTAGGAGATCATACTGAGCTTGTCCGGCACCTCACAATCAGACATCTCCGCACCAGTCATCACCTGCAACATAAAACATCAATAATATGGTACCGCACGTCGATATAAGAGATTTAACACTACAGTATCTGGTCTGGCGTTTTATGGGTTATTATAATATTTTGTTTAATTATTATTGCGGATATTGCTTGTTTTTGCCTAGGCTAACAAAAATGTCTTCCCAGACTTCCTTCATACCAACAAATGCCCACCCAGCCCCCTATCAACCTAAATTTGCATATTTTTCATAGAAAAATGTCTCAGCCAAAGGTGGATTTATATTTAAGTAGCAGGCTCAGTATCGCTCGCCCAGAAAAAATTTGACACCTGAATGGGGTGAAACATATTATCGCCAAACTAATAGGGTGAAACGTCTTAAAATTTCCAAACTAATGGAGCATATTGCACTTTCAGAGTCCATGATAATTAACTAATTTCTCTTGGCAGAAGTCCTCTCATCCTGCTACAATTCTTAAGTACCTAATCAAAACAAACACTAACTGAAAACTAAATCAATTAAATCCCCTTTTACTGTCAGGCCATGTTCAAACCCGTCGCTGCGACCCTGGCTTGTACGCACTAAGATACTCGTTGTGTAAATGGCATTTTTTCGGTGAAGCGATTTTATAATTTTATTGTTGATAATGTCATATATATATATTGTGGCATTGTTATCATTACTAGTCTGTCACTTTTGTATGAATGTATGTACAGTATATACTCAAGCACATACCCCATTGCTGGGGGTGGCCAACTTGAGACAGAGCCCGAACAGAAATCTGTAAAGTTCCAATTCTTAGGGTCCGGGACCACTTTCGCGTTCCCTCGTCCCTTTCTCTGTATTATCATTTGTTATACATTGTTTCACTTTCACTTAGATATAGGTTACATACATACATACATACATACATACATACATACATACATACATACATACATACATACAAGTTTAATGATTGTAGCAAGGACGTTGTGGGTGAACGATGTATAAACAATGACAGCGGTATGGCTGTTTACTCAGAAAACTACATATGGAGTTTGAATGGAATAGAGAACAGCTCAGCACTGCAGTCCCAGTACAAAGCCTTTGATAGGGTATCATGCCGTTAAAAGTCCTATAGATATAATGAAGTATGGGAAAGCCACTGGGAGTAATAAATACTGTAGGTGATTATGTATTTCATAATCACATTTTAGAGGTGTCACATTCACAGGCAATTTATGTCACTGTCACTTGCAACCATTGTAATAATCATTAGGGTGTCACTGTGAAACTGTGAGCTCAAATTGGGAACAGTACTATGTTTGCCAACTTTACAACTACAGTACTATACAGGTCTCCCTCGATTTACGATTGGGTTACTTTCCTGAAAACCCAATCTTAAATGGAAAAATCGTATAGCAAGCCCTAAAATTAATGAGGTGAATGGGGATGCGTTATCGGACCAGCCAAAACCCAAACCCAAACACATAAAAACCTATAATTATATCGTAAATTGGGGCATTGGATAGTGAGGGAGACCTGTACATGAAACTTCTTTAGGTCACCCCCATACCGAAAACTTAGCATGCACGCTATTCAAAGGCTCTATACAGTATACTGTAGTGGTGCCTCATAATATGAGGCCATACGGAGTCCGTGGTGCAAACACGGTGTGACCTCATATGAGGCCATCCGGGTCTGAAGGGTTAAATAATTTAGTACCTTATCAAAGGCCTTCTCAAGGTCTACAAATACAAGAATTGAAAAAATATTGTGGAGCACTTACCGGGGGAATACCAAACTCTCGTTCTAGTGTGTCAAAGGCCAGTTGGTTGTTAGCGGCGGCAGCAGCTGGTGACAGGCCCTCAAAGTCTATTAGGTCTGGTCGATACCGGTGGATGATTGCACATAACGCTCGACCATCCTGAGAAAGATTACATATCTAGGTCACAAAAATGTAGTAATTTTATAGAAATCAATAATTCAACCAATGGAGCCTGGGTGTCTTTTGTAAAGGATAGTCAGAGGTATGCATCCCAGTCTGGGTGTCCTTTCTAAAGGATGCAGCTATTTTTGAGTTTTAAACAGTGTGCTCAAGGCGTCAGTTGTTGTCAGGGCGGGTGATACCGCTAACACACACCAGGCTCAGTCTTCGTTCTGCCACGGTGATGCAAGCATAGCCGTTTCTAAGGCATCTGAACCCATGTACAGTGACATACGACTGGTTACAATGGTGAAATAGATCAATATACATACAGGGTACATGATGTTATGAAAATAATGACGATAACATGTGCGTTTTATTTATTTCATAATGATATTTGGCTAAATCTTCTATGCATTATTTCCACACAAAAATTTTGAGAAGTTCTTTAGTCTTTATATCGGTGCAGGTCTTGTTTTTTTTTTTGTTTTTTTTTTTTTTGTAAATACTAACAAAAATCACCTACCAGAAGCAATCGGAATAGTAACAAGCCAGCCCTATGGGAGCTCTTTTGGGGAGCTCATTGGTTTGAAAAAAAAAAAGAGCAACAAGACAAAGTCGTAGTGCAGGCAAGGGTTCGGACACAGCTACTCCGTGGCGTGATTCTTGCGGAAAAGTTTCTTCCATTCATCACATCACAAAAGAACCACTTGATGTAGGGGATTCTACTCTTCGATATTCTCAAGACGAAGGTTTGTGCTACATTTAAACATATCTACTGTATGCTGGTTAGGCCATTCCATTGGAGATATTAAGCATTGAAGAACATAAAAAAAAACATCATAATAACCCACAATTTAGTGTTAACAACGATCATCCTTCAGTCAGCTAGAAAGAAATAATCATACAGACCAGGCAAAAGACAAGAGTGATAATATGGTAGGAGAGATGAAGTGTGGACCATAATAATTGTAGTATGGTGGTGAACTGACCTTGAATGATGTGGTCATGTCAACAAGATGGACGGTGGAGTACAGCGCCACCTGCTTCTTACACCATAACAACAATGTGTCCGGGTGGATCAGGGAATCTGACAAAAACAAAACATATTATAACAAAAATATCTATCTATCTATCTAAATACTCAGGCACATACCCTTTTTTTTTTTTTTAGGATTATATATTGTTCCATTAAATATCAATAAATCAGCTGATAAAGGATTCAAAACCTTGCGACATGCATAATTGTGTCCGAATTGACAAAAATACACAAAATTCCAAATTATGCGAGTGCGGGCGGGCTCAGATCTACCTGTGTTAACCCCTTTTCTGCTCAGTCTGAATAAATATTTGTGTATTTTATAACTCTTAATCTACAACTACATCTACAATGTAACATGTAACTGTCCAATAAAACATATAGGCTAACACATCTTTACTTGGACAAAAACAAGCACAGACTGGTGATTCGCACTCACGTGTTGTGTATTGTTGTTTATGTGTCGCTATGCCGGCAGCTAATATACATCTATCTATCTATCTATAGGCCTATACTCAGGCCCAATCCCCACTTTATATATACATCTATCTATCTATCTATAGGCCTATACTCAGGCCCAATCCCCACTTTTCCTAATTTACTCCCCTAGACAGGTTGCCGACCAAGGCTGACGAGTACCATCCAAACGGATTTTTAAAAGGTTGTCTTCCCTAGATGGGTTGCCAACCAAGGCTAACGAATCTATTATATATATATATATATAATAACCAATAATATATATACTTCAATAAAATTTCCAAGGTTTACAGTTTAATGAAGCTTTCTTTGGCCTTTACTATTATTAGCATAAATTATTAATTCCTCATAAAATATTACCGGTAATGTATATTAACCCACCAGACCCGGTTGGGCTCTGAGGCACCCATAACAAACGCAGCCCGCGGACCCCGGAAGGGCTCTGAGGCTCTAGCAGCTTGAAAGCCTGTAAGCTTGTTTTGAAAGGCGTCCGTCCGACGCATATAAACACAGTCGGTTGGACCGACGCCGCGCACCTCCGAGCACAAGAAGGAGAGGCGTAGTTTGTTCTTGTGTGGCTGTATGTTGACGTTTTAAGTAGTGAAAAGTGGCTAATACTGTATAGCTGACATCGCCACAAAGTTCTCTCCACGGAAATTGTCATCACAACTGAACCAGTTGACTTAGAGAGCTCTACTCAACGCCATTCTACAGGTACGAAACACATCTACGCTTGGGGATGCACGGGAATGCGGAAGCAGTCAAAATAACAAAGATACGGTAGCCTAGGCGAGACGTTTTTTTCGGCCAAATCCCCCGGGTTTCGGGGAATATTTATAGAATACATAGCCGAGGCTGGAGGGTTAATACATGGTCAAGTAATTTATAACGGTATTCTATTACATAAACAAAAGCGTCAGAGCCGCCACCCCTTCGGGGATCACGGCGTCAGGCAATAGATAGATAATATCAATCTGTTGTCTATCATTACAGATTAACTTGCTCATGTAGTAATGTACACCCTATGTGGTGGATTGTGTTCTTTTATTTATAAATTATTGTTTCCACATAGCGATTTTGATAAGTTGTTTTGACTTTTTATTGTCTTTGTCCCAGTTTTGGTTTGCTTTGCAAGTTTTAAATTTTAATTTAACTTAAGCGTTGTTTCCACATAGTGATTTGTATTAGTTGTTTTTTCTTTTTACTGTGTTCGTATAAGTTTTGGTTTGTTTATTTTGCAAGTTTTACAATATAATATACTACTGTTTAACATAGAGCATATACACAGATGTGCATGTACATATTTTTTACCACCGTGCACTCCCTGCTCAATAGCTTTGCTAGGGTGGGTGTCCTGATGTATCAGGGACTTCAGTGAACAGTTGTCACAGATTGCTAGACCATGCCGTCTACCACAGCACTGGTGTCTGCCAAATAGCCCACTGGCTGGCCCGAGACTCGAACCCTCAACCTCACGGTTTGCAGGCGAGTGTTCTACCAACCGTGCTACGGCCTGTAGCTGTATACTGCATAAACCATAGTGAGGAAGTGTGAAGTATGAATTTGATAAAGTGTGTGAAATCAGTTAATGGTAGGACTGTATGAACAAACTGTTGATCAAAGCATGCAAATATGCATACAGTATAGAGGTTTAGGATTCAAAGGAGGGAAAAATAATGCTAGCAGAAAATGGTGTTGAGTGGTTTACAAAATATATACTGTAGGTAATATTAGCTTACACATAAGTATTACAAAAATATCTAGACTGAGTGACAGAGGGCAAAGTGGTGTTGGATCAGTGTTGTAGATCCATCAGCCAAAATCTATTTAACCCTTCCTCTGCGGGCATATTTCCGCTATATTAGGGCTCATTTAGGCACTACTGCTTGATTAGGTAAGTGTCTGAATGAAATGAAATGTATTCAGCCGAAAACTAGAAGAAAATAGCTTCAAAATGACACCAAAGCGAGTTTCGTAGCTCGCGGGGTTCACCTGCAGCGCTACCATAGACATTCGCTAAAATGAGCAATTCTCGCTAATGCCTCGCTACATTTGCCTTTGGCAGCACTGTATATCTAGCGAGACTCTGACTCAGAGCCTTCAGTGCCACGGCCGCCTGGCTGGGAGAAGGATGTGTGGCCTGTCGCGCTCCCACTCCCTTGCACTCGGATTTTACAGGCTAAGAGGCTTTAAAAGCCTGTAGATTGCTGTAAATTGCCATGGCGTTAGGGAACGTCTCCCGCAGGGATAGAGTTAAGTGATAGCTAATGCCAAAAACATATTAGCGTATATTGTGCCACATAAGAAGCACAGACAGTAGTACCGGTATGTGGAAATAGTACTACAGTAGTCATCTTTGCCTTGCAAGACACAGGGATACTTTTCAAGGCATTTTAAAGGATAAAAAGAGTGTCAAAGGCATATTCACACATACATGACTTTTGGCAATGCTGATCTGGCAGCTTTTTCATCTAACTTATACATGGCGGGTGCCTAACCCCGAAAGGGGTTGAAATAGGGGAGCTATCCCCCCGCCAAAGGCGGCTTTCTAGGGCCTTTCCTAGCTGATGCTGAGAGGATTGGGTTCTAGTCATGTGGTGATGGGCTGGTCTATCAGAGTGAGAGCTGAGCAATCTCTGCCATACCCATAGCTTACTCTGACTGTTCCTATAACTTATATATTTTCTAGATCTCAAGTGACGGCGTCTCTTCCGTGGATGTGATGAAAAATGTGACGTTTTGGCTTCCAATCTTGGTAGATTGGGAGGTCATCCCAATCTACCAAGATTGGAAGCCAAAACGTCACATTTTTCCCTTGCCCCCAACTTTCCCAACTTTCTCTTCATAATTGCTGAGGGGCACAGGGCCCTGGGTGGGGCTTTGGTTTCCCGGGCGTTTCCGCACCCTCCTGAGCTCCCCGCCATGGAGTGGCTTCGGTCACCCAGACCTTATTGTGGTCGGCAGGGAGGGTTCTGTGGGGGCGCTCGGTTATGGCCTTGGAATTGCTTGGGGCCTTGGGGCTGTTCGGCCAGGCAGCTTGGGGAACAACAACAACAACTTATACATGAATTCTGTCACCTAAAAAAAATGCACCTTCAGTTTTGTCACCAATACCATGCAAACAGTTCTAAAAGGTTTCCAGAATATATAAAAAGTTGCTGGTAAAAGGTCTCATGTGAGTCCACTTTTATATGGCAAAATATACGGTAGGGTGTGCAAGGTGGCATCAAGAAAGTTTATTGTTAATATCAACTATAAGTCTAAATAAATTCAAACCACATTCCAAAGGGTGACACCGAACAGGCAGACATAAAATTGTATTGTTTACCTGTGGCTGGAAGGATGAGTCACATGGAGACAAAAAAAAACAGTTCAGTAACATTATAAAGTGCTACACAAATATATAAAACCTCATTATCAACCATTTCACAGTAGTTACGTAATCCTGTGCAATATAATTCACAATTGATAGTATCGTACAGTTTCAGTCTAAGAGGCAGCTATCAAAATAAATTACAAGTACATGTCCTAACTGTCACCCTGGCCTAGACTATAGGTCAACCACACTGAAGAGATATTGAAAAATATGTCAATCTACCTGGAGTATAACTGGAGTCTGTTTGCTACATCTAGCTAGCCAACTGACCTAACACACTGCAACAAAAAATGTATTCCTTGACTAAAACATTGATGCCACGAATAGGCGTTCCCATCTACTAATGAACACAGCTTCAATATAGAGGCTCTATACATGTGTGCTAAGGATTTTTATATTATGAAGATAGGACAGAACTTTTAAGCGTGCCTGTACCATTAATCTGTCAGATACTTGAAGGTTGCCTACGAGGAACACACACTAGCAGGAAGGTTGTCGGCTCACTATTGATTTTGACTGTACTTTGTGAATTCTCACTCTTCCTCCATTATATATCTCTCACAACTCACATTGCATTTGTCTCTCTCTCTCTCCTTCATATCGCTTTCATATAACTTCCTACCTCATTCATCCATATACTATACTCTCTCACTGTGCCTCGCATCTCCTCTTCCTATCATTGGGCAGGACATCGCTGTTGGTGTGAGGGTCTGGAGTGTCGGTGTCATATACAGTATACGATATGCACATAGGATAACACAGCTCTCTCCCTTCTTTTATATCTAAAATATATTTCTTACTCCATATATAAGTGTGGTCTGGTTAAACTATTTTAGTACTACTTCCTACCCATATTTTAATATATTTTGTTCCCACTTCTATTTTTTCTCTCTCTCTTATTATCCTCACATCCTTCCATCTCTCTCCGGCCATCGCTCATACAAATACTTTCTCGGTGCCTTACCTCTTCTCTTCCTCTTCTTGGGTAGGTCATCATTGGTGGTGGTGGTGGTTTGAGAATCTGGAGTTTCCTGTTGAGGGGTGTCAGTGTCGAACAGGTTGCGGACTTGGAAGGGCAACACTGCTCTCAGGTTGATGGTAGGGTACCTTGACGCTGGGTCCAGGGTGTACGACAGGTGGTCTGAAGGGATAGCAGATATTATTAACCCCTTCTCTACCGGCGACGTCTTTTTAATTTTATTCTAGCTATATTTAGACGATTTAATGCAGTTTAACAAGGATCTGAGGTAGCAAAAAAGATTAAGTGAGAGAGTTCGAAGCTGTTAATTGCTGGAAGCCCTTTTAAAACAGAGAATAATTATCTAAATATAGCCAAAATAAATAAAAAAAAATACGTCACGGTACAGAATGGGTTAAATACTATTACACACTCCCCCCCAGAGGATTAGGGGGGGCCTCTACCCATGTGGTAGAGGAAATATAAGAATATGCCTCACATGTCTAATGCGTATCGTAAGAGATGACTAAAAGGGGGATGACGGAAGTCTGGGCCACCTTTCATCCTATTTGGTCCATTTCAGCCTCATGGTCACTACAGGACACCAGAGCGCCAAATCTAGTCTCTAGAATGATTGCTCTCGCCCTGAAGGGCTGTCTTGGTACATTTGGGGTGGTTCCATGCATGCATGGAACTCAAGACTTATAAGCAACTTCACCCCTTATCTATCATGTTTGTGTATCTCTACATCTCTACTGTATATATATAAAGTATGTATGTATGCACGTGCATACTGTATATGTATGTGTATATTTATAGGAACAGTACATTGCGAAGTCGGCCCTTTGAGATCTCTACCCCATAAATTGTTCTTTCCTCTCCTAAGTATTACACTATTGTACAGTTGGGTGCAGTAAATGATTCGATTGATATCCAGAATTTAATAAATGGATATTGATCGTGGTCATGTGCTGAACCTTGAACTGTCTTGATGGTGTTATGGTTAGAGCGTGTAAGTTCTGTATGCGGTGTACTGGGTTCGAGTCTCAGCTGCCCAAATGAGTAGACTATATCTACAGCACAGTATTCCTAGAGGTAGAAACAAAAGAAATTTCTTACTTTTATGCTTTCTTTAATTTTATTGGGAGGTGTTTGGTGTTGGGAGTGAAATTGATTAATTGGATTATTCATAAGAAGGAAAATTAACAAAAGCATTAGCTGGATATCCTTACAAGTATGTGAAGTGAATGACATTATATTTTTCATATGCTAGGATAATGATCATATTAGGCTAATGAGTCTGTGGATTTTTTGTTTAGAACAAATATGACCTTAAATGTTATAAAAAATAACAATGGGAACTGACTCTGTAGTGATTGGCAAAAATTATCTTGTTGACCAATATTTGTAAGTTGTTGTTGTTACCTTTATTGAGGTTCTCCGGTGTAGTCTGAGCCAGTAATCTGTATATACTCTCTCTCTCAGCTAGGACTTCTAGGGGTGTAGCTCGACCCATGTAGTAAGACCTTACCATCCATGCTGCATCCAAACAACCCAGGAACCCTCGCGCACAACCCGAACCCGTCGGCCAGAACGGCTAAAAACAAACAAATCATGAATTACACAAAATCAAATACAAATACTACATGCAATAATGTAAACAACCTAAAAAATAACCTTCATTCTTACTCTATTGTTGGTTGCATGATCGTGTGTTGTACTAACGCAAGTATAGTATTCCTCAATTTTTAGAATTAACAGTACACTCACCCCTCAGCTTTCACGCACTTAGCTATCGCGTTCCACAGCTATCGCCTGCTCCCCAAAAGCTGTCAGACCATGGCTTTCACGCCTATGAGCTGGCTATCACGCACCAAATGTGGCCAAAAATACAACAAAATTGGAAATTCCCGGGCTTGGGAATTCCCAGGCGGGCGGCAAGCATACGTTTATGCTACTCGCTCCCTGATTGGGCGTGACTCATGGGAAGCAAGCGCTGTGATTGGCCGCCATCCATCCTCCTACCCTCCCGCCATACTTACAATTTCTCAGTCTTACTTGTACCCCCATTGTTGTCTGGTGAAAGCTGTGAAAAGTGTTTTTATACCTGTGAACAATGGCTACTAACCCACCCCAACGGCCACCGAATCCCCCTACCTTCGCTCAGCGTAATGTGACCGCACCAAATCGAGACATTAAGAAGAGAAAGAACCTTACGTACGCTCAGAAACAGGCAATTGTGGACTTAATAGGCAAGGGTGAAACAAAAAGGAGTGTGGCAAAGAAGTTTGGAGTGAATGAATCGACAGTGAGGGGGATTTATCAAAAGCGAGACAACATAAAGAGTCACATGAAACTTGCCCCATCAATTGCTGCATCGAATGCCTTTCGAAGTTCTAATAAAGTGCTACTTAAGACGGAACAAGTGTTGGGGCGATACTTGAATAAGCAGGCAAAGCGGAACTTGCCCGTGGACACACGTGAGATTACGGTCAACCAGGCCCCTCCGACCACCCTCAACCGGGCCCCTCCGGTGAGCCTCGACCACGGCAACAAATCGATGAACAGCCTTTACTTACGGCACTTGAATTGGATACAGTGGATGATGACACTTCAGAATTTGAAGGATTTGATGTTGAAGGGATACTGAACGAGATAGAGCAACGTAGGAGTGGCCAATAATTCGCCACCCCTAGCCTCGGAACCCAACCCCCCTAAATCCCTCAACACACCTAAAAAGGTAAATGTGATGGTGTAATATGTTCTTATATTTACTTTTATAATGTTTCTTATAATTATTATTATATTATGTTAGTGTTCAGTGGAAATTATTAGGTAAAAATCGCAAAATACGAAAAATAGTTGTCAAATTCGGCACCCAGGCACCAATTAGAATTATTCCCATTAGTTCATCAGTATGGCTATCGCGGTTACGGCTACCGCGCGGCTATAGCTGCACCAATTAGGAGTGATAGCTGAGGGTTGAGTGTACAGTATAATAAGAGTCTATTACTGTATTAGTCTTTAGTAGGTGGGCACGCCCATCACCCACAAGTTCTGTGGTAAATGTCTTGGTCAGAGAATGCAGTCTTTGCTGGAAAGTGTATCGGGTCCCTGACCAGTAATACTTTCTAGCTTCACGTCACAGTGGTAAAGAACATAGCCCAGGGCACCAGTGAGGCCATACAATCCCTGTTGTTGGGAGCAGTGTTCTAGTCTACATCTGTCATGTCTGTTATGCATGCGTGTATCTAGGCCTAGTTTCCGGTTCACGTCACTGGTAAACAAACCCTTTAGTAAATAGAGACCGACGCTTCCTGACAACTGACCAGTAGTACATTTCTAATAATTTGGTAGATATTATTAGTCATGTATTGTATGTATGCATGTATTTACTCAGGCCCATTCCCCACTTTTCCTTTTTTTTCTGGGGGTGGCCAACTCAAGACAGAGCCTGAATAGGGACAACACAACAGAAACTAATGAAAAAAAAAAACAAGAAAAATACAAATTCACACACATCTAGGTCATACCGGTATATAGTTGATACTGATTCAATAGTTTTTTTTTATTATTATATATTATTATATATAGTAAGAATCAATATTGACAATCTACGACTAATGATATCTACCAAAATTATAAAAAAGGTACTACTGGTCAGCTGTTTCAGGGAGCGTTGTTGTTGTTGTTCCCCAGGCTGCCTGGCCGAACAGCCCCAAGGTCCCGAGCAAGGCCAAGGCCATAGAGCGCCCCCACAAAACCCTCCCTGCTTACCACTAACAAAACCCAGGTGACCGAAGCCACTCTAAGGCAGGGAGCTGAGGAGGGCGCGGAAACGCCCGGGAAACCAAAGCCCCACCCAAGGCCCTGTGCCCCTCAGCAATTATGAAGGGAAAGTTAAGGGGCAAGGGAAAAATGTGATGCTTTGGCTCCCAATCTGCCAACTTTTAGGTTGGCAGGAGGGAGGTCGATCCACGGAAAAGACGCCGTCACTTGAGATCTAGAAGATAATATTATATAAGTAAAAGGAACAGTCAGAATAAGCTATGGGTATGGCAGAGATCGCTCAGCTCTCACTCTGATAGACCAGCCCATCACCAGGGAGCGTTGGTCTGTTTACTAAATGGTTTGTTTACCAGTGCCGTGAATCAGGAACTTGTGAATCTTGTGACGTGAACTCAAATTTAATGGAATTAACCCATTGGCTGCGGCTATGTTTGGGCTATTTAGGGCATATTCAGGCACTCCTGAATGATAAATCAAGCATCTGCATTAAATGAACTGTATTCTGCCGAAAACTATGCGAAAATAGCTTCAAAATGAGACCAAAACGGGCCCCATACGTGGTCTGGTTCACCCGCAGCGGTGCCAGTGAAACGCGGGAAACTCGCTATTTGGTAGCACTCGCTCGCTTGGCTACACTGTTGTGAGAGAGAGAGAGAGAGAGAGAGACCCGCGCGAGAGACAGTCTACCTCAGTGAGCCGCTCGCTGCTCTGAGGGACGGAGGTAGGTCCCTCACGCTCCCACCCACTGACACTCGATTTTTACGGTTTTTACAGGCTTTTAAAGCCTGGAAATTGCTGTAACTTGCCAGGACATTCCAGAGCGTCACCCGCAGCGAAAGGGTTAAGGATAATATAGCTTGTAGATGGTGTTGGTAGCATCAATTTTATTGAAAGTGTTGAAAAAAGGGACTTTTTGGAAGGGCTGGATCCTAACCCTACTTTTCCCATAGACCTTCAGTCCCAAGTACAGTCTATCCTACTATAACACGAATTCCTACAATGTGATCCTCCTTTAACCCTCACACCCCGGAAGGGCTCTTGAACGCCCATAACAAACTCGGCCCGCACAACCCGGAAGGGCTCTTGAACGCCCATTGCTTGCGTGCGTGCTTTCGAATGCCGCACGTAAATTTTTGGTATCGTGGGAGGGTAGGTGGCGCCACCAGACGTAAACTACGCCACAGCAACAGTATCTACCCCGACGCCATCATGGACAGTACGCCAAATAGTGATTCCGCTGTGTCCGATACCGTGCTTCCTACGACGCCCGTTCTAGTTCGTCGTGCCTTACCCCGACGCCATCGCCTAAATGTGTTATCTCCCGGAGGTATTGAGACGACATTGAGACTTTATGAGCGTGCTGATGCCAAGCATAATGTTGATGATGAAGGCAGTGTCACTCCAGTAATTATAAGTCGAGTGATTATGGCGATGAGAGTGACAAAGAAGAGCAATTCCTGGGATTTGCGAGAGAACATGAGTGTGATGAGTGATGAAGGTGATGTACCAGTTTTTGAGGAAGCTGGTTTACCTAAAGACGGTGAACTTGAGAGAGTGAGTGAGTGGGAGAGTTCAAGGTCACTCACCAAATTTCGCATGAGTGACACGACCCCAAGCCCTTCGCCAACTAAATCGCCTTTCAAGCGACACTTATATAAGAAGCAAATACTTGAAAAGGCGGCCGCGGCAGCTAGGGAACAAGCCAAAATACTTGGTGAGGATGAGGCTGTGAGTGAGGGTGAGCGTGGTGACTCTTCTCGCCCGCCATTGTCTCCCTTATCTACCCACGCCACCCAAGATGACCCGGGTGCCCCGCATTCTTCCCCACCACCCCCACCACTGCCAAGGGTTGAGGACCCCCCACTTTCGGCCTATTTGCCTCCTAGGTCCCCCGACAGGAGACATACTGCTGCCAAAAAGGGGAAAGGCAGGAAATATACCAAAAAAGGACTGAAAAGTAAGCGGGTTTTGTTCGAGGCTCCCGCGGCGTCCACCCCTGCCCGCCCCAGCCATACGCCCCCGCAACTTTCCCCACAGTCCTCCCCACCTCTCCAGCCATCAACATATGTTCCTGACGAAGTCTTTGAGCTCGCATCACCAATACCTGGGCCTAGTGACAGTGAAGCATTGCTTTCTGTCACTCGTCACAGGCCAAGGAGCCCAGGACCTCGGGGGGACATAGCCTCACCTGTCACTCCTTCCCCACCTCGCCCACGCCTCACTGGTTCCCCGCCAGATTATGTGGGGGCCACTGATGATGAAGGGCACCTCTCAGAAGACTCTGGCCATGATTACATAGGTCCACCATCAGGGCAAGATGACCACTCTGACGATGACTATATGGACATCGACGACTCTAGACCCATCCGCTTGGCCCGGCGTCGTGCTGCCCATCGTGCTGGCCGCCGCCCTCGCCGCCCTAGGGGGCGCGCCTGCCGAGTTGGCCGTGGGCGTGCTGGGCCACCAGCTGGAGCTCCTCGTCAGCATAGACAAGACCCATTCTACGTTTTTCAGTGGGAAGACGTAGTTGAGGGGGATGGGTACAACCCTGATGTGCCAGCTTTTGATGAGGTACAGGAGGGTTCAGGCATTACCCCCAATTTTCCTGCAGGCCCCAATGCTCCACCACACGAACTATTTGAGGCCTTCTTTGATGATGTTGTCAAAGAGACAAATAAGCAGCACCAATTCCAGGTCCACTTTTTGGGCAAGGTGACCAAGGGCCACATGAGGCAGTGGACCCCAGTGACTCATAAAGAGTTCATGGTGTGTCTGGCACTCACCATGCTAATGCCTCATGTCAGGAAGCATAGGTTGCCTGACTATTGGATCACCAATGATCTCATATCCACCCCTGCCTTCGGGAAATATATGTCTCGCGACCGGTACCTTGATATCCTCGCAGCGCTCCATCTTGTCACCAACCTTGACGTCCACCTCCCAGACAAGCTGTGGAAGATTAGGACGTTGTACGAGATGATGCGAGAACGCTTCACCTCCTACTTCAAGCCCTTCCGCAAGGTCGTCATTGAGGAGTCTCTTGTGCTGTTCCGGGGAAAACTCAGCTTCCGGCAGTACATCCCCTCAAAAAGACATCGCTTTGGCATAAAATTCTTTGTGCTGTGCGACTGCCAAACTGGCTATGTCCTGGACTTCCTGGTCTACAGCGGGAAGGAAGGGGACGTGCTTGTGGACCCCGTCATTGGCTTTGGCGGAGCAGTGGTGCAAGCCATGATGGACCGCTACTTTCACAAGAATCACGTCCTCTACACGGACAATTACTACACGTCCCCCACTCTCTCAAAGTACCTGCATGAGCGCAAGACGGGGACTGTAGGCACAGTACGAGGGAAAAGGAAGGGCATGCCACCTTTCCCTCCAAAAACCAAAAAAGGTGATGTGTTCAGGAAGAAGTCGGGGCCCATTCTGGCTATCCACTGGCACGACCAGCGGAAGGTCAACCTCTTGAGCACCATCCACAAGGGGGAAATGGTGGAGACTGGCAAGGTGGATCGCCGCACCCAGGCCAGGGTGACCAAGCTCGATGCTGTCCTGGACTACAACATCAACATGAGGCTGGTGGACAAGTCCGACATGCAGATAGGCTTCATTGACTGCCTGCGTACCTCGTGCAGATGGTACAAAAAGTTCTTTCTGCATATGGTGGACATGTCAGTTCTGAATACCTACAATATATACAAGCTTCGGAATGTGAACACACCCATGAAGTTCAATAGCCTGCGGAGGTTCCAAAAGCAGGTGTTGACGGAGCTCCTGGAGAAGTATGGTACGCCACAGAGGACAGTGGCACATGCTGGGCCCGCCATTACTGACCGCTTGCACTGTGCATATTACATGAATATGCACAGGCTTGTTTCCCTGCCTCAGAATGAATCAGGAAGAACGCAGCAGAAGCGGTACCATGTCTGCTACAACAGCAGGCTGAGGGCGAGGTCAGGTAAAAAGTCCACTGTGGAGTGTGTGGAGTGCAAGGTGGCACTCTGTGCTGTAGGGTGCTTCTTTGATTACCACTCCAAGCAGGAGTTCTAATAATCATAGTGAAAGTGCCAAAGATAATGACAGTATGTACAGTATATATATAGGCAAAAAGTGGAAGTAAACCAATTTATTGTTATACAAAAATCATGTATTATGAGAACATTTATACAAATACAATTACACTATAATAATATGTGAAAGTGACACATATGTATTAAAATGTAAAACTTGCAAACTAAACAAACCAAAATTGGGACAAGGACAATATAAAGTCAAATTAAATTATCAAAATCGCTATGTGGAAACAACGCTTACTAAAATGAAAATTATTAAATAAAAGAACATATAATTAATAAGCGACATTCATATGATTACAACCTATAGAAATATATAAATCAGTGAAAAAAGACAATAAATTGTATATAAAAAGTTTACAAAGCATATAACTAAGTAAAAATTACACAAGACCTAATATTTGATGGCCAAAGTATAATAAACACCTGTGATAACGAATAATCAGTGCCTAATATAACAATAACCTACCTCAATTACTAATAAAATGTACCGTATCGAGTGAAAATGAGCATTATCAGTGACAGTGACACTCTCTAAAGCATATTTATCAAAGTGAAAGTGACACAAGAGACAATACTTGATGGCCAAAGTAAAATAAACACCTGTAATAACGAATAATCAGTGCCTAATATAACAATAACCTACCTCAATTACTAATAAAATGTACGGTATCGAGTGAAAATTAGCAATATTAGTGACAGTGATACCCTAATAAACATACTTTATATAATTGGCCTCAAAATAACTATAAAAATATCAAATAAACATCACATTCTCAATATCAAACACTAAAATCGTCTAAGGGAGATAAACACTTTGGTGCGACGAGCGGCTAGGTGCGTCGTAGCCGTGGCCGGGGCGACGCATCCGAACGCGGGAAGAATTTTCCGCCGAAAAGCACTCGTCTTCCCGTGCTCACCATTATGCAACCAGTGGGGCTAGAGACCTCTACTCAACGCCATTATACAGAGGAAGGTTTGTGCAACATTTTATTTTTTATTCATAACATTACATGCCATATTCATTGAATTACACAGGAGTTAACATAGCCCAAAGATCGTCAAAACACCCGGAACCGCAGCACAGTCGCGAGCTAGAGTGCCCGGGGCTGGAGGGTTAACACGAGGGGGGGTCCTGATAAATAGTAAATTTATTCAGTTAATTGTGGCCATGATATTGTAGATTCAAAAAATTTCTAACTAATTTCTCTATTATATATTCATACATTTTGATATATTCTAGGTCTTTCCTAGGACCGATCGGTCACTTTTATTTACCACCGTATTGCCGCTTTATGTATACGCGATTGCATAGCGCGAATTTCATGTAGTGCGAGGGTCGGACCGGGAACAATTTTTCTTCATTAGTGTTAAGGTAAGTGATGTCTTTTTATATTTTTTAATGGTTTGACTATATCTGGTAGGTAATATAGGCGTTTGTTTAGCAAGAAATCCGGAAAAAAGGGGCAAAATTTGTGGGGCGCAGACCCATATAGAATTATCTCCATATAAAGTGTTATTCCTACAACGCGAATTCCTACAGTGCGACGGGCTCTGCCGCCCATATAGTCGTGTTATAGAGGATGGACTGTATGCGTTACATCTTAGGTATGCAACCCCCGTGTACTTTGGGGGAACACTTGCATCAGTTGTATCCTGCCTCAGCAATAATAAATAAATATGGTAGTTCTAATGATAATAAAGTGAAATGTCTGCTGACCTCCAATAATGTATCTCCTACAAGGCCCATGAGCAGCTTGTGGTCATGTCGTTCCAACATTCTGCAGGCGTTCTCAGCAGCAAACATGGAGGTGAAGTCAAACATGGCCACGTCAGGTTTACCATAGTGGTTCACAGCAAAGTCCAAGTGGGGCAGCTGAAAACACAGAAAAACAATTGATTAGTTAACATCAAAAGGAAATTTATTTATTAATACCGACCAGGCACTATTTGTACTTTGGTCGTGTAAAATTATCCATATGACCGTGCACTCCTTAATGAGCTGGGAAACTAAGACTAGAAGAGATACATGGGCTTCAGTGTATAGGTATATTCAACATAGTTGTAGAAATGGCGAATACAATAAATACATAAATAACAGACTCGAAACAGAGCCCGAACAGGAATTAAAAAAAAAAAAAAAAAAAAATGCATAAAATGGGAAAGCATGATTACATAGGTAAATTATTGCAAGAACTTTATAATATGTACATCGATACAAAATTCTAGGACACCCTCAAAGCATCATGTACCAACTGAATTTAAGCTGGGACAATGAATAAAAATACATGAACAACTGTATGGTGAAAATTAATTTACAACTACCAACCATTATATTTTGGGAAAAATCTTAATTAAAATGTAAAACTTGCAAACTAAACAAACCAAAATTGGGACAAGGACAATATAAAGTCAAATTAAATTATCAAAATCGCTATGTGGAAACAACGCTTACTAAAATGAAAATTATTAAATAAAAGAACACAATCCACCACATAGGGTGTACATCACTACATGAGCAAGTTAATCTGTTTCCCAAGCAAACATACTTAACCCCTGTCCAGCTGGCCTATTTCCATATTTTTGGGGCTTCCAACTCAGTGAAACGAAGCATTATGGGAAAAATGAAAAGTGTGAACAGAAGCTTGTATTCTGTGTTGTAAATAGACATCAACCTGATGTTCCTAGTTGCTATGTAGCCTTAACAGCGAATGGATGAAGTGACAGGTGTTTATGCATTTGTGTAAAGTTTAAATTTGAGTCTTGCTTGCAGTGCTTGGTGACATGCAATCTCTTGCATGGCTTGTAGATTACTAAGCTCGCCTGGGTGGGCTCGCCTGGGTGGGCTAGCCTGATGACATACGGTGACTCTGGTGTTATCTCGGTACCATTATCTCACCATGGGACCCTTCTTTTAGCACGGGAATTACAAAACGAGCCTATACATTTCCTGCCTGATATGGGTTAATCTCACCAATTACACAGTAATGTGTCCATATATTTACAACTCTCATTATAATCAGAACACATTAGTTATACAAAGTTCCTTAAGCTTTTTAGTGTAAGAGATGAAGCTGCACTAGAATACCAACAGTGGTACACAAGATTCTAGTATGGAGATGATGTCTGGGTTAATTAATGAAGGAAAACAAATATAAATACAAAGTAGAGTATTTTAGAGGATGGTGCTTCACATTATAACATACCTGGTAACTGGTGGAGAAGTCAGCAGCCTCCCTAGCATATTCAAGGAGAGCCTCTCGGTCCACATTGCTGGGGTGTAACAACTGTTGGGTGTCCGGCAGGTCCTGGAGATATAAACATGTTATCAACAGGCACTCGTGCTAACCACTACACCACACTGGCCACAAAGGAGGTCTTGCAACCTGGCAACAGCTGTTACCCAGGATCTGTCTAGGTAGACATCCGTCCACTCATAGACATTTTCACACAAGATACCCCCTACCAGTGAAGTATAAAGGCAGCTCCCCGTCCGTGGGAAATCATATAATCTCTAAATCAGGTAATGCCACTTGAGAAAACCCTCATAGCACTCATGGTTACTTGTGGTTAGCACGAGTGCCTGTTGATCACAAGGTCCAGGGTTCGAATCCCGGGTGGTTTGTATGAGGTTTTTCTTAAGAAGCATTATTTGATTTAAAGATTATAAATATGCTAAGTAAGGAGTCACACAGAAACAACTAAAGTGGTTACAAATGTAATGAGATTTTAAGATTACAGTATTTGTTTTGATTTATAAATGTGTATTCTAGCAAATTATCAACCAGGCCTTGTAATACAACTAAATACTGTACATACACTAATAAAAAAAAAAAAAAAAAAAAAAAAGCAAAGGCTGTTATTGCCTTTCCTATTTAGGAACATACTGTACAAAATAATATAAGATACTTTAGCATAAGGATGGCTGACTGGGCATAAACACATACAGAAGAACACTATTAAAATACACTTTCTGACTATGCCGCAGGCCGTGGCATGGTCAGTAGCGTGCCATTGGTAGATGTCAAGAGTTTGGACGCTCAGGTCTAGTAATTTGTGGCAAACATCCAGTAAAGTTCCTGTAACAATGGCACACCCTAGCCCCGTCAATCAAGGGAGTGTATGGTGCTAAAAACTGCATTACACTGTTACATAAATAAAACAAATTGGTGACATAGAACATCCTGTTGCTCCATTATATTATAAAATAAAGGTTCAACATGATATGATTGTGTATGCAAATCTAAAGGACCTAAGTTCAAGTTCTGATAGAAATATACAGTAAGTTCATTCTATCTATCTATTGCCAGATTCTCAAATTCCTGATAGGGTGGCCATGAACAAACCTTTTCCAGCCCGCCCTGTGGCCTGACAACACTTGTCCCTCCTCCCAGCCCATCCCCCTCTCCCCCATAGATCTCTCCACCTCATTCTTGGTCTAGCCCTCCTTTTAAGTTTTAACCCCTTCTAAAACAAGTTAATCCACAATTCATGTACAGTGCATCATATGATTATAAAAACATACAAATTCTATATTTAATTCCTATCCTATAATTTAATATTTAAGGGAGAAGAAATAGCAAAGTAAACTTAAGTGCAGTACCGGTATCATTCAGTAATGACCAAACCACTACTTTGGTTCAAATATCTTTATCTGGAACAAACTTTAATCCTTTAGCATGTGATTTCTCCATACTGTACTTAATAGAAAAAACTAGAAAACTAACATAATTCAGCATCATATTAATGTAAATTTTTCATAATTAGCAACATATATTTCAACAAAATGCGTTTCCGCACCCTCCTCAGCTCCCCGCCATGGAGTGGCTTCGGTCACCCAGGCTTTATTGTGGCCGGCAGGGAGGGTTCTGTGGGGGCGCTCGGTTATGGCCTTGGCCTTGCTCGGGGCCTTCGGGCTGTTCGGCCAGGCAGCTTGAGGAACAACAACAACTAGTGAGTAATCAAGATGATGACAAGGAAACTTACCATCAGCGGACAAAAAAAAAAAAAAAAAAAAAAAAAAAAAAGAGAGACCATAGGGTATGCTTACATTTAGGATAACTCCCTTGTCTATGAGTGAGTGTTTCTTGGCAGTCATAACAAAGTAGTGCGTCTCATCCTTATAGTATACAATGTTCTCCAGGTCAATGCCGGTCGCCGCATACAACTCCTTGAAGAACTTTTGGTTGAAGATGAATGCCACACCACTGATTTCCTGCAAGAAAATAAATATAGTCAAAGGAATAAGTCTACTATTAATAATAGTTTTAATATTTTCCAACTAATCTCCTGTAAGTACAATATAGTTACTAGATCATATTATTTAACCCTCTCACCACGGAAGGGCTCTTGAACGCCCATAAAAAAGCATATAACAGGTACCCGGAAGGCCTCTTGAACGCCCAGTGGTTGAAAGCCTGTGAGCTTCGTGTGCGAGGCGTCGGTCCGACGGATGTAAACAACAGCCGGCTGGACCGACGCCCCGCATCTCCGGCCACAAGAAGGAGAGCGTCGCTTGTTGTTGTTAAGTATTGAAAAGTGGTGTAAAGTGGCTGTTTTGGCCATAAAGTTATCTCCAATGAAATCATCATCACAGCTCAACCAGTTGACTTAGAGAGCTCTACTTAATGCCATTCTACAGGTAAATAACACAGCTACGCTTGGGGATGCGCGGGAATGCGGGAAGCAGTCTGATTAACGAATATACGGTAGCCTAGCCTAGACGTTTTTCGGCCAAAACACCCGGGTTTCGAGGAATATATATATAATACATAGCCGGGGCTGGAGGGGACTACTGTACACAGATGACTTTATAAATGTTGACATTAAATAAAGAAGTCAAAGTTAGCAGTTCAAATGTGATCTTTATACAGTAATGTGAAGAAACAAGTGGGTTTTATGTTGTGTATTTGCTATACAGTACAAGTAATATTGCTTCCAATTAGTAAAAGAAATGTTATCTCAATTTCTCTACTATAATAAGTTCAGATCATTATGCTTAATTCATAAGATCAGTGCGATCAGCCTAAATATGTAACTTTATGTAAATCTCCACTCCACTCACCTGTACGCTAGCCTCCGCCTCGGACCGCTTGTTAATAAAGTTAGCGGTGATAGCAATGGCCAGCTTGCCCCGGAACTCCTTGCGCCTGAAGCCAGCTAAAGTGTTGCGCTTACCATCCGCTCCCAGCAAGGTGTTGAACTCATACTGATTAGCTGGGTGGTCTGCAGGACTCAGTCTCGCTCGCCAACCTATCTCTGTAAAAAGTAAATATGGACGTTGATGGAAATATATAAAACAAGAGTGAGAAGGGTGGAAATAAGTGCATGTGGGCATGTGGGCGGCGTCACATGGAGAGATAGACAGATGAATGAACAAGAAAGCATGACTAAAAATAGTGTATGAAAATGAAGTGGAAGGGAGGCACAGACCGACAATGAGTTGGAATGATGGCGTTGAGAGACATACGAGTGAAAGTGGTATTAGTTAAGATGAAGGGCATTGGCTAACAGATGACAAAGTAGCAAGGAGGTGATACACTTGCGGTCACCCCCTTGGGCAAAAATGCATCTGGCAATAGATATAAAATAACATGCTGACAATTTATGAGAGAAAATAGTAAAATAAATATTATAATAACAATGTATATTGCACTATAATGGATCAAGACTAAAAATATAGTGTAGATAAAATGTAAAAAGATTAACATGCAGTATTGTACTGCAAGCTAAAAAAAATCATAAATAAAAGGGGTATGTGCCTGAGTAGATTGATAGATAGATAGATTGCACGGCAATAGTTTGATATGGTATAAAGCACTGTATATAGTACTGTACTATAAAGAGATTCAGTCGTCTGGTTAAAAAAATGTATATACGGTAATAATAATAATACAAATATTGATAAACGATAACTACAAATAGATTATAACATTTTACAATTACAGTACTTTAAGTGTTTTGCATTAAGAATGATGGTCAACTTAAATCTCAGTAATATGGACTCATCTACAGTATACTGAATTGTTTTTTTAAGATTGAATTAGATATAATCTAAGCTCAAGATGACTCAATCAATTCTTTTATACCACCTAATGTTTACAGTTCTTAAGACTGATGAAACTAACTGTAAAAAAAAAGCTGTAGCAGTTACATTAAAGGCTGAATCTGATTGCATAATATTGTTGAGGCACTACATTTCTGTACTTTTGTGGTTAACCCTTCCTACCCGGGCTACCTTAGGTAAGGACAGCTCGGCAGAAGGGCCGCTACCCGGCCGTCCTTACCTAAGACGGCAGCTTAATAGCCTAATTAAGCTTGGTCTGAACGCCGTGCGTACGACGTATGTCAACAAACCCAAGCGTTGCGTCACCGCACCTCCGAAAACAAGAAGGAGAAGACTCTTCAATGTTATTGTTCTGACGTCAGACGAAATTAGTGTCTGAAAAGCCCCCATATTGGCAACATCTCTGCAATATTTGCTCCACTGAAATCGTCATCACAACTGAACCAGTTGACTTACAGAGCTCTACTCAATGCCAAAATACAGATTGAAAACTGCACTACGATTATAGATGAGTGGGAAAGTTCTAGCAGTGAAAATAAACATAAATACGGTAGCCTAGGCCTAGACGTTTTTCAGCCATTTCGCCCAGGTACGGGCGACCGTCCTTAGGTAAGACAGGCCGGGTAGGAAGGGTTAAGTAAATAAAGTTAGTTATTTTTTTTATTTTTTTTAAGAGACAATGAACGGAGGAAGGAAAAACACAGATTAAACAAAAAGGTCAATGTGCCTAAAGGCATCCTCCATTCATAAAATGTTTGTACAACTGGATTTAAACTTTTGTAGATTGTAAGTTTGTCGAAAGCAACTCCAGGGAAGTGAATTCCAAAGAGTAGTAGTTCTAGGGATAAATGAATTTTGATAAGCAGAAGTTCTGCATTGTGGAGGAGAAAGTGTAAATTCATGGGTGCTCTCAGCTGCCCTAGTTCTACGGGGAAAGATGTGGAGAGGCGGCACAATTGAAGCAAGTTCCTCGGAACAATTGCTGTGAAAATATCTGTAGAATAATGCAAGGGATACAACGTTTCTTCGTATGGATAATGTAGGAAGGTCCTGTGTGATTGCAGGGTTATTGATTAATCTAATATCTTTATTTTGAATTTTGTCCAACTGCCTCAATGCAACCACTCCACTTCCACTCCACAGAGGTGAACAGTAATCCATCTGAGAACGCACATGACTTTTATATATTACGGCCAGCTGCTCGTCAGTGAAGAATTCTCGAACTCTGTACAGGAGTCCCACTTTTTTAGAGGCATTCTTAGCAATGCTTCTAACATAATGTGTCCAGCTCAAGTTAGTAGTTAATGTTACACCGAGAATGTTAATACTAGGGGAAGTGGGAATATTTACATCATTAAAAAATATATGGGAGTCAGTGAGATTCTGTCGGTTAGAAAATTGAATGTACTTGGTTTTCTGTGCATTAAAGGAAACTAGATTCTTTTGTCCCCATTCATTAATTCTAGAAAGGTCCTGGTTCAGAGAAATTGCAGTGTTTATTTTTGAATTTATAAGATCGGGTTGGGTGAAAGAATTGGTAAATGTGAAGGAACTGTGGAGTGTTGAGTCATCTGCGTAGGAATGTATTGGATTAATTGTCTTCTCTTGTACTCTTTGTCCCGTGTTCATTGCATAATTACCCGGTTAAGGCAATTTATGAACCCATTTTGGCTTCTGCAATAGCAGCATAACAATTATATATAAAAAAAATGGTAAAAACAAAGGTTATATTAACCTACTGTAATAGGCGGGTGCCCAACCCCGAAAGGGGTTGAAATAGGGGAGCTATCCCCCGCCAAAGGCGGCTTTCTAGGGCCTTTCCTAGCTGATGCGGAGAGGATTGGGTTCTAGTCATGTGATGATGGGCTGGTCTATCAGAGTGAGAACTGAGCGATCTCTGCCATACCCATAGCAATAGGGGAGCTATCCCTCCGCCAAAGGCAGTTTTCTAGGGCCTTTCCTAGCTGATGCCGAGAGGATTGGGTTCTAGTCATGTGATGATGGGCTGGTCTATCAGAGTGAGAACTGAGTGATCTCTGCCATACCCATAGCTTACTCTGACTGTTCCTTTTACTTATATGTTTTCTAGATCTCAAGTGACGGCGTCTCTTCTGTGGATTGACCTACCAATCTACCAAGATTGGAAGCCAAAGCGTCACATTTTTCCTTTACCCCTCAACTTTCTCTTCATAATTGCTGAGGGGCACAGGGCCCTGGGTGGGGCTTTGGTTTCCCAGGCGTTTCCGCACCCTCCTCAGCTCCCCGCCATGGAGTAGCTTCAGTCACCCAGGCTTTATTGTGGTCGGCAGGGAGGGTTCTGTGGGGGCGCTCGGTTATGGCCTTGGTCTTGCTCGGGGCTGTTCGGCCAGGCAGCTTGGGGAACAAAAACCTACTGTAATAATAGTTAAATAGAAGCTTAAGCGGTAGGCACACATGGAATTGGTGCACCAAGCAGGCACTAGGTGGGAGGGTGGTCGGTAAAAGCGGCGCATTGCTTACCATGCGACGTTCAAGATTGGTGATATTTGTTCGAGATTTGTGAATGGGGCGAGCTTGAAGATAGGTTCGAGATGAGATAGTTCGTGATTGGCGAGCCTACTGTCCCACACACTACATCCCCAGATGTTACAAATATTTATTTACTGCAGGTTCCTATTTACTACTAGATGAAGACAGACGACGGGTGTGAGGAGATGTCTATCTGTCTCTACCTGCCCAGAAATGAAACCCGGGAACTTTGGTTTGTGAGCCGAATGTGATAAAGGTGTAATTGCTTGACTTACTCTCTGATTGGTCTATGGGGGGCTCCACCAACTCCTCGAAGCCGACTGACTCAAAGACCTCCACCCCCAGCATAAGGGCCACCTTCAGCAGTATACATTGTATCTGACGGATACCTGCACGGGAATAATAGTAATTAATAAACTATATTCACTTAAAGTTGTCATGCTATATGCAGTTGTAAATAAGAAAATATAGAGCAAAATTAGAAAGAAAATGGCTGCACTTAAGTTGTTCCCTTAAAATGTTCACTTTTTACTTTTTAGGAACTCTCTCTCTCTCTCAATAGTTCAGTTGATAGCTGGTTTGAAGCTTTGTTTCATTAACATATATTCCTTTTTTTTATATACCAGGTACAGTATTTCATTTTTGTTTTTAGTTTGTTTCTCTTTCTCTGTCTATTTAACTACAACTTTAGTGAGGAATTACTGTACATACTGATATGATCGATGGCTCCTGCACAGAACTTTCCATAGAACTTCTTTGCCCCGAGTTGCTTGAGGTCCGAGATGACAAACGGCCAGAGGTGCAGAACGTTGTTTCTGGAGAACCTGTCCCTCTTTTCTATAACCACCACCTTGGCCCCCAGCAGCTGGGCCTCTATAGCACTCCGCAGACCACACGGACCAGCACCGATGATTAGCACCTTAGGAGGAAAGTAAATATCATGAGCAAATTGTGGAAACATTACAGGAAGTATTAACCCAAGGGAGTACTTTCAAAAGTACGCTCCAAAATCACACTGTGAAGCCCGGGCGTATTTTTAAAAGCCACAGGCTTGAATTTGTCCTAAAACCACTTAAAACCACGCAAGAGAAAACTTTGCTGTCATGGCGGTCAGTACACGAAACACACAACATACCCTCACAGTCAGTCTGCCTGCTGACTTGTGTTGCAAGTACTGTACAGCCAAAGTTACCCGATCAATAATTTTGGCTGTCTGAATCGATGCATGCATGTTCAGTGACATAACAATGGTTACAATGGTGAAATAAATCAGTACTCAATATCGACAATAAATAGTTGCACGAGTGTTTACAAGCTGAAGTCGTATGGCGGCCAAACGTTCCAAATGTACATACTGTAGGTGACACGTAGGCCAAAGCTATTCTCGTATTTTCACCATCAAACCAAAACCACTTGGTGTAGAATATTCTAGTCTTCACCATTCTCAAGATAATAGTGAGTGATGCATTCTGATATATAATTTACCTTGGTTAGATTATTTCATTGCAAAGATATGAATATCTGTAACTGAAAATAAAAAAAATGCCGAACCCCCCCCCCCCCCCCCCCCCAAATACAGGTGGCGCGAAGGTTCAAATCCTGCCGGGCCAGGATAAAACTGAAAAATACTGTAAAGAAGTAACTGAGCAACTTTACAAAGATAAGAGTGCAACTTCTTCTCAGCCCAATTAATTAAACCATAGGATGATTATTATAAAATACTAATGGTTAGATTAGTTGACTTATAAGGTGAATCAAAGTGGAATGTGAGGTAGGCCAAGTTGGCATAAGATGGGCTGACTTGAGGTATGGGTTAAGTTGGAGATTCTGGTAAATCTAGATAAGCACCAAAAGGCTGTGTCTATAAAATGTTAGTTAAATTAATAAGTGAAGCAGTAAAAGATAGGCTGAATGATGAACTCAAGGAAAATTTATATTAAACTGGTAAGAAAAAACTAAGCATATATAATAGAACTTTAAATATACAGATGTAGCCAAGACTGACCTTGCTGTCGGTACAAGCCTTGCCATGGTTGTAACACTTGTGGGATGCTCGCTTGTCGAATTTGTTCCATAATGCCTGCGCCTTCCAAGACCGTAATTTTGCCTGAAAATATATAATCATTATACTACCAGTTCAATTGTTGGAGGCATATGCCATATGATAACACTAGGCTAATAATTATGTATTGTACATTACTATTCATCTGCTATCAATTAAGCTTTTGAGCAATAATTTCCTGGAAACATGGCTAGTATGACATATCAATTGTGTTAATGACATATTTGAGCTTTACACTATGATTGTAGTTGATCGATCAAAGAGTATCGGGGGTTAAATCAGGGAAGGCTGACTGTAATAATTATAGTAGGCTACCTCATTAACGCAATAACTATATAAAGTTAATATTAGTGTATAATTATTCCACAAGCTCAAAGGCCAAAGATTTGGAGATTTAAAGCACTGCAAAATGCAGCTTAGCACATGATGAACCTGTTCTCTTTATCTTCTTATTACCGTACATAATAAATTATATCACAACAACTAATTATCTTACCCTTTACTGAATATATTTTCTCCATTTGACTTTCAAGGTGGTTAAGGAAAATAGCGTGGTTGCATAGCGTGTACTGTCAGACACTTTATATATATTGTCTCAGTCTAACAATTTCAGATTTTTTTTTTTTTTTAAACTTTCAGAATAAAAATACACGACAGTATTCCAATCAGTTGAATCAGTACAATATATACTAGTATATACCCACCTTTAACTTAGGATAAAAATTTCTAATATTAGTTGGCTTTATTCTGAGTATGTCACAGAGGTGTCGGTAGTGGTGGAGGACAGACTTGAAGGTGGAGGCAGCACACAGCTGTTCAAAGACATCAGCAGCTGCAGCACTGTCTGGTGATGACACTGCTGGCTTTTGTTGCTGCTGCTGCTGTTGGTGGTGGTATGGGTGGTGGTGGTGTTGATGGTGGCGGTGCCCAGAGTACATCCTGCCTATAAACAAAAGATATCACATATATTAATACAGACAGTGACATGGGCAGTGGTGGTGTGGGGGGGCCATACATCCTGATTATTACAAGCTAGCTGCTGCCATTTCCATGGTTACAGCTTATACTGCTTATGAACAAAGCCACATCTTTAGTAAAAGTGGTGTAACAGGTTCCAAGCACTATTTAATTCCTCCGAAAGAACTGGTGCTTTTGAGAAACAGAAGACCAGATATAATTATTATTATTATTATTATACTACCTGCTAACATAGCAACATATACTGTATTGTAGTCTATTAGTCCACTCACCCATTATACCTTATAGTTGAGTATTTGTTTTCTTACTGTATCTGCCTTGCAATAGGCTACAAAATGTAGAAACAGGTAAAAAATAGAACACTAATGAATTGCGTTATGTGCCGGTAATAAAATAGTTTACAATACAGAAATGTGATACCAGGTGGATTCTTGGAGCTCCCTATAGAAATTGGTGCGAGAAGATAGTAATGCACGGTGGGGAAACCAAGAGGTCAACTCGGGTGGATAGCAAGAACGGTCAGGTAACCTCCGGGCCCACGCGTGGACAGGTGGGCAGCCTGGAGGGTGCTTCCTTTTTTGTCCTGGGAGATGTCTGGTCAAGTCCACTGGCTCAGGTCGGGAAGAGGTCAGCATGCAATGGCCTAGCTCTTTATGGTGAGAACTCAGCCAACTCTCGGGCGTCGATAGGGAACTGTGTGTGGCTTCTAGGGGCTATAGGGATAGAGAGCTTTGGATCCATGTGGCTTCCAGCTGTGGTTGGCAGACATGGGGGTCGGGCATGTGTCAATGTATCACTGTTAATGTATCACTGTGTCAATGTATCACTGTGTTAATGTATCACTGTTAACATAACCAGGCCAAAGTGGCGGCTGCGAAACATCTAACGGGTTGGATTCTGCGTACTTTTAAAACACGCGGTGAATTGCCTATGATAACGCTCTTCAAATCTCTAGTGCTACCGCGGCTTGAATACTGTAGCGTATTAACATCCCCATACAAAGCAGGTGAAATAAATGACGTAGAGAGTGTACAAAGAAATTTCACTTCGCATATAAGTTCGATAAAACATCTACACTATTGGGAGCGTTTAAGAGCACTGAATCTGTACTCACTGGAATGTAGAAGAGAACGTTACCTAATAATATACACGTGGAAAATTGCAGAGGGTTTAGTACCAAACCTACATACTCCGATAGTCATGAAATTCAGTGATAGGAGAGGCTGAGAATGCGAAATCCCCCGGATGAATAACAGGGGTGCTATGGGCTCTCTGCGATAGGGCTGGTTATCACACAGAGGCCCACGTCTCTTCAACAAACTCCCACGGCGAGTAAGAGACATGAGGGACATCCCGTTAGACAACTTCAAGAGAGCCCTAGATGTCGAACTGCAAAAAGTGCCAGACGAGCCCATCCTCGCAAGGGAGCGAGCTGTCGCTTCAAACAGTCTACTGCACCAAATCACCACCCATAACGAGGGGCGTCGCGCTCCTTGGTGCCGCTAGAAGAGTGGCGAACACATCAAAAGGTATCAAAAGGTAAGGTAATGTATCACTGTGTCAATGTATCACTGTGCCAATGTGTCAATGTATCACTGTGTCAATGTATCACTGTGTCAATGTATTACTGTAAATATATCACTGTGAATATATCACTGCCACTGAATCACTGAGTCACTGAATCACTGTGTCAATATATCAACTGTGTCAATGAATCAGTCACAATATATCCACTGTGTCAATGAATCAGTCACAATGTATTAACTGTGTCAATGAATCAGTCACAATGTATTAACTGTGTCAATGAATCAGTCACAATATATCAACTGTGTCAATGAATCAGTCACAATGTATTAACTGTGTCAATGAATCAGTCACAATGTATTAACTGTGTCAATGAATCAGTCACAATATATTAACTGTGTCAATGAATCCAGTCACAATATATCAACTATCAATATATCAATGCGTCAATATATCACAGTCACAATATATCAATGTGTCAATTAAATGCAATATCCACACCTGAATGCATCATCTTTAACAATAACTATCGAGTCTCAATAACATTTCACAAGGTTTTATCAGAGACCAAAATGTATACCAAATAATTATGTCTATGGAAGTTTCACATATAGCTATATTAATGATAACCTCTCCTCCATTCCATGCATCTGATATAACTGCCTTGATGGTGTAATGGTTAGAGTGTTTAAAATCTGTATGTGGTAACCCATGTTCGAATCCCGGTGGATCACATGTTTGCTTTCATTAATTTCTTTGGGAGGTGTTTGGTACTGTTGTGAACTTAATACAAATATAGATTATAATAATTATGAGCACAGTATGGAAGGACAAAGCAGCGACAAAAATTCTGAGGAAGCAGTCACACAATATGACTCATAAACGAACGTACATTCAAAGAGCTATATGGTGCATAGGCTAGACAGGTGGTGCATTCGGTCTGGTGAGTTCAGGCAACGATGCATACAGTTCAAGACCCCTGCTGGTGATAGCTAGCATGATACAAATGGCTGTTGGTGATAGTGATGGTGATACTGTAGTTGGGAAAATGGTGAGAATAATGGCATTCCGAATTTACAACAATGGAAATGTAGTGTTGGTGGTGATTCTGTTTAGTTGTTGTTGTTGTTGTTGTTCCCCAAGCTGCCTGGCCGAACAGCCCCAAGGCCCCGAGTAAGGCCAAGGCCATAACGAGAGCGCCCCACAGAACCCTCCCTGCCGACCACAATAAAGCCTGGGTGACCGAAGCCACTCCAAGGCGGGGAGCTGAGAGGGTGCGTAAACGCCCGGGAAACCAAAGCCCCACCCAGGGCCCTGTGCCCCTCAGCAATTATGAAGAGAAAGTTGAGGGGCAAAGGAATAATGTGACGCTTTAGCTTCCAATCTTGGTAGATTGGAAGGTCAATCCGCGGAAGAGACGCCGTCACATGAGATCTAGAAAATATATAAGTAAAAGGAACAGTCAGAGTAAGCTATGGGTATGGCAGAGATCGCTCAGGTCTCACTCTGATAGACCAGCCCATCACCATATGGTGATAGTTAAAGAGAGTAGCCTAGATTGAGTTATCAGCATCAAAGCCAGTCAGAATGATGTATAAGTATTAGTAGGCCTACACTACAGATTCTAAGAGAACAGTGTATATTGCCTGTAAGGGGGGGGGGCTGTAAGGGTGCATATGCTAGTTATGATAGAGCGAGCATGTTAACAAAAAGTATAACCACAATCTCTCCTTGGCTGATAAAAGGTGCGACAATAGCAGCCAAAGATTGATGAGGCAAGGGCGGCAAGAGGAAGTATAATAAGAGTGTATGTAGTGCAGCACAGTCATGTACTGTGGTCACCGTAGTAGAAAATGTTCATCAGACACACAATTATCTTGGTCACTGCAAGGCTGTCAAAATAATGAGGTACCGGTAGGTCACAGTGTGGCAGGGTTAGAGACCCTATAGGGTCTCTAGGCAGGGTTAGTGAGTCATCTAGGGTCAGTGGTGGCATACCGATTATTATGAAACCAGTCACTCTTAAATTGTATTCAAATATAGAGACTGCAAAACTGCCGAGGTCCTAGATGTCTGCCGACACTACTTTAGTCATTACAAATAATTAATACTTGGTTTCCAGGACAATGTTTTTAATTGGACAACTTCGGAGTTTTACTGAAGATTATGAACTAAACAAAATGCATGTTCAACACAATTCAGTTATTATTATGTTGGAAAGAGTCAACATCGTGTTGACATTATGAAGACAAGGTATATTGATTAATGGAGTAACTGACGAAAACAAAAATAATTTTGGTGTGCCCCTTAATTATGGCATCATCTATTCTACATGTTTACTGTAAAACCTAATTCAAAACTACATAAAAAAAAATAACAAAAGCATAAATTTGGCACACCAAATTATCAAAATATAAATTGAACGTCCATTGGTGCTTGGAAAAAACTGGAAATTGTCAAACTAAAGAATGTATATAATTGTAAATTAGGACATCGGCGAAATAATAAATCCAGGTGTACTGTTCTCAACATAAAAAGGTTATTCTAATTCGAATCACTAGAATGTGGGACAAATGTGAACACTAAATAAAAGGGAACCGGATATATAAATAATGAAAAGGAGAATGAAATAATAAGAAAGGGAGAGTGAAATAAGAGAATGTACAAATGATAAAAAGAGAACTATATGAGATCGTGGAAAGATAAAAATAAGAATGAAATAAGAAAAAATATATAAATAGGAGAATGAAATGAGAGAATGGTGTAAGGGTATAAGGAGAGCGTAACGAACGTGAACATGAAATAAATCGTTTAATCATACCCACAATAAAAACATATACCGGTACAGTATATACACATTTAAAAATATGTATATTTCTAGGAATGTACTCAGTGAACCAAGTAGCTTCCCTGGTAAGTGAGTGTTGAGAGAAAGTGTTGGTGGATGTAATAAAGACGTGAACAATGTGATGTGAAGAACTAATAAATTATGTGTGGAGTCGAACAAAACACTCCATTAACGCACTCAATAAAGCCGGTATCACACGAGCACTTTTTCCCTCAACATTTATCCTCAACACTGGGCTGGCAGCTTATGAGGTCAACATTTAAACTATTTCGGTCACCTAAATTCATCTATCATCAGTCTACTTTCCGATACCAGTGCAAAATATTCAAAAAATGTTGACTATAACAGCTCTCGTATAATACCGGCTTAAGATGGTATTTTATTTTATATTCTGGATAAAGTGGTTAGATATTGTTCAGTTTAGGAAGGACCTGCAGGAATCAAAGGAGTAAATACTACACTGCAGTATCTTAATTAAACCTAAGACTCGTACAGATAAGAGCAGGGACGCAGGTGTGAGAATGGAGGTAATACAGAGACGGTGTGCAGGAAGGAAAGTTTTCGGAGCAATGGGAAGTACAGTATGTGGAACGTGAGAATTCAAGGAATGAAAGCTAAAAATACAATGTATCAAGGGATAGTTGTACCAACAGTGATGTATGGGGCTGAGCTGCTTGAGGAGTACCGGTACTATGTGTGGAGTGACGTGTAGACAGATTGAGGAATGAAGAAATACGAAGGAGAGTGAGACAATAGGAACCCTTATTGGCCAGAGTGGAAAGAAGGGTGCTATGCTGGTAAGGACATGTTGAACGAACGGGATGTGGAAAGTTTACTAAGAGAATATACAGTATGAGTCAGAAACAAGGGGAAATAGATTGAGAGGAAGACCTCAGAGGAGATGGAGAGATGGTGTAATAACAGCGCTTGAAGATACCTTACCTTTGGATACCTTTGGATGTGTTCGCCGCTCTTCTAGCGGCACCAAGGAGCGCGACGCCCCTCGTTATGGGTGGTGATTTGGTGCAGTAGACTGTTTGAAGCGACAGCTCGCTCCCTTGCGAGGATGGGCTCGTCTGGCACTTTTTGCAGTTCGACATCTAGGGCTCTCTTGAAGTTGTCTAACGAGATGTCCCTCATGTCTCTTACTCGCCGTGGGAGTTTGTTGAAAAGACGTGGGCCTCTGTGTGATAACCAGCCCTCTCGCAGAGAGCCCATAGCACCCCTGTTATTCATCCGGGAGATTTCGCATTCCCAGCCTCTCCTATCACTGAATTTCATGACTATCGGAGTATATAGGTTTGGTACTAAACCCTCTGCGATTTTCCATGTGTATATTATTAGGTAACGTTCTCTTCTACGTTCCAGTGAGTACAGATTCAGTGCTCTTAAACGCTCCCAATAGTGTAGATGTTTTATCGAACTTATATGCGAAGTGAAATTTCTTTGTACACTCTCTACGTCATTTATTTCACCTGCTTTGTATGGGGATGTTAATACGCTACAGTATTCAAGCCGCGGTAGCACTAGAGATTTGAAGAGCGTTATCATAGGCAATTCACCGCGTGTTTTAAAAGTACGCAGAATCCAACCCGTTAGAAGTTTCGCAGCCGCCACTTTGACCTGGTTATGTACTTTGAAACCCATATTTTCAGACATTAATACCCCAAGGTCTTTCACACTGTCTTTCCGTTCTATTATGTGGTTAGATTCTGTTAAGTAATTTGTAATTTCTTTAACACCATTATTATCTCCGTACCGTATTAATTGGAATTTTTCCTCATTGAATTGCATGTTGTTTTCCCTGGTCCACTGGAACACTACATTCATGTCTTCCTGCAGTCGGCCCGTGTCCTCTTGTGTGTTTACTATCTTGCTTAATTTTGTGTCATCAGCAAAAGACGACCCCGTACTGTGTCTGGTGTTGGTAGATAGAGAGATGACTGACGAACAGGCAAGAGAAGTGGTACGGTAATGAATAGGAATTAATGGAGAATGCTTGTGAATATATGAGTTATAACGCTTCGGGCACCAATTGGACTAGATAATAGTCCGAAAGGCACCTGACCCGGGGAACTGGTATATAATGTGAAGGGCCATGCCCGGAAGTAAGGTGGGGGGGGGGGGGGGGGGGGGCATTGTGGTGTGGTTCTGCTGCTTGTCTGCCTATATCAGTGGTGGCCATCACAAACAAAAAAAATCCACTTCCGTAAACGCTTTGCTGCATCCTCTACCACTTGCCTTCCACAACTGCATTTCCGCCAATCAATGAAAAATTACGGTTCTGTTAATACACAACCGCAAAGTTCGTAAACGCAATCCGGATTTGTGATTTTCACTACAAAACTTGCAAGAACGAGGGTAAATCATTTGGTAGTGAGGTAAATTTACTTTTTATCGCATGCTTACCCCTCACAGGTGTCATAGCTCATACTTCACCTCCTCAATCAGGCCGCACTCATTTAATCAACGGGACATGTATCTGGCTCATGTGTGTCAAATTTGTACAAAGGAAAGCAAGCGACAGCAGATATATACCGATCCTCACTAGGCTACTTGTTGAAGGATAAGGATTGGGTAATAAAGGGCTTGCCACATAATACGAATGGGGGAGCAGTGGTAGCAAACTTATAGCATGCTGCATCAGAACAGCTGTGTGCATTAATGAAGTTTCACAAATTTGAAGCTTTGAACCTTTAAGACCAATTTCTGAAGCATCCGTACTGTCTTGTTTGTTTTCAATACTGATGCAAATGAGTGCATAACCCCTATAGGCCGGGAGCTAGCTCGATTTATTTATGTGAGAGAGGTAAAAAGGTTTGACCCTTCCAAGGCAAGCCTATCTACCTGGTATGTATAGATCACCATTGTGGCAGCTTTGCTCCTGTGCGTTTGATCCTGGGACCCTTTTCAAAAGTTGCAAACAATTGTTTTATTTATGTGAGTGCCGAGACAGAAATTAACCATACAGGATTGTAGGTTGATGATGTTTGGATCATAAATTCATCAATGCCAGCAACTTCAGACTGAACCCTTGTGAGGACAGTGACCGTTAAAGGGGTTCAAAAACCAAAATATTTATGCGAAGACCGACATACACACAGTTAAGTTTTTCTAGAAGCTGGAAGGGTCTACTATTTGAAAATCATGATGCCAGCAAGTTTTGACTGTGCCAAACCCTTGCCAGCAAGACCCTTGTTAAGTGGTCCTAAACCAAAATATTTAAGGCCGACATACACGTGGTTAATTGAATTTCATTTTTATTATTACAAAATAACAAACATAACTTACCGGGATATACCGGTATTTTGAGATACATCACTTTATCAATAATTTTGTAATTTTATACATGTTCAAACAGCATGTTACAATAGACAGCATGTTACAATATCCAGCTGTGCTTCCAGGACAGGCACAAACAAGTTTCACATACAATAACTATGCCTAGCCTACGATGATTGACAAATAACTTTGGCCTACTCATCACTTTCACTGTCACCACTGTCCCCGCTCCACTCGCCTCCGGACTCTAATTCTTCGTCTTCCATCTCCTCGACTTCATCATCTTTGGACTCACCTGGTTCAAAGTCTGGTATGGCTCGTCCTTCGAACCAGAATGGTTGAAGTGTTTCGCTATTTTCTTCTTTCCACCCAAAATCCAAGGGGTTGTTAACATTGGGCATTCCTTGGTCAGCATTCCGCCACATCATTGCAACAAAATTTGCCCGTTGGATGTGTTTGTGCAATGATTTACTGCATGGAGGTAGTGAGGCACAATTGACCTTTTTTACTTTGCTCAGTACTTTGCTTCCCCCCCGTCATTTTCATAAACGACTCGTATCTCGCCTCATTGATGTCTTGGTGGTGCTTCACCCCGTATATATGGCAAACAAACGCAGTTACGGACTGATAATCAACATCAGTAGAATTTAGTGACTGGATACCACTTAGATATTGATTGTCGTCGTCTGATTCAAGTATCTCAAATGTTTTTTTCTTTCCTTTTCTATAAAAGGATGACGTGAAGTCACAGCCAGTAAGTGAGTGCAGGCCTGTTAGTGCATCACTTAATCCTGACTGCTTCTTCTCCAGTTCAGCAGCAATCGTTGAGATGTCGATGAAGCGCCTATTGTTGCTTGTTCCATAGTCCATGATTATAGACAGGTCTGGTTTTCTGGCAGCTAAGGAAGTCAGGACAACTACAACATCTGCGTCCGACGAACGAACCATGACAGTACCACGTTCAGTGTTGCCAAGGTGAAAGGCTATCAGCGTGTCGGCTTCTTCGTGCTGTCCTTGCATTGTTTCTGGTCGAGTCACTTTCAACTGTCCTGATGTGTTCTTCAATCTTATGCATGTTCCGCCATGAGATATGTATATGGTTCTCTCCCCAATTATTGGACCGCATTGTTCCTTTTGTAACTCAGCAAGAAGAAACCGACCGAACTCTTCCTTAAAACAGTAATCTTTGAGTAGCTCGGTACCCTTCTGCTTTTGTTGTTGATCTGGGCCTGTAATCTGATAGGTAACATCATTTACACCTCCTCTTTTTTGTCGCTCGGCATCCTTGATGGAAGGTGTGATGTACTTATCAAGCAAAGATGAACTTCATCACCATGAGCAGAGCACAACTTTACCATAAAATCTCGGGCTATGCTGCTGTAGGTTGACTTGTTGTGTTTGGAAAGAACTTCATGCATGAGTAGACCCCCATCAAACATAGTGGCATTGACACATCCAATTGACTTCTCATCAAGTACCTTCACTTGCTTTTGTTCCAAGATTTTTGTGAGTGTGGCCTTCTCAGTATTGTTCATGGTGCCGTCTGAATGGGCTAGAGCCAGAGGGACTTCATTGATAGGGTAACTCAGGATCATCTTCAAATCAGGCTTTGCATCTGACTGTGCAGCTGCTGTCAACAAGTAGCCAAATGCATCACGAACACCCTCAGCAGCTCCTAGTGCCTTCTTCTCTTTAGGACACTTCTTACGAAGGTTTTCTCTTGCAAAGTTAAATACTTGACATCTTGGGATCGTCTTCAAGAATCTCTTGTCATCTGTCGCACACTCATCAGCAAATTTATTCCGAAGGTCTTTTCCTCGTTCAAGTACTTGTGTCAAGTAGTCTGATGTCTCTGCTTTTGCAACCTTGCCTGTTGCAATATTGACAAGCTCAAAGGGGGCATCTTTACTGAATGGATTACACATGTTCTCCAAGGCTTTGGTCAATGCTGCCATATCACGATTATCCCTCTTGATACAACTTTTCTTCAGCTGTTTTGCTGGTGTCTCTCCAGCCTGGATGTTACAGATGACTTTCATCTCGGACACTGCCATACTACGCTGTGTGAGACTAACACACCATCGTCGAAAAGTACTTTCCGAATTGGCAAACGAAGTTATCCCTGTTGCTGATGATGTGGCGTCACGATTCACCGTTTGCTCGAGCATAAGGTCGATGGGAGACCGAGAATACGACTTGCTGGTTCGTCGAATGAAGAATGCGCCTGCTTCCAAGACTTTCCTTGCTGCTCCTGGCATGTTTTGCATCTTGTCCAGGAATAGTGATCCCCAGCGAGCATAGTTAGGTCTGTTCAGTGCAAAGAAGAGTTCAATGGTGCATGGCAAAACTCTCAGATCAGAAAAAGATCTACATCATTTGTACGTACAGCCCTCTGGAGCAAACGGTGAATCCTGTTCACGATGTACACATAGATCGCCCAGACACGTGCCAGCTTACCTTCTGTACCATTGATTAGTCTATGAAAGAACACCTCAAAACCTTCAATTGCTAGCTGTACTTGATCAGATTGAGCTGTTTGGTCCAGATCATGTTGGTCAGATGCTGTCAACAATTCTTTACATACCTGTTTGATTTCCTCTGGGGCGTCCTCTAGGTATCTCTGAAATATGGCCCTCTCCATGACGGCAGCCACAAGCTGATGGATGCGAGTGCAACGATTGTAGAACTTGCCCTTTAAGAGACCATTCAACGAGCCATCTGCAAGCATACCATATTCAGTAAGGATGTACTCAATACCTGAATTTGATATGTTTGTTCCCAGTGCCCCAAAAAGTGCAAGTTCAACATGGAATGCACCCAACAGAATTATCAGGTTATCAAAGTCTGGTGCCTTCAAAGACTGAATGGAGAATGCCTTAAGGGCTACTGCTAGATCATAGGAAACTATAGCATACTCTTGCTTGTTTTCAGCCGCTACCTTCATTGAGCGAACCATGGTCTCTTGCACCACATCGTTGCGAGTTGGCGGCTGTGATATAGGATCCATGTATGCAATTACTGTTTTACTGAATTACTGAAGCAAAGTACTGAGCAAAGTAAAAAAGGTCAATTGTGCCTCACTACCTCCATGCAGTAAATCATTGCACAAACACATCCAACGGGCAAATTTTGTTGCAATGATGTGGCGGAATGCTGACCAAGGAATGCCCAATGTTAACAACCCCTTGGATTTTGGGTGGAAAGAAGAAAATAGCGAAACACTTCAACCATTCTGGTTCGAAGGACGAGCCATACCAGACTTTGGACCAGGTGAGTCCAAAGATGATGAAGTCGAGGAGATGGAAGACGAAGAATTAGAGTCCGGAGGTGAGTGGAGCGGGGACAGTGGTGACAGTGAAAGTGATGAGTAGGCCAAAGTTATTTGTCAATCATCGTAGGCTAGGCATAGTTATTGTATGTGAAACTTGTTTGTGCCTGTCCTGGAAGCACAGCTGGATATTGTAACATGCTGTCTATTGTAACATGCTGTTTGAACATGTATAAAATTACAAAATTATTGATAAAGTGATGTATCCCAAAATACCGATATATCCCGGTAAGTTATGTTTGTTATTTTGTAATAATAAAAATGAAATTCAATTAACCACGTGTATGTCGGCCTTAAATATTTTGGTTTAGGACCACTTAAAAAGGGTCTTGCTGGCAAGGGTTTGGCACAGTCAAAACTTGCTGGCATCATGATTTTCCAATAGTAGACCCTTCCAGCTTCTAGAAAAACTTAACCGTGTGTATGTCAGTTTCCACATGAATATTTTGGTTTTTGAACCCCTTTAAAAAGGTCTTGCTGGAAAGGGTTTGGCACAGTCAAAACTTGCTGGCATCATGATTTTCAAATGGTAGACCCTTCCAGCTTCTAGAAAAACTTAACTGTGTGTATGTCGGTCTTCGCATAAATATTTTGGTTTTTGAACCCCTTTAACGGTCACTGTCCTCACAAGGGTTCAGTCTGAAGTTGCTGGCATTGATGAATTTATGATCCAAACATCATCAACCTACAATCCTGTATGGTTAATTTCTGTCTTGGCACTCACATAAATAAAACCAATTTTTGCAACTTTTGAAAAGGGTCCCAGGGTCAAACGCACAGGAGCAAAGCTGCCAGCAATGGTGATCTATACATACCAGGTAGATAGGCTTGCCTTGGAAGGGTCAAACCTTTTTACCTCTCTCACATAAATAAATCGAGCTAGCTCGCGGCCTACTAGCCATTTACCCATTCAGTACGATGACGCCCTCTTTCGTTATATTTTGGCTAACATTTGATGATTTGATGCAGCTTATGAAGGTCGTATGTTATTTAGATAGTTTTTTTATGATTCTTTAAGAAAATCGTCTAATGGTAACCAGAATAAGTCCAAAATTATGTCATCGCGCTGATAAGGGTTAACGCTCACAACCGTACAAAGAGACGGGTATCCAAAACACCACAAAATACCAACCTTAGTGTGTTGGAACAGTGTAGTTTTGTTGTTGTTGTGGTGGTGAGGCTCTATGGCAGTCACCCTCGGTCCCACTTACACCTCACTCCCACCATCCTGAGTACCACACCTGCAAATAAAGAAAACATTATTAGTATTATCATTATTTGTAGTATTAGTATCGCTTACTATAGTCTATTCGCTGTAAGTAGGAGAGGAATTATGACCTCTATCCTCTGTAACTCCAAAAGGGCTGGAGCAAATTGGCTGTAAATTTACACATTGATTCCTTGACAGACTCTTCCAGAATGGTGGAAATATTAGCTCGATTACTGTAGTTGTTTTTGAGTTACAGAGGGTAGAGGTCATGATTTGTTTGCCTACTTTAAAGCGAATAGACTATAGTACTAAATCAATCAGCTTTATTTCGTAAGTTAAACAAATGATAAATACTGTAGTAGGTGCTAGTAGTATTAGGTCTAGTAGTACGTCTCTCAGTGTTGCAAATCTTAACAAGCTATGATACAACACAAGTCAAGCAGATGGCCTATGCAGACGGTCTCATTGGAGCAGGAAAAGTCACTGATGTCAAGCTTTGGTGGGACAAAGTATCAAGTGTTGGCCCAGAAATCGGATACCACTCAATTGCCAGTAAGTCTATGCCATTTGTCAAACCAGAATGTTTTGACAATGCCATAGAAGCTTTCCGAGAGAGTGAAGTGGTTGCAACAAAAGATGGACAGCGTCAGTTTGGGGTGTTGATCAACACAGGTTTCAAGAAGCAGTACATAGTGAGTATGATAGCGGGAAAGGTCAGGGAGTAGGTAAAAGAAATTGAACAACTGGCCAATACTGCAAAAATGGAACCAAAGGCTGTTAATTTGTCTTTCACACATGGGGTAAAACATTGCTGGACTTTCTTGATGTATACCATTCCAAAAGTGAGTCCTTTACTTCAACTGCTGGATGATTCCATCAGAGACAAACTCATCGCAACGTGGGTCTACCTGGAGTTGTCTCGGCCACCTCATCGGCGAGAGTTGTTCCCCCCGAGTATGTTTTCTGCCAGTGCTTGATGCAGCAGGCTATTCGAGGGGGCAGCTCTCACCCCCGCGAAGCATGGCTGATCAGGCACCGACTTGAAATGGTTGTCCAAGGCTTTCTTGAATACTTCCATTGGCACGTCCATCAGGGTTCTCACGTTCTCTGGCATTTTGTTGAAGAGGCTCGGTCCCCTGTTTGTCAACCAGGGAGTCCCTCAGTGTGCCCAAAGCTCTCCTACATTTTTGGGGTGGGATGTTACATTTCCTACCCCCTCTGTCACTCCAGTTCCATGATATTGTGGTGTGAAGGTTTGGCACTGGACCCTCGATAACTGTCCATGTGTAAATTATCAAGTATCTCTCTCTTCTTCGCTCCAGTGAAGTCCCACACACCAAGTGCTACAGAATGAGAGTTGCTCGCACCTCCTTCAAGGTAAGAGAGCTTGGAATTATCAATACTGTGAAAAAAGCGACAATTGGACACCAGAAATCGGTCAAAATAACAGGATCTCTCACTGAATGCATTTTAACACAAGATTCTGAAAATTAAGTAGACAAGGCAGAGATTTACAACACCAGAAATACCATCACATCAGATAGGTATAATTCACAGAAAAATTACCAGACCGACTAAAGGAGTGCCCAATCGATGCATACCGGTATGTGGAGTAAACAACGATGCAGACCATTCCATGGTATGTAAGAAGGGAGGGGTTCATCAGCATAAGAATTGAAGAAGTGAGACTTGACAGCGAACATGCTAAAGGAGGTGTGTCATGATGTGGCGTGCAAACCATCAGTTATCCCCTTAGACGAGAGATCTTGCAGCACAGGACAGCTAATACATCAAATGAAGCATGAGTGGACGTTAATTCAAGATGTTTCTGGGCAAGAGGACAGCGCGCGTTCTTCACGCATTCTTCGACGTACGAATACTTGACCCAATGGCCACTAAATACAGCGAGCTGTCTCTGGAGTCTGGAGGCTGCACACAAGAGGAACGAACAAGAAAGGGTCAGGGCATATGGGAAAAGACAGTATCCTACATCTTCAACAAGCCAGATTTACCCCACTAGTCTTCACCACATTTGGAGGTATGGAACCCAGGGATCAGTGCTTCTATTCAAGGCTAGCAGAGACCATTGTAAAGAAGAACAACAGCTCCCTTTCCCTCTTAGTATAATAAAACAAATAATAATAAAATAATAGCTTACACATAAATATTTGTTCATGTGTGTTTAAATCCCCTTCCCTCATTTAACGGTGGTAGATAATTCATGTTGAGATACGGTATTGTTGGTAAGACAGCAACTTTCGAGCCTACCTGTACCTCGGTTTTTCCAAGAGTTAACCAGCTATACGGAGGTGCAGGACAAATTCTCTGAAGTGGTATATAGACACCGCCATAATTATTATAAACTAAATAAAGATACTAGATCTCTCTCCTGTCTACAATCGATCAATAACAAATAATCATACGTGAAGACAGGACCGTAGACAAAGAACAAACACACACATACACTCTCTCTCTCTCTCCGCCCCTTTTTGTCAACAAAAATTTAATGATCAATAAAAAATAGTCAGACGTAAAACAGGAAGGTAGACAAAGAGTACCGTAACTAACTCACTCACTCACTCACTCACTCACACTCTCTCTCCTCCCACACCCTCTTTTTTTGGCTATTTACTTCACTCCTTCCTTTCCACATACCTATCGTCCCACGCCCCAAAACTCACACACACTCTCATAAGGCTACACACCCCAAACCCTCAGCTGATCACACTGCACACAACCCCCACAACCTAGACAAACACAAACACAAGAAAACTAACACATATTCACAAAACAAAAACAGACAAACCACCACAAAGTCCCACACCACAAACCCACATAAATATACTTATACTCATACTCACGCAAATACATACATACTCTCTCTCTCTATCTCTCTCTCTCTGTCTCAGAAGTGACTGACTTGGAAAAGGATTTGGGTGTTCTGATTAGCAGTGACCTAAAGTTTTCCAAGCAGTGCATTGAAGTAGAAAAGAAAGCTCAGCAATTATTGGGCTCTATTAAGAGGCAATTTAAGTATAGAAATAAGGAAATAGTCCTCACACTTTAAAACGCTCTAATACGGCCTCTCCTGGAGTATGCAGTTTAATTCTGGTCTCCAGCACTCACGAAAGATATAGAGCGACTGGAAAGAGTACAAGCTAGAGGTACAAAATGTATTCTATTGCTTAGAACAATGAGCTATGAGGACCGGTTGAGAGCTCTTGATCTCTTCTCGTTGGAGATACGCAGACTACGAGGTCAGCTCATTGAAGTTTTTAAAATACTTAATGGGTTTGATAATTTGGATTATAGCAAAATGTTTAGTTTCAATATGAATTCAACACGCAACCAGCTGTAAATAAGAATTGAAAAGGTTCAGTACTAGTATCTCTGGAAACTTGTTCACATATAAGATTTGTTCTACCTGAAACAAACTTCCTCCGAAGTTGTAAATAGTTCTTCAGTAGAGCAGTTCAAGAAGAGAGTAGATAGTATTTTGCACATAGTGCACTAAAAAGTCTCTGTCTCTCCTTCCACATCGAGTATTTCCTCGGAATGGACCGCAAGGTCTCTGAGATACTAACTATTCTCTCTCTCTCTCTCTCTCTCTCACCGTCTACAGAACGACCTTGGCCATGAAGGGTGAGCGACCGTCAACCTACACGCACCATCACCATCATCTTCCTACTCACCCACCATCACCACTAGTGTATCACCATCATCATCATACTCACCCACCATCATCACTGTTGTATCATCATCATCATCATCCTCATTCACCATCATCGTATTATCCTTCACAATCATCATTATCTTCACCATCATCTTCATCCTCAGTCATCATCATCACTATTGTACTGTTAGTTTATTTTATTTTTGTCTAATGTGATTGAGGGAGGCAAAAGGCATAACTGCCTATAGCGAGTGCCTCCCCCATAGTTGAAAGAGTGACAGGGCCAATATCAAGGGACGTTCGAGCCAAAATGCCTGGACACACGGAGTTTGAAGCAATTTAAGTCATAGGAAGAGGGAAAGACTGATTCTGGGAGAGAGTTCCAGAGCTCAGCTGTTGAGTAGAAGAAAGTTTGAGAGTAACGTTTCACTCTTGGGTCGGATAGTTGCACAGAGTAGGGGTGGGATTGAGTTGCAAGACGGGTACCACGTGCCCTACGTAGTCACCATCATCACTTCCACATTACTATTGCATACCCATAGCTTACTCTGACTGTTCCTTTTACTTATATATTTTCTAGATCTCAAGTGACAGCGTCTCTAACGTGGATTGACCTCCCAATCTACCAAGATTGGAAGCCAAAGCGTCACATTTTTCCCTTGCCCCTCAACTTTCTCTTCATAATTGCTGAGGGACACAGGGCCCTGGGTGGGGCTTTGGTTTCCCGGGCATTTCCGCACCCTCCTCAGCTCCCCGCCATGGAGTGGCTTCGGTCACCCAGGCTTTATTGTGGTCGGCGGGGAGGGTTCTGTGGGGGCGCTCGGTTATGGCCTTGGCCTTGCTCGGGGCCTTGGGGCTGTTCGGCCAGGCAGCTTGGGGAACAACAACAACAACAACAACAACTATTGCACCATCTTCACTATTGTATTATTAGTTAACTGGTATCATCTCTTTTCTCAAACACTATCACCATTATCTTGACCCACCATTTTGCCACCATCATTTTCATTTTAACTCTCCATCATTTGCTTATCATGTTATTCTCAACATCATCTTGAGTCTCCATCACTATTATTACCAGCACCATCCATATCTTCTAGAATGACGGTACCATATTTACCAACATTAACTATACCCTTCTATCGTTATATTAGATGGGAATGGGATTATCTCTAACAATGTACTTTTAAAGGGTAAATTATTATGCTTAGCCTACTTTAAATACCCTTTTTTAAACCCATACTTAATTAGAATGTGCATTGGATTACCGCCGGTCTCCCATGCGACTAACATCATTAATCATTATCATTACCAGTACTAATCATAAATCTGAACACATTTCAATTCTGCCGAAGTTGCAAAAATAAATCACATTTAGTATTTTATAAAATCACATTAACTTAATATTGCATTCAAAACACCTCTAGCTTATCTTACGTTGCACCTATACTGTAGGTACCGATTAAGAAGAGCTTCTCTAAGTCATAGATTAAACACTTTATTATTTCGCCTTTGATCTGTCTTAAGTTCAATAGAATCGTGTATCAGCAGCTATTTTATAAAAAATCGGAACCTCTCCGGGAGGTCGGGGACCGGGGGAATGCTGGAGGCCCCCAATGATCCTTGGTCTCTGGGTCTTGTCCTGGGCAACCTAGATGTGTGTCATTTTTTAAATTTTGTGTTTTATGTTGTGTTGTGTTGTCCCTGTTCGAGCTCTGTTTCGAGTCGGCCACCCTCACCTATGGGGTATGTCCCTGAATATATACATACAAATAAACCAAAATAAAAATTATCCAGATTATATACAGCAAAACCTACCTTCCTAACCTAACCTAAAACACTCGGTTTAAGTATTTAAAAAATGTGTGTGCACTTTAACTGTTGGCTCACTCAACTTTTACAAACCTACAACTAGTTTGAAACTTGTATCTATGAACCCACCAATGCTTACACACACACACACACACACACACACACACACACACACACACACACACACACACACACACACACACACGCACGCACGCACGCACGCACGCACGCACGCGCGCACACACACACACACTTACATACACACACACACACACACACAAAACCTAGTGGTATGTGAAGTGGTATACTGGTGGTGACCGTGTGGGGTAAAATTTAATATGGTGCCACCTACAGTCCATTCAAAGTTGGGGTGAGCATATCCCGCCTCACTGCACCTGCTCCACTATTCACACAAACACACCCACATTACATTCCTTCTTCTTTTACCATAAGTATTCATCTTTCTTCATAGTCACTATTACATTTCATTGCAGAATCAGAAATAATGTTCGTATAACCTACACTCAAGGTAATAAATAAGTAGGCCTATATGATTGTACGGTATATAACACAAATTTGGGTATAACTACTTTGGGATTACCCTTAATTATTTTATATGCTTTGGTCATCCTTAGAACTATATAGGTTTATTACTACCAATATACAGTAGGCCTATTTTGAAAGGGTAGATATATATGGACACTTTAATTATCCTTTTCCTACCTTATGTTGACTGTTTCCTTTTTTATTATTACAGAGCATACCGGTACAAATAAAGAGCTGGTTATACACTGTTCCAAATAAGTTGTCCGGAAATCGTCAACCCTAACCTGTGTAACGCAAAAAGGGCTTGGGCATATGGGCTGCAAATTTACAAACTTATTCCCTGGCTGATCCTTCCCAAATGATAGAAATATTATCTCGATTACTCTAATCGTTTGTGAGTTATAGAGGTTAATGTTCAAGAGTTTTGGCCTACTTATTTGGAACAGGGTATAGTCAGTTAGCAGCCAATCTGGAAATGTCCATGGAAGGGTAAGGAAGGGTTATACATTATACATAAATATAAAGACCGAGTGCTATACATGAAGTCCGGTTCCGGTCTCGCTTCCTAATAGCGGCACTCTAGGCAGCTCTGGTCCTTCATAATTTAAGGGGGCCCATCTCGATTTGTTTTCTCTCTCTCTTCCTCTCTCTCTCTCTCTCTCTCTCTCTCTGGGTTGTATCCATTCGGCCCCATTCAGCCTACTATTTTAAAACGTTTATCCCCATCCAGGTGCTAACCAAAATTTACCGGAAAAAATTATCGTGCAACTTACAGTACATTTTAGGTCTTGGTCTAATTTTGTACTAGATTTGTGTTGCGTGTTAAAGAGAACGAGATAAATTACGGCTACAAACATCATAACTGATAATATAAAAGATGTACTATTTGCCAAGAGTAGCTATTGACTTTTTCCCAGACCAGCCTATTACATAACTAAATATCCCAATGGTATAATTTAATCCATAGTTTGAGAGCCAATGCGTGCGCACACGCACACGCACAGGCGCACACACAAACATTTTCTTTTATTCTGTGAACATAGAATTATAAACCCATAATCACTAAAGAGAAAGTTCATTACATTATGTCGCTAAGAAAAACAGTCATCCACATTAGCATTTGATTTTCTCAAATACATAAAATATTTCTCAGTGTCCGTCTATTAGGCTATATAAATAAATAAATAAATAAATAAATAAATAAATAAATAAATAAATAAATAAATAAATAAATAAATAAATAAATAAATAAATAAATAATAAATAATATATATATATATATATATATATATAGAGAGAGAGAGAGAGAGAGAGAGAGAGAGAGAGAGAGAGAGAGAGAGAGAGAGAGAGAGCTAATATATATATAGCCACATTTTTCAAGCTAAATTCATGAAAACTTGCAAGGCCATTGATAAGGGTCCGACCATCAGAGGAGGGCCACTGGACAAATTTAATCCTTGAGTGGTATTGGGGTAAAGGGACGCAGCTTGTGACACTGACCCCGTAGAGTCACAGCATAAGAGTTTTTGTTTGCATTATTGTATTATATAGATCACACCTGTGACGTTTTTTCCTCTACCATAACTAGAATTTATATTACTAATTTCTTCTGTATTAATATAACTAATGTAGCGGTAGATGTCCCACCACACCCAGAGGCCTTAACCCATTGGCTGCGGGAGACGTTCCAGAATGTCATAACAATTTATAGCTTTTAAAGCCTGTGGAGACGAGTGCGAGTGAGCGGGAGCGCGGAAGGCCCCCCATCCTCTCTCCAGCCAGGCGGCCGAGGCACTGAGGAGTATGAGCCATACTCTTGCTAGACATAAAGCACTGCAAAAGGCAAATGTAGCACAACATTAGCGATAATCGCTTAGTATTAGTGAATGTCTATGGTAGCGCTGCGGGTGAAGCCCGCGCGCTACGAAGCTCGTTCTGGTGTCATTTTTAAGCTATTTTTGTCTAGTTTTTGGCTGAATACATTTAATTTCATTCAGACACTTGCTCAATCATTCAGGAGTGCCTGAATGACCCTTAATATAGCGGAAATATGCCCGCAGCGTAAGTGTTGTGAAACACGTGTACCTATTCCAGATACTAACCAATTAATTATAATTATAGAACAGCAGAATTTTCCACCTTATTTTTTGCTCCAACTTTTGTGTATAATCATCTTATATTCATCTGATATTTCTCTTCTTTAAACTCTTATTAATGCACTAATTATGTTAGATTTTTGCTTTATACTAACCTAATTGTTTATGTAATACAATCTTGCATATTTCCGGGGGTTTTTTCAGGTTACTTATATATAATATATAGTTTCTTTCCAGGCAACCATATTAAACTAAGTCATAATATACAGTATACCTAACATTTTCCCCTATGTCCATTTTTCAGGAAAATCAGAATTAACAAGTCATTAAATTCTCTTCTGACCACGTTTCAGCAACATGGGAAACCAACGAACTTGCAGATCTTCTAGTGGCCGCTTCAGTACAACTATTTTTGTAAATGACTTCACTCATCTTATAAATATACAGTAAATCCAAAAACGTTATTATTATGGATTTCATACAATACATTGGTCCGTCCATATTTGGAATATTGTGTCCAGTTTTGGTCGCCATACTATAAAAAGGACATTGAAAAATTAGAGAGTACTACGGAGAGTATCTAACATTATTCCCTGACTAAAGGCCGCGTCATACAGAACTCGAATCCACCTGAACCCACCGGAATGAATTCAAAAATTCAAATTTTAGCCACTTCTTCCCCATTCTGGTCTATTCTCGTACGTGTTCTGGTTAGATTCTTGTCTATTCTTGTGTTTCGAGTGATGTTCTAGTCGTCACTCGATTGATCGAGTGAGTGAGCAAAAAGTTAGTGCATGCGTTAACTTTCTACGATTTATCGAGTGAAAAAAACGTTAAAAATTATCGAGTTACAGTCTAGTCGTATCCTGGTCGCATTCGAGTCGCATTAGAGTCGCATTCTACCTATTCTGGTCATGTTCTGATGTACCGTAATTTTTATAGTCGATGCCGACTCGAATTACTTGAATGTAACTCGATGCCACTCGATAATGACCGGAAGTCAACTGGATGACAAGTTGATTATTCCACTTAAAAATTGAATGTAATGGAATGAGAGTTGAATATAACCCGAATTAAGAAGAATACAACTGGATGCCGACTAGAATATGACTGGTAGATGACTGCATACTTGCTTGATGTATCGAGTGTACACTGGATGTCGACTCGAACATGACTAAAAGTACTAGAATACAGTGGAATCCAACTAGAAGGTAACTGGAATACAACCAGAATATAACTCGACTAGGTGCGGCCCCAAATATATAACGGATTGGAAAAAAAAACAAAAAATAATAATAAATAAAATAAAATATAAAATCGGCCCTATATGAGGCCATTGTATTTCAAGTAGCACCCGGAATCAAACTTACTCATCTAACTCTCCACCACCTTAACTCCGGCTTCCCCTCAGTTGTGTCTACCAATGAAAAGGGTTCTTTCCTTCACCCCAGCTGTGTGAGTTAAGGGGGGTAGGGTTACTTTTTGGTCTATTTTTATTTAGCTATATATATTTTTTTTTGTTTACTTTCTTCGCTAGACATCCATCAAAAGCTTAAAAAACACTCAATTCGAGATAAATTTGTTCATTTTTCGGTAGAAAATGTCATGGCCGAATGCCAGTTCCTCGTTAATTACAGGCTTGCTATCGCTCGCCAGGAAAATAAACCCTAAATGGCACAAAGGTCTTAACATTGACAAAGAAATCGGGCAATTTTTTTTATAACCGCCAAACTAATGGAATGAACGTCACATCTCAAAAACTAATGGGGCTAAACATGAGGGAGAAGGGGGTCCAGAAAAACCCTATCCCCCCCCCCGTGTATGTGTGTGTGTGTGTGATTGAAAGTGCTTATGTTGCCGTGGTGAGTGCCCTGTTTACTACTGGTGTGCCTGTGAACCAATCCTCCCTTTATATACTCAAAGGTTCCTCATCGAGTCACCTTAGTCACGTTCCACTTACGTTCGAGTTACGTTCAACTTAGTTCCACTTACGTTCGACTTAACTTCATGTAATTCTGGTTATGATATACTGACATTCCGGTCTCATTCTGGTCATTCGAGTTGCATTCGACTTGGGATCGAATAGTCTTCTTTCCACATCCGGTTTCCTTCGAGTCACTTACTGGTTAACATCGACTCATATTTAGGTTACATTCGAGTCCATTGAGTTACGTTCGAGTTACATTCCGGTCATTGACGGGTCGCATTCTACTCTGAAGTCACACTCGATTAAGGCCGCGTAATTCTCGTAATTCTCGTCAATTCCGGTGAAAAGTTCGATTCCAGTGGGTTCTGGTGGATTCGAGTTCTGTATGACGCGGCCTTTACTGATGATGAGAAATACCTTAAACCAGTACGGTATAAAGATGATACCGATATGGTATATATATGCTAATCACGTGGGGTATATTGATAGTGATTATATATGGTTGTTTAATGTACTTTTCTTTCCTTATATTAGATTATGGACATTTCAATCATCGTTTATATATTTTGTTTAAATAAAAATATGTATACTGTACACACATATATATACAGTATATATATATATATATATATATATATACAGTATATATATATATATATATATATATATATATAAAGTATATATATATATATATATATATATATATATATATATATATATATATATATATATATATATACCGGTATGTATATATATATATATATATATATATATATATATATATATATATATATATATATATATATACTGTGTATATAATTATATATACTGTTTGAGTGTTTATAATATAAATGCGTGTGGCTGTCTTTGTATAGCCTATATATATATATATATATATATATATATATATATATATATATATATATATATATATACTGTGTGTGTGTATGTGTGTGTAGTGCGCGTGCTTATGTATGTGCGTGTGTGTCTAGAGTGAGTAAAATATATGAATGAGAGAAGCGAGATAAACTAATGTGCGTGAGAGAGAGAGAGAGAGAGAGAGGGGGGGGGGGGGAAGCTATTCACGTCTTGGTAATGAACAAGTTGTGTAAGGTGGAGGCACTTGTTTAACTGATTGCACAGAGGTCACAGGCATGGTACAGAGTTGGCGCTGGAAGGTACAGTTGCTCACGTCACTTCCTACCCACTCCTTGATTGTCATGTACACTTGGATGCCATAGTCTAGCCCATTCATTAATATTCCTTGACTTCACCTATTTCTATTTTTTCCTATGTGTATGAAGGAAATACAAGGAAGGTTGCCTGTAACGAGTGTCTCCCCCAAAGCCAAAAGAGTAACAGGGAGCAAAATTCAAGGGACGTTGGGGTCAAAGTGCCTGGACACACGAAGTTTAAAGCAGTCTAACTCGTAGGATGAGGGAAAGCTTGGTTGTGGGAGAGAGTTACAGAGTTCACTTGTTGAGTAGAAAAAAGACCGAGAAAACTTGCCAAACTTGGAAGTTTATCTCTGGAAACGAATATATAAATACAATTGTCTATATATCGACTACAAAACTATATTTACTATTGATTAAAAAGCTCTATCCAAAAATCAGTCCAGAAAGTTATAATTGCACAAAGAAAAACATAGGGGTTCATAAATATTTATGATTTAACTAGATAATAGACTCTGGCATCTAAGTGTACCTTGTTATCTTTATATTAGATGGGTTTATTATTGCCTTTATACCGATATAAGGGTATAATACTGTAACTCCTTATTTTGTTACCCTTCCATACCCACAATTTTTGGAGAGTGTACAGTTGGAGTGTACAGGTAGGTAACACTTAAACAATTGTAATGCCAAGAAAATAAAACGGTGAGCACTGCTGGTAATTGTTGAAATCAAGTATTTAACCCACTGAGAATTATGACGCGTTTTAGCAGTATATTTTGGCTATCAATAGACTTTTTTGTATTCAACTTACGAAGGATCTGTGGGAGTCGGAGGCATATTCGAGTTGGTTATGACCCCTTAGATTACTAAAGGTCTCTCCTAAGCTGCATCAAATCGTCTTAAGTGTAGCCAAAAATAAACTGCTGCTACGCGTCATAATCCTCAATGGGTTAAGTGTATGTGACTGGAGCAGTTCATCAGTAGTAACTAATATCGTTTTTATCACCAATAACTCCCAATTAAATTAATTAAAACATATGTTCCTCCTGGGATTCGAACCCAGGACCCCACATACATAACTTACACGCTGTAACCATTATAGCACCAGGACCTGACCGTAAATTGGTGCCCAGGAGTGCACCCATATTATAAACCCCACTATGTTGATATCCTCACGCTCCGCTGAATGACTGGCAGAGATAGCGGTTCGTAATGCAGGTGGTTTGCTCTTGTTTACCTTCTATTATATTGTGTGTGTGTGTATCTCTCTCTCTCTCTCTGTATATATATATATATATATATATATATATATATATATATATATATATATATATATATATACTGTATATAATAGCGTATGTGTGTATATTAGGATTTTTCTGGATATTTTGTTTGATAATGTATTTATTGGTTTGTATACGGTATCCTGTATTCGTTTTCAGCGACTGTTGAACAAATATCGGCCTACCTACAGTAAATATATGTCAATAATTGTAACTAATTGGATCTTATGACCGTGTCCAATGTCTCGTCTTGTAGTAATTGTCTATTCTAAAAAACAAAAAAACAGTAATCAATGTGAATCAGCTGGACAGTGAATTTCTCTTGAGGCCCTAAAACCGCGAACAGAAATTTGGTTTCCGTTTTCCTGTGTTTTACTTATATATTCGTGTTTGTTTATTCCCCGACGTTGGAACTGACTCGGCTTCCACATTCTCATTGGATTGTGTCCGGATTGTTGTTTATAAGAGGCTTTGTTGTTGTTTTGTTGTTGTTGTTCCCGGTGTGTGTGTGTGTGTGTTACTCAGTTACTTGTTCGTCAAGGGGAATCCACGCAATGCGAGCTAAGCTCATTATTATCGCGCCTCCTTAACTGGGAACGTATTGCGTGAAATACATGTTAAGTGTTTTTTATGTATTGTTGGAATGGCTGTGGATGTGTGTGTAGTCTGTATTTTAGCCAATTGGCGACATCTGGAAACGAAGGCTTAGGGTTAATCTGTACGGTACCATTCTCACTACGGTACCAGTCTCACCCGAAGGCTTAGGTTGACCAGTAGCTTAGGTTGACCAGTACGATACCCATCTCACCTTGTAACGGATCACCAACCCCAGATGGGACGTCACAACTTCGTCCACTTATTCCAGGTTCCTATTTATACAGCTAGGTGAACAGAGGCTACACCGTTAGGAGACTTGCCCAAATGTCTCTTCCCCGCCCGGGTCTCGAACCCGGGACCTTCTGGTTGTGAGCCAGACGCGGTATCAGTTACGCCACTGGGGTGTGTGTGCGTGTGCGTGTGCGTGTGCGTGTGTGTGTGTGTGTGTGTGGCGGAAGAGGAGTGCTGTACCGGTAACACAGGATATACATTTGTTTTGCTATGTATATTTTATCAATCTGTTTTTATCTTGTGGTGACTCTTAACCATGACGTAATTAGTAATTAATTTATATGCTTTCCTATCAGTTTGTTATCTTTTGTTATTTAACATTCAGGCTCTCTCGCGCTCTCTCTCTCTCTCGCGCTCTCTCTCTCTCTCTCTCTTTTTATTTAAACATTGCTTATTATATGAGGTGCGCTATTTAGTTTAGTGCATTTTCTGAGCTAAAGACAATAATTCTGTTGATGTCTTTTAAAGCTCAACCTCTTCCAACTAGGATACATTTGTCCTGATTATATAAGTTTCGTTATAATATATATTATGAATATATTTATTAGATATGTATTGGTAGTACCGGTATATCATTCAATAAATTATTTATATTTTACATTTACACACACATATACAGTATATATATATATATATACATACCGGTATATACTGTATATATATATATATTTTTTTTTTATTATTTGTATAATAACACTTGAATTAATTTGTATGTCACGTTCTATGAAATTTATGTTATTTGTCTACACCAGACATTAGCTGCAATCTTCATTTGATTGGTATTTAGAGTTCTGACATCTATAATATTTGTCATAACTCATAAGGTTCCACAATCTTGAGGTTGCAGCTTGGAAAAAACGTTGGTGTGTACTGGTGTGAGGATCTAGACAGCTATTGGATAGCACCGACCTCGTGCTTCGGCTTGACTGTCTCCATGGAAGCCTTAGTTCAACTAAATGACTAGTTTGTTGTACCGTACTTGTGCTTTATGAAGTACAGTTAGTGACGCTATCTGACGACGATGTTCCAGTGTGTCTAATTCCATTACTCTCTCTTCTCTTTGACAAACTGAGGTAATGAGTCTTTCGGCTCTCCTCTGAACTTTATCAAGTATAGAGAGGTGGCTTCGTGGGCTCGACATCCATTTAAGGGGAGCGTACTCAAGGTGTGATCGAACCTGGGCTTTGTAAAGTGTTTTCAAACCTTCAGCTTCTAAAAGATGTTTGATGCGCCGGAGAGCTGTTACTTTAAGTGACACTTTATAAGCTAACTCCTTAATGGGGTTTTCAAAGGTGAGCTTGCTGTTAAACTGTACTCCAAGGATGCTGAGGTTGTTGTTGATCATTAGGTCCTCCGTTCCAAGTTTTAGTTTTCCATTGAGTAAAATGGCTTTATATGGTGAGCGGGTTATTACCATTGTTTCGGAAGCGATCTTTACCTGCCACCTATGACTCCATGCAGTTATACTGTATATATATTTTAGGTGTGGATTTATTGTGTTGATCATCTCTCTCTCTCTGTCTCTCTCTCTCTCTCTCTCTCTCTCTCTCTCTCTTCCCCATCTCTTCTCTCTCTCTCGCTTCCTCTTCTCCTTCTCTCTCTTACGTCTCTCTCTCTCTCTCTCTCTCTCTCTCTCTCTCTCTCTCTCTCTTATTTATGGGATCGAATGATATTGTTCTGTGTGTATAATAGGCATTATAATTGACTCATGTACACTATGTTGGAGTCTTTTTATCTTTATTCTGGCAACTTTAGACGATTTTATTAAGTTTCAAGGCCTCCAGCATTTAACAGGCTTTGAACTATCTCGCTTAACCCATTTTAGTAACACAAATCCGTCTAAAGCTGCTCAAAATCGTCTAAATATAGCAAGAACAAATTAAAAAGAGGGTCGGTACAGAAGGGGTTAACATTTTATGTGTGCGTATATTATATGTACCCATCATTAATTATGTGACTTTAATGTAAGCTTTTGTATTACAGGTGAGTGTTGTGGACGGTACGCCAAAGTAAGGTATAGTCTGTCTGTTATAAGGGGGGGTCACCGGTTTTTGTTTTATCTCTCCTTCCCTGGCTTGTATCCGTTCGGCCCCATTCAGCCAACTGTTTTAAGACGTTTATCCCCATCCAGGTGTCGATGTGTTTTTGGCGAGCGATAGCGAGCTAGCAGTGTATGGAGAAATCCGGCTTCCCCGGAGACATTTTTTTTATCGAAATTTTTTACAAATTTAGCTTGCTGTCAAAACAAAAATATATATATGCTGGCTTGCTACCGCTCGCCAGGAAAATATTGACACCTGGATGGGGGTAAACGTCTTAAAACAGTAGGCTGAATGGGGCCGAATGGATACAAGCCAAAGAGAGATGGAGAGAAAGAGAACAAAAAACGAGGTGTACTCCCTTAAGATGGCGAGGAATTGGTTTGTTCTCATGTAAATTACTCGGCTATAACAATGTGTTTTTTGTATAGCCAAATAGGTTTTTAATTATGAATACTCGGCGATATTATGATGCAGCGATATAGTAATTTCACATTTTTCAATTAGCGATAAATGAGCTGCTAGTTAAATATCAGCCAAGTTAAAACAAAATAGTATAGTGTGGTTTACGATTCATTGTCACTAAACTTGACAAATAGTGGTTTACAAATGTATGGATAGGGTAATTAAAGTGTCCGACTCCATAATAATGTTCCGGCACCCTCATAAAAGGTATATTAATAGTTTATAAAACCATCTAATATATGGATAGAAAGGTAAATCCCTATCAGTATACCCTATGATTTTGTACACTTTGTTGTACACTAGGATGCCATAGTTTCAAGCCCACTCATAGGAATTCGTGGACCCCGTGTTTTCATGTATGCAATTAAGACTATCTGGACTGAATTTTGTGTAGAGCTTCTTTTTCAATAAATAGCATTTAAAATGGCATAATAAGCATTTATTAAGCAAGAGAGTAAACACACAAGAGGACACGGGCCGACTGCAGGAAGACATGAATGTAGTGTTCCAGTGGACCAGGGAAAACAACATGCAATTCAATGAAGACAAATTCCAATTAATACGGTACGGAGATAATAATGGCGTTAAAGAAATTACAAATTACTTAACAGAATTTAACCACATAATAGAACGGAAAGCCAGTGTGAAAGACCTTGGGGTATTAATGTCTGAAAATATGGGTTTCAAAGTACATAACCAGGTCAAAGTTGCGGCTGCGAAATGTCTAACGGGTTGGATTCTACGTACATTTAAAACACGCGGTGAATTACCTATGCTAACGCTCTTCAAATCTCTAGTGCTACCGCGGCTTGAATACTGTAGCGTATTAACATCCCCATACAAAGCATGTGAAATAAATTACTTAGGGTGTGTACAAAGAAATTTCACTTCGCATATAAGTTCGATAAAACATCTACACTATTGGAAGCGTTTAAGAGCACTAAATCTGTACTCGCTGGAACGTAGAAGAGAACGTTACCTAATAATAAACACGTGGAAAATCGCAGAGGGTTTAGTACCAAACCTACATACTCCAATAGTCATGAAATTCAGTGATAGGAGAGGCTGGGAATGCGAAATCTCCCGGATGAATGACAGGGGTGCTATAGGCTCTCTGCGAGAGGGCTGGTTATCACACAGAGGTCCACGTCTCTTCAACAAACTCCCACGGCGAGTAAGAGACATGAGGGACGTCTCGTTAGACAAGTTCAAGAGAGCCCTCGATGTCGAACTGCAAAAAGTGCCAGACGAGCCCATCCTCGCAAGGGAGCGAGCTGTCGCTTCAAACAGTCTACTACACCAAAATCACCACCCATAACGAGGGGCGCCGCGCTCCTTGGTGCCGCTAGAAGAGTGGCGAACACATCAAAAGTATCAAAAGTAAGTAAGTAGTTGATGTAGGCTTATAGAAAATTATATTCATCAATTAATTTCCAAAGATATACTTCCATAATATGAAATTAGGTGAATATAAGCATCTGAAATTAGCTATATTCAAGTACACCTAGTTGAAAGGCTTATATATTATTTAGCCATCGAGGCACAACTATCATCATGCCTCCTAAATGGGTTATATACAGTATGTGTCGTGCCAAATGTAAACACCGCTTCTTATCTGATTCTATACACGCGGAGAATACTGGGGCAACAATACATATTTTATTATCTTGCTCTCGCCACAGTCTACAGATATATGTGGCTCTCGCTATCTCTTGTTCTAGCTCTTGCTCTCTTGCTCTCTGGCTCTTGCTCTCTCGCTCTCGCTCTCTCCCTTACTAATAACTAGGACCAATTCTCTTTCTAATTTACATCAACGACATAGATGAGGGTCTCACCTGTACAATCTCAACATTTTCTGACGATACAAAAATTACAAATAGCCTACTCTCAAAAGAACAAGTTGACGATATGCAACACAATCTAGATAAATTGTCATGTTGGGCCCAAATTTGGCAAATGAGTTTCAATGCGGATAAATGTAAATTACTACATATCGGATACCTAAATGAGAAAGCAAACTATTCGATGAATGGCACTCAGCTTAAGAATGTAAACAGAGAAACCGATCTGGGAGTAACAATATCGAGTAACCTAAAACCGAGTCAACAATGTTCAGAAGTTGTTAAGAAGGCAAACAAAATTATGGCTTTATAGGCAGGTCATTTGAGCATAAATCCAAAGAAGTTATCCTAACCCTTTACAATTCCTTAGTCCGGCCTCTTCTGGAATACTGCGTTCAATCCTGGTGCCCTTATTACCAAAAATATATAAACAAGCTAGAACGAGTTCAACGTAGAGTTACCAAAATGATACCTAGCCTAAAGAACAAACCATACGAAGAGCGTCTTAGAGAATTAAATCTATTTCCTTTAACCCAGCGCAGATTAAGAGGTGACATTAATTCAAGTGTTCAA
>CM064530.1:15385762-15388262 GCA_032716605.1 Paralithodes platypus
AGTTGAATAGAACCCGAATTAAGAAGAATACAACTGGATGCCGACTAGAATATGACTGGTAGATGACTGCATACTTGCTTGATGTATCGAGTGTACACTGGATGTCGACTCGAACATGACTAAAAGTACTAGAATACAGTGGAATCCAACTAGAAGGTAACTGGAATACAACCAGAATATAACTCGACTAGGTGCGGCCCCAAATATATAACGGATTGGAAAAAAAAACAAAAAATAATAATAAATAAAATAAAATATAAAATCGGCCCTATACGAGGCCATTGTATTTCTAGTAGTACCTGGAATCAAACTTACTCATCTAACTCTCCACACCTTAACTCCGGCTTCCCCTCAGTTGTGTCTACCAATGAAAAGTGTTCTTCCTTCACCCCAGCTGTGTGAGTTAAGGGGGTAGGGTTACTTTTTGGTCAATTTTTTATTTAGCCTATATATATTTTTTTTTGTTTACTTTCTTCGCTAGACATCCATCAAAGCTTAAAAAACACTCAATTCGAGATTAATTTGTAAATTTTTCGGTAGAAAAGTGTCCCAACCGATGGCCAGTTCCTCTTAAAGTTACAGGCTCGCTATCGCTCGCCAGGAAATAAACCTATGCCTAAATGGCACGAAAGGTCTTAATATTAACAAAGAAATCGGGCAATTTTTGTTATAACCGCCAAACTAATGGAATGAACGTCACATCTCAAAAACTAATGGGGCTAAACATGAGGGAGAAGGGGGTCCAGAAAAACCCTATCCCCCCCCCCGTGTATGTGTGTGTGTGTGTGTGATTGAAAGTGCTTATGTTGCCGTGGTGAGTGCCCTGTTACTACTGGTGTGCCTGTGAACCAATCCTCCCTTTATATACTCAAAGGTTCCTCATCGAGTCACCTTCTGCCTATTCGAGTCACGTTCCACTTACGTTCGAGTTACGTTCAACTTAGTTCCACTTACGTTCGACTTAACTTCATGTAATTCTGGTTATGATATACTGACATTCCGGTCTCATTCTGGTCATTCGAGTTGCATTCGACTTGGAATCGAATAGTCTTCTTTCCACATCCGGTTTCCTTCGAGTCACTTACTGGTTAACATCGACTCATATTTGGGTTACATTCGAGTCCATCGAGTTACGTTCGAGTTACATTCCGGTCATTGACGGGTCGCATTCTACTCTGAAGTCACACTCGATTAAAGGCCGCGTCATACAGAGGTCGACCGCGACCCGACAGTAACCCGAAGGCAATGACTTGCAAAAAAAAAAAAAAAATCAAATTTTTGCGGTTCGGGTGTATTCGGCCCGATAATCGGGCGACATCGGATATGATTCTGGTATGTTCGAGTCGTTCTAGTCATGCTCTGGTCATCACCCGAATGTTCGGGTGAGTCGGCCAAAAGTTAGTGTATGCGTTAACTTTTGGGAAATCCTCGAGTGCGTTCGGGTCAAAAAACTGTTACAAAATCCTCGAGTCACCTTCGATTTACATTAGAGTCGTATTCGGCTTACATTCTACCATATTCTGATCGGATTCGACATATTCGGGTCACTTTCGAGTCAAAAAATTTAACCCGATTCATACCAGAATTGATCGAACCTAAGTGGACTTAGACCCGATGATGTAGACCGTAACCCGAATTAGACTCGATGCTCAGTGGAAAATTCCTACATAAACTTGTTCGAAAGTCAACTGTTACTCGATGCTGACCCCGAATTTCAGGATGATGACTGGATGGATACCCGAATACTACTAGAAAATGACTCGATGCATGCCCGACATTCCTAATTAGACTCGATGATTACTCGATCGTGATCCGAATGACTAGAATGTAAGTCGAAGGCTAGTCGAAGCCAAGTCGAATCAAACCCGAACGCGAGCCGATGGGCGGAACCACGTGAAGCATTCCTGTGGGCAGTTGGAGCGGCTTATTCTAGTCACGTTCGACTTACATTCTGGTTTCATTCCGGTTGGGTTCCTGACTTCGGATGGGGTTCGGTTTTCATTCGGTTTTAAGTCGGGTTACTTCGGGTGTGATTCGGTTTTAACTCGGGTTGGTATCGGCTACTCGGGTCACCGTCGATTAGCTTTCGACTCATGGTCGATTCAATTCCGTTCAACTTCTGGTTAGTTTCGAGTAATATACGGGATAACATCGACTCGTATTCGAGACGCATTCGAGTCCCTCGGGTAGCATTCGAATTGCTTTCTAGTCATAGTCGGAGTACGAGTCTCATTCGGGGACTTCGGGTGAATTCGGGTGAAAAGGGTGGGTGGGTGGGTGGGTGGGTGGGTGGGGGGGTGGGTGGGTGGGTGGGTGGGTGGGTGGGTGGGTGGTGGGTGGGTGGGTGGGTGGGTGGGTGGGTGGGTGGGTGGGTGTGTGTGTGTGTGTGTGTGTGTGTGTGTGTGTGTGTGTAATGGCCGTGGGGTCAAGGGAGGTCACGATGCCTTAACCTTCACACCTGTTATATTGGCATTATTACCTCACTCACTACAAGGGAAAG
>CM064530.1:15393262-15423262 GCA_032716605.1 Paralithodes platypus
TCAGTAATGCGATATTAATCTAGTCTTGATAGAAATTGTAAACAATATTTATATATTTATCCAGACTCCAGTATTAGTACTAAAACAAATCCAAATCACGACACAAGAATGTACCGTACCGGAATATCAAATTAAATATTACTGTATACTTGAGAATTACTGTGTTACTGTATAATTCATAATAACTAAGGTTCCTACTTAAAAGTGTTGGAATGGTCTATTAGTTGAATAATAAACTGCACTCTCAAAAAATATGGGTATGAAAAGGGAAATTGAAGTGACCATAATAACCTACCCATTGAAAGGTAAATCACTATCAATATACCCAAAATATCTTAGGCTATAATATACCGGTACCCTTGATATGTTTTGATATGTTGACAGTGTCGCGTATTACGTAAGTGTAAGGTGTAGTGTGGTAATCTGACGTTAATAGAGGGCTAAAGGTCATAACTGGTGAGTTATCTGCTCAACAGGTGGCGTTGTGTGTGTGTAAGTGTGAGAGTCCGAGTGTAGGGGGTGAGACAGTGAAGCACGGGAACGAGGTGGCTTCAGAGATGGGGTCGTTTCGGGCCATGAGTGAGCACCGTGCCTCATGTGAAGGCAAGATGGCAGGTTGCTCGTTGTACTCGACGTGCTTCACATGTCTCACTCCCTAGACTGGAACAAGACTTCACGGGCTTCACTGTTCATTGTAAAGCGGTGAATGTTAAGGCTCTCAGCCTATGCCCGAGAGGAAGTAAGTTGGAATATAGAAGAAAAAAAAAAAAAAAAAAAAAAAAAAAAACATTACCACTGGGTTGCTAGAGCAATATAAAGTGGTACCCAGGACCGTTCACACCGGATCAAACCACCTATCAACAATCTACATCATTTACATTTATCACAAAAGTAAATGTAAAGGCCTATAGGTTATACCACTTCAAATCTTTGAACCTTTATGAAGTTTCTGGACTAAATACAAAGGAATGCGAACAGCAACAGCCCGACTGATCCTGACGAGTCTACTCGTTTTAAAGTAAACTGAGAAGTAGCACACACGTGTGCACACTCCATGCACTTCACTTATTCAGCTAAGTAATTGATTAGGAGAGAGTTGTGTTTCATAACTTGAGCTATGCGTATTTTGAAAGTTAATACAACATTGTATTGTATCATTTCCTTTCCATATTGATTAAAATGAGTGCATTGATATTTATGCTTTTGACAGTGCACAAAAAATATAAAATAAGTTGCCACAGTGACCATAAAAAAGATAGGTAAAATAAGCACCCGGATTTATCAAGTACTGTTACGGTACCAGCAAACGCCCGTTCTAAGCGATGTAATTTTGCTTCTCTCACTCACTACTCACAAACTCAAATATGGACAATAATATCCTATATCCATATCATCTATTGCCAACATTCAATTAGCTACCCCTACGAACTGCCGCTTTCTTTGGTGTATATGTCATAGAAAACGCAGTTCCCAGGAACAACTAGGTCAGCAAGAAATAGTGTCAGATTAACAGTGTCCATAACCATCGTATTGACGAGTAATAATACACCATGTCTTTCTCTACTTTTATCCACAGTCAAGCACACACCTACAGTTAACCTCCTCTTCCCCACAGCCCCACAGTCCACATGATTCTATCCCTTCCAGACTCATATACCACCCCATATTGCTTATCCCCCGGTAGCGTTTGGCTAACATACTTTCCCTGTCATTAACCCCCAAGCTACGATACCAACTGTAGTCTAATGCCACCCCTACGCCCAGAGACCTTAGGGTCAAACTTCCACGTAGCCCCCCTTAACCCTCTCCCTCTCGTTAACCCCCCCACGCTCCTCGACTCCTTTCCGACCTAGCCTCTCCACCATACCTCCTGAATATCCTTAATTTTTCCGTTGCTAACATTCTCAAACCTTTTGTATATATATTCCTATCCAGCCTACCTTCCCCCAGTAGGAAGGAACACCATTAGAACTTTACTAACCCTTTGCATGCCATCTATTCCCTCACAACCCATTCACAACCCTGTACCAAATGATCGTCAGTGCGAGGCTAGCCGCCTCGCCAATGACTAACTTCTATTGCCATACTTCCAGATAAATGTGGCAGAGTTAGCAACCCAGTCTCTGCCACATCCAACAAACCATGCAATTAACAACCCAACCGATTAAACCAGCTAGTCAAGGCACCTTCGGTTTTGGTATTACGAACACCCACATCTGTCTCATAAACAGAGGGTTATTACAAACACTTGTGATATGGCAAGCCCCTAGCCACAGCCGCCGGACGACCATCACAGAGAGAGGGCGCACACCTACCCCTTTTTACCCACACGAGGAGGGAGACCCCCACCCCTGCGGAGGTATACCTGACCCCTGTTTTGACTTCCGGGTCATTGCCAGGTAGCACAGGAATTCTTCCTATCAATGAACTAACCATGCATGACTAACAGCTTTACTAACCTCTATTAACCCACAATAACCCATTAACCTTTCTTGCATACTCTGATAACCAAATTAGCACCTCAGCTATACCATAGAACGAAGACTGAACAATCTAAGAGAGACGCTCCTATCACAGCTGTCCCAGTCCTCCTCGCAAAGTAGATCCAGTCTCTCTCCCCTAAATACTTCCAGTATAGCCAAAATAGTACCTCTTACTAAGGCTCAGTTATATCACATTATGAAGGCTCCATATAGCCATGTGCCACAACAGTAATCACCACCTTACTTAGTTCCCGTATCCATTGAGAGCTTAAATAAATCCATAAGAACTCGAGATCCCTATGGCCTACAGGGTCCAAAACCGAGCCTATAAACCAAGCTCCAGCCCCCAGTAAAATCAGTTGAAAGATAGACACCAACCAGTGGCTGGCCCCCTTAAGTTGACCTCTAGCTCTGCCCTTGTGTTGTTCCTGAGAATTGAGTTCCAGAGCCGGCAGACTCCGTGGCAGATTGAGATAGAAGCATCTGTCCACGTACAAGAAATCTACGTGCACCTTATAACCTTCACAAACCAGTGGGTATATAAGCGTGTAGCCAGCAACGATCGCCAAGAGATCCGTCTTGAGAACTTCCTACATATGGACCCCCTGGACGGCCGCGGAACCAGTCGTTAACCCCAACATCACGGACGCAAGATAACCAGGACCAGACCAATCAAATACTACCCCAGATTCACTCTATCAGTACTACAGTGTTACAGTACTATTTAAAGACTCACTTATTCATATTTCTACGAAGTGGCTATATCTTTGCCCCAGTATAATTCATATATAACCATTCCATTAGGAAGTGCTAAGCGTATCAGTGTTTATTAATTAACAGGCGATATTAACTCTCGTAATTACCCATATATCTAGATATTATTACATAGAAGTAAAACCCTAGTGATATCTAATGTTCGCCCACTGATTTGCGTTCTACGTGTTTCTGCTATAAGAATATAAAACTTAGATCAATACCCCCTGAGGTTACTAGAATTCCCGTGCTCTAAAATACGCGTGTCTAATCTAGTCTGTGAACTACCACTTGTGCACCAGAGCTACCAGTAATCAATCTAAATAGTGAAATTGAATCTATAAGTAACATTGAGGGTCTCCAGTATAAACTTGCGAACAAAGCCAGTGATCAGAAGATTAATACCTGAACGTTGGAAGTGGGAGACTAGGCTCCATCCAGATCCACTTAATGCTAGTTGTTCAATTCTATCATTTGTCTTGTACGAGTGTTCATACCTTCTTATGCTTCCTATTAACCATCATCAATAAACGTGATCGTGTGTCTTGTTACCGTGTGTTTAACTTGTGTTCTCTATTCCTCATACCTTGTTTTGTGCATGCAGCCTTATATACCCAGTCAGTTAGAACTCACATTACCCAAGTTAATCCTGTAGAAAAACAGGGCATAACAGTGTCAAACCAGAAATACTTTGTGTGACGACTTGAATGAATATGAGAAGGAATACGAGAAAATTAACCTGAAATTGCATTTTTTGGCCCTTTTATCAATTCCAAAGACAATTAGAACTATGCACCACAATTTTATCTTTATATAAGCCGGAGTCACACGAGCCGTTTTTCTAGCAATTTTTACGGGCAATTATGGTCTGGCAGCTTTAAAAAAAAAACTTTTTATCAGAATTCAGCCACTTAACATACTTTACCTTCAGTCTAGTTACCGATTCCAGTGCAATAAAGACCCGAAATATAACGAGAAAAAACTTGCTCATGGAAAATTGACGGAAAAAGCGCTTGTGTGACAGCGGCTATAGACAATAATAAAGAAAAATAATAATCAACTTGCTATTCGTTTGACACACTGGTTGGTGTGGTGCGGGTTCACCAGGTGCAAGTGCTTGAGGGGGACTTTGTTGAGTCTTGCTGAGACACTGTTAGTACTATACCAACAGCAGCCACTGTGATGACATGATGGGGCTGTGTTGTGGCCAGTCATTATTGTACTGTACTACAGTAAAGAGACTAAAGCCGGAGTCACACGAGCCGTTTTTCGAGCAATTTTTACGGGCAATTATGGTCTGGCAGCTTAAAAAAATTACACTTGATCTGATCAGAATTCAGCTGGCTAACATACTCTACTTTCAGTCTAGTTACCGATACTAGTGCAAAAATGTCCCGAAATATAACGAGAAAAAACTTGCTCATGGAAAATAAAAGGAAAGTAATGGTGTGTAATGGGGTGAATCTAGATGTGAGGCTGGGTGGGGAAATATTAGAACAAGTAGAGTGTTTTAAATATCTAGGAGGAACGATAAGCAGGAGTGGAGGTATGGAAATGGAGGTAAAACAGAGAGTGTGTGAAGGAAGGAAAGTTTTCGGAGCAATGGGAAGTATGTGGAAGACGAGAAATCTCGGAATGAAAGTAAAAAGTGCAATGTATCAAGGAATTGTTGTGCCAACAGTGATGTATGGGCTGAGACATAGGCTCTGAAGAAAAAGGAGAGAAGAAAGCTGGATGTGATGGAGATGAGCTGCTTGAGGAGTATGTGTGGAGTTACTCGTAGAGACGGATTGAGGAATGAAGAGATACGTAGGAGAGTGGGGCAGCAGGAACATTTGTCAGCCAGAGTGGACAGAAGGGTGCTGAGCTGGTATGGTCATGTTGAACGATTGGGAGATGAAAGGCTTACAAAGAGAATATGTGAGTCAGGTACAAGGGGAGATAGAAGGGCAGGAAGACCCCCATTGAGATGGAGAGACTGTGTAAGAAAAGCTTTGGATGATAGAGAAATGACTATAGATCAGGCAAAGGAAGCGGTAATAAACAGGAATGAATGGAGAATACTTCTGAATAGTTGAGTGAACACGTGGTCATTTGGGGGAAGGGGTCGGGCGCAAGTTGGACTAGATAATAGTCCAACAGGCGCCTGGCCCGGGGAGACGATTAATATGAAGGGTGCACCTGGAAGTGTGGTTGGCGGGCTTGTGGCTCTGGCTCCGCTACATGTCTGCCTGCCGAGATCGGAGCCTCTTCGGGTGGTCGGGGGCCGGGGGAGTGCTGGAGCAACCTTGGTGACCCTGGTCTCTGGGTGTTCTCCTGGGTGACCTGGATGTGTGTGAATTTTGTGTTTTGTCTGTGTTTGTTCGTTGTTTTGTCTTGTGTTTTGTGTTTTCCTGTTCTTGCTCTGTCTTGAGTCTGCCACCCCCAAGAAAATACAAACAAAAAATAATAATAAAATAGAGGAAAATAAAATAGAAAATAGGAAAAGTGGGGATTGGGCCTGAGCATATATATATATATATATATATATATATATATATATATATATATATATATATATATATATATATATATATATATATATATATATATATATATATATATTTCACAGTAGATCCTCTGGAAAAAGGCAAACTAGGCCTGTGTAGGCCTATCCAGCTCAGTACCAGTAGCCTACTTGCACTGCTGCGGTCGTTCACGGTGTTGGCGGCGGCGGTAGCAGACGCACAAATTTTACTATTCTGTATTTTTGCTTTATAATCAAACTTCAAATATATATATATATATATATATATATAATCATATATCCTTTAAAAAGTTGGAAGTCTCTTTGGTTACTGATTAAAAAATCATTAAATAATTTGCTTAATATTGTTACGAATAAATACAATAGTTTGCCCAATATTATTAACCCTCTCACGTCCTGACGCAATTGTTGAGCCTAGTAGGGATACTTTAAAGCCTTTGTTACCGTCAGGGGTATTTATAAACCTTTAGTTTATTTACTTCAACCTCTGCAGTTGTCTTTGAGTTAGCTGTGGGCAGAAAACTAATTTTGGAGAGGTAATTATAAGAGTGAGAGTAATCTATTTCTTATTGCTAATCTGGCAACCTCTGTGTCATAAGGATGTGAGAGGGTTAATAGATTTTCTTTGATAGTGTTTCCGAGAAAACCAAAAGAATATTAGGAGTAACTTTAATATAATATAGGCGCACGCTAAATTCGCTATTTTATCGACATTACAAATCATATAATTATATAAACACACAACACTAGTATGGTGCTATAGATAACTTGATACTATTTTTAGAAGTAGATTTCTTCTCTCACCACTAATATCGGCGTGGGTAAAATAACAAAATATTGGCATACCCTCACACTTCCTGTGCGGACATCTTACCAGGTTTACTTACCAACAGGTCATCAGTGAGAGAACATAGTAAATAGACTTTCTCTCCGTATTTTGATAATTTTAAAGTAAATAAATCATCTTTAATGTGCGCATTGGTTGATCGCAACTCCCGGCAGATTGCTAAAGTAACATATTTCGACAACAACTGTAAAATGGACGTAAATCTAGATGTACTACGACGGGATGCGAGGGCTAAGAAGCGGGCAGAAGAAAGGACCAAGATTATGGATAGGAAAATACTGGGAAGGAGACAGTGGAAGAAGGGAGAGCAACGAGCATCTCAAGCAATGGACAGAAAGCTAAACATCAGCTGCCGTGCGAGGGCTGGCAGTACGGGTGAGAAACATGGTCAAGGGTTGCGTTTCCGTATAACGCCCAAACCTAAGAAAGTAACCCGCGATCCTCTGGTGAAATTGTCCAAACTTTCAGCAGTAGATCTCTGCCCATTCCATATCACCGATCTTCAACTAGAGAGACTGACCACGTCGCAAGTTGACATAAACAAGCATTCCGTGTATTTTTACCTTGACTCTGGCTCTAGCATAAATTTAGTTTCAATGAAATACGTGAAGAAGTTAGGACTTAAGGACAAATATCCCTACAGAACGATAAAATATACATTTGATTGTTGGAAGGGACTAGTAACTTGTCCCGCGTTAATCTTCCTCAATGTGGAAGTCTGTCTAAAAAATGAGCAGAAATTTTACATGGATATCATTGTATTGGATAGTTCGGATACGTACGTAGCGATGTTTAATATTATAGGCGGTCCTACTCTCGCTCGCTTAAACGTCGTCCAGCACTTCTCCTACACTTCCCCGAGGCTTTATTTCAAATCTCTGCAGATGTTTGATAAACCAATACGCCACAAGGTATGCACTCAAAAAGGCCGCTTTGATAAACAACCGATACTGAATGTAAGATTAGTGGGCAAAGAGAGGCACCTCATTGGTAAACAAACCTTTGACGTTCTCTTGGACTCAGGGATGGGGGCATGGGCTTTGTGTGTTGCCTAGATTTTCTGAGAGGTTAGAAGCGGCCCACATAAAGATCCCCCAAAAATTTAGGTTTGAAATAAACGAGGGCAATCATATCGACCATTCAATCACCTATTTTAATGGTGAAGGCTGGTACGACTTGGCCATCGGCCGTAGAATGCTTTGCAAATACTCTTCCCTTTATGATTATAAATATAATACCCTTTACGTCCGACTTGCGAGTGATACTTACGGTGTTAAACTCGACCTGAAGGAATAGCTTATGATATTTCTTATTTACCTTTGTTGTCCCGGCGATGTCTTTTATATTTTATTCTAGCTATATTTAGACGATATTATGCAGCTTAGGAAGGATCTGTGGTAGTTAGAAGGGTTAGTCGAGATATTTTGAAGCCTTACTATTGCTAGAGTTCCTTCCTAAGCTGAATACAATGTCTAATAGTTGCCAGAATATGATGAAAAGGACGTCCCCGGTACTGAATGGGTTAACCGCTATTGTCACTCTCCCTCCCTGCCCACCCCAAACCAGCTTCCAGAAGCAACACATGGCAACACACCCACAGACACCAAGCAATGTCAAAACAACACCCAGCACACACTATCACACACAAATACTGTCTTCTCTTCCTCCCTGCCCATCCCATACCAGCTTCCAGAAGCACATCCATACTCATATCTCTCACCGTTCCATCCAATCACTCATAGACAACACGCAGCTTCAGGCACGACCTCTCAAAATCCCATCCTTCTGAATCCTCCCTTCCTCGCGAGGACAGAGTCCACCTTGCCAGGCTGAGATGTGGGCACCATCCAGCTCTTCTGAGCTATCAGAAGAGACTGGATGTCTCTGTCGACGATACCTGCCCGGGATGTAACACAGCACACCATACCATTGGACACATCCACCCTCCTCAGCTCCCCGCCATAGAGTGGCTTCGGTCACCCAGGCTTTATTGTGGTCAGCAGGGAGGGTTCTGTGGGGGCGCTCGGTTATGGCCTTGGCCTTGCTCGGGGACTTGGGGCTGTTCGGCCAGGCAGCTTGGGGAACAACAACAACAACAACACATCCTATAGTTCAGCCGATTTTAACTGGCAGTTTTACCCACGGTCAATTCCTTTACATTAGTGCTACATGTATAATTCCTAACAACGAAAATATATTATTTTCTGTATTAAGTACTTAATATATTTTCGTTGTTAGGAATTATACATGTAGCACCAATGTAAAGGAATTGACCGCGGGTAAAACTGCCAGTTAAGATTGGCTGGACTATAGAAGACTGCATTTCACACAATCACTTACGCCAACAAAACAATATACACTCCTTGAGAGCTCTCTGGGAAAGTCCGACCGTGGCCATGGCCTTCCTCAGAGACTCTGGGCTGTTCGGCCAGGCAGCTTAGGGAACAGCAACAACAACAACTGCACTGTATCTTGTGTCGTTAATTAGAATGAGGAAAAGAAGGGGTGCTAGCACTGTTCCTTGGGAAAATGATCTTCTGACGTCTGAAGGCTCAGATGTGACCTGATTTACTGCTACTGATTGTTTTCTGTTCACGAGGAAGTTGTATATCCACCTTCCGATTTTACCTGTTATCCCTTTTTGCTTTCAAACATTCTCAGTGGTGGGTGGGGAGGGAGCCTTCTGCTTTGCTAGCCTTAAGCCGGTATCACACAAGCATTTTTTCACTCAACATTTATCCTTAACACTGGTCTGGCAGCTTATGAGGTAAACATTTGTAATAGTTCGGTTGCCTAAATTCATCAGTCTAGTTTCCGATACCAGTGCAAAATATTCCAGAAATGTTGATCATCGAATGTTTATTATAAAAGCTCTTGTGTGATACCGGCTTTACGTTCCACTTCGTAGCAAAAAAAATTATGATTAAGTCTGAGAGATTAAATTATTGAGAGAGAAAGGGAGAGGGAGGATAAGTGAGAATGAGAGAGAGGGGGGGGGGGATATGCGAACTGAACATTAGGTAAATTGAATTACAAGTGTAGTTTCTTATGTGCAGTTGGCCACATAAGTACTGTTCCTCTCTGTGATCTTATTATTATGTTCCCTCCACTAACCGACTTTACTTCTAAACTCAGTTAATGAAATCAACAAATACATGTGGCAGTCCAGGGATTCGAACCTAGGATGCTCACACCGAAATTCAGTGCATTTATCCATTGTGCTACGAAGACAGTTAAAAAATGGTGGACAAGCCTATGATTTATTATGCAGTTTCGAATCCTGCATATCAATCTAAGCATGTACACAATTCCAACTGCGCTATCATAGGCTATGGATAGATGGATGGAAGGAGTAATTAATGGGGCCTTAACCCTAAGGAAGGCCTCTCTATAAACTACCCCTGAACCCGAATGAATCATTATGTTCCCTCCACCAACCGACTTTACTTCTAAACTTATAAGTGGAATTGTATTGCGCCATGATTGAATTACGAGTGTGGTTTCTTATGCAGTGGTTAACTCGTCTGATTAGTCCACTGATAATTAAAAGAATCCACCACACTCGCAATTCATTCACACTAATTTGACTTTCATACATAAGATCACGACGAGGAACAGAGCTTATGTGGGCAACTTTACCTGATAAATTGTGGATTTAAAATACGGAGATCTGAGTTAGGTTCGACAGTATAGAAAACTAATAATTTGCTTCTATTCTTAAATAGTATTACTTAAATTATTGTATAAAACAAAACTAATGAGATTTGCTTTTTCAATATAGAAAACTAATAATTTGTTTCATATGATACCTTATGATACCTTATGATGTGTTTGCCACTCTTCTAGCGGCACCAAGGAGCGCGACGCCCCTCGTTATGGGTGGTGATTTGGTGCAGTAGACTGTTTGAAGCGACAGCTCGCTCCCTTGCGAGGATGGGCTCGTCTGGCACCTTTTGCAGTTCGACATCCAGGGCTCTCTTGAAGCTGTCTAACGAGACGTCCCTCATGTCTCTTACTCGCCGTGGGAGTTTGTTGAAGAGACGTGGGCCTCTGTGTGATAACCAGCCCTCTCGCAGAGAGCCCATAGCACCCCTGTTATTCATCCGGGGGATTTCGCATTCCCAGCCTCTCCTATCACTGAATTTCATGACTATCGGAGTATGTAGGTTTGGTACTAAACCCTCTGCGATTTTCCACGTGTATATTATTAGGTAACGTTCTCTTCTACGTTCCAGTGAGTACAGATTCAGTGCTCTTAAACGCTCCCAATAGTGTAGCTGTTTTATCGAACTTATATGCGAAGATTTCTTTGTACACTCTCTATGTCATTTATTTCACCTGCTTTGTATGGGGATGTTAATACGCTACAATATTCAAGCCGCGGTAGCACTAGAGATTTGAAGAGCGTTATCATAGGTACTTCACCGCGTGTTTTAAAAGTACGCAGAATCCAACCCGTTAGACGTTTCGCAGCCGCCACTTTGACCTGGTTATGTACTTTGAAACCCATATTTTCAGACATTAATACCCCAAGGTCTTTCACACTGTCTTTCCGTTCTATTATGTGGTTAGATTCTGTTAAGTAATTTGTAATTTCTTTAACACCATTATTATCTCCGTACCGTATTAATTGGAATTTTTCCTCATTGAATTGCATGTTGTTTTCCCTGGTCCACTGGAACACTACATTCATGTCTTCCTGCAGTCGGCCCGTGTCTTCTTGTGTGTTTACTATCTTGCTTAATTTTGTGTCATCAGCAAAAGACGACACCGTACTGTGTCTGGTGTTGGTATCTATGTCGCAAATTAGTATGAGGACAGAAGGGGCGCTAGCACTGTTCCTTGGGGCACTGAGCTTTTGACATCCGAAGGCTCAGATGTGACTTGGTTTACTGCTACTGATTGTTTTCGGTTTACGAGGAAATTGTATATCCACCATCCGATTTTCCCAGTTATACCTTTTGCTTTCAGTTTGTGGGCTATTATACCATGGTCACATTTATCAAATGCCTTAGCAAAATCGGTGTAAATGACATCCACGTTTTTCTTTTCTTCTAGCGCTTTAAGAATTTTGTCATAGTGTTCCAAAAGTTGTGAGAGACATGATCTTCCCGCTCTGAACCCATGTTGACCGGTGTTGTGTAGTTCATTTGTCTCCATGAATGTTGAAATTTTTCTTCGCAGGACTCGTTCGAAAACTTTATATGATGTGAGAGGTTAGAGCTACCTGGCGGTAGTTTTTTGGTAGTGCTTTACTCCCTCCTTTATGCAGTGGGGCAATTATTGCGTTTTTCAAGCTATCTGGTATGTCACCAGTGTCTAGACTCCTTCTCCACATTATAGCCAGGGGTTTTGAGAGGTTTTCCTTACATTTCTTCATTAGGATCGAATTCCATGAGTCCGGGCCTGGTGCCGAGTGGGATGGCATGTTGGAAATGGCCTCTTCTATGTCTTTTGGACCGAAATCAATATCCAGCATCTGAGGGGTTTCCGTGGGGGAGGTTTCCATGAAAAATATATTTTGGTCTCTGATGACTTTTGTTTCATCAGGCTCACTGAATGCCATTTCATACTGCCTGCTTAAGAGTTCGCTCATTTCCTTTTTGTCCCCTGTGAAAGAGCCATCCCCTTTGCTCAGTGGGCCAATGTTTGATGTTGTTTTAGCCTTTTGTTTGGCGTATGAAAAGAAGTATTTGGAATTTTCCTTTATACCTGCAATAGCTTTCCTCTCCTCTTCCGTATGTTGTAGTTCATATGATATTCTTAGCCTTTGTTCAATTTCCACAATTTCTCTATCTATTTCGGCCTTTTGCCTATCCTGTAGTTTTGATGTGTGCGTCTTTGTGTGAGTAATTTTCTTCTTCTGTACAGCCTCCTCCTTTCCCGATCTTGTTTGCTTCTTCGTTTTGTTTGTCTTGCAGGTATATGGTGGCTACAGATTTGGGTCATGGTTTCTGTTATTAAGACTAGACATTCTGCTGGTGTCAGGTTATTCATTAATTCTTCCCAGTCTATTTCTTCCATTTCTTGATTTACCTCTTCCCACCTAATGTTTTTGTTATTGAAGTTAAATTTACTGAAGGGACCGGTTTTTGTTCTCGATTCTGAGGTTGTCTGTACACTTTCTAAGGTTGTTTTGATCTCAATTAATTTATGATCTGAGTATGTTGTGTCCGATATGTTAATGCTGTGTACTAGAGAGTCGTTGTTAGTCAAGACCAGGTCTAAGATATTGTTTTCCCGTGTGGGTTCAGCAATATGTTGGGTAAGACTAAAAAAATCGTAAAGTTCAAAAAGCTCTCTCGTATTTGCTTCTCCGATGTTGTTTGCCACTAACTGGTTTTCTAGTTGTCTCCATTTAATGTTTGGTAGGTTAAAGTCTCCTAGCCATACAATATTTGGTGTTGGGTTCCCCAGGGTTTCCACTTCTGATTTTATTTTGTTGAGCTGGGTTTTGAATTCTTCTCGGGATGAGTCTGGAGGCCTGTATGTAACAATAACTGCTAAATTTAGGGATTCTATTTTAACTCCAAGTATTTCCACCACTTCATTACTGTTATTTATGCCCAAATTTATTACTTAAATTATATAATAAACTAATTATTATGTTTTTTTACACCAACCAACTTCACATCTAAACTCAATTAATGAAATCAACAAACACATGTGGCACTCCGAGGACTCGAACCCAGGATACTCACATACATACATAGGCCTACATACATAAAATTTTAAGACTGAGTGTTCCACACATACGTGCAGTTTCAGTCTCTTGTCTTAATGGCGGCGTTCCAGGCAACCCTGTTTCTTGGATTTGAGATCGGCACGTAAAGTCCGATCCCAGGTCTTGCTCGGTCCACCCCTTGGTGCAGCTCCCTCCACAATCACAGACCTGCATTTTTTCACCCAATTTTGTTCATCCATTCTCACATCGAAATTCCGCGCACTTATGCATTACGCTATCAAGACAAAAGGTGAAAAAGGTGTCCCGGGATACTAAAAGGTTGATTTTGCCTGTACGGTCGCACTAATAAGTCATGTCCCAGCTGTCATTACGTTTGGCTTGCTCTGTGCTGTATTAATGTCTGTCAGATGTTGACTTTTTTTTCTTTTTTTTTTCTATGTGATTGAGGGAGGCAAAAGGCAGAACTGCCTATAGCGAGTGCCTCCCCCATAGTTGAAAGAGTGACAGGGCCAAAATTAAGGGACGTTCGAGCCAAAATGCCTGGACACACGGAGTTTGAAGCAATTTAAGTCATAGGAAGAGGGAAAGACTGATTCTGGGAGAGAGTTCCAGAGCTCAGCTGTTGAGTAGAAGAAAGTTTGAGAGTAACGTTTCACTCTTGGGTTGGAGAGTTGCACAGAGTAGGGGTGGGATTGAGTTGCAAGACGGGTACCACGTGCCCTACGTAAAGGAGGTGGTATACACTGGGAAAGCTCTGAGGAACACTGATTATTATAGTAGCGATAGAATAGCGAGAGAGATGCAACATTGCGGCGGAGAGAGAGAGATTGCAAAGAGTTGGTGAGTGGACGGGAGTTAATGATACGAAAGGCCTTCCTTTCAACTTTGTCTAGGAGAGCGGTGTGAGAGGAACCTCCCCACACATGTGAACAATACTCAATACAAGGACGCTCTATGCCCCTGTACAGAGCAAGAAGCTGTGCAGGGGAAAAGAACCCCCTAAGGCGGTTGAGCACACCCAGCTTCTGGTTGGCTGCCTTAGCAAGACTGGTAATATGGTCCTTCCAACTGAGAGCAGAAGAAAAGGAGAATAGGGTGGGTAAGTGTAGGAACATGTTTGTATATTTCACTGGATATGAAGAAATGAAGCTTAGATATTGCTGATACTAATTATTGAGCAACACATACTTGGTGCCGAGACATGACTTATTAGCGCGACTGTACAGTACCTCGATGCTTCTGAGAGAGCAGTGATACAAAATAACAAACTATATTACTAAACCTTAAATAAACCTTAAGGGGGTACTGTTCGCTTTTTATAGACCTCCTTCTCCTTCATGTTTAACATATTCGTTTTGAAATTTTAAGACCTTCCTTCCATTAGTTTGTCGATGTTAAGACCTTTCGCCCCATTTCGTTGTCAATTTCAAGACATTTCGTGCCATTTAGGTGTCGATTCTTTCCTGGCGAGCGATAGCAAGCCTGTAATTTTAAGAGGAACCGAACATTTTTCTATCGCAAAATGTACAAATTTATCTTGAAGGGGAGTCTAGGGGGGTTTCTTACGCTTGATGGACGTCTAACGAGGAAAAAAAAAAAAAAAAAATATATATGAATAAGTAGCCCCAAAAAACAAGATCCTGTGTAGCGGGAGGAACTGTTTTTCAGATGCCTATTTACTAAGAAACATTGGATAATATATTTAACCTAACCTAACCTAGTATATTAGTAGACTATTTATGAATGTAAAATGTAAAAATATATTGTAACATTACCAAATTAGTGAGATACATGTACATGTCCTCCCGCTACACAGGATTATACCGCACTAGCCCCTGAACAAAACTTAAATAACTATTATGGCATCTATAAAACACATTCTCAAACCTGCTTTCACTCGCCGAAATTTAAATAACTATTATGGCATCTATAAAACACATTCTCGAACTTGCTTTCACTCCCCGTAATTTTCTCGAGTCGTTAACCTCTGAAGTGCACATGGGGGGTATGAGACACCACACTCCTGTGCTGACGTATTTGAGCTGTTTCCATCACTAAAATATTTATTTTACCATAAATAGCATTAACACCTAACGAGCGGCCTAGGCGGTAAATAATATGTAGCCACCAGCGGGGTGTTTCTACCCAAAATAGGGCTGTTTACGTGATCATTTTCATGCCTAAATAAGACCCAGAGCGTAAAACAAGTATCTATCCCTGAAAGGGCATAAACAGAGCTTTCCAATGACACCCCAACGATCCTTGTATGACCGCTAGTTTTCTTGCAACAATCGCGCAACACGAGTGCAAAAACCATGTAATTCGGTACTTTCCCCACACAATTCACTATGTAGCGAGTGTGAGAGGGTGGAATGATTCAATCCCACATTCATCTGCTGTCGAAATATTTTCCACATTCATCTACTGTCAAAAACAAAAAAATCCACATTCACTACTGTCAAATTATTGTCCACATTCATCTATTGTCGAATTGTTTTTCCCATTCATCTGTCGAACAATTTGTCCACAGTCATCTACTGTATTGTGGACACAAACTCTATTATGGAAAAAAATACTCTGCAATTCTGATCCAAGTTCATCAAGGCAATAAGTGGCTCAATAATACAATATGCAAATTTGACCAAGTGCGTCAAGGCTAAAAGTGGTTAAAAATAGCATATGCAATTTTGATCAAGTTTATCTAATCTGTAAGAGGTTCAATAGACAGAGTGACACATACCCTTCTTATCAGTAAATGTCGCAAAAGTTATCTCAATCTTGATTCAACACAAAATATATTAGATTCAATAATTATAACTAACACATATTATCTTCTTATCAGTACGTGCCGAAAAATCTATCCCAAAACCTTATCAACAACAACTCCAAATCAAGTGACGTCATAAACAAGGTGTCGTCATCTATTGCGGCAGAGAAGAAACACCAACACAACGAAGCTCACTGTCACCATCTAGTGCGGCATATGAAGCACCTAACACCTCGATGCTTCACTATAGTCTATTCATTCTAGGTTAACGTCTTAAAATCTCCAAACTAATGGAGCGAAAACGGATATAAAAAAAAAGTACCTCCCTCGGGCCAAATAGGATTAAAACCGACACGCATCTCTTCCATATCAGTAAATACCACAAACCCTATTACGGTATAAGCTATTCAGTACAGATAAACCGACACGCATCTCTTCCATATCAGTAAATACCACAAACCCTATTACGGTATAAGCTATTCAGTACAGATAAACCGACACGCATCTCTTCCATATCAGTAAATACCACAAACCCTATTACGGTATAAGCTATTCAGTACAGATAAACCGACACGCATCTCTTCCATATCAGTAAATACCACAAACCCTATTACGGTATAAGCTATTCAGTACAGATAAACCGACACGCATCTCTTCCATATCAGTAAATACCACAAACCCTATTACGGTATAAGCTATTCAGTACAGATAAACCGACACGCATCTCTTCCATATCAGTAAATACCACAAACCCTATTACGGTATAAGCTATTCAGTACAGATAAACCGACACGCATCTCTTCCATATCAGTAAATACCACAAACCCTATTACGGTATAAGCTATTCAGTACAGATAAACCGACACGCATCTCTTCCATATCAGTAAATACCACAAACCCTATTACGGTATAAGCTATTCAGTACAGATAAACCGACACGCATCTCTTCCATATCAGTAAATACCACAAACCCTATTACGGTATAAGCTATTCAGTACAGATAAACCGACACGCATCTCTTCCATATCAGTAAATACCACAAACCCTATTACGGTATAAGCTATTCAGTACAGATAAACCGACACGCATCTCTTCCATATCAGTAAATACCACAAACCCTATTACGGTATAAGCTATTCAGTACAGATAAACCGACACGCATCTCTTCCATATCAGTAAATACCACAAACCCTATTACGGTATAAGCTATTCAGTACAGATAAACCGACACGCATCTCTTCCATATCAGTAAATACCACAAACCCTATTACGGTATAAGCTATTCAGTACAGATAAACCGACACGCATCTCTTCCATATCAGTAAATACCACAAACCCTATTACGGTATAAGCTATTCAGTACAGATAAACCGACACGCATCTCTTCCATATCAGTAAATACCACAAACCCTATTACGGTATAAGCTATTCAGTACAGATAAACCGACACGCATCTCTTCCATATCAGTAAATACCACAAACCCTATTACGGTATAAGCTATTCAGTACAGATAAAGCTTAAAGGGGCCCCCGATGGGCCGGTTATCTGAACCACATTCTCCCTTATGTTTAGCCCCATTGGTTTTCAGATGCTAAGATGTTTGCCCCATTAGTTAGTAGATTTTAAGACCTTTCGCCCCATTTCTTCGTCAATATTTAGACCTTTCGTGCTATTTAGGTGTCGATTTTTTCCCTGGCGAACGATAGTGAGCCTGTAATGGAAGAACCGGCCTTCGGCCGGCACATTTTTCTAACGAAAAATGTACAAATTAATCTAGAAGGGGGATCTAATGGATGTTTTTTTTAATTTGATGGGATGTCTAGGGAGGAAACTAGAAAAATAATGAATACATGCAAAAATCGCCCAAAAAGTGAACCATCCCCCCGTAACTACAGTACACATGATTCAATAGCCCAGACATCTCACACATACGTTCCTTATCAGTGAATGCCACGACCATGATAACGTTAAATGTCTTTACCGGGCTCTTGAGATAACCTACTACTATACGATGGCCTTTTTCACCACCATTTCTTTTTTTATTTATTGTATTAAGGGGAGGCAGACCGTTTTTCTGGCCCCCCTGCTCCCTAATGTTTAGCCCCACTAGTTTTGAAATTATAAGACGTTCGGCCCATTAATTTGGCGATTTTAACACCTTTCGCCCCATTTCGTTGTCAATTTTAAGACCTTTCGTGCCATTTAGGTCTCGATTTTTTCCTGGCGTGCGATAGCGAGCCTGCAATTTTAAGAGGAACCGGCGTTCGGCTGGAACATTTTTCTACCGAAAAATGTACAAATTTATCTTGAAGGGGGGGGTTCTAAGCTTGATTTAGGGCTCGGGAGGAAACTAAACACATATATGAATACATTAATTAATAGACCAAACAAACGGCCAGCTCCCCTTAAGGCTACCACTATAGTCTGTTGATTTTCAGCTGATGGTAAATTGTCATGTCCTCCTCTTGATTATGGAACTATTACGATGATTTTGTAGCGGGTATATCTATCTATCTATTGCCGGACGCCGTGATCCCCGAAGGGGTGGACACGAACGAATCGCCCCCACGCACCTCTGTCCCCAGTCAGTTGATAACCCCCTCCCATCCAGCACCGATTTCACGCATATGTATACCTCTTAAGGGGAGGTATTTAGTTTGTTCCCTACGTTTTCACCAAGCTTAAAATTACACCCCCTAGACCCCTTTTCAAGATAAATTTGTACATTTTTCGGTAGAAAAATGTCCCGGCTGAAAGCCGGTTCCTCTTAAATTACAGGCTCGCCAGGATAAAATCGACACCTAAATGGCACGAAAGGTCTTAACATTGACAGAAATGGGTTGAAAGTTCTTAAAATCGTCAAAATAATGGGGCAAACGTCTTAAAATTAGAAAAAACAATGGGCTAAACATGAGGGAGAAAGGAGTCAAGAAAAAAAAATCCCTCAAGTGGAAATCTCCCCTTAACTCTATATCCTTCCAACTCTCTCTCTCTCTCTCTCGGTTTACATCTCCCTCTTTGTATAATGTTGTTATTTATATATATACTTGGTATTTATATGATGCAGAGATAAAGTATTTTTCAATTTTCAATTAAGTATCGAAATATCAGTTAAGGGGAGATATTTACTTTGTTCCCTAGACCTCCATCAAGCTTAAAATTATACCCCCTTGAGTCCCTTTCAAGATAAATTTGTACATTTTTCGGTAGAAAAATGTTCCGGCCGAAGGCCGGTTGCTCTTAAATTACAGGCTCGCTATCGCTCGCCAGGATAAAATCGACACCTGAATGGCACGAAAGGTCTTAATATGGGGTGAAAGCTCTTAAAATCGCTAAACTAATGGGGCAAACGTTTTATAATATCAAAAGCAATGGGGCTAAACATGAGGGAGAAGGAGGTCAAGAAAAACATCCCTTAAGTGGAAATCTCCCCTTAATAAGAGTTCAATTTACCATTAGCTGGAAAAAAACCAGTCTACAGTATAGTTCATTTTACTCATATTGGGATTGATCTCTCGTATTCAAGAAACTAGTCATTGTTTAAACTACGGTAATTCCTTAATTACAACAAAATACTTTGAAAAATCATTTGGTAAGCACATCATGTCAATCGTGATGAGGAATATGTTTAGCAGTCAAAGGATGGAGATGTAAGTCCTAAACTGCTTGGAAAATATTACAGAGGGAATTTGTCTTTATTCACGTAACTATAATAAAGTGAAGGCAAGTTGGCTCGTACTGATCAATGTCTGGTTTAACCCTTTGAGTACCAGCGACGTGTTGTATTTTATTCTAGCTATATTTAGACGATTGTATGCAGCTTAGGAAGAATCTGTGCTAGTTCAATGGGTTGGTCGAGATATTCTGCAGTCATTTTATTGCTAGACATCTCTCCTAAACTAAATAAAATCGTCTATCCGTAACAAGAATACCACAATAAGGGCGTCACCGGTACGGAACGGGCTAAACCATATTCACATTACCCAATACTGGGCTTATTGGCTATAATAGTTTCTTTGACATCATAAACAAATTCGTCGAGACATGTTATATTTAAAATTCAACAAATCCAATCAGAAACCTAGTAATTCCTTACAATATCATATTAATTTTTCAAGTGAAACTGTTAAAATATATTATATTGTATTGGTGTCCTAGCTAAAGTACACTAGACCAAAAAACAATCTTCACACTAACGCTCTAAACATTCTGGAAGTGGGTCGAAATCTTATGATAATAACTCACAGACGATTAATTCCGTTCACACTATATTATTTACAGCTCACCAGTGTAAAGATTGTTTTTTGGTTGAGTGTACATCAAGTGGAGCGAATATGACCTTGTACGAACTGTCGGGCTGCCAGAGTTGTGCATACAGTTGCCCACAGGAATGTGTTGCCACTTAAGTGTATCTATGTATGGAATGATAAATAACATGATTAAGTTCAAAGGGTAGTGTCTGTGTAGTCGAGTACGAATAAATAACGATGTTATAACAAAGTATACTTGTAAATCAATCATACTATTTCTAATTCCATAAATAAAATTAAAAAAGTAATTACAAATTAATGTGAGCAACTGTACAACAACTAGCCACACCTAAAGCGACCTGTATAACAAAATCCCTAGGGCAAAGTCGCTGGCACTTAAAAGAAACGCTCTTTGATTTCCTTCAGCTTCGTGAGCCAGTGGGTGACTATATATATATATATATATATATATATATATATATATATATATATATATATATATATATATATATATATATATATATATATATATATATATATATATATATATATATCACAACAAATAGTAATAGTAATAAAATATCCAATGACAACAAAGTTAATCTAGTTACTCTAAGGAACGTCCTCCGTACTCTGGAGGTCAAGCTTTATATCACAGTACCGTACCCCAGGGTCAGTACACTTACAGGGTGTAGCTAAACACATGGCGTAAGGCAAAAAGGATGCCACCAAAATTTCGGAACTCTATTCGATTATAAACAGGGTCTTGCCAGAGTTTTTAGGGTATTGAAAAAGCCTAGCCCTGAGGTTGAAAATCATACAAATACACACATACAGTACATCAAGCAGACAACCCATCTTCACATGCTAACATTCCTAATTTCATCTGTTTTAACTAATATAAATCAATTCGCTTCCAGCCAACTCCGGGACGATTAGATTGACTGTACGCAAGACCGAGGCTTTGCTTAAAACTATCTGTATATAAACGCCGTATAATTGTAAGGTATTGAATGATGATAGTCACTCAGGGAACTACCAAACATAATTAATCATTAAAACTTGTACATGTATTTCACAAACAAGGAAAATATTATTATATCTGTAACTCTTAAGAAATTGCATTAATGAGTGAGATGAGTGCAGTTTCTTGTGTAAAAGGCTGAATACATGCTTACAGAAAATATATTTATATCCTTACATTTTACAGTACTGGTAGGTAGATGTTCAAGTGTTGCTGGCTTTCTCGTGTTTGGCGAATTACTTATAGGTGCATGCAGAGGGGGTGGATTAAACTTTCGTAACTTTTTGTATTCACCTCTGGCTAAGCAGAATACACACAATTTAACCTTGCTATCAGATGAAAACAAATCTGGATTATGAAGACCTCAAAACACTTAAAGGATAGACACCTCAGTAATAAGCCTTTGAGGGTTTGACCGTTATTGTTTTCCCCGAAGCCGTATAAATCGTTGGGCGATAACTAGAATACCGGCAGTTTATACGTCAACCGATTGAATATGCTAAGCTCTCACTGGGATTCCAACCGAGTCTGTCCAGCACTGGCTGTTATCTATATTATCAGATAAGCGTACGGAACTTCCGCCTGAGTCAAGTGTACCGTACTGATAACAGGTGATAGGGCTTCTTAGATACATTTATGGTGTTATGAGTGGACGTAATGTGTGTGTACGTGCAAGTGTGTCTGTGTGCTGGGGTGGGAACTAAGATTACACAACAACAATGATGGCATAAGATTGGATGTAAATACCGGTACGTATTTGGTAATATGCCTGACTTGCAGCAGGTAAAGTTACTACTGGGAAAAATAGTGTGTTTTATATATATATATATATATATATATATATATATATATATATATATATATATATATATATATATATATATATATATATATATATAGAGAGAGAGAGAGAGAGAGAGAGAGAGAGAGAGAGAGAGAAAGAGAGATAATGACAATGACAACATACGGTAGGACGTAAATGCAGACCACTGGTAGTAGGCATTATGAATGACTTGCTGTAAATATTGACCTGGCTTGATTAAAAGAGCATGTTTACATTATCGTCTACTTATGGAACAAATATATGAGCAGATCCTGACATTATCTACATATTTCCAATTATAATAAACAGACGAATAACTTGTTTTTTATTAAATTCACACGGATTAATATATAGAGTATAAACAAATTACATGTAAAAAATCTCACGGAATACCATATATACGGTAAAAATACATTAAACACAAACACTCCTCATATTTGACAGCAAAGATAGTGATGATAAGTATTGAGAGGGTGATATTGTCATGCCTTATAAGGCAACTAGAAACTTACGTTTGTTAACCTAATCGTTGTTGTTGTTGTTGTTGTTCCCCAAGCTGCCTGGCCGAACAGCCCCAAGGCCCCGAGCAAGGCCAAGGCCATAACCGAGCGCCCCCACAGAACCCTCCCCGCCGACCACAACAAAGCCTGGGTGACCAAAGCCACTCCATGGCGGGGGGCTTGATGAGGGTGCGGAAACGCCCGGGAAACCAAAGCCCCATCCAGGACCCTGTGCCCCTCAGCAATTATGAAGAGAAAGTTGAGGGGCAAAGGAAATATGTGACGCTTTGGCTTCCAATCTTGGTAGATTGGGAGGTCAATCCACGGAAAAGACGCCGTCACTTGAGATCTAGAAAACATATAAGTAAAAGGAACAGTCAGAGTAAGCTATGGGTATGGCAGAGATCGCTCAGTTCTCACTCTGATAGACCAGCCCATCACCACATGACTAGAACCCAATCCTCTCAGCATCAGCTAGGAAAGGCCCTAGAAAGCCACCTTTGGCGGGGGGATAGCTCCCCTATTTCAACCCCTTTCGGGGTTGGGCACCCGCCGTTATCTAATCGTTATCGTTGTCAGTCTTACGCCGCTCGTCACTGAGGTTGCATGCTCGATCCCTTATCACTATCAATACGATCTCCAAATACACGTAGGCAACAAGTTCCCCTCCTCTTGCAACATAAGTATTTCATATTTTAGAACAAAAGAACAAAATGGTAATCTATCCAGTAAACGTAGGCGACAAGTTTCCCTTCCATTGCAACTTATTTATTGATAAATAAGACAAAAAGAAGAAAGTAATGTAAGCTCTCGATAGATCAAATAAAAATAATAAAATCTACCGTATGCAAATTCTTCGCCTCTGGATAGCATAGGCCTAGGTCCTTCTTAAAATTAATACAATCGTCTAATGATATACAGTACCGGTATAAAAAGTAAATTAGGGGTCACCGTGCTGAAGGGGTTAATTTTCTACGAGTGCTATGAAGTGCTTTGGAAAGACGGCGAGCTTTTTTTTTATGTTTATTATTTTCCAAACAAATAACCTAAATTCTTATCATTAAGGAGTGACAATGCCAAATTATTATCACATACTACCACCAACATTGAGAACCTAGAATTGTGTTGTATGTAATGCCATAGACTATAGTATATCTCGACTTGACACGAAAATTAAACTTTGCAGTAAGGGACCCAAGATCGGACAACGAAACCCCAAGTTCGAGCGTTCTCCGATTTTGGGTCCCTTACTGCAAAGTTCCATTTTCGTGTCAATTCCAGATCTACTGTAGTCTATGGTTTATGGTAAACCGTACTGGTATTCGTGTGGGCTGGTCCTATCCAGAGTGAGGTTTGGCATCCTCTGCCCAACCTTAGCAGTTTCTGTCTGTCTCTTTGACTGTCCTACTTTTCCTTCTGGGGGCTAGGAATCATCCTCGACTTGTAAAATGTTCCTACTCAACGAGACAGAAAAAGGGTCGAGGGAACGCGAAAGTGGTCCCAGACCCTAAGAATTGGAACCACTAGTATAAAGGATTCTGTTCGAGCTCTGTCTCGAGTCGGCCACCCCTAGCAATGAGGTGTGTGCCTGAGTATATACATACATACAACAAAATGACGATTACAAGATTTACTCAATTTTTTCATTGAGGTCTATTATATAACGGAGGTATTTTTTTTAATTAACGGTACTTTATCTTCCGAACGGTTTCTTCAGATGTGACATTAGATAACGATTGGGAAGGAAAACGTGCGCAAATCGGCGATACCGGTACATAAATTCGGAAGTTAGGTTCTGCTTTAAACTGGAGAAGCCTGAAGGTAAATATATGAGCGATTCTTTACTATTTGTCATCGGAAATACCACAGACTCAACGCCGTGGGTGAGTCGTGTTTACTCACCTCCAGCCAATCATCGACCGAGACACTGTGGCGGCACGGGAGCAGCCAATCCCAGACAGTGAGAGGAATGACGTCATCATAAGAGCCTCCATCATCAACAAATGCTGCGTATCACTCATTTTTAATCATCATCTTTTATTAAAGTGTATTCATTATTGTTAGGCCAAAATTCTAGACAACTAACCTCGATAACTAAATAACAACGAGTAATCAAGCTAATAATTCTACCATTTGGGAAGAGTCAGAAAGGGCATAGATGTGGAATTGTAAAGCCCATTTACTGTACCTTTTGTTTTCTTTTCGTTTTAACAGAGGTTAGGGGTCACGATTTCTGGCCTACCGGTATTTACAATGAATGTACTTTAGTGACTTAACAAGGGACTCTGATTAATGATATCTTATATAGCCACTGTAACGAGTGTCTCCCAAATACATGTTATCGACTTGGTACCGTACTGTTTCACTCTATGTTTACTAAGTTTGAGTGATTCTTATCCACTTAAGGGGAGGTATTTAGTTTGTTCCCTAGACCTCCATCAAGCTTAAAATGACATCCCCTTGAGTCCCTTTCAAGATAAATTTGTACATTTTTCGGTAGAAAATTTTCCCGGCCTTCGGCCGGTTCCTCTTAAATTACAGGCTCGCTATCGCTGGCCAGGATAAAATCGACACCTAAATGGCACGAAAGGTCTTAATATGGGGTGAAAGTTCTTAAAATCGATAAACTAATGGGGCAAACGTTTTATAATATCAAAAGCAATGGGGCTAAACATGAGGGAGAAAGGGGTCAAGAAAAAAATCCCTCAAGTGGATATCTCCCCTTAACTGATAGTCATTTTATACCACCCATCTTAATCAAACGATACGGCACCAACGAGTTACACTGTACCGGTACCATAAAGATTCTTACGACTTCAACCAATCTAAAATAACTGGTATCGCAACTTGACTATACGGTAGTCTTATTTAATAACTGGTATCGCAACTTGACTATACGGTAGTCTTATTTAATAACTGGTATCGCAACTTGACTATACGGTAGTCTTATTTAATAACTGGTATCGCAACTTGACTATACGGTACTCTTTATTTAATAACTGGTATCGCAACTTGACTATACGGTACTCTTATTTAATAACTGGTATCGCAACTTGACTATACGGTACTCTTATTTAATAACTGGTATCGCAACTTGACTATACGGTAGTCTTATTTAATAACTGGTATCGCAACTTGACTATACGGTAGTCTTATTTAATAACTGGTACCGCAACTTGACTATACGGTACTCTTATTTAATAACTGGTATCGCAACTTGACTATACGGTACTCTTATTTAATAACTGGTATCGCAACTTGACTATACGGTAGTCTTATTTAATAACTGGTATCGCAACTTGACTATACGGTAGTCTTATTTAATAACTGGTATCGCAACTTGACTATACGGTACTCTTATTTAATAACTGGTATCGCAACTTGACTATACGGTAGTCTTATTTAATAACTGGTATCGCAACTTGACTATACGGTAGTCTTATTTAATAACTGGTATCGCAACTTGACTATACGGTACTCTTATTTAATAACTGGTATCGCAACTTGACTATACGGTAGTCTTATTTAATAACTGGTATCGCAACTTGACTATACGGTAGTCTTATTTAATAACTGGTATCGCAACTTGACTATACGGTAGTCTTATTTAATAACTGGTATCGCAACTTGACTATACGGTACTCTTATTTAATAACTGGTATCGCAACTTGACTATACGGTACTCTTATTTAATAACTGGTATCGCAACTTGACTATACGGTACTCTTATTTAATAACTGGTATCGCAACTTGACTATACGGTACCGGTAACATGACGTAACTTCGGACGGGGAGGTAACTTCGGACACTCTAGAAAACATATACACTGAACCACAGTTATGGGATAAATACATGATGTTATGGAAAAACAAGTATGTCTGCGGTGTTCTTCCATAATGCAGCAGAGTCATTTTTCCATAACTGTAGCTTACATACGGTTATCCAGAAGCGTCCGAAGTATACCCCCCGTCCGAAGCTAGGGCGTTTCACGGGTACTCTTATTTAATAACTGGTATCGCAACTTGACTATACGGTAGTCTTATTTAATAACTGGTATCGCAACTTGACTATACGGTACTCTTATTTAATAACTGGTATCGCAACTTGACTATACGGTACTCTTATTTAATAACTGGTATCGCAACTTGACTATACGGTAGTCTTATTTAATAACTGGTATCGCAACTTGACTATACGGTACTCTTTATTTAATAACTGGTATCGCAACTTGACTATACGGTACTCTTATTTAATAACTGGTATCGCAACTTGACTATACGGTACTCTTATTTAATAACTGGTATCGCAACTTGACTATACGGTAGTCTTATTTAATAACTGGTATCGCAACTTGACTATACGGTAGTCTTATTTAATAACCGGTATCGCAACTTGACTATACGGTAGTCTTATTTAATAACTGGTATCGCAACTTGACTATACGGTAGTCTTATTTAATAACTGGTATCGCAACTTGACTATACGGTAGTCTTATTTAATAACTGGTATCGCAACTTGACTATACGGTACTCTTATTTAATAACTGGTATCGCAACTTGACTATACGGTACTCTTATTTAATAACTGGTATCGCAACTTGACTATACGGTAGTCTTATTTAATAACTGGTATCGCAACTTGACTATACGGTAGTCTTATTTAATAACTGGTATCGCAACTTGACTATACGGTACTCTTATTTAATAACTGGTATCGCAACTTGACTATACGGTAGTCTTATTTAATAACTGGTATCGCAACTTGACTATACGGTAGTCTTATTTAATAACTGGTATCGCAACTTGACTATACGGTACTCTTATTTAATAACTGGTATCGCAACTTGACTATACGGTAGTCTTATTTAATAACTGGTATCGCAACTTGACTATACGGTAGTCTTATTTAATAACTGGTATCGCAACTTGACTATACGGTAGTCTTATTTAATAACTGGTATCGCAACTTGACTATACGGTACTCTTATTTAATAACTGGTATCGCAACTTGACTATACGGTACTCTTATTTAATAACTGGTATCGCAACTTGACTATACGGTACTCTTATTTAATAACTGGTATCGCAACTTGACTATACGGTACCGGTAACATGACGTAACTTCGGACGGGGAGGTAACTTCGGACACTCTAGAAAACATATACACTGAACCACAGTTATGGGATAAATACATGATGTTATGGAAAAACAAGTATGTCTGCGGTGTTCTTCCATAATGCAGCAGAGTCATTTTTCCATAACTGTAGCTTACATACGGTTATCCAGAAGCGTCCGAAGTATACCTCCTGTCCGAAGCTAGGGCGTTTCACGGGTACTCTTATTTAATAACTGGTATCGCAACTTGACTATACGGTAGTCTTATTTAATAACTGGTATCGCAACTTGACTATACGGTAGTCTTATTTAATAACTGGTATCGCAACTTGACTATACGGTAGTCTTATTTAATAACTGGTATCGCAACTTGACTATACGGTAGTCTTATTTAATAACTGGTATCGCAACTTGACTATACGGTACTCTTATTTAATAACTGGTATCGCAACTTGACTATACGGTACTCTTATTTAATAACTGGTATCGCAACTTGACTATACGGTAGTCTTATTTAATAACTGGTATCGCAACTTGACTATACGGTACTCTTATTTAATAACTGGTATCGCAACTTGACTATACGGTACTCTTATTTAATAACTGGTATCGCAACTTGACTATACGGTACTCTTATTTAATAACTGGTATCGCAACTTGACTATACGGTACTCTTATTTAATAACTGGTATCGCAACTTGACTATACGGTACTCTTATTTAATAACTGGTATCGCAACTTGACTATACGGTAGTCTTATTTAATAACTGGTATCGCAACTTGACTATACGGTAGTCTTATTTTTCCCAGCTGACGGTAAATTGGTATGTCTTCAGCTTGATTACTATGCTTTTATGGAGGTTATGAAGCTAAATATATTGTTAATTATGAAATCTTGGCGCTAATATGAAGCAGAGATATAGTAGTTTCATATTTTTCCGTTAGTTATCGCAAAATCAGTTGCTAAGGGATGAAATTTACCGTCAGATGAAAATTGAAACAGAGTATAATCAGATTTAATCTAATTAAATCAATTACGACAAATCTGACCGACAGTAAACCAAACTTACCAAGTTACCCATTCTACACGAAGAACAGTTGAAGAGCTAACATAAATTATTATAACGAAAACTAATTTAACTAAGAACAATTTCCACTCACTCTCTCTATCAGCCAACTGTGTCCAGGCATTTTGGCTCGAACGTCCCTTGATTTTGGCCCTGTCACTCTTTCAACTTTGGGGGAGGCACTCGCTATAGGCAGTTATGCCTTTTGCCTCCCTCAATCACATAGAAAAAAAAAAAAAAAAAAAAAAAAAAAAAAAAAACTATTCCCATTCCATCTATATTTTTCTCAACTCCCACCCTGAGTGAGTGGTAGGCAATCACCCATTCTAATTTTAGTCATCCAGTCGCTTCGTTCACCTCATTTGCCCATCTTCGTATTTGCAACAGTACAGTATATGCTGAGAACTGTACATGCATATTATTTCTCCCTTTCACATACACACCTTAACAAAACACACACACACACACACACACCCTAACAACAAACGCACACACCAACAACACACACAACTAAAAAAACAAAACACACACACACACACAAACAACACATACACACACACCTTAACAACACAACACACACATCATACCGGTAACCTTGACTCTCCCCTCCAACCTTCTCAAGTATTCTCTTCATTATTACAGCCTCACCCCCTACACTCAATCTTTCCACATACCCCATAGGATCTACTCTGTAAATAAAAACAAGGGTAGCCTATACAACGGGTATTTAACTCTTTGGCTGCAGGCTGTTTTGGGCTATTTAGGGCATATTCAGGCACTCCTGAATGATGAATCAAGCATCTGCATTAAATGAACTGTATTCTGCCGAAAACTAGGCAAAAATAGCTTCAAAATGAGACCAGAACGGGCCTCGTATGTGGTCTGGTTCACCCGTAGCGGTGCCATAGAAACGCGGGAAACCCGCTATTTGTTAGCACTCGCTCGCTTGGCAACACTGTTGTGAGAGGCAGAGAGAGACCCGCGCGAGACACAGTCTACCTCAGTGGGCCGCTCGCTGCTCTGAGGAACGGAGGTGGGCCCCTCACGCTCCCGCCCACTGACACTCGATTTTTAAGTTTTTTACAGGTTTTTGAAGCCTGGAAATTGCTGTAAATTACCAGGACGTTCCAGAACCCGCAGCAAAAGGGTTAAAGTGCCA
>CM064530.1:15425762-15438677 GCA_032716605.1 Paralithodes platypus
AAAACAACAACAAGATGATAAAGTTAGGCTACATTACATTGATAAGACATTTATATACTGGTGCAATACAATTCATATAATATATATTAATAATTAGTTAATGAAAACTTGAAGCTCTGTTCAATAGAGATGCCCATGATTTTAAAGATATTTAATTCATTAATAACAATATATATTTTTTCAATATGTGACAATACTATACAAGCTAATTTGTGTCTTGTTATGTAAAATTATTAGATATTTATCTACCGTAGGCCTATACACAATTTTTAATTTATCTTTGTAGCCTCGGAGTAGACATGAAAAATAATTGAATGAAATATCGCAACGTTTTTACTTAATCAAATGCAAGTGCAGCTACTTTATTTCAATTACATTTTCACATACCTGCATATTACCTGGTGATAACTAAGGATTGTGAAGTACCTGTACAGTGTACACGTTTAATAGTTTGTTTTTAATTATAGTTAATCCCACGAAATAGTGTATTACTCATTATTACGAGTTAGCTACAAAATTGATTGGTGACATTTCTATGTTTTACGGGAATAGTATCATCGTCTAATAAAAATAATTGTTTAATGTTTTATCCAGCCTTGCTTTCAAACTCAACTTTAGAAGAGCCTTGTAGAGCCACGGAGTTAACAAATATATATTATCGGTAACGCTTTCAAAATCTCAAAATCTCAAACTCACTCACTCACTCTCACTCTGTCTGTCTGTCTGTCTGTCTGTCTGTCTGTCTGTCTGTCTCTCTCTCTCTCTCTCATATATCTTACTTACTCTTGGTCACCACACTGTCTCGTTCTCAGCTTACCTGTGGAACAAAAATAAACAATTTAATAAGGCAACACAAATTAGAGTAAAACATTCCATCAACAACGAAAAATACTCAATTTGACAGGATGGATATTAAACCATGTAAAGCTAATCAGTGGATTGATAACACTTTACTTAATGTTTTATTATGATGAGATTTATAAATAATTATGTATTTCGTTGATCTCAAGAACAGATATTTGGGAAATGTTGAAAAAAAAAACTCCTAAAGTGATTATTATAATAACTCCGTATCCACATTATTTATGTAAATTCATGTAACAATTAGGTCATTCCGCTATTATCCTAATCTGTAACTTGTTTATATGGCCAAGTTTGAATGACGCATCTTGCTTACCGTAGCCTAATCGATTTAGTTATACCCTAAAGGCCTAAACCTATATAGTCAACAGTCGATCACCGTTTTTATTTCTCTTAGGCTGTTTGTTCTCTATGTCAACCTCGTCTCAGTCATGAAGCCACCCCCACCCCATAGTGGTTTTGTCACCAGTTCACATTCACCTGTACCATATTATAATCACACACACACACACACACATTCACACACACACACACACACACACACACACACACACACACACACACACACACACACACACACACACACACACACACACACACACACACACACACACACACACACACACACACACACACACACACACACACACACACACACACACACACACACACACACACACACACACACACACACACACACACACACACACACACACACACACACACACACACACACACACACACACACACACACACACACACACACACTTAGGAGCGCCCCTTCTGATTCAAAAATAGAACTGAACTGCCTAGTTGGAATTGTATGACCTTTGCAGTCCGTAGGTGACTATGTGTAGTTCCCCAACTCTCCCGATACATCACATCATTCCCCCTGATCCCATTTTGTGTTTAACCTGTAGCAATCGACAGTATACTATGCTAATTAACTATCCGATTAACTGAACAAGCAGAACAATATCGTCGGACGATATAATAAAAGTAAGGTACCATCATACTGAAGGGGTCAAAATACCATTAGTTTGTAAAGTACAAAGATGATACAAAATAATTTGGTACCGAATAGAGGATATTGACGTGCTGGCCTATTATGACAATAATTATCTGGCGGAAGAGAGACTAATATACCGGTACCGGTATAGGTAAGAGTCCCTGATTTTAATATAGTTTTTAATTGGCACTTATTTATCTCTCCCTTTGGAACAAATCCTTGGTAACCATACTAAGTAGAGGTACGGTACACGGTTAAAAAACAATCCTAACAATTAACAGTAAATTACTGTAAAATATGACGTTCGAAAACTATATATATATTCAGTATTACGGTTTCTTAAGTGAATAATGTTTACTTCTAAATCATGGTAATAAACAGTAAATAACTAAGAATGTTGATGATTAGTTGTACTTAGAACTGTTAAAATTACGGTATTGTGTTAGCAATATTGGTGCCTGTCCTGTGACCGTCAATTAATGGAATACTACAGGAAATAATGTTAACAGTGTAGATATAAACAGGTACGGTAATCGGAATGAAAGCGTCAGGTATCAGAAGAAATATAGATAGGTTACGGTAACGAACTGTACGAAATAAGATGTTCCCAACTTAAATATTAGCTTTCTCGTTAAAACATATAATCATGTACATAAACAATGGTACTACACACACGAGGAAACCTATATATTCACTTATCCATAAGATACAGAAACACCCTTAGTCTTAATTCATTCAACCGTATGACTCCATTTTATTTTATGTCTTATATTACCTACCTCCATAAGATTGAATTAAACTTAGGAGGGAGCTGTCGGATTTAGAGGGTTATTTGATAGTCTACATTTATCTATTCTTAGGTAATAACTAGACTTGAGTAAAATCCATTCAGCAGTAGCATTAATAACATAATTTGACTAAGTAGCATTAATAACACAATTTGACTGAGAGATAAATTAAAACAATGCCCAAGTTGCATAAGTAAGGGACGTACACAATCTGACAGTGCATTACGACTTGATCTAGTTTAGGCAAGCTATGTTTAACCCTACCCTGTTTTTATGATCCCTCCCCCCTCCACCACCCTCCTTCCCTGCCCTAAATCTCTTCCCCTACCTTCCCTCCCCCACCCCAGCCCTGTTATTAGGAACAAGAACAGCTGAACACGGTGACACGAACACTTTAACACGGCGCAAGAACATAACTACGGATGAGGGAACTTAGACTTGTTCTTGTAGGTAGTGGTAGTGATGCATGGTGCTGAACTGTATTACACTGTATTGTATTGTATTGTATTGTATTATATTGTATTGTAGATAAGCATACCGTAGTGTAGTGTCTATAGTAGCCTAGTGCATCACAGTTTGGTGATGGTATGGTATGCTGTGCTAGGATGTATTGCGGTACATGATGTTTGTATAGTGTAGTTTGAAGATACTATGGCATACTATAATGCTAATGTGGTGTCACCTACCTAAGGTTGTGTTCGCCACTCTTCTAGTGGCACCGAGGAGCACGGCGCCCCTTGTTCTGGGTGGTGATTTGGTGCAGCAGACTGTTGCATAGTGGCTTACGTTATGTTTGGTATGGTGTGTTATATGAATAAGTGTAATGAAGTATGGCGTTGTGTTATGTAATGTAATGCTGCATTTTGTGTTACCACCACTGATAAGCCATTGGGCTTTTGGCAGAAAATGCCAAAAATTATCAGTGATATCCGAGACATGTTTACATACAGTGTTCTCATCGTCCAGCATATTACTGCTTCATATTCATCAGCCAACTTAAAATAGCCCTATATAATATTTAATTATCACTAGAACAATACACTATACCATGTAGGAAGTCTTCTGGAGAAATAGGGCAAATTTAGACAAAAATGCAAGATAAACTAAATTACAAACGTATGCTAGAATAGCATTGACAAATCGCTAGATAGTCACCAGACACTAAAAACTTGTATGTCACTAGAAAACATATGTTGAAGTATCTAGAATAATCTTTAACAATCGAAATATCTCCAATTCCTTAAAATAGGGAAACTAACTAGAATATCGCTAGAATTCATCACATCTTGATGTCGCAAGATGGAAGTGATGTAAGTGATTCGCTGGATTTAGCGGTAGCAGCTACATTGGCAACATCGTACCAAGACCCTTCATTCTGTTATAATGAACAAGGTCAGATTTCGAAACTATTACAATTATTTCAAAGTTCAGAGATCATCAGATTGGTTTGGAAGTCGAAGTATACAATTTCAGTTACATTAGTTTAACAAACATTTACATAATAAATGATAATATGCTACTTAGAGGGTTTAATAAAGAAGGATTACTTTCCCGATATCGTATAAGCGTACGCAAGCTGTTGTTCTTTTGTTTTGTTTTAAGAACGTCAACAAACGCTTCGTATATTTGGGGTTCTTAGTTATACATTAGAACATATTTATAGTTTGCACACTCTTATAAGTATAAACACTTACTTGTTAAAGAGGAAATACACAAAAGCCCAATTTAGAATGATCGTGAATATCTTTATTTTGGCGTATGTTTGGGCTAATTTAAGACTACATTTAGATTGATAGAATTTTGTAACACTCGCCAATGAAATATGATGACTTGCTTACAGATATATACTTAAAGCCCGAATCGGCTTGACTTTAACCCAGTTGTTTACTTACTCAACCCTGTGTAGGAGCAGGGTTGAGTTGGCTTGATATTGGACACCCTTTTATGGCATTTGGGTGTGAAATACGACACCATTTCCAGTCTATCGGAGATAATGATGGTAAAGGAAAATGCGGTAAAGGTAGTGTAATAATATATGGTGTTTCAGGGAGTTGCGTTGTAGATTAGTGTACATAGGTGAATATGATGTTATTGTGACCTGTGGGTGGCTATGGTGTACAATGGCATTAGGGTACACCACAACTCTAGTATTGTGGGTGTGATAATGTATCGTTTTTACCCACAGGTTAATTGTTATTGCGGCGTGGTGGTGGTACATTGAATGGTGTTGTGGTGGGTGTTGCTTAAATCAGGGTTTTTGTATATTGTGGATCGCGGTACTGTGTTGGTGCCTCGCTATGTTGGGTTGTTGTGGTAGTGGTATGTGGCTGTTGTGGTAGTGGTGTGTGGCTGTTTTGGTAGTGGTGTGTGGCTGTTTTGGTAGTGGTGTGTGGCTGTTGTGGTAGTGGTGTGTGGCTGTTGTGGTAGTGGTGTGTGGCTGTTGTGGTAGTGGTGTGTGGCTGTTGTGGTGCTGGTGACTGTAATGATAGTCTGAATGCCTATGGTAGTAATAATTGTGGTTGTTGTTATTGTTGGTTTGGTGATGGTGTTAATGATATAGTTATTTTTGTATTTGTTATGTGGTGGCAGTTGTTGTTGATGTGGTGGCATTAACATTTATTGTGTTTGTGAAGAGGGAATATGCCTATAAAGATTGAGGTGAAAATGTCCTAAGGATGATGATGAATCTAGTTGTGGTTATGATGCAGATAGCTAAGGTGGTTGTGTAGGTAGTAGTAGTGGTAGTTGTGGTCATAGTGATTATTGTTGTGGTGATTATGGTGAAATAAGTGTACTATATGGTGACATAAGTTATGAGGGTAGTGGTAATTATGGTGGTGGTTGTAGTCGTACTTTTAATGACAATGGAGATTTTTTTTGTAGATTTAGTTGTGGAAAATATAAAGGTATTGGTGATAATATTTTAGTTATAGGTTAAGGGGAGGTATTTAGTTATAGGTTAAGGGGAGGTATTTAGTTTGTTCCCTACGTTTTCATCAAGCTTAAAATTACACCCCCTAGACCCCCTTTCAAGATAAATTTGTACATTTTTCGGTAGAAAAATGTCCCGGCCGATGGCCGGTTGCTCTTAAATTATAGGCTCGCTATCGCTCGCCAGGAAAAAATCGACACCTTAATGGCACGAAAGGTCTTAAAATTGACAGAAATGGGGCAAAATGTCTTAAAATGTCAAAACTACTAGAGCGAACGTCTTAAAATCTCAAAAGCAATGGGGCTAAACATGAGGGAGAAAGAGGTTCAGAAAAAAATCCTCCAGGTGGAAATCTCCCCTTAAGGTTAGATTTTCGTGGTGTTCGGTGTGGTGGTGATAGTTGTGTGGATGGTCTTCGGGATGGTCTTTGTACTTGGGGATAGTCTACAGTGTTGGGTGTGGTGGTGGTGGTGGTGGTAGAGGGTGTGCTAGTGATAGTACTGTTGTATGGGTGGTGGTAGGACTTGGTGATAGTGTAAATTGTTAGGCGTGGTGGTGGTGGATGTGGATGTGTGGGTTGTAGCTTTTTGTACACCATACTTGAACTTTTTATATTATGGTAACGGGTATCGATTTTCTAGTTTCCATGTGTGTGGTGGGTGTAGCATACGTGTACTGGTACCACGCTGTCAATACTGAACGGTAGTAAAGTTACAAAACACAGTAAACTCGGCTCTCGGGCAACTTGATTCAACCAGTAGACTTCAACCAGTACTAAATCGACCCAAATCCACTAGATCATGTCCAAATGGAAATTATAACCTAACTTTAATTACCTAACTTGACCTTGAGTTGCCACTGGTTGAGAGCTACTGGTTGAGTTGTCCGGTCACCAGTAAACATTGATGAACGAAATATGCAGATACCCTACACAGAATGTTTTAAGAAACAGGTCAATATAAAGTTCTTTTCACAAATTCGCACTCAGGTTCTTATTTGTGTTCGATATGATATACCGATAATCGATAACGCCTATGCCATGTTTAAGAATACGACCGAAGGTCACTCTGGTCTATCAAGTTCAATCACAATTCCTTCTGGTATTATAGCTAACCCAGAAGCCTACTCTTCAAAACAGATCTTTAACAGCTTACCTGGTCGTCTAAGGGTGAGTGTACACGATCACTTTATCCCGTAACTTTATTATGGCAACATTTTGAGACTATTCCTTACATGAAAATTACCATATTCAAAATATGCTATGGGGGCAGTGCTTAGTGAGTTAACAGCTCAATAGGTGGCGTTTGAAAAGGAAAGGTTCCCGAGATTGTGAGATGAAACAGAAAGACAGTGACGACGCAGCTTCGAGAAGTCAGATTTGCAACAGGCCACGGGGAGACAACCACATGTTGTAGGTCTAGTAAGGTAAGACCACGCACAAGCATGTTGCAGTACTCAAACTGTCTCGATGTCTCACTCGCCATCTGGAATAAGACCTCCTGACTTCACCGTGTTGAGCGGTTGAATCTACAAGCTGTGAGCCTACAGTATATCTAGAGGTAGAATAATTGGAACATTGAAAATAAAAATGCATTGGTATTGGCAACTCGACTAAGGATTGATGGTCATAGGGAAGCAATTTTGATTAAAGTACAGTATAACACAGAAACTGCCAAATCGAGTTACGTTAAAAGAATAGCGTGAACAATCGGTCACGCCAAAACTCCTAACTAACCTAGAAACCTACACTACGAGTCAATGATTGTACCTTCCGTGAACTACGAGTCAATGATTGTACCTTCCGTGAACTACGAGTCAATGATTGTACCTTCCGTGAACTACGAGTCAATGATTGTACCTTCCGTGAACTACGAGTCAATGATTGTACCTTCCGTGAACTTATTGCTAACCCAGAAACCTACGGATCACACCTAGGGTTTTGTATTGTTAATATAGTTATGATTATATCCAAGATTGTTGAACTTTATATTACGTATAAACTACCTTAACGTCACCCTCCCTTCTTAATGTTCCGCCGGCATTTATGTGAACGCATATTTACTTGTAACATAATTACATACAGTATATATACTGTACTACACCTTGTACCTAATGTTGCTATATTACAAGTACAGTCTGAAACAACTTGTATTTAATGGAGATTATGATTAGTATTGATATTAGTACCGTACCGATAATAGAACGAAGAATAATGACCATAGCTTAAAACAATTACACGTATCTAAATATACTGTAGTTTATACAGGTTATAAATTAAATTCTTCTGTAGCGGCATAATGGCGCTTGATAGCATAATTAATAAATATATAATTATTTCTAATAATGACCAGGCTACCACCAAACTAAACACAAAACCAAACTAACAAACATTACAAAAACACTCCAACAAACCCTTTCACTAATAATACCATTGAAATACCCCATTGAGAAAAATGAAAGGCACAATACTGTACGGTCGCACTAATAAGTCATGTCCCAGCTGTCATTACGCTTGGCTTGCTCTGTGCTGTATTAATGTCTGTCAGATGTTGAATAGGGTGGGTAGGTGTAGGAACATATTTCTATATTTCAGTCGATATGAAGGAATGAAGCTTAGATATTGGTGATACCAATTATTGATCAAAACATACTTGGTGCCGAGACATGACTTATTAGCTCGACTGTACATACACACAATTACCGCCACAGTCACCAATGACACAAATAAAACATCACAGTAAAAACAAAGAAAAAAAGAACATCGTAACAATCTCGCGCATTTAAGAAGAACAATAATTAATAGGAGACGAACAATGAGGCTTCCACCAAAAATGCAACAAGAAGACAACAATAGCTGGTCCATGGGAAACAACATGGGGGAGTGGAGTGGAGGGGAGGGAGGGGGGATGGGCGAGACTAAAAACATTGACGATTGACACACATAGTCACTCATAGAAGTTCGGATACATATTAGATTTGATTGTTTTCCCACCTCTCAAGTCTACCCCCCCCCCCCCCCCCCCCCCTCACCTCTACCTCTCTCTCTCTCATTACCCACAACCCCAAAACCACAATATAATATACAAAACTACCGTTCACCCACTTACATGCCTCCCCTAAACACAAGCGAACACGCTCAAACATTTCTCCACACACACACACACACACACACACACACACACACACACACACACACACACACACACACACACACACACACACACACACACACACACACACACACACACACACACACACACACACACACACACACACACACACACACAACTTTCACAGAAACACAATGGTGGAGAAAACAGCGTGAGAGTCAGCAAGGGTGAGCAGGCGTGAGAGAAAGAAATGGAGAAATTTGTGTTGTCGGTAGATGGATAGGTACGGTATCAGATAGATAATAAATATGCAGACAATAATATAATGGCTAAATTATCCTAGATCCAAATTATTTCATCTACCTGTCAATCTACAATTACTGTATATATGTATGTTAATTGAACCACATCAATATTGTATAAAGACTAGTTTGTCTCCATATAAGTATAAGTATACTGCACGGTGTACAGTATATATACTGTATGTCTCTCACTCTCTCTGTGTACAACCAAGAGATATAGTTTGCCGAAAACCTTGATGATAATTATGTGTGAAATCTAGAGAGAGGTACAGTCGCGCTAATAAGTCATGTCCCAGCTGTCATTACGTTTGGTTTGCTCTGTGCTGTATTAATGTCTGTCAGATGTTGAATAGGGTGGGTAAGTGTAGGAACATGTTTGTATATTTCACTCGATATAAAGAAATGAAGCTTAGATATTGCTTATACCAATTATTGATCAAAACATTCTTGGTGCCGAGGAATCACTTATTAGTGCGACTGTACATTAACTTTATATTTAACAACGTGAAACCTAAATTATTAATCCTGGGCTATTAGAAGCACGTGAGGACCTTCAAATAATAATGATACCGTAGCATCGTAACTCTGTCAGAATTCAAGGACGCCTTTCTTCGTTGTATTCAGGCTATCAGTACCGGTACACGATTTTGTTAAGGGGGGTCACCATTTTTTTTTTTTTATCTTTCTCTCCTTTTCTCTCTTTCCCTGGCTTGTATTCATTCGGCCCCATTCAGCCAATTGTTTTAAGACATTTATCCCCATCCCGGTGTCGATTTCCTCCTGGCGAGCGATAGCCAGTCAGCATTGTATGGAGAAATCCGGCTCGCCGGAGAAATTTTTCTAACGAAAAATTTACAAATTTAGCTTGCTTTCAATACAAAAATATATATATGTTAGCTCGCTACCGCTCACCAGGAAAATATTGACACCTGGATGGGGGTAAACGTCTTAAAACAGTAGGCTGAATGGGGCCGAATGGATACAAGCCAAAGAGAGAGGGAGAGATAGAGTAAAAAAAGCGAGGTGGGCTCCCTTAAGCTTAAAAAGTTATTTTGAAAGTCAGAGGGTTAATTGAGACAGCTTATACCTCTGATACATAGAGAGCCTTCTAGAACTTAGCAAAATCGTCTGTTAGCCTGGATAAAGTGAAGAAACGATCAGGTAACAGTTTCTGAGTAAATTTATCGGCGAACTATATATTTTGACTGTCCATATCTACCAGAAAGACCACGTACGGTACATCACCTGTTTCTCTCAAGCATATCCATTCTCTTCCCCTTCCCAAACCCACATGAATAATTAGTAATTTTCATCACTACCGTAAATCTCCCGTGGTTCCCGCCCTTCCTTCCTTCTTATACACCCTCAATCTTTCTTTCTCTCTCTCTCTCTCACACATTATTATTAGCCTACTCATGTACCGGTACTTTGATAATTCTGCATCATTATCCACATAGTCCAATTTTCCTTATATAATTTGCTGTCCAACGTTTTCATTCGTTCTTTGGTTCCTCTCTCCGAAGGTCAGGTTTCTCCCAGTTTCTTTTCTACCACATATTATACAGTATCTACGGTACTCTCGTCACCTCTGCCTTCCACTTCCCCTCCTTCAACCCGATATCTGGATACATTTTAAGCTATCCTCTTTCCTCTTTCTCTTCGTCTTCTCTCTCTCCTTATCACCTACCTATCACCTACCCATCCCCTCCATCTCTTCATTCTTCCTCTTCACCTTTCCATCCTTTGCTCTCTCTCCTTTTATCTTTTCTATCTTCCCTTCCTCTCCCATCCTTTGCTCTCTCTCCTCTTCTCTTTCTATCTTCCATCCCTCTCCTTTCTTCATCTCCCATCCTTTTCTATCTTCCCTCCCTCTCCTTTCTTCATCTCCCATCCTTTTCTATCTTCCCTCCCTCTCCTTTCTTCATCTCCCATCCTTTTCTCTCTCCTCTTCTCTTTTCTATCTTCCCTCCCTCTCCTTTCTTCATCTCCCATCCTTTTCTCTTTCCAATCTTCCATCCCTCTCCTTTCTACATCTCTCATTCTATTATCTCTCTTCTCTGTTCTATCTCCCTCCCTTTCCTTTCTACACCTCTCATTCTATTATCTCTCTTCTCTGTTCTATCTCCCTCCCTTTCCTTTCTACATCTCTCATTCTATTATCTCTCTTCTCTGTTCTATCTCCCTCCCTTTCCTTTCTACATCTCTCATTCTATTATCTCTCTTCTCTGTTCTATCTCCCTCCCTTTCCTTTCTACACCTCTCATTCTATTATCTCTCTTCTCTGTTCTATCTCCCTCCCTTTCCTTTCTACATCTCTCATTCTATTATCTCTCTTCTCTGTTCTATCTCCCTCCCTTTCCTTTCTACACCTCTCATTCTATTATCTCTCTTCTCTGTTCTATCTCCCTCCCTTTCCTTTCTACACCTCTCATTCTATTCTCCTCTTTCCATACGTATCCTCTCCCCCTCAAGCTATAAGTCACCCCACCTTGATCGCAGTCATGCCCACTTCCTCTATCCTCGTTATAGACTGCAGCACCGTTGATTCTTTTAAACTTCGCCTAGACAAATATTTTGCATCAGACCCGCGACTGACTGCGTTTGTAAATTAATAACTTTATTTTATTCCCCCCACAGATTCATCAAGGATTATTGCGTATATACAGTATATTACTAATACGTTACTCTTTTGTTTCCCAATTATACGAACGATCACTTATAACGGTGTTATGTTACTAGCCCATTTGTCCCCTACTAACTTCCTAATTCTGCCACGGATATTAGTTCCAGGGCGGTAGTTCCATTTCCAATTTTTCCTTACCCACTCTAAACCACTGTTTGGACACTTGATCCTTAGTGTTTTGGAGTACAAGCAGCCTAGAGGAGTAACTAGACCAGCTGTTGCTTGATTTCCTTTGTACTACTTTGTACCGGGTACTCATTGTTTTGGAGGACAAGCAGCCTAGAGGAGTCACTAGATATGTTGTTGCTTGATTTCCTTTGTACTACTTTGTACTCATTGTCTATCCATCTTTCTTCTCCAATCCTTTCTGTTATTTGTGTTTACCTTTCCTCTCCCCTCCTCCTAGCTATTGTATCTACCCACCTTAAGGGGAGATGGGTCGTTTATCTGGTCCCTTTTCTCCCTTGTGTTGTAAGCTCCATTTGTTTTGAGGTTATAAGACGTTCGGCCCATTAGTTTGGTGATTTTTACACTTTTCGCCCCATTTCTTTGTAAATATTAAGACCACTTAGGTGTCGATTTATTCCTGGCGAGCGAAAGCGAGCCTGAAATTTTAAGAGGAACCGGCCTTTGGCCGGGAAATTTTTCTACCGAAAAATATACAAATTTATCTTGAAGAGGGTCTTGGGGGTGTTTTTCTAAGCTTGATGGAAGTCTAGCGAGGAAACTAAGAAATGAAGGAATAAATAAATTAATGGAAAAAAATAAAAATAAATAAACTCTCCTTAACTATCCTCTCCCCCACACGCACATACCTACCTCCCTTCCGTCCTCCGTCACCCTATTTGCTTGCAGTCACCCCCACTACTTCTACCTCATAGTATGTATCCCTTCCTTTACTTATCCAACCATTATCATCTCTCTCTCTCTCTCTCTCTCTCTCTCTCTCTCTCTCTCTCTCTCTCTCTCTCTCTCTCTCTCTCTCTCTCCCTTCCTTTCTTATCCAACCATTATCATCTCTCTCTCTCTCTCTCTCCCTTCCTTTCTTATCCAACCATTATCATCTCTCTCTCTCTCTCTCTCTCCCTTCCTTTCTTATCCAACCATTATCATCTCTCTCCCTTCCTTTCTTATCCAACCATTATCATCTCTCTCCCTTCCTTTCTTATCCAACCATTATCATCTCTCTCTCTCTCTCTCCCTTCCTTTCTTATCCAACCATTATCATCT
>CM064530.1:15438777-15748777 GCA_032716605.1 Paralithodes platypus
TTTTTATTTTTAATTATACGTATATAAAATAATTTCAAAATATCTTATACCCACACCTGATATATTTTTAACATGGCAATTAACTAATTCTTTTGAAGTTGCTTTATTAATACGAAAAATTATGTTTATTATACAAAAATTTAAGATGTGTTAATCACTAAAACAAAACCCAGTCTAGATAATGAGATGAGAAAAAAAAAAAAAAAGAAAGAAAAGAGAGAGAGAAGAAAAAAAATAATAAAATACAAAAAAAAATCAAGGAAATAGAATACACAAAGTTATTCATGCTTTCAAAAAAACACTATCATTAAAACATTTTATTAACATTAAAAATTACACATATTTTTATCATTAGCCTCAACATAAGTGAGAGAATAAAGCACCACCATAGTCAAACGTTCCTCCTATATAATCACTATAGTTCTTTGATAGTATTATGATAAAGGATGTATGCGTTTTACATTTCAATTATAACACGTTTTTCCTATTATGTTTCACCATATCTAATAGACTGTAAATATTGTGTTCAAATTTTACAAATTATATAAACAAAGTTTCAATCGTCTTTATTGAAACACGTAATCGGTTGCGAGTTCTAAAAATAAAATAAAAAAATAGGTTAAGCATTGATATGTTGCCAATGTAGCCTAATGATAAAATATTATTTTAGTATACTTAATCTTTCAACTCCGCGAAGTACCGTACCGTACTTGTTTCATACAAGCTAACCTTTTAATGTTATCACCATGTGATTTTGTTTAGCTAAGAAATTACCTGTTGTCATATCAATCTTCCACATTTAATCAATGGTGACTGATTATATTCAGTTCAGTCATTCGGACTACAAAATATGCATTATTTGTTACTATATCACTTGCGTTCCAGTGACCTAGTTCATTTGGACGACAACATATGGTAATATTGTGAAATGGTAACCTCCATTTGGGACAAAGCGAGAATCGGCAATAACTAGTTTAACCTTCATTGCTTCACTACATATTTGTCGTTATTTTCACGTACCGTAATATATATATATTACATAGATTCAGAAAAAATTGCTTAACTGAACAGCAATGCGTAATAAATTAAATACTATTTCAAAATTCTGAACAATTATAAATACATGTCAGTGGGTTTTTGTTTTTCATTCAATGATTATACTATGTTACTGGTGATTCAATTTACAAGGCGATCCAAAGATTGTCACGAAACTTGGTGGGCAGATAGGATATGCGCCAAGGAAGGAATAAGTGATTCAGTTTAGGAGGCGATCCAAATCATATCCTAGAACCCAGATCCAGAACAAAATAGCCCTATGGTAATAATGGTAAAGAACCAGCCAGCGTAGGTGGAGGTATGGGCTCTACCGAGTGTCCCTCTGGTAATTATACACTTAATTTCAATTGCTTCCTGTCCATTGATTCATATCCTTTTACTTTCATAGGCTACACTAAACCTAATATTGTCTATTTATCTACACTGTTACACATATAATTTGATATTTATGGTCACAGGACAGGCAGCACTATTGTCAACTTATTACCGTTATTTCAACACTTACCAGTTGAAGTAACGGTACTAACCATTAATATTACAGTACTAGCTATTTACAGTCTTAATATTGCAGTTTGATAGAACCGTAATTTCGACAAGCACAAATTGATACCGTTTAGCCTAATCGTCGATACCGGTATTATTAATAATAATATTTTCCAGACTAAATAGTGCAGCTCCAAGGCAACATACAGGTAAGAAACTAAACAAACAATATATTAAGGACATGCCGACATGAATATATGAAAGGTGAGACAAAGGAAGGGAGCTGCTGTAGGAGATAAAGGCGTCGGGGCTTGGCCTACCATGCATGAGTTGTATCTTTTACAGAGTTTCTTTGCAGAGTAGGACGGCCTAGGATTCAATAGTAGTTACGGTATTCGACTACACACTTCACGGATATTCTAAAGAAATATATATACTAATCTACCCACCCATTGACGAACACCACCATACCAGTCAGCTTTTACACCACCAACATCCACCATTTCCACCCAAACAGCTGACGATCACCTAACTAAGCCGGTATCACACAAGAGCTTTTATAGTCAACATTCGATGATCAACATTTTTCTGGCAACAATCCTGGATTATTTTGCACTGACATCGGAAACTAGACTGATGGTAGATGAATTTAGGTGACAGAAATGTTTTAAATGTTGACCTCATAAGCTGCCAGACCAGTGCTGAGGATATATGTTGAGGGAAAAAGCGCTCGTGTGATACCGGCTTTAGTGTAACCCATTTCACTCCCCCTCTCTCGTTTTTGTGTACCTTTCAAATTAGCCTTCCCTACAGACTACACCCATCCAGTCCCAACTTTCACTCAACCTGGGAGTCAAATCCTCAAACCGAGCCAATTTGTGGGGGAGAAGGGTCGCTTTTCTGGCCCTTTTTCACCCTCGTGTTAAGCCCCATTTGTTTTGAGATTATAAGACGTTCGGACCATCAGTTTGGCGAATTTAACACCTTTCGCCCCATTTTGTTGTCAATTTTAAGACCTTTCACGCCATTTAGGTGTCGATATTTTCCTGGCGAGCAATAGCGAGCCTAAAATTTTAAGAGGAGCCGGCCTTCAGCCGGGAAAATTTTATATCGAAAAATGTACACATTGATCTTGAAGAGGGATCTAGGGGGTGTTTTTCTAAGCTTGATGGAGGTCTAGCGAGGAAACTAAGAAATATAGGAATAAAGTAAATAATAGAGAAAAAAAACAAGGCCCATCTCCCCTTAAGAGTGGAATAAACAGGAGAAGGAATATAGGACAATTATCATAGCATTGTTTTAGTAATGTTATTGCTTCCAAAGACATAATAATAACTGCAAACCATAACTCTAAATTTATCTATACAATAATAAACACAAAAGAGAAGGGATTCGGTTTTCGTTTGATACCTTGCTAATAAAAAACTGAAAGCCAGGTCTCTTAGCTTTTATTATTGTATATGCAAAGTTAAAAGGTTTGTTTACAGTTTTTACTATGTCTTTAGAAGTGATGAAATGGACAAAACAATATCATTTAATGTTAATTCTCCCGTATTCATGCCTCTCATAAATGAGAACTTAAAGTAAATGGTCCGTATGCGAGAGCCTAAAACTCCAGCACACACACCTTCAACCCTATTCACCAGAACCAATACTGTGTAGTAGACTGTGTTATTCACTATACACTGTAAACGAAAACAAATGTAAAGGGTAAATAGTCTCCATAATAATATACCCTTATAAAGGTACTGTACACTCGGTCCAAGAAGTATCTGCACCCCTACGCTGATTATCTGGTGTGTACAGCTTGATAGGGTTGGCACCTCAGCCTGCAACTATATCCATGTGTCAGAGACGATCGTCTATGACACATGGATATAGTTGCAGGCTGAGGTGCCAACCCTACCGAGCTGTACACACCAGATGATCAGCATAGAGGTGCAGATACTTCTTGGAGCGAGTGTACAGTCGCGCTAATAAGTGATGTCTCGGCACATTATATGTTTTGATCAATAAATGGTATCAGCAATATTTAAACTTCATTTCTTCATATCGAGTGAAATATACAAACATGTTCCTACACTAATCCACCCTATTCAACATCTGACAGACATTAATACAGTACAGAGCGAGCCAAACGTAATGACAGCTGGGACATGACTTATTAGCGCGATTGTACATTGGTAGTAATAAAGCCTTCTAATGCCAGGATATCAAGGTCAATCACTATCAATATATACCAACATGTGATCTTATAGGCCTATACATTTTTCCATACACTTTGTATACCCTTGACTTTGATGCCATTCTTATTACATTTTGCCATCATTAGACGATATTATTCAGAGAGAGAGAGAGAGAGAGAGAGAGAGAGAGAGAGAGAGAGAGAGAGAGAGAGAGAGAGAGAGAGAGAGAGAGAGAGAGAGAGAGAGAGAGAGAGAGAGAGAGAGAGAGAGAGAGAGAGAGAGAGAGAGAGAGAGAGAGAGAGAGAGAGAGAGAGAGAGAGAGAGAGAGAGAGAGGGGGGGGGGGGGTTAGAGGAAGATGCAGCTAGTGCTGCTAGACCAATACACCATGATAATAAAGTGCATTAACGCAAAAACAATATTACGTAATAAACTCATAAAGGTGTTGTGCCCGAGAGCGTTCAAAGTCAAGGTCAATATTACCCCCCCCCCCTCCTCCTGACTCCAAAGTGCCCGGGTGTGGTGGTGACGTCACTGCAATCCGTCGTAACCGTTTTAAGGGGAGTCACCGGTTTTTTTTTTTATCTTTCTCTCCTTTTCTCTCTTTCCCTGGCTTGTATCCATTCGGCTCCATTTAGCCAACTGTTTTAAGACGTTTATCCCCATCCGGGTGTCGATCTCTTCCTGGCGAGCGATAGCGAGCCGAGCCAGCATTGTACGGAGAAATCCGGGCTCGCCGGAGAAATTTTTCTATCGAAAAATATACAAATTTAGCTTGCTGTCAAAACAAATATATATATATGCTGGCTCGCTACCGCTCGCTAGGAAAATATTGACACCTGGATGTGGGTAAACGTCTTAAAACAGTAGGCTGAATGGGGCCGAATGGATACAAGCCAAAGAGAGGGAGAGAAAGAGAAAAGGTGTGTGTGTGTGTGTGTGTGTGTGTGTGTGTGTGTGTGTGTGTGTGTGTGTGTGTGTGTGTGTTTATATTGTGACATGGATATGATTATGACTAGTTTCGTGAGATCTGACAAGCAAATTTGATCACCTTAGCCTGGTACAATCCTACAAACTACAGCAATTACCATTATAATATAGGGAAAGACGCGCAATAAGACTTTTAATTGTGACTTGAAGATTATTGTAACGGGTTTTGTGATCTAACCTAAATTGCACATTTGTCACGTTAATCTGGTCCCAGTAAACGCATTAACCCCTTCAACACTAGGATGTATTGTCACCTTTGATTCTAGGTAAATCTAGGCTTTTTAGTATATATAGTTTAAAAAGTGCCCATGTTATTCAGAGGGTTTACCGAGATCATGATTACCCCTTTGATTCTTAGAAGTACATACCTTACCTTTGGATACCTTTGGATGTGTTCGCCGCTCTTCTAGCGGCACCAAGGAGCGCGACGCCCCTCGTTATGGGTGGTGCTTTGGTGCAGTAGACTGTTTGAAGCGACAGCTCGCTCCCTTGCGAGGATGGGCTCGTCTGGCACTTTTTTGCAGTTCGACATCTAGGGCTCTCTTGAAGTTGTCTAACGAGATGTCCCTCATGTCTCTTACTCGCCGTGGGAGTTTGTTGAAGAGACGTGGGCCTCTGTGTGATAACCAGCCCTCTCGCAGAGAGCCCATAGCACCCCTGTTATTCATCCGGGGGATTTCGCATTCCCAGCCTCTCCTATCACTGAATTTCATGACTATCGGAGTATGTAGGTTTGGTACTAAACCCTCTGCGATTTTCCACGTGTATATTATTAGGTAACGTTCTCTTCTACGTTCCAGTGAGTACAGATTCAGTGCTCTTAAACGCTCCCAATAGTGTAGATGTTTTATCGAACTTATATGCGAAGTGAAATTTCTTTGTACACTCTCTACGTCATTTATTTCACCTGCTTTGTATGGGGATGTTAATACGCTACAGTATTCAAGCCGCGGTAGCACTAGAGATTTGAAGAGCGTTATCATAGGCAATTCACCGCGTGTTTTAAAAGTACGCAGAATCCAACCCGTTAGACGTTTCGCAGCCGCCACTTTGACCTGGTTATGTACTTTGAAACCCATATTTTCAGACATTAATACACCAAGGTCTTTCACACTGTCTTTCCGTTCTATTATGTGGTTAGATTCTGTTAAGTAATTTGTAATTTCTTTAACACCATTATTATCTCCGTACCGTATTAATTGGATTTTTTCCTCATTGAATTGCATGTTGTTTTCCCTGGGCTAAAAATAATAGTCTAGCGTTGACCAGCTAATGATTAAAATTACGTTATCGTGGTGAATGGGTTGTCATTAAATACACAGACAGGAAGTGTATGATAACTATTGGTGGTATTTTTTTTTTTTTTCTATGTGATTGAGGGAGGCAAAAGGCATAACTGCCTATAGCGAGTGCCTTCCCCATAGTTGAAAGAGTGACAGGGCCAAAATCAAGGGACGTTCGAGCCAAAATGCCTGGACACACGGAGTTTGAAGCAATTTAAGTTATAGGAAGCGGGAAAAACTGATTCTGGGAGAGAGTTCCAGAGCTCAGCTGTTGAGTAGAAGAAAGTTTGAGAGTAACGTTTCACTCTTGGGTTGGAGAGTTGCACAGAGTAGGGGTGGGATTGAGTTGCAAGACGGGTACCATGTGCCCTACGTAAAGGAGGTGGTATGCACTGGGATAGCTCTGAGGAACACTGATTATTATAGTAGCGATAGAATAGCGAGAGAGATGCAACATTGCGGCGGAGAGAGAGAGATTGCAGAGTTGGTGAGTGGACGGGAGTTAATGATACGAAAGGCCTTCCTTTCAACCTTGTCTAGGAGAGCGGTGTGAGAGGAACCTCCCCACACATGTGAACAATACTCAATACAAGGGCGCACTATGCCCCTGTACAGAGCAAGAAGCTGTGCAGGGGAAAAGAACCCCCTAAGGCGGTTGAGCACACCCAGCTTCTGGGAGGCTGCCTTAGCAAGACTGGTAATATGGTCCTTCCAAATGAGAGCAGAAGAAAAAGAGACACCAAGAATATTGAGAGAAGATGAAGGGTTGATTTTTGTATTGTTGAAGAATAAGGGATAGTCCGCTGGGAGATCCTGACGGGTAGATAGATGGAGAAATTGGGTTTTGGAAGCATTAAAGTTAACAAGGTTTTCTCTGTCCCAATTGGAAATAGTATTTAGATCAGAATTTAAGAGTTGTATGGCTTCATTACGTTTGTCGTTGAGGGATTGCTGGCTGGGGCGTTCTGAAAAAGTAATGGAGTAGTGTAAGGTTGAGTCGTCTGCGTATGAATGGATGGAAATTAAGGTACAGTTACGGAGATCATTTATAAAAATTAGAAAGAGAATAGGAGATAGGACTGAGCCCTGAGGAACACCGGAGCTTATAGGGTGAGGAAGTGAACATGTGTGACTGTACAAGCCTCACATGACCCATAGCACCTTTGTAAAGATAAGGTGGGACCGGTGTGGACAAACAGAGGAAGGCTTTAGATAAACACATTCACTTCCGCTGCCTGTCTATCACCCCCACCACTACCATCACCACCACCACCACCTCCTCCACCACTATCACCACTACCACCACTATCATCACTACCACCACCACCACCACAACTACCACTACCACAACCACCACCACTACCACTATCACCACCACCACTATCACAATTATTATCACTATCATTGCTAGACTAACCATAATGATGATGGTAATGATTATTACTGTCAATAAATATAATCATTAAGGCTATCTTCAGTATACTGTATATTACTCTTATCACATTTAGTATTATATATAATTACTACGGTAGGCCTATATCTCCAACATTACCATCAATAATATTTATAACTATTATCAACGTCATCAGCAGTAGCACAATCAATTTATGGACTCTAAAAGTTAATGTCAATTTGAATATAATATAGCTACCTGTAATTTAACACCATATGGGATTAGAAAAAAATGAACTATCAAACTTAAGTTTCTGTGTTTAGACCTGGAGTTTTATATTATTTTATGAGCTAGCTATAACCTATAATGTACGGTGGCGTTAATAAGTCAAGTCTCGGCTGTCAATACGTTTGACTCGCTCTGTTCTGTATTAATGTCTGCCAGATGTTGAATAGGATGGGTAAGTGTAGGAACAAGTTTCCTGTTACCGGTAGGCCTAACCCTATTTGCTACGAGGGGTTTAGTTGTCTCACATTTCGCTCCATTAGTTTGGAGGTTAGTTTTTTCTCCTGGACGACCTAGATCATGATGTGTGATTTTGTTTTCTTGTTGTGTTGTGTTGTGTTGTGTTGTCACTGTTCGGGCTCTGTCTCGAGTACCCCCCCCCCCCTAACCACCACCACCACCACCACCACCACCAAAAAAAAAAAAAAAAAAAAAAAAAAAAGTATCTGCTAGAGTATTATAGCCTAGTTAGATATATTGTTTGGAGGTTCTAAGAAGTTTCACCCCATCGTTTTTGGGATAATAAGACGCATCACCCTATTCAGGTGTCGATTTTTTTCTGGGCGAACGATAGCGAGCCTGTAACTTGGCAGAAATCAGCGTTCGGCTTGGACATTTTTCTATTGGATTTTTTTTTTTTTTTAAAGGGGTCTAGGTGGACATACTGTATTTTTAGTTTGGGGTAAATCTGGAAAGGCGTTTATGTTGAGTTTCTATGATTCTATTTCACATCGTATTCTGTTCATCACAAGACGATTATATTAAGTTAAGGAAAGATCTCTAGGAATCGAAGGGGGTAAAAGCTATCTCGATTACCGTAACACTGACTACCAAAGACCCATACTCATCTGAATAAAATCGTCTAAGAATATCCAGAATTTAAGGAAAGGATTATATAATAAAACTAAAGGTAATATTGAAGTTGTGAGTTGTGAAGGTAATGCTGGGTTCACACATTCACGTATATTGCTCCCGACATCTCCCGTACGAAGGTTTATTGGTAGTTGGCACCCGAATATTGGTAGTTTGGTCAAACGTAAGGGCATATTACGCAAAACGTAAATTAAATTGTGTACAGTCGGGGGGGGGGGGGGGGTACGCATGGCGGGAGTAGCCACGCGGGTCGGGGAGGCGGTTGGTGCGGGCGATGCCGCCCGGTATGTTTTGAAATTCGAATAAAATTTGAATCAGATACGGGGCTCGCGCTCACGTATGTCAAAAGTCGGGAACTTTTACGACCGTCCGGCCCACCACAGCCGTCTGACGGGAGCAGCCCCGTCAGACGTAGCCGCTCGCCCGTCAGACGTGAGCTGCTCCCGTCAATCGTAAAATATTCCCCGTCAAACGGGAAAGTTTACGTTCGTCGGGAAGTATATGGCAACACCGCTGCACTGCGAGCTGCCGGGAAGACGTGGCAACGATGTACAGGGGGGTATATAAGGACCAGTGGGACACACTGCCGTCAGTCATACCTCTCACCATACCGGAGCAACAACCTCCTACAGCCAACCCTGCCACTCTGCCACCCTCTGCACGCTGCCCTGCCCTGCCCTGCCCTGCCCTGTCACCATGAATAGCAAGAAAAGCGGGAAGAAGGTCAGGAAGGTTTCCCCTCCCACCTCTCCGCCTGCCACCTCTCCGCCTGCCCCCTCTCCGCCTGCCCCCTCGACGCCTGCCACCTCTCCGCCTGCCCCCTCTCCGCCTGCCACCTCTCCATTCAGCAGGCGATTGTGGCGTTTTGAGCTCCTGATCTCCGTAGACAGAGATGAGGGCCTGGCATGTGTCTGGAACAATTTGGCTGATGGTGTTGTGGGCAACCCGAAAGGAGTACTGCAGGCTCCTGTAGGTTTCACCCGTAGCGAGGAAACGTAGGGTGATGGCCACCCGCAGACCAGGAGGAATGGGTTTTCGCCAGAACGTAGGTTTCCTCTGAATGATGGGGGTGACACGTTCCACAATCTCATCAAATAGTTGTTTGTCTACCCGGGTGAAGTTCTTGTATATGTGTGGACATTCTCTGGCCAACTCTTCCATCAGGTTCTCATAATGGCCATGTTCAAGCCTTCGTTGCAGATAAGGCCACACCCACACTGTCCTCTTGCTCCTTTCCTTCTTCTCTTGTTCCTCTTGATGGATGTAGTTTGCTATTGCAAGTAGTTTTAAGATTTCTAAGTAGGAAAGGATCCATTTCATTAGCCGCATGTTATGCCTGTTCTCCGGTTTGATTAGGGAGTTCACAAAATTTAACTCCTCCAGGATGAATTCCGCGATGTTGTTCATGGTGCCGAGGAAGGAGTGGGAATGGCAAAGGTGTGGCCAGTCCTGCCCTTTTGTAGTTCCCAGATTCCAACCCATACCTACGTGGTTGACAAAGACTGTCTTTGTCTGTGTTTGGACAGACGGGGTGTGCCTACGATTGTCCGGAACCGGTCCAGGTAGGTCCTAAACCATCCCAAGACGTACGGCCTCAGCTACGCAGGTCTTGTGGGGGCGTGGCATGGGCGTGGCCTGTCTTCCCGCAAATCGGGCAGCCAATGCGGACGAACGGGGACATGCTTACGCAAGTCGCAAACACGTACGTAGTTCAATACGACTACATTACGACTGACGTAACACTGGCCCCGTCACGGTACGTCTGTCGGGAAGTGCAATAGTCGTGGTTATACGGGCGTTCACGGCCGGACTACTCCCGTCAGAACACAAAATTGGCGATTACGCCTGACGGGAGCTGTCGGGAAAAATATATGTGAATGTGTGAACCCAGCATTATACGCGACTTTTGGCCCAGACTAAACTACCAGTCTATACCAACTCTCCGTTTTACCAAATCCGTTAACCAATGACAAAATCTGGGGGAAAAAAAAAAAAAAAAAAAAAAAAAAAAAAAAAACCCACACACACACACATTGGTAAAAGCGTAACACTATCGTTTTTTGTTTTCAGAGAGAGAGAGAGAGAGAGAGAGAGAGAGAGAGAGAGAGAGAGAGAGAGAGAGAGAGAGAGCGAGAGCGAGAGAGAGAATGTGTGTTAATGTGAATGAGTTTGAATGAGAATGAAAGAGGGGGGGGGGGGGAGGGACGAATATGAAATTTAACAATAATCTCGATAACTGTGCTGTTGACATCCAGCACATGCCAGTTTTAGTTTTCTTTTGGCTAAACCCAGACGCACTGTACTATCATACAAAAAAGTATCCTTACTCTCATGAACGTTGAGTTTCATAAAGTGGGGTACGATTCGAGCTCAAACAATAGTTTCCATATTACTTCGTCCATTGAGTCTAAATGGTGCGTGTCATTTTAGTAAGGATACTTTTTTGTATGATAGTACATAAACACTCCAAGGTAAAGATAATATACCGTACTTTTTTGGATCTTCCTTGATTCGCTCCATTAGTTTGGCGATAATAAGAAGCTTCATAATAAGTCTGTAACTTAGAAGAAATCAACCTTCGGCCGACACATTTTTTATCGAACAATGTACAAATTTAGCTTGAGGGAGGTCTGGATGACATTTATTAGTTTGAAAGAAGTTTGGGAAGGTGTTTTTGTTAGCCTAGGGGACAAACTAAAATACACTGCTCAAAAATGGCAAAATCAAGCTAAATTCTCATTAAAATCTCAAAAAAAACAAATCATAATACCCCACGAGACATTTTGAAAGTCCTTAAGAATCAATAAGAAAGCAGTTACCGGTATATTTTACCCTTTACAGGTCCTTCCTAAGCTGTATATAAGTTGCCTAGTATTTGCAAGAGTAAAACAAAGGACACTAATGATACTAGAAGGCTTCATTCTGCAGCAATCTTGTGCCTTAGGTTAGAACTCATGGTCAAATGTTCTACGCCTACCGGTACATGATTTCAATGCAGATATAAGGCAAAGTACAGCAGTAGATCTATGTAGTTCCTAGTACCATATATTTAACCCTTTCTGTACCAGCACCGTCCTCTTAACTTTATTCTGGCTGATATCAGACGATGGTATTCCGTTTAAAAAGGGCCTCCAGCAATTAATAGGCTTTGAACTATCTCACTTAACCCATTTAACTATTACAGATCCTTCTTAAACTACACAGCAGTCTAAATATAAATAGAATAATGTTAAAAAGATGTCCCCGGTAAAGAAGGGGTTAATAGCAAAAAAGGATGCAGTTGAATGACCTAGTGCTCCTCTCACATTTGAAAGTGTCAAGTGCTAAACACAATAAAATCCACAGATACAAAGGAAAGCGTGCTGCAATAAATGAATTATTTCTCCGCTATGTTAAAATTGTTCTTTAGTGATACGGTACCATGAACCATTTGACGGTTGAATTAGTTGATATATATATATCATAAAGGTAAGTAACATCATCGCAGGGACGCAGGGTACACTGTCAATGATTATGGGCTTACAGAAGGTACCGGTATGAAAAAAGTACCGATAAATATGACGTCCAAAATAATATATCCTTATAAACGAATACTGGCGGTAATAAACCATACTGTATATTATAAGGATACAAAGGTAAATCACATCAATATTGTTATGCAGAGTTAAGAAAGGGGAGAGACAAGAAGTTCCCAGCAGTACTACCCCAGCCTCAATACCAAGGACACCACTAGCCTCAACTTCAACCAACAGAATAGCTGTGATCCAAACATCTAACACAGTGCCGCCTCAACGACAGTTTTCTTGACCCCTGCCACTCCGTTTTCTCGTACACAAATTGGCACAGCCATTCACAGACCTTGTGATGTTACAGATCCACCCACCAAGGACACTTGTCAAGCAGCTGGCAGCTTACCTTCCCCCACACCTGCTACCTGAGCAGGTAAAAGACAGGAGAATGCCGGGCCAGAGAAACAAGGGCACAAGAGCTGCCCCAACCCCTCCACTCAGGCCCTTTCCACTCTCAAGGACACAGAGACCAGGAGGAACAGAAAAATGAGCAAGGAGCGAGAGGAAAGAGTGTTCGGTAAACTCACCCCTTCTCCTAAATTCAGCAACCTATATTTTAGGATCTACCCCTCTCAGTAACCCTTGGTAGGACAGAACCTCATTCCACAACCCGTGATGCACACCAAGAGTTCAGCAACCATAGCTCAGTCAGAATTCGGAAACCCCTGTTCTGGCACCAACCCCATGACCACTCCCAGCAACCCTTGCATAGCCACAAACTCATTTGGCAGTCCCTGTGAGGCACCTAGAGAGTTTAGCAACCCTTGCTCTCTTACTAAACCAGTGAAACATAGCAAGAAGAAATTCAAGAAGTATAAAGAGCAGATCACCAGACCAGAACAAGAAGACGACGAAACGAGACTTTGATATCCCTGGAAAATATTGTTTTAATTCAGCCTTAGTACTTTGAATTAATTTGTCTCTGTCTGTCAGTCCCTATTCTATATTAAAGAAGCCTTCCAATAACATTAAACGTTGTCCTAAAGTCATACAAAGATTCATTAATATTAGAAGTTATTTCACATCTCCGCTGATAATCTCTGAAGTATCCTTGACTATTATTTTCTTGCCTTACAACCTCCGCTCGACACATCTCTATATATATATGCATACTTGGCCCTGGTTTACACTTAAATGGTATAGTAATTAAACCTCTTGCCAAAGACTCACTTCTGTCTTGATGTATGCATTTCAGAGTGCTTATATTCACACACCTATTTAAACTTTGTTTTCACTACGGTATTAATGCATTCCTATTATTAAGTTATATTTACATTATTCAATATATACAGTATACCGGTATATATATATATATATATATATATATATATATATATATATATATATATATATATATATATATATATATATATATATATATATATATATATATATATATATATATATGTTGTAAACCTTGCACACTGGAGCTTATGCATCTGTTCTAATCTTAGTTTCCCAGCTCATTAAGGACTGCAAGGCTTATCCCTCAATACCTGACCTGCACGCTCATACGGATAAGTTTATGTGGCCAAATGACATTTACAATAGTGCCTGGTTCATATCTTAAACAAACCAAATTATTTTATATACCGTAGCTTTATGTTACAATGTAGATATTTACCAGTACCGTGACGTACCGTACCATAAAACCCGTTGTTTGCTAGAAAGTATTAATGATTGCCTCAACAAAAGTTGATCGTAACACCACTTTTCAACGGTGTCACAATCAGGTGTTACTTCACGTAACTATGACAGTCATAACCTACAACCGTAACCAGAATGTGTACTGTCACTTCTGTGATAAATTTAGCTTGGTGTAATAGCTACATAACGGTGACGGAAATTACTCACAAAAGGTAACTATTCTTCTTAACGTACCGGTACCGGTACTGTACTTTGAATTTGGCTCTCTATCACTCGTTATCTTTTGTTCATATTTATTAAATAATAATAATAATAAATTATTATTATTTCTCTCTCTCTCTCTCTCTCTCTATATATATATATATATATATATATATATATATATATATATATATATATATATATATATATATATATATATATATATATATATATATATATATATACCGGTACTGTATATATAGCCTATTTATTTATTTTATTTATAAATGTTATTGATTTTATTGATTGATTGATATATACCGGGTATATATATATATATATATATATATATACCGGTATATTATATATACCGGTATATATATTATTATTTGTTTGTTTTTTGTTTTTTGTTTTTTTTTGGGGGGGGACTTGTTACAGGCAACTTTGCCTTTTGTCTCTTTCATACACACAGACGATTAAATAAAGTGAGTTCGTATTAACCTTATTTATATATTCCCACAAACCCTTTTTATGCTCGATCGGCCTATAATACAGTAGTTAAATAATACTTAGAATATATCCCGGTGGATCACATAATTATATGCTTTCATTAATTTCATTGGAGGTGTTTGGTGCCGGTGGTGTGGTGAAATTAATAACAAATAGATTACCGTATTGCGTCTTGGTATATTTTAAGAAGTTAATGTATGGTATGCTTCCAAAACCCAAAATCTCCATCTATATACCCGTAAGGAACTCCCAGCGGACTATCCCTTATTCTTCAACAATACAAAAATCAATCCTTCATCTTCTCTCAATATTCCTGGTGTCTCTTTTTCTTCTGCTCTCAGTTGGAAGGACCATATTACCAGTCTTGCTAAGGCAGCCTCCCAGAAGCTGGCTGTGCTCAACCGCCTTAGGGGGTTCTTTTCCCCTGCACAGCTTCTTGCTCTGTACAGGGGCATAGTGCGTCCTTGTATTGAGTATTGTTCACATGTGTGGGGAGGTTCCCCTCACACCGCTCTCCTAGACAAAGTTGAAAGGAAGGCCTTTCGTATCATTAACTCCCGTCCACTCAGTCCTCACCAACTCTCTGCAATCTCTCTCTCTCCGCCGCAATGTTGCATCTATCTCGCTATTCTATCGCTACTATAATAATCAGTGTTCCTCAGAGCTTTCCCAGTGTATACCACCTCCTTTACGTAGGGCACGTGGTATCCGTCTTGCAACTCAATCCCACCCCTACTCTGTGCAACTCTCCAACCCAAGAGTGAAACGTTACTCTCAAACTTTCTTCTACTCAACAGCTGAGCTCTGGAACTCTCTCCCAGAATCAGTCTTTCCCTCTTCCTATGACTTAAATTGCTTCAAACTCCGTGTGTCCAGGCATTTTGGCTCGAACGTCCCTTGATTTTGGCCCTGTCACTCTTTCAACTATGGGGGAGGCACTCGCTATAGGCAGTTATGCCTTTTGCCATCCTCAATCACATTAGAAGAAAAAAATGGGCATTGGTACGGTAACTTCATCCATTGGAACAGTTAATTATTTGGTCAATATACAGGAGACGCAACAATATAGGTAGCAAATTTCTAATGGTAGTTTTGGGTTCCTATCATCATATGCTTAATTTCTATATACTTTTTATCCCCGGGGAAAAAACAAAAAATCTAGGGATTTTTCATTTTTTTCCCCCTTGGGATTTTTATTCCTTTTGGTCGTTAACCTAACCAAAAAACCTAACCTAACCTAACCTAACCTAATAACCCCCAAATACATTTAGGTTAGGTTAGGTTTTTTGGTTAGGTTAATGAAAAAAACAAAAAATCCCAAGAAAAAAATGAAAAATCCCAAGATTTTTTTTTTTTTTTTCCCCCCCGGGCATAAAAAGTATAGGCTATAGAAATGAAGCATATGATGATAGGAACCCAAAACTACCAAATATAAATTTGTTACCTATATTGTTGCGTCTCCTGTATATTTACCAATTATTTTAATGCATATAAATAATTGGTCTAATACCTACAGTATATAGCGATATATAGGCGATTTTATGTGATTTAAGAATAATCTCTAGGAATCAAAGGGCTATAAATACTATCAAAATAAGCCATCTCAGAAACATGGTCCTTCTTAAACTGCATAAAATATCTAAAAGTTTACCCCAATAAATGATAAAAAGGCGTCATCGTGCCGAAGGGGCTAAACTTATCTCAACTTTTATTTACTTTCCAAATTAATATCTGACCGTATTAACCCTTTCTGTACTAGCGACGTCTGTTATATTCTATTTTAGCTATATCTAGACGATTTTTTGCACTTAGGATGGATCTGTGGTAGTTAAAAGGGTTGATTAAGATAATTCGATGCCTGTTTATTGTTGGACTCCCTTTTTACACTGAATAACATCGTTTAATAGTAGCCAGAATTAAGTTAAAAGGACGGCCCCGGAGTACTGTATAGGTTAAAAACACTTGCAAGAACATACCGTAACACACCACTCACCATATTGTTCTTAGAAGGTAGCTGGAGAAGAGTTTGATCCTTGGTGCCTCCTGAGTGTAGAAGTCATTACAACCACCACGACTTTATTATACCACCACCACACCACAACACACCCACCACTGTTTTTTGCTTGGATCGCTAAAACATTAATATTTACAATCGAAAAATTAAATCCCTTTTTCTTAACAATGCAATTAAGGCACTCTCGGTAATTATTTTGAGGTGAACTAAGGCATAAGAAGCAAATGGGTGGTAGTTAATAACGAGTGCCAGGAGCGAGGACCATCACACCCTCCCCTCACGACTGCCGATGCAACACTGGTGCACTGTCTAGTGATCATCTGGCCGGTGAGTCGGTGACTAGTGGGGCCGGCAAATAAGCAGCAAATCGGCAATCCCGGCACTATGCATTGAGACACAGTGACAGAGGGAGGGGGTCTTATGCGTTGTCTGACATATTGCTGAACAAAGAGGCAAACATTTTATACGTCTGCATAAATATACTGTATATATATATATATATATATATATATATATATATATATATATATATATATATATATATTATATATATATATATATATATATATATATATATATATATATATATATATATATATATATATATATATATATATATATATACACAGAGATGAAACATATTAATACATGTGTGTGTGCGTGTGTGTGTGTGTGGTGTGTGTGTGTGTGCGCGTGTGCGTGTGTGTTAACAAGGGAGTACAAAGACACAGTAAGAGGTACAGGCAGAGCAAACAGAGACGTTATCAGATCACTATGTAAAAAAATGTTCACACACACAGACACGCACGCAGGCTAAACTTAAACATAATCCCGCTCCAGGATACTCTACTCACGTCACTGAAGCAACACTAATATTATATTTAAATAGGCAATCATGCACACTCGGTTTTTTAGCTAGCTATTGTCACACGCTATAAACGAATGCGTCGTTTATATACCCATTAAAGTAAATCAATATGTCGGCAATATATAGTAGCGACCGTTACAAATTTGATTTTAGAGGGTGGGGGTGTCCTGTGGTGTATTGGTTACCGGGCTTGCTTCACAACCAAAAGGATCGGGGTTGGATTCCTCCTCCGGACGAGATATTTGGGCAAGTCCCCTGTTTAGAAGTCCCCTAAGGAGTTGACGGTCTAGTACAAGTTAGAGGGGTACCGGCCAGGTCACTCCAACCTTCGAATCCAGTGGTTTGGTGCTAGTTGGAAGCACTGTGGTTGGAAGGATGTCGCCAATGTTTTGTAAATACTGGGGTAACCCGAGGCCCAAACTAGCCTTCAGTGAAAAAGCTCCATCCTCTAGGTGTTCCGTCTCACTTGGACGTTCATGAGGACATGCGATGTAAACCTCTGTGGCTCAGCAGTTTTAAGGGTAAATTTGATTGTTTTTCTCACCATTCCTATATCCATGTCATGTCATGGCATACCGGTGCTGATAAATATTTAAAGCATTTTAGGATCAACTTTGTTTTAATGAAGTTATCTCATACAAAACAAATCTAAGGACTAACATTAAGTATGTCCCTCACATCTATACATTGATGACGCCATAGCTGTGGTGGCTAGATAAAATATAAATACATTATGAGTTGTGTACTATTATATACCGGTACAGTAGATATAATACATTACAAAGAGACAACTTGACAATAGTTACCGGTAAATCTAATTAGTCACTTTGCCGGCGTCAGTGGACCTACCATCCTGTACCATACCTACTGTAGGTTTAGAAACTTTATTTATATTTATGCTTAGGCTGCAGTGAACAATATAAACATACCGGTATGTGTACCGATATTTATAATTTTGTAAACTCTCTCAAAATAAACATCTGGAGATGATATAGGTAGCAGTAAAATGAAACTGGTTACCGCACTCTTAACTAAATCAAACCCAAATCATAAAACATCTGCCAATAAACCAACAATAACACCACTTGATAGACTCAGCCTGGTGAGGTACGATGGGGTGGTGGATTTAACGGGCTTCTTACTGCCTAACACCTGCTCAGCCGGCTTGCATTTTTTATTAATTTTATAAACATAATTTGGTATGTTAAAATGACACACAGTTACTCATTTGATAGATTCCCTACATAGCCTACAATATATATATATATATATATATACCTGTATATACAGTATATACTGGTACAGTATATAAACCGGTATATATATATATTTATTTTATTTTATTTTTTTACAGGATCAAGATATCCGTATACAGTACTTTTTAATGCAACTGGTTCATCGTGAATCCAATGTAAATATAAATCTTATTTCATGGTACCGTATCTGAATAAATCATACTCTCATCATTTGGCCACATTTCATTTATATCCACCACATTCATTAATATCATCTAGCCACCATATACTGTATATTAGCCCAGGGCTATACAATCTATCAACCATATACGGTACGGTACATCACTATTGGATATTCATCTAAAGATATGGTCAAATTACGATCCTGTCAATGTAGCCTATCTAGCGAATACAATTAGCTAACTACGTACGGTACCAGTAATTGTTATATTTGTTTCTATCCAAATATCTACATTTTCTTATAATTCTGCAAAATAACTGTCTTCGTGGTGCGATGCATAAGGTGTTGATTTTCGGTGTGAGCATCCTGGATTCGAATCCACGGACTGCCACATGTGTTTGTAAATTTCATAAATCGATTTTAGGAGTATAGTTGGTTGTTGGAAGGAACATAATAATACATATATTTTATAAGCTAGGTAAATCTGACATACTGGTACCGGTATATATAAACTCTCTCTCTCTCTCGCTTCCACATCAGTCTTCCATTCAATTTCTCTCTTCTGTAACTAACATCTCCTTGACCCCGGGTTTCAATATTTCCCTACAATAGTAAGTAAAAGTGAAGAGTGTGTGCGTGCGTGTGTGCGCGCACACAGGTGCACTTCTAATGGTCCGACCTACCAAGACCACGCAACGAAAAAAAATAAACAACAAATTCAACTTACCCAAACCCCTTTACACCAATCAACATTTGTTCAAAGCAACCATCACTACCACAACCTCCATAAAGTTAAAACTACGATTTTAACTAAACACTGAGGCCACTGAAGGATGGCCCAAACAACACAACACAAGGTAAACCGTACCAAACAACCCCAACTAGGTTACCTGACCAACAGCCAAATTTGTCACCACCCACCAGTGTCATCAAGATATAAAGGTCTTGGTTCAGGATGGCACTTTAGGGTATACCTCTCTCTGTTCTAGTTCTCAGGAGTGATTTGATTCTTCTGTTTTGTTCTATTCTGTCGTATGTTCTCTTCTGTTCTTCCGTCATGAACTAATATCTATAATTACAGTACGATACTCTCAACCAAACATACATCACTAACACAACTTTCATATAGATACAACCACCAATTCAATCCAACCACCAAACCACCTGGACTCTCACAACAACCCACATCTACCGATACCACAAAATTATACTGTAAAGTACCGTTATGTGTCCAGTCCACCCACCAGTACCATCAAGGTATAAAGGTCTTGGTATAGAAGGACACGTTTAGGTCCATCTCTCTCTATTATATTAAGGGGAGATTTCCACTTGAGGGATTTTTTTCTTGACCCCTTTCTCCCTCATGTTTAACCCCATTGCTATTGAGATTATAAGACGTTCGCCCCACTAGCTTGACGATTTCAAGAACTTTCGCCCCATTTATGTCAATTTTAAGACCTTTCGTGCCATTTAAGTGTCGATTTTTTCCTGGCGAGCGACAGCGAGCCTGTAAATTAAGAGGAATCGGCCTTTGGCCGGGACATTTTTCTACCGAAAAATGTACAAATTTATCTTGAAAGGGGGGGTCTTGGGGTGTTTTTTTTTAAGCTTGACGGAGGTTTAGGGAGGAAACTAAATACCTCCCCTTAACGGGAGATGTTTAACTATTCTGTTCTGTTCATTATTTGTTTTGTTTTACAAAGTTCTCTTCTGTTCATCCATCAAAAGTACCGTACTCACAGCCAGACGCTACTACCACAATTTACACAAAGATACAAGCAACATTTCAACCCGAACACAAAACCACCCCGACTATCACAACAACCAACAACTACCACAACCATACATGTGTTCACTCACCAGAACCATCAAGATATAAATGCCTTGGTACAGGATGACACGTTTAGGTCCACCATTCTCTGCTATAGCTCCCAGTGGTTCTTTTATCTTACTTTCTTTGTTATCAAGTATTACGGTATTACGAACAAGTCAAGCCTTACTACCAAAAACCATCCCAACCATAACTACTACCTGAATCATCACTACTATCCACAGGTCCCACACACAACCATAACTACGGTACCACAACTCTCTGAACAACAATCACTACTCACATGGACCACAACGAAACCTCCACCACTACCACATGAACACTTGAACAACCACTACCACCCACAAGGACCACAAGTAAACAACCACAACAACCACAACTATCAAAGCCATACAAATCACCACCCACCAAGAAGATCACGACATACTTTGGGCTCCATCTCTCACTGAAATAGTTCGGAGAGATTTTTGTTTTATATCACCTCTTCTTCTTCTGCTGTGTACGGTTCTCTTACATCAGCCAGTTATAGCCACAACGACTACAACCAACCACTACGAACCACAAGGACTATAATTGATTATCAAACAACCATCATAACTACCGTACTCATCTCATCACAGACACACCTACAAGCCACATGAACCACTACTACCCAAAAGACTCGCTACCAAACAACCATCACTACCAAAAAAATAAAAATAAAAATAAACTAAACTCTCCCATAAACCACTACCACCCATATACAGTAGATCACTACCAAACAACCATGACTACTACTACACATCCATAACTACCACCAACATGAACCACTACCACCCATAACGCTAACTACCAAACATCCATCACTACCAAAACAACCATGACTACTACTACACAACCATGGATACCTACCTAACGGTCCTAAGCCATCAACATGAACCACTACCATCCATAATGCTCACTACGACACTACCAAACAACCATGACTACCACAACAACCACCTGACCCACGACATAAAGGTCTTGGTTCACTGTGACACTTTTGGCTCCACCTCCCACTGTCCCAGTTCCTCCTAGCTCTTTTATCTGTTCCCTTCCTGCTATACTCTACCATTACTTTGTTTCTGCTCTGCTCTGCTTTTGTAATTTCTGTGTTTTAGCTCTTATAAATCTTCGCCAACGAAGTTGGACTGAGGTTATGTTTTCTCCTCCGTTTGCTTGTCTGCCTGTTTCTCTGTAAAACCAGATACTACACAAAGTTATGCACCGCTTTTCAAGAAATTAGGTGGGCAGATAGGATATGCGCCAAGAAAGAAGTGATCCAATTTATGAGGCGATTAGCCGATTTCCACGAAATTTAGTGGGCAGATAGAATAATATGCCCCATAGATTAAGTGATTCAATTTAAGAGGCGAACCAGGTCATATCCAAAGCCAGCGAAGGCGGAGATAAGCGCTCTAACGAGTGCCACTCTAGTGTGCACTCTGATTTTGCTTTCTCCTCTGCTGTTTAAAATATCTTCTCTACTTGCTGTTTACCTTCGCCAATAAAGTTGGACGGAGGTTATATCTTCGCTTCCGTTTGTTTGTCTGTAAACAAGATATCTCGCAAAGTCATGAACCGATGTTCACGAAATTTGGTGGGCCGATAGGTTATGGCCAAGGAAGAAGTTATGAACCGATTTTCACAAAATGTATTGGGCAGATAGGACACGCACCAAGGAAGAAGTGATTCAATTTAGGTGGTGATCAAGATCACATGGCACACTGGTATCATTGTTTTGCATTTATGTTTACATTGTGACAAAGCCAGCATAGACGGAGGTATGCGCTCTACTGAGTACCCCTCTAGTTTTTACTGTGTTCACATCTTCTCTTACCTCATCTCTTCTGCTATACTCTTGCTTTAAACAAATCTCCAATCTAATGTTTCTCTCTCTCTATTTTTAAAAAGTTCTCTTTGTTCACATTTTCTCTTTTATCTGCTCTCTTCTGCTATGTTCTACTGTTGTATTTTTCTGTTTTTGTACGTTTTTTACTTTGTCCACTTTTTCTCTTTGATCAGTTTTATTTTATACTACTCTTCTATTTGTTTTCTCTTTGACCTCTCTCCTTATGTTATATTTGTATACTTTCCTGTTATCTTCCGAAGTCTCTGTTCAACTCTACCCTTCACATCATCACTGTTAGCCCCACATTGCTATTATATATAATCTTATTCTTTGTCTTCTCTGTCTTACTCTTCTCAGTTCTCTAATATTTTATATTAATGTATCTGCTTTGTTCGAGGAGGAGGAAGAGAGGGAGGGGGAGGAGGAGAGAGGGGATGGAGAGGGGGAATGAGGGGAGGGGAGAGAGGTGGTGGTGGTGGTAGGTCAAGAATGAGTCACGCTTCTCAACAAATCTTGCTTGTCTCAGTCTCTTCTCCCCACTTCACCCCCCCCCCCTTCCTTCCTGTCTCCCCTCACCCCTTCCTTCCTATCTCCCTTCCTCCCATCAACACTTTCCCTTTCCTTCCCCTCATCCTCTTCCTCCCTGTCTACCTCTACACTAACCCCATCCTTCCCAGTCTCCCTTAACACACTACCCCTATTTCCCCTCATCGTCTTCCTCCCTGTCTGCCTCAATACTCTCCCCTTTCCTTCCGTCTCCCTCAACACACTTTCCCTACTTCCCCTTCTTCCTCCCTGTCTGCCTCAACACTCTCCCCCTCCCTCCCAGTCACCCTCAACACACTCCCCATATTTCCCCTTATCCTCTTCCTCCCTGTCTGCCTCAACACACTCCCCCCTCTTCTTCCCTGTCTGCCTCTACACTCTCCCTTTTCTCTCCCCTCCCTCCCAGTCTCTTTCAACACACTCCCCCTTCTTCCTCCCTGTCTGCCTCTACACTCTCCCCTTCCTCCCAGTCTCCCTCAACACACTCCCCTTCTTCCTCCCTGTCTGCCTCTACACTCTCCCCTTCCTCCCAGTCTCCCTCAACACACTCCCCTTCTTCCTCCCTGTCTGCCTCTACACTCTCCCCTTCCTCCCAGTCTCCCTCAACACACTTCCCCTATTTCCCCTCATCCTCTTCCTCCCCGCCCTGGACTCTAACACCCCCTCTTGTCTGTCTCCCCTTCCTTCCCCTCATCCACTTCACTCGTCTTCCTGTCACTAGCCCTCTCAATAGGATAGGGCCTACATTCAAACACACACTTAAGGAAAACAGAGCCCACCCATACCCCCTTCCAGGCTAGTTTTTTAGTGTTTTCCCCGATATAAAAATGTCCCGGGCGAAAGCATATTTCTTCAAGTTATAGGTACCCCCCCCCCCCCCTTCCCCCTATCTTCCCTCAAAACTCTCTCCTTGCTCCCCCCCCCCCCCTCCCACCTCCCTTTTCCTCATCAGCTTCCTCAATCAATTCTTCGCCACCCATTTCCAACTCCCTGCCTCTTTCAATTTCCTGTGTATTACCTGTATGGCTAATTGGTTAATTAAAACATTTACCGGTACAGTACCTGTAATGACTGAAGCCACGGCTAATGGATAGGATGGTGAACATACCTAGAGGAAAGAGAGACACTATGTTAGGCATATATATATATTTTTAATAATGAGAGAGAGAGAGAGAGAGAGAGAGAGAGAGAGAGAGAGAGAGAGAGAGAGAGAGAGAGAGAGAGAGAGAGAGAGAGAGAGAGAGAGAGAGAGAGAGAGAGAGAGAGAGAGAGAGAGAGAGAGAGAGAGAGAGAGAGAGAGAGAGAGAGAGAGAGAGAGAGACTAGAACATGGAAGAGACTTATCTAGCAAGGTTTATAGATACTATAGGTAGCGCCAACGAACTTGACAATTTCCTTGACCTCTTAACTTCTCATTACTCAAAAGGGCCTAGACTCCTAGAGCAAACTGGCTGTAAATATCCACACCTATTTCCTGGCTGGCTCTTCCCTAATTATAAAAATGTCAACTCGATTGCTTTCATTCATTTTGAGTTATGAAAATTTAAGGGGTCAAGAAAATTGTAAAGTTCGTTGGCGCCACCTATAGTAGACAACACTGTAGGCACTAGCTGGCCCTACGTCTTGGGGTTTATGATATTTTATCATATTATTAACGAATTTCCCTGTGTCGCCATTTTCTATCTATGTATTTTATTTTATCCCCTAGGGCCTAGACTAATAGTATACGGTACCGGTAACCTGTTTTTATATTTATAAATTACCATAGGCTACATGACAAACACCATCATGACTTCCATTCTTTTAAACTATTGTATGATGCTATTTCTCAAGTTTAAACAACTTCATGCAGTTTCGGAAGAATCTTGACCAATTAAAGCGTAAACAATTATCTTAGCGCTTACTAACTTTCGCAAGTTATTCCTAAGCTGAATACAATTGTCTAAAGATAACAAAATATAACCATTAATAGCGTCAGTGTCTACTTAACGGGAGGTATTTAGTTTGTTCCCTAGACCTCCATCAAGCTTAAAATTACACCCCCTCGAGTCCCTTTCAAGATAAATTTGTACATTTTCCGGTAGAAAAATGTCCCGGCCGAAGGCCGGTTCCTCTTAAATTACAGGCTCGCTATCGCTCGCCAGGATCAAATCGACACCAGAATTGCACGAAAGGTCTTAATATGGGGTGAAAGTTCTTAAAATCGCTAAACTAATGGGGCAAACGTCTTAAAATCTCAAAAACAATGGGGCTAGACATGAGGGAGAAAGGGGTAAGAAAAAAAGTCCCTCAAGTGGAAATCTCCCCTTAAATGGTAAATATCCTGTGGTCTGTTGTATTCCTTCAAGTAACACATATGCCATCGTGTTACAGTATCACTAACGCTGGGCCCAACACTTTGAAACACCAATGTAATTTAAGGGGGCTCACCGGGTTTTGTTTTTGTTTTATCTTTCTCTCCTTTTCTCTCTATGCCTGGCTTGTATCCATTCGGCCCCATTCAGCCAACTGTTTTAAGACGTTTATCCCCATCCAGGTGTCGATTTCTTGCTGGCGAGCGATAGCGAGTCAGCATTGTATGGAGAAATCCGGCTTCGCCGGAGAAATTTTTCTATTGAAAAATGTACAAATTTAGCTTGCTAACAAAAATATATACTGTATATGATGGCTCGCTACCGCTCGCCAGGAAAATATTAACACCTGGTGGGGGTAAACGTCTTAACACAATAGGCTGAATGGGGCCGAATGGATACAAACCAAAGAGAGAGGGAGAGAAAGAGAGAAACAAAAAGCGAGGTGGGCTCCCTTAAGTACCGGTGCCGTACTTTATAATATGGTAAGCAGAAGTGTAGTACCGGTAGTATCAGTAATGCACAGGAAGATGGATAATTAATATACCGTTACAAATTAGTAGTTCAGAAATCGTGAACCTTAACGTCTGTAACTCAAAAAGGGCTAGAGCAAATGGGCTGAAAATGTCCACACCTATTTCCTGGCTGACCCTTCCCAGATGCTAGCAATATTAGCTCGATTGCTCTAGTCATTTGTGGGTTATAGAGGTTAATGTTGAAGAGTTTTGGCATTCTTCCTTGGAATAGGGTATATAAAGCTCGAGGTCAACAAAATGGCGTCTATAGTTTGTATGGTGTTCTAGTCTCTCTATGGCCTCCTATTGAGTAGCTAAGCCCAAGACTCCTAATATAGATGGTGGTGGTGGTGGGTTGATGCGTTGTGTAACCCCTGGATCTATCCATCATTATGCTGACCATTCATCTGTCCTACCCTATCACCCAGCCTCACTACCCACCCATATACCTAGTCTCTCTCCTACACCCACCCTAACCAGCCTCACTACCCTCCCATATAGCCTACCTACTCTCTCTCTCCTACACCCACCCTCACTACCCACCCATATACCTACAGTCTCTCCTACACCCACCCTCCCCAGACTCACTACCCTCCCATATACCTAGTCTCTTTCAAACACCCACCCTCCCATGCCTTACTACCCACTCATATACCTAGTCTCTCTCCTACACCCTCCCATATAACTATAGTCTCTCTCCTACACCCTCCCATATAACTATAGGCTCTCTCATTACAACCCTCCTACAGCACCCGTAACAATACACGGTATATACCTAGTCTCTCTCCTACACCCCACCCTAACCAGCCTCCCCCCCTCCCATTACCTACAGTCTCTCTCTCCTACACCCACCCTCACTACCCACCCATATACCTAGTCTCTCTTTCAAACACCCTACACCCCCCTACCTAGTCTTCTACACCCCCCCTACCCTTACTACCCACTCATATACCTAGTCTCTCTCCTACACCCTCCCATATAACTATAGTCTCTCTCCTACACCCTCCCATATAACTATAGTCTCTCTCCTACACCCTCCCATATAACTATAGTCTCTCTCCTACATCCACCCTTCCCAGCCTTACTACCCACCCATATACCTAGTCTCTCTCCTACATCCACCCATATAGGCTACCTAGTCTCTCTCCTACACCCTCCCATATAACTAGTCTCTCTCCTACATCCACCCTTCCCAGCCTTACTACCGGTACCCACCCATATACCTAGTCTCTCTCCTACATCCACCCATATAGGCTACCTAGTCTCTCTCCTACACCCTCCCATATAACTAGTCTCTCTCCTACACCCACCCTTCCCAGCCTTACTACCCACCCATATACCTAGTCTCTCTCCTACACCCACCCATATACCTATAGTCTCTCTCCTACACCCACCCGTATACCTAGTCTCTCTCCTACACCCACCCATATACCTAGTCTCTCTCCTACACCCTCCCATATAACTATAGTCTCTCTTCTACACCCACCCGTATACCTAGTCTCTCTCCTACACCCACCCATATACCTAGTCTCTCTCCTACACCCACCCATATACCTAGTCTCTCTCCTACACCCACCCATATACCTAGTCTCTCTCCTACACCCTCCCATATAACTAGTCTCTCTCCTACACCCACCCTTCCCAGCCTTACTACCCACCCATATACCTAGTCTCTCTCCTACACCCACCCATATACCTAGTCTCTTTCCTACACCCACCCATATACCTAGTCTCTCTCCTACATCCACCCATATACCTAGTCTCTCTCCTACACCCACCCGTATACCTAGTCTCTCTCCTACAGCCACCCGTATACCTAGTCTCTCTCCTACACCCACCCATATACCTAGTCTCTCTCCTACACCCGCCCATATACCTAGTCTCTCTCCTACACCCTCCCATATAACTAGTCTCTCTCCTACACCCACCCTTCCCAGCCTTACTACCCACTCATATACCTAGTCTCTCTCCTACACCCACCCATATACCTAGTCTCTTTCCTACACCCACCCATATACCTAGTCTCTCTCCTACATCCACCCATATACCTAGTCTCTCTCCTACACCCTCCCATATACCTAGTCTCTCTCCTACACCCACCCGTATACCTAGTCTCTCTCCTACACCCACCCGTATACCGAGTCTCTCTCCTACACCCACCCGTATACCTAGTCTCTCTCCTACACCCACCCATATACCTAGTCTCTCTCCTACACCCACCCATATACCTAGTCTCTCTCCTACACCCACCCATATACCTAGTCTCTCTCCTACACCCACCCGTACACCTAGTCTCTCTCCTACACCCACCCGTATACCTAGTCTCTCTCCTACACCCACCCATATACCTAGTCTCTCTCCTACACCCACCCATATACCTAGTCTCTCTCCTACACCCACCCATATACCTAGTCTCTCTCCTACACCCACCCATATACCTATAGTCTCTCTCCTACACCCACCCATATACCTAGTCTCTCTCCTACACCCACCCATATACCTAGTCTCTCCTACACCCTCCCATATACCTAGTCTCTCTCCTACACCCACCCATATACCTAGTCTCTCTCCTACACCCTCCCATATAACTAGTCTCTCTCCTACACCACCCATACCTAGTCTCTCTCCTACACCCACCCATATACCTAGTCTCTCTCCTACACCCTCCCATATAACTAGTCTCTCCTACACCCACCCTTCCCAGCCTTACTACCCACCCATATACCTAGTCTCTCTCCTACATCCACCCATATAGGCTACCTAGTCTCTCTCCTACACCCTCCCATATAACTAGTCTTCTCCTACATCCACCCATATACCTAGTCTCTCTCCTACACCCACCCGTATACCTAGTCTCTCTCCTACACCCACCCGTATACCTAGTCTCTCTCCTACACCCACCCATATACCTAGTCTCTCTCCTACACCCGCCCATATACCTAGTCTCTCTCCTACACCCTCCCATATAACTAGTCTCTCTCACACCCACCTTCCTATACCCACTCATATACCTAGTCTCTCTCCTACACCCACCCATATACCTAGTCTCTCCTACACCCACCCATAACCTAGTCTCTCTCCTACACCACCCATATACCTAGTCTCTCTCCTACACCCACCCATACCCTAGTCTCTCTCCTACACCCACCCATATACCTAGTCTCTCTCCTACACCCACCCCCGTATACCGGTCTCTCTCCTACACCCACCGTACCTAGTCTCTCTCCTACACCCACCCATATACCTAGTCTCTCTCCTACACCCACCCATATACCTAGTCTCTCTCCTACACCCACCCGTACACCTAGTCTCTCTCCTACACCCACCCGTATACCTAGTCTCTCTCCTACACCCACCCATATACCTAGTCTCTCTCCTACACCCACCCATATACCTAGTCTCTCTCCTACACCCTCCCATATAACTAGTCTCTCTCCTGCACCCAGCCTCCCCAGTCTTACCACCCATCCATATACCTAGTTTCTCCTCTACACCCTCCCATATACCTAGTCGCTCTCCTACACCCACCCTCCCCAGCCTTACTACCCACCCATATACCTAGTCTCTCTCCTATACCCAGCCTCACTACCCACCCATATAACTAGTCTCTCTCCTACACCCACCCTACGTAAAACAAAAAAATAATTGAGGTTCGCTTCAAGGTTAGTCTCCTATATAGGCTATACTGTATATACAGTATGCCTGGTATATATTGGGAGGCAAATTGTGACTGTAAAAACCCTTTCAGTACTGGTGACGTGTATATTTATTGGTTTATTCATTTATTTGTATTATTATTATTTTGTATTCTAGCTACCGGTATATTCAGACAATTGTATGCAGCTTAGAAAGGATCTGTGGCAGCTGAAGGGGTTTAATGAGATAGCTCGAAGCCTTATAATTGTTAGATGCCCTTCCTAAGCTAACTAAAATGGGCTTATTGTAGTCTTAATAAACTACATCACCACCAGCTACCGGAAGGGTTAACGATAATTGGCCGTGTCCACATTTGTATAACATCATCCAAATACATCGTCCATACTTGTTTTACTCACATCAGACTGATTCTCCAGCTATATTAGGCTAAAACTCATTAATATTACACAGTTTGACCTTCTTGAAGATTATTAAACTATTTAATCAGATGTTTTCACTTGGTTATTATTTATCTACCGCTAATAGAAAGGGCAAATCCTTATTAAAGTTTAAAAATATATTGTAATCATTTTCTTCTAGAGCCTAATCCCGCATTTATTATTATTATTTTTTCTATTTAAAAAAAAAAAAAAAAAAAAAATTGAAGAGGGCGTGGGGAGGCCAATGTTTTTCTTGGTTTAGGGCAAGGTAACCCAACCCTAGAATTAACAAATTTTCTGGCTTTACTCTACCCAACAAGTAAACTCTGGAACTCTCTCCCTCGATCAATCTTTCCTTCATCCTATGACTTAGACTGCTTTAAACTTCGTGTGTCCCGGCATTTTGACTCCAACGTCCCTTGAATTTGGCTCTGTCACTCTTTTGGGTTTGGAGGAGACACTCGTTACAGGAATCCTGCCATTAGTCTCCTTCATACACATAGGAAACAAAAAACTATACTAATAAGCGCAATAAGAACCCCTTTGAGTTATGTTGTTATCATTCAGTATCTTTTGACAACGATTAACAAATCTATTAACTGTATTGAAGTATTCAGCCATCGGTCCAAATTTAAATTATTGATTTGCATTGTACAGCCACGGCGGTCGAGTGGAGAGCACGTTCACGTGTGAATCTGCTTATCTGGGTTCAATCCCGGCCAAGGCGGACATTTAGTGGGTGTGGTAGTACTGTACGTCCTAGCATCTACCGGTATATCGTGTTCGCACCCAGTCGGGGGACACCTCGACGACGTATACAGAGTATTAACACACATACCAAAGCCATTCCAACAGCTTCCTCTAACTACAACACCCCTTCTCTGCTATCTACACTCACCGAGCCGTATAGTCCTAGTGTACTGTCTGATAAGAGTACAATCGTGAGAATATAATAAAGATACGCAAATTCGAATCTATGAACCTTTCTGAAACACCTGGGCTATAATAAAGCATTGTATTGCCCTGTTTGCGTTCGATACTGATTTATGCTCTTGACTGTACACCGAGACATAAATCCTGGTCCCTCGAACACCATAATGGGACCTCCGAAATTTATTTATTCGGGAAATAATTAAAGAGAAGATTCGATTCAGGTCGCCTTAAGTGTAGGACCTTGAATGAACCCAGCCAACCTAATACCACTTCCCCGTCACCCATTCACCCTCCTTCGCATACCATATCGTATATTAGTCAGGAGTCAAATATAGCCTTGCAATATATATATACCGGTATTATAATGTAAAACTTGCAAAATAAACAAACCAAAACGTATACGAACACAGTAAAAAGACAAAATAACTAATCAAAATCGCTATGTGGAAACAACGCTTAAGTAAAATAATAATTTATATATAAAAGAACACAAGAGAGAGAGAGAGAGAGAGATTTAATGTACGTTGGAGTCAAAATGCCGGGACACACGAAGTTTAATGCAGTCTACGTCATATGATAAAGGAAATATTGATTGAGGGAGAGAGTTCCAGAGTTTACTTGTTGAATACAAGAGAGACCAATAAAATATGTCAATTCTAGGGTTGGGTTACCATGGCCTAGACTAAAGCCGGTATCACACAAGCGCTTTTTCACTCAACATTCATCCTCAACACTGGTCTGGCAGCTTATGAGGTAAACATTTAATATGTTTCTGTTACCTAAAGTCATCTATCATCAGTCTAGTTTCCGTTACCAGTGCAAAATATTCCTAAAATATTGCCCGAAATGTTTTGATCATCGAATGTTGACTATAAAAGCTCTCGTGTGATACCAGCTTAAGAAAAACGCCTCCCCACGTTCCCTTCAAACTAAACAAAAAAAGACCTCTAGAACCCTTTAAGGGGGGATGGGCCGCTTTTCTGGACCACTTTCTCCCTCATGTTTAGCCCCATTAGTTTTCAGATGTTAAGATGTTTGCCCCATTAGTTAGTCGATTTTAAGACCTTTCGACCCATTTCTTCGTCAATATTTAGACCTTTCGTGCTATTTAGGTGTCAATTTTTTCCCTGGCGAACGATAGTGAGCCTGTAATGTTGGAAGAACCGGCCTTCGGCCGGAAAAATTTTCTACCGAAAATTTTAAAAAATAATCTAGAAGGGGGATCTAATGATTTTTTTTTTTTTTTTTTTTTTTTTTTTATGGAGGTCTAGGGAGGAAACTAGAAAAATAATGAATACATGCAAAAATCGCCCAAAAAGTGAACCATCCCTCCTTAAACTTAATATGTACCGGTACTGTAATTTTTTTGGTTGAAAAATGTCGAGGCCGAAAGCCGGTTTCTCCTAATTTGCAGGCTCGGTATCGCTCGCCCATTCAACAAAGAATGACACCTGCAATGGGGTGCAGTGCCTTACGATCGCCAAACTAATCAGGTGAAGGAATTGTGGGAATTAGATGGACTTCACCCATTTGATTCCTTGTCAAGAGAGCCTTCCCAAACTGAATAAAATTGTATAATGTTAGCCAGAAAACTACACAAAAAGCGTCCTAGTACACTGAAGGGGTTAACCCCCCCCCCCCCCCCCTCCCCCGTCACCACCCCCACTTCACCCAAGTACGCATACATAGTCATGAGTCAAATATAAATATATATGTTACGTGGCGTATATCGTACTACTCAAGATCACCCGCCCGTGTTGCCTTAAGGGGAGGTATTTAGTTTGTTCCCTACGTTTTCATCAAGCTTAAAATTACACCCCGTAGACCCCCTTTCAAGATAAATTTGTACATTTTTCGGTAGAAAAATGTCCCGGCCGGAGGCCGGTTGCTCTTAAATTACAGGCTCGCTATCGCTCGCCAGGAAAAAAATGACACCTATATTTCACGAAAGGTCTTAAAATTGACAGAAATGGGGAAAAATGTCTTAAAATGTCCAAACTAATAGGGCGAACGTCTTAAAATCTCAAAAACAATGGGGCTAAACATGAGAGAGAAAGGAGTCCAGAAAAAACTCCCTCAAGTGGATATCTCCCCTTAACTACCATAACCATAGATGGTAACCATATAGACTGCATCACCGTTGATTCATTTAAACTCCGCCTAGACAAATATCTCGCATCAAACCCGCGACTGACTGCGTTTGTAAATGAATAACTTTATTTTATCCCCCCCTCAGTTACTAACCCATCTGTCCCCTACTAACTTCCTAATCCTGCCACGGACATTAGTTCCAGGGCAGTATTTCCCTTTCCAATGTTCCCTTACCCACTCTAAACCACTGTTTGGACACTTGATCCTCAGTGTTTTGGAGGACAAGCAACCTAGAAGGGTCACTAGATCTGTTGTTGCTTGATTTCCTTTGTATTAACCACTATCCTACCTGTTATACCCATACATACCGTTCACACACACACACACACACACACACACACACAGAAAGTCCGGCTGTACACAACGGTTGCATTCTAACTAGCCTAGGAAAGGATCTATAGGAATTTTATCTGTTTATCTCCCCATGCTGATAGTGGACCATGAGCACTTCGCCCTCAGGTGTGTGAAATATTGGTGACCTGTTGGAATGAATGGATGTGAATGTAGTCTGTAACCAGTGTAATCAGCTCGATCCTGCTGATCAGGTGCTACCATATACATGTGCGCCTGTAACATTCGCCAGTGCACCTAAGGTAATGGAAAGCTCTGCCAGCAAGTCAATAAACCTATGGTACTCAGGCAGGGGATCGAACCCGGGCCTCCCACGCGCAAGGTGAGTGTGGTACCGCCTAGCCACACTGGCTTATCTCATTTAAGGGAGACCACCGCGCTTTTTTTCTCTTTCTCTCCCTCTTCTTTTTGGTTTGTATCCATTCGGCCCCATTCAGCCTACTGTTTTAAGACGTTTACCCCCATCCAGGTGTTAATATTTTCCTGGCGAGCGGTAGCGACCCAGCATATATATATTTTTGTTTTGACAGCAAGCTAAATTTGTAAATTTTTCGATAGAAAAATGTCTCCAGCGAAGCCGGAGACATACAACGCAATGCTGGCTCGCTATCGCTCGCCAGGATGTAATCGACACCTGGATGGGGATAAACGCCTTAAAACAGTTGGCTGAATGGGGCCGAATGGATACAAGCCAGAGAAAGAGAGAAAAGAAGAGAAAGATAAACAAAGCCGGTGACCCCCCTTAAACCTCTGACTCCAATGAATAACACGGTCTAATAACACCTATGATAAGACTAATTACCCCTTTCAGTATACCAGAGCGCATTGTTCAATTTTAATCTGACTATTATCAGACGGTTGTGCTCTCGATTCTGGAATTTTGTTCTTCTACAGCAGTTTTGATCTTATATAGCTGAGTTTTGAACACATGAAGTGAGGCATCTGGAGGTCTGTATGTGAGAAGAACTGTCAGATTTAGGCTTTCTAGTTTCACCCCCAGTATCTCTACTACACCGGTACCTCATTCTAGTGTATCAAAAACTCTGTATTTACTAGAAAGTCTTTTATGTACCGGTACAAAGCTACTCCTCCACATGGGTTGCGTGTTCTATCTGACCTGTGTAGAATTGTAACCAGGGATCCATACTTCACTAATTTCGTGATCCTTAAGGGGGGTGACCTGCTTTTTGTTATTTCTGTCCTTTTCTCTCTTGCTCTGGTTGTATCCATTCGACCCCATTCAGCCAACTATTTTAAGACGTTTATCCCCATCTAGGTGTCGATTTCTTCCTGGCGAGCGATAGCGAGCCAGCATTATATGAAGAAATCCGGCTTCGCCGGAGACATTTTTCTATCGAAAAATGTACAAATTTAGCCTGCTGTCAAACAAAAATTAAAAATATGCTGGCTCGCTACCGCTCACCAGTAAAAAATTGACACCTGGATGGGGATAAACGTCTTAAAACAGTAGGCTGAATGGGGCCAAATGGATACAAGCTAGAGAAAGATAGAAAAGGACAGAACCAAAACAGGTGACCCCCCCTTAATATGAGTTTCAGTAAGGGCAGCACGCATTGCATTCCCCTCTTCTAGTAATCCCTGGATGAATGGGACCATATTTGTTCTACTGGTTTTAAGACCTTGTTGTTGTTGTTGTTTTTCCCCAAGCTGCCTGGCCGAACAGCCCCAAGGCCCCGAGCAATTCCAAGGCCATCACCGAGCGCCCCCACAGAACCCTCCCTGCCGACCACAATAAAGCCTGGGTGACCGAAGCCAGTCCATGGCGGGGAGCTGAGGAGGGTGCAGAAACGCCCGGGAAACCAAAGCCCCACCCAGGGCCCTGTGCCCCTCAGCAATTATGAAGAGAAAGTTGAGGGGCAAGGGAAAAAAGTGACGCTTTGGCTTCCAATCTTGGTAGATTGGGAGGTCAATCCACGGAAAAGACGCAAAAGACGGAAAAGACCTTGTAGGCCTATGTGGGTAGAGAGGCTGGGTATGGTGGCTTGTGGGCTTACCATCTCTGGTGGTATGGTCGACCCCTGTGGTGGTGGGCGATACCTTATTAACTTTGAGTTACCGGTACCGCACTGCTTACTTACTGCCTATCCCATGTCGAACAGTAACGAGGAAGACGAGTGTTGATTTTTTGAAGTATTTTTTAAATAACTTATTTCTTAAAACAAAGATTTCCAGTCCGGATGAATTCGTTCATTAATAAGAAGTACCGGTACCGGTATTTAGTTAAAATCAGACAATAATATATAATTATATATACTGTATATATACCGGTATATATTTTTTCTATGTAATTGAGAGAGGCAAAAGGCAGAACTGCCTATAGCGAGTGCCTCCCCCATAGTTGAAAGAGTGACAGGGCCAAAATCAAGGGACGTTCGAGCCAAAATGCCTGGACACACGGAGTTTGAAGCAATTTAAGTCATAGGAAGATTGACATAGATTTACATAGATACACTGGCCACACAGACCTTACGATCCAAACGAGGTGGTTAGGATTTATTTCTAGTAGAGATGGCATATCCGATAGAAAAGGAAAGTTGAAGGAAAGGATAGAAAAGAAGAAGGCTCTCTCCCCACCCTCCGTGGGAAGAGGGAAAGACTGATTCTGGGAGAGAGTTCCAGAGCTCAGCTGTTGAGTAGAAGAAAGTTTGAGAGTAACGTTTCACTCTTGGGTTGGAGAGTTGCACAGAGTAGGGGTGGGATTGAGTTGCAAGACGGGTACCACGTGCCCTACGTAAAGGAGGTGGTAGCCTATGCACTGGGAAAGCTCCGAGGAACACTGATTATTATAGTAGCGATAGAATAGCGAGAGAGATGCAACATATATACCGTATATATAATTAAAAAAAGGTAAAATCAGTACTCAGTAACCAAAATCTTCACTTGATATCCGGTGATTAATATATACCACCAATTCCTCCCTTATTACCATTACACACAACAATTCACCCTGGCACTCCTATCACACAATACTACCAACATTGAATTTTAATAAGTAACGGTACCTACAAACACACTGTCAACTTCATCCCATTACCGGTACCACTAACGACCTATTAGTACTAACGTGATCAACATTTGAATAGCTACTTTGAATTTAACTGATAATTTCACAAATGGATTCAATAGTCGCCAACATGCATACACACAAACATACATGCATAAATATATACATATATATCTAATGACTGAGTGCTCCACAACGAAGAGCGGTTCAAGTCTCATGTCCTAATGGCGGCGCTCCAGGTAACCCTATTCAGAGCTGCCTCACTCGTCAGGTTTTTTAATTCAAAACAGACCGTAAGGTTTAATCCCACGTTTGTTTTTGGTCTGCGCCTTGCATCTTTTTTTACCTAATTTAGTTCATCGATCCTCTCCACATGGCCAACCCATCCAAGCCTCCTAGTACGGTACGTATCTCATCACTGATACTCCCAAATTAACATTATTCTCATGTACATCTTTATTTGCCATCGAGTGTTCTTGCTAGGTTTAACATAATTTGCGGTACCGTAACTAACTTAAATAGGTTATCCATTGAAACGAGTTGCAAAGTATTCTAACCATGATCGGTACTACTGCAACATGTGTTTGAATAACAGCATAGATCAGCCACCATCAATGTTAAGCTACTTATCATGGTATGTGTGATAGTTCTGTAGTTGCATACAACCATATTGTTATACTGTCTTGATAGCGTAATGCATAGTGCGCGGAATTTCGATGTGAGTATCCTGGGTTCGAGTTCTCGGAGTGCCACATGTATTTGTTGATTTCATTAATTAAGTTTAGATGTGAAGTTGGTTGGTGTAAAAAACATAATAATACAGATAATTGTATATAACCACCTCTGATGCTGCTTGCATTAGTAAACCAACCATCAGTCATCACACAACTCGATAAATATATTAAACCAACCATCAATCATTACAGCATTACTATCTTCAATCACTGAAATGATTACAATAACAATTCACTAATAATAGTCTAATACCAACATCATTCATGAACCATATGGGATAGTGCACTGTGCAGTCCAATTAATTTCACTACCTTTACTATTGTGTATTCTCGTACCGCTCACTCGATGTGAGAAAAAAAAAACCACACACACACACACACACACACACAGCCCGTAGCCTAGTAGGTAGAGCTCTCGTCTCACACACGAGGGGTCGGGGGTTCAATCCCCGGCCGGGCGGAGACAAATTGGGCTTGTCTCCTTTCATGTGTTAGCCTCAGTTCACCTAGCTGTAAATAGGTACCTGGAATAAGTGGACGACGTTGTGACGTCCCATCTGGGGTTGGCAAAAATGGTACAAGGCGAGATGGGTATCATATGGTTCACCTAAGCTGATGGCTACCTAAGCCTTCGGGCGAGACGGTACCGTCTATAGTGAGAATGGTACCATACAGATCCACCCTAAGCCTTCGTTTCCGATGTCGCCAATTGGCTAAAAATACAGACTACACACACATCCACAGCCATTCCAACGATACATATAACACCTACACATATAGGAGGCGGGAAATAACGAGCATGCTCACTCCCGCAATACAACTAGAGTAAGTACAACTAGAGTAAGTACACACACAATATAACCGTGATGAATAAAAAATGTGCATTATCATGAGCCATATTATCATACAAATTACTAGTACTGGTACCAGATATGTCCAGGATTGCTTGCTGAAGTACGGTATAATACCCATTTAGTACATATTTTGATTAACCATCGACAATTTGTATTCGGTTTAATAATAATCGACAGACAAGACTGAAATCTTCAATAGCATAATCGTGTTATTACAATCACAACTTCCCCACACCATCAATTATTATATATCAGGGCGAGGTTGTCGCCTTCCCATCCCCGCAATTTATAACGACCCTCATAATCCTTAACCCCTTCTGTACCGGCGACGTTTTTTTTTTATTCTGGCTATACTTAGACGATTTTGTGCAGTTTGAGAAGGATCTGTGGTAGTAACAAAGGTTAACCCTTTGAGTACCAGCGACGTGTTATATTTTATGCTAGCTATATTTAGAGGCTATTATGCAGCTTAGGAAGGATCTACGGTCGTTAAAAGGGTCGGTTGAGATAGTTTGAAGCCTTATTATCGCTAGAGGTCCTTTCTAATCTGAATATAATAGTCTTATAAGGTTCCACAATATAATGAAAAAGACGTCACCGGTATTGTATGGGTTAAGTGAGATAGTTAGAAGCCTGTTATTTGCTGTAGGCCTTTTTTAAACTGATTAAAATTGTCTAAAAATAACAAGGATAAAGTTAAAAGGACGACACCGGTACTGAAGGGGTTAAACCCACAGAGTAAAAACTGATCTTACCTTACCTACCTTCATTGACACTAATGGTACCGTACTACCACAACATTCAACACCAGTAACAAAACCACCACCGACTACTATCATCACCACCACCAATACCACTGCCACCAGTATCACTAACCTACGCTACCACAACCACCACCACACTATCAACCACAAGAAACAGTACACCATCATCCTATCCCCACCACCACTAACACCACAGTAACCAACGCTACGATAACCACAACCACCACACTAAAACCACTACAACTTACGCTACCACAACCACCACATCATAAGAACCGATACACCATCATCCAAACTTATCACCATCATCACAACACTATCACCACCAGCATCACATCATCTCACCATCATAATCAGAACCACGCTAACACCACTACAACTTACGCTACCACAACCACCACCACATCATAAGAACCGATACACCATCATCCAAACTAATCACCATCATCACAAACCTATCACCACCAGCATCACATCATCTCACCATCATAATCACGAGGCCATACACGTCACCATAATATTAATACCACCAGGAAGTGTCTATGTGTGAACGTGTGGCTGGATCCACATGAGCATATCCATATAATTATATATATTGTGTGCGTGTGTAAATTGGTGAAAGGGACGTAGCTTAACCTGATATACAGTATAATTATAATGTACGGGACTACGGGTATTTACGTGTACCCTATGACCTGCCATAAGCTTGTGTGGGTCTACGTTTATAAACCCGGATCCAAACGTTTGTCGACAACCTGGATGTGATATAGTTTAAATTCCAAAGAGGAATAACGAAATACACCGAAAGAACAGTTCGAAAAATAATGGAAGCAAGAACACTACCACGATAGCCTATGCTGGTAATGTTTTTATCTTGAGCTTGCATAGTTTCTAATTTACTGTACTTTATAGCCTAACTATAAAATTCGGGTGTACAGTCAAGAGCATAAATGGCGACGCACCCATTTGAATCAGTACCGGTATTGAACGCAAACGAGACAATACATTTTTTAGCCTATTATTAAGACTTTAAAAATTCCAAGATTCGAATTAGTGTGACTTATAGCCTAGGCTACATGCTGAAAACGGTAGCCTACGGTACCTATTGCTTACTGCACGTACAAATACAATTGAGACTGTAGCCTATGTACCCTTTTAATTGTTAGAGATCCTTCCTTAGCTAAATACAATCATCTAATAGTTGTATGTATTATGTACAGTACCGGTACATTATACAAGGCTGCAGTATATACAGTAGTATCATTCATAAAAAAAGATAACCCATTTAGTATCAGTGACGTCCTTTTTCATTATATTCTGGTAACTATTATATTATTTTATTCAGGTTAGGAAGGACCTCTAACAATTAAAAGCTTACATACTATCTCATTTAATCCTTTGAGATACCACAGATGCTTCTTAAGCTGAATAAAATCGTCTAATACTGTCCAGAATATGATAAAACGAACATAACCGGTACTGGATGGGTTAAAGATCCAGAATTCTGTAACGGAATACACGTACACATATTCCCAATTGTTGGTATAATTACAATGTTGACAACAATGCAAGGCATATATTTTCCTGTGGCCTACTCTAGAACATAAAATAGTTGTGCCTTGTTATTAGAGAAATTTACTTCTCAAAATAGTGAACTAAACATTTAAAATACCTGTACATCGTTATAGGCCTATACAAAGCATGCCTGTTAGTAGGCCCTATTGTCTTTCCTCAATTAAATAAGCATTCCGAACTAAATCCAGTATTTATGTGTATGTTAAGACTTTCGCAAGATACCGGTACTAATGTGTGCGTGTGTGTGTGTTACTCACTCACATGTTTGTCAAGGGGAATCCACGCAATGCGAGCTAAGCTCATTATTATCGCGCCTCCTTAACTGGGAATGTACTGCGTGAAATGCATGTTACGTGTTTATGTATCGTTGGAATGGCTGTGGATGTGTGTGTAGTCTGTATTTTAGCCAATTGGCTACATCTGGAAACGAAGGCTTAGGGTTAATCTGTACGGTACCATTCTCACTACGGTACCAGTCTCACCCAAAGGCTTAGGTTGACCAGTAGCTTAGGTTGACCAGTACGATACCCATCCTACCTTGTAACCGATCACCAACCCCAGATGGGACGTCACAACTTCGTCCACTTATACCAGGTTCCTATTTATACTGCTAGGTGAACAGAGGCTACACCGTTAGGAGACTAAGCTTGCCCAAATGTTTCTTCCCCGCCCGGGTCTCGAACCCGGGACCTTCTGGTTGTGAGCCAGCCGCGCTATCAGTTACACCACGGGTGTGTGTGTGTGTGTGTGTGTGTGTGTGTGTGTGTGTGTGTGTGTGTGTGTGTGTGTGTGTGTAATAATAATAATAATAATAATAATCGGTTTATTTCAAGCCGGCAGCCAATGGGGCTGAAAATACACAGACTTAATCTAGATCTTATCCTAATGGATCTACAGACTGATCCGGGCAGCTAACGAGAGCGCCTACATACTCACAAGGGAGTAGGACGTGGGCAGGGGACTTTGTGGGTCCCCCGAGACGATCCGCCCAGATCTTGCCTTCACGGCCAGGGAAAGTTTTTGAGAGAACTTCCCCTGCTGGCGCGTGGGATCGAACCCCCGTCACCAGAGCTAGCGCTCCCAATACAGAGTACTAAGCGCGCTCGGCCACCGTGACCGTGACCGTGACCGTGTGTGTGTGTGTGTGTGTGTGTGTGTGTGTGTGTGTGTGTGTGTGTGTGTGTGTGTGTGTGTGTGTGTGTGTGTGTGTGTGTGTGTGTGTGTGCGTGCGTGCGTGCGTGCGTGCGTGCGTGCGTGCGTGCGTGTGTGTGTGTGTTACGATAATCAACAACCAAAACACGTAGGTGCCTGGGACTGTGGGGAAGATATTCATGAGGTGTCGAAAGAGTGATGGACCAAATAAATCAAATTGTTCACAACACACGGATAATGAAAGGGATATTCAGCTACAGGCAAATCTTAGGTACCGGTACTCAAGATGGAAAAATATGCTGGTCAAGGCCAATTTTGATGCATCTTCAGTAAGCCAGTATTACTACGTACGGTATATATTCAGTACGGTACCGGTACCTATGCTAATGTGATTAGACTCTGGAACATCAACAAAATAACTATCAATCCGGAGGTAATATATGAATAATTTAGTATTTGTTAGCACCCGTAATAGTAGGATAATAATAATAATAATAATAATAATAATAATAATAATAATAATAATAATAAGTCTTCATGGATTCACAAGCGCTCAAAGATATACGTGGCTTACAATTTATATGTACAGTTGCCAAGCCATGAACCTGGGACTAATGTAGTGGAGAGTTTGCTGTATTTAGCTACCACCTATGGTTAATGCATAGTATTATGGCAAATAAATATTATTACCTACTGTAAACATTATTATAAAAGGGTCAACTCAAACTCGCATTCAAACTATTAATATACCTGAGAGAGCATTATAATCGGTCACAACGTTCGAAGTACCGGTACTTGTTCCAGGTAGGGTGTCAAACCGGGGCAATGCTGTTTTGGAACTGGACTGAGTGTGAGAGGAAATACAAGAAAATCTGACTGAAGTTGCATTGTTTACTCAATTAGGCCCTGGCCTAGGCCTAATCACTTCCAGGTACGGTACCGTACATAAAGGCAATTATAGAGCGTAACTATAGTATACAGGTATGTAATAATATTGACTAAAAAGAAGGGATTCTGTTTTTGGCCAAAGGGTGAATAGGCCGTTCCATAGCCGCGGTTGTGGACGGCCATTGTTCACTTCCTCACCCTATAAACTCCGGTGTTCCTCAGGGCTCTGTCTTATCTCCTATTCTCTTTCTAATTTTTTATAAATGATCTCAACTGTACCTCAATTCCCATCCATTCATACGCAGACGACTCAACCTTACACTACCGGTAGTCCATTAGTTTTTCAGAACGCCCCAGCCAGCAATCCCTCAACGACAAACGTAATGAAGCCATAGAACTCTTAAATTCTGATCTAAATACTATCTCCAATTGGGGCAGAGAAAACCTTGTTACCTTTAATGCTTCCAAAACCCAATTTCTTCATCTATCTACCCGCAAGGAACTCCCAGCGGACTATCCCTTATTCTTCAACAATACAAAAATCAATCCTTCATCTTCTCTCAATATTCTTGGTGTCTCTTTTTGTTCTGCTCTCATTTAGAAGGACCATATTACCAGTCTTGCTAAGGCAGCCTCCCAGAAGCTGGGTGTGCTCAACCACCTTAGGGGGTTCTTTTCCCCTGCACAGCTTCTTGCTCTGTACAGGGGCATAGTGCATCCTTGTATTGAGTATTGTTCACATGTGTGGGGAGGTTCCTCTCACACCGCTCTCCTAGACAAAGTTGAAAGGAAGGCCTTTCGTATCATTAACTCCCGTCCACTCACCAACTCTCTGCAATCTCTCTCTCTCCGCCGCAATGTTGCATCTCTCTCGCTATTCTATCGCTACTATAATAATCAGTGTTCATCAGAGCTTTCTCAGTGTATACCACCTCCTTTACGTAGGGCACGTGGTACCCGTCTTGCAACTCAATCCCACCCCTACTCTGTGCAACTCTCCAACCCAAGAGTGAAACGTTACTCTCAAACTTTCTTCTACTCAACAGCTGAGCTCTGTCACTCTCTCCCAGAATCAGTCTTTCCCTCTTCCTATGACTTAAATTGCTTCAAACTCCGTGTGTCCAGGCATTTTGGCTCGAACGTCCCTTGATTTTGGCCCTGTCACTCTTTCAACTATGGGGGAGGCACTCGCTATAGGCAGTTATGCCTTTTGCCTCCCTCAATCACATAGAAAAAAAAAAAAAAAAAAAGGCTGTCGTTTGAGAGCCTAGTTGTACTCTAGAAAATTAATATGGCGCCATGTAAAATATGCAAGCCACCTGTTGATTGTCAGCTCTGTTGGCCAGCGTTGAACCTCTTTACAAATTTTTATAACTAAGTGTAACAGTCATAGTATCCACACACGCACGCACGCGCGCACACACACACACACACACATACCCTATACCAGTATGGATAATTCAGATGGTTTTACACTTCAGCAGTTGTATATATATTATTTGCTACTTAATTAGGGCCGTTAAAGTAAACATAATTAATACAAGGAGGAGAGTGGATTAATAATAGACACAAGAGGTTATGCAGAGAACGCACAATAATAACACCTGTGTTGATGCGGTATATAATTATTCGAAGGGTTGGGAATGTAGTTTACTTACCCAGTAAAATTCAACCTACCTCAAAGTCATATATACCAGTATCATCCCTGTCAAATAGAAGCACATATCGTTAATCAATAAAAATAAAGAAAAATGCATAGGCTATTGCAACAATCTGTTGTAATATTCAGAACCAGAAAATTATAATTATTCGTTATTTAAATTTTTCTTTTTTACTTCCTTCCTTTTTACAATAAGCTATTCGCTAAGGAAGTTGACTTAGTAGCGTGCTGTATTACAGTATATTCAAGCAGATATTTGTCAAGTTAATGCATCGACTTGGGTGTAAATACAATGAAAGAGTACTAAGCTGCCGTCTGCATATCAATGGTGTCTGATTCCCTCCCTCTCTCTCCAAGCACCAAGGGATACATAATGAACATCAGTGCATCATTTACAAGGCCGGCAAATTTACAAACAAATATTCGAGTAAACATCACACGATCACAAGCTGAGTTTAAGGGAACATACAAACACATATGTCTGCTATTATCGTTTGGTAAATCTTACTGGCAATATTTTAGGGCTACCAACATAAATATGGAATACTGGTAGTGGTTTGTTTTAACCAGGGCCCTGGTTTCATCATATTTACTGACACCGCGGGCCCCTCGATTTTGGTGCGTCAGAATATTCGAGAGGGCAGCACATACCTCTACGAAAACAGTATATTTCCATTAGTACAGTAATTCACTATAGGCTAGGCAAAATCGGCACTGATCGAAGGTATGTGGTATAGCACCCTCTCTCCCTTCTCTACCCCGACGTCGTATTGGGATATCCGTCATGCACCATGGAAGAAGAAAACATAAATCCTTTAGCTCATTTCCCACAAAAATATGGTCATAATAACCGCGGGAGCTGAACAATAATATAATGAACTTCATGACTTCGAGAAAAGACATCAAAGACAAAATTGATTGCTTAAGAAATTTTGACACAAATATATCCATTTTAAAGCTATGTTAGCCCAATATCTTCCTGCTCACAAAATTAATACCGGTACCGTACACATTTTAATAGATAACGGTACTAAATTTGACTGGTGTCAATTCCTGTAGATGGTGTTCATGTACCCGACTTTCACCACTCTATGTTACTGCCACGACCGATTTGTATCTCTCGATCATGTCAACTGTGAACACTGCCTAATGCGCCAACATAAATCATACCCATGGTTTTACCTAATTAAAAACAAGGTTAACCACAATTCACTCGAGGGGCCTCAATAATATCGTCTGTGTTAACCAGAATTTATGAACGAAATTTGTCTTGTAATAACCAGAACTAGCAGGGGTACCCGGCGTTGCCCGGGTAATAATACTGTACCACCATAATCACCATCACTGCGTTCAATGCGGTTGCCCTTATTACCAAAAAGACATAAACAAGCTAGAACGAGTTCAACGTAGAGTTACCAAAATGATACCTAGCCTAAAGAACAAACCATACGAAGAGCGTCTTAGAGAATTAAATCTATTTCCTTTAACCCAGCGCAGATTAAGAGGTGACTTAATTCAAGTGTTCAAAATCATCAAAGGCATCGACAATATGAACTGTAGTAAGTACTTCACTATCGACCAATCTAATTACACGCGGGGAAACGGTTGCAAAATTATTGGTAAATCTTTTAACTCACACGAATCTAAGAATTTCTTCTTCAATCGAGTTGTCAACTTGTGGAATGGGCTTCCCCGAGACGTTATAGACTGCAGCGCCGTTGATTCGTTTAAATTCCGCCTAGACAAATATCTCGCATCAAACCCGCGACTGACTGCGTTTGTAAATGAATAACTTTATTTTATCCTCCCCTCAGTTACTAACCCATATGTCCCCTACTAACTTCCTAGTCCTGCCACGTTAGTGGCAGGGCAGTAGTTCCCTTTCCAATGTTCCCTTACCCACTCTAAACCACTGTTTGGACTCTTGATCCTCAGTGTTTTGGAGGACAAGCAGCCTAGAAGGGTCACTAGATCTATTGTTGCTTGATTTCCTTTGTACTCCTTTGTACTTTGTATCACTACTACTGCCATAATCACCATCATCAATCACTACTACCACAATCATCACAATACTACTACTACCATAATCACCGGCCTCGACCTCCCTGTGCCTCATTAAACAGCGACCTCGATTTCGGCTGCTAAATGACCTCAGACTTTGGATCTGACCTCATCCGTACCCCTATTTTGGGGGGCTGCGAACAACTTTCGTTCCATACACCTTTTAGATCGGAGGCCTCCTTCTGCCCCAAACGGCAATTTTTTCAATTTGTTTTCAATTTCGGCCTCGAAACGACTTCCAATCGTGGCCTCGCCCCCTCTATGACCTGACCCAGGTCAAGTGACACCCACATGCAAAGTTTCAGCTCCCCAGGTCCAAAACTGCGGCCGCCTATTAAGAACGCACAGACAGACAAACAGACAGACACACGAACTGATTTAATAATATAGATTTATGAACAACATTTGTCTTGTACTAAAGTACCCGAAATGAGGCTCTTACCAGCTTCGGATTGTGTTTAAGTAATTTGATAAGTGGCTTGAAATCGAGGCACATATGCTTGTTGAGCTGTTTCAAAAGCTTATGTTTGATTAACAACACCATCCAAGATCAACAGGTAGACCGTAGACACAGTAAGTACTTCAACTGACACTGATGGGCCTTGGAAAGATTTGTGGATTGTCCGCATTGGCCAATATCTAACACACGAATTAGACACAAAACTGCGGATATGCGGTCCCTGTGAAGCCATCAATTACAAGACATAATTGTTTTCCCTTTGACTTTGAGATGTTTTTCCGAGTTTAATAAAATCATCTAATGTTAGTTAGAATAATATACAAAATGGACAACAGTTGGTTCAAATTTACTTGCCAGCACAAACCTTGTCCCAAAAGTACAGTAAATGATCAAGGGTATAAAACACATACTGGTATACAAAATAATTGGGTATTTTGCTAGTGTTTTACCTTTCTTTAATTATACTAGATAGGTTTATGATCACCAATATACCATTATAAGGTTATATTATTATGGAAAATATAAGTATTATTGTAATACCCATATATTTTACAGTGTATAATTATGAATTACAACAAAACAATAGAGGTACGGTAGTCAGTGGAGCTTTGGCTGACAAGATATCATAAATTAATATACGGTACAATTATATAAAACAACATGTAGGTCTGTGATGGATGGAAATTATGTTGAAAATTATGTGTGTGTGTGTGTGTGTGTGTGTGTGTGTGTGTGTGTGTGTGTGTGTGTGTGTGTGTGTAATAATAATAATAATAATAATAATAATAATCGGTTTATTTCAAGCCGGCAGCCAATGGGGCTGAAAATACACAGACTTAACCTAGATCTTATTCTAATGGATCAACAGACTGATCCTGGCAGCTAACGAGAGCGCCTACATACTCCCAAGGGAGTAGGACGTGGGCAGGAGACTTTGTGGGTCCCCCGAGACGATCCGCCCAGATCTTGCCTTCACGGCCAGGGAAAGTTTTTGAGAGAACTTCCCCTGCCGGCGCGTGTGATTGAACCCCCGACACCAGAGCTAGCGCTCCCAATACAGAGTACTAAGCGCGCTCGGCCACCGTGTGTGTGTGTGTGTGTGTGTGTGTGTGTGTGTGTGTGTGTGTGTGTGTGTGTGTGTGTGTGTGTGTGTGCGTGCGTGCGTGCGTGCGTGTGTGTGTTTTTTTTTTTTTTTTGCCAATATATTTAGCTTATATTCCAGCCAACTATTAATGTCTTCAGCTTGAACTTCCTGATAGCATGAAACTCGCAACTGGTCAATTGAATAAGCCTAACGAAGAGTTTTTACGGAAAAAGTAAACTTGTATCAACCACAAAGGATTGTTAGATGGCAGGTATGGTGCGGTATGGACTCAAGTTAATTTCGAATGAACATAGTATAAGCCAAGGTCCATGTACGGTCGCGTTAATAAGTAGTGGCTCAGCTGCTATTGCGCTTGACTCGCTCTGTACTGCATTAATGTCTGCCAGATGTTGAATAGGGCGGGTAAGTGTAGGAACATGTTTGTATATCTCACTCGAAATGAAGAAATCATGTTTAGATATTGCTGATACCAATTATTGATCAAAATATAATTGGTGGTAAGACATCACTTATTGGCCCGACTGTACCTTACACCTACCTACACAGTTCTTATTATACGGTCGGCTACACTACATCTTAACCATATTTGGTCCTAGTTTTTTGCTTTAAACTTTTCCCGTTTCGCTACATTAATTTGGAGACTAAGACACTTCACCCCATGCCGGTGTCGATTTTTTGTTTAATAAACTTGAAATGGGGGGTCTGAGCGGGATTATTTATATATTTATATTTTATGTATTATTATTTTTTTGAAAGTAAGTCTGTGAAGTCGATTTTGTAAAAGCCTAAGGGACAAATCATAATACATAGCTCGAAAATGGCAAAAACAAGCTAAATCCCCAATATTAATTAAACACCCGAGCATAATAACCTACAAGACGTCGGAACAGATAGTGTTAAATATTTACTTCAAACCAGTTGTGTCCAGGTGTTGTCTAGGTCATTGCAAATCCGGGAGTGTGCAATGATGTGCTTTGTATGCATGTGTGTGTGCAACTGCCGGCTGAGTGTGTAGTCATGTGCGGATGTAATTAAGTGTGTATGTATGCGTGGTGTGACTGTGTACGTGGGGCAGGCCGCACACATACACAAGAGGGTGAAAGTACTAGTTACATAGAGAGAACACTTCAATATCATACCACAATACAGATATGTTACTGTAAGCTAATGGCATATACTCTAGTGTCTACACGAACCCACACGCACATATTATACACACCTACACTTCCCCCCACTCACTCACACACTCATTTTCTTCTTGCCTTATAATTATATCTTGATAAGTAAACACAATACCATCCGTACCTGAAAGAGAAAACACATAATTAATCATAAATTCACAATGATGAACATATTTATCTAGAAAGGGGATCTTGGGGATGTATTTTTAAGCTTGATGGAGGCCTAGGGAGGAAACTAAAACGAATAAATAAATAAATCCACCAATAAATTAACCCTTCCTCCCTTAAGGGGGGTGACTTGCATTTTGTTATTTCTGTCCTTTTCTCTCTTTCTCTGGCTTGTATCCATTTGGCCCCATTCAGCCAACTATTTTAAGACGTTTATCCCCATCTAGGTGTCGATTTCTTCCTGGCGAGCGATAGCGAGCCAGCATTATATGAAGAAATCCGGCTTCACCGGAGAAATTTTTCTATCGAAAAATGTACAAATTTAGCGTGCTGTCAAAAAACAATAAACAAAAATGCTGGCTCGCTACCGCTCACCAGTAAAAAATTGACACCTGGATGGGGATAAACGTCTTAAAACAGTAGGCTGAATGGGGCCACATGGATACAAGCCAGAGAAAGATAGAAAAGGACAGAACAAAAACAGGTCACCCCCCTTAAACCTGAATGCAGGGTGACCAACGAGACCTAGCCTACCAGGTATTCCCTCCTTTATAGTCAGCCTTATTAAATACATTAAATATATGTTTCATAGTTTTGTTATGAGTTTGGATTTTTGGATAGGATCAAATGGCCAAAATAATGCAACTCCGTGCACATTCCTATATTCTTATTCTTTCACCCCTTCAGCACGATGACGTATTTTTCTGGTGAAGGAAGGAAATAATAAGATAAGGAAGGAACGAAAATAGGAAGGGAGAAAGGAAGAACGACAGAAAGGAAGACAAAAAAGGAAGGAAGTCTGACCAAGGAAGAAAAGTAATGGAAAAATTAAAAGGTAGCCTCGTGAAGGAAGGAAAGAAGAAAGTGAGAGAGGAAGAAAGGAAAGGCAGACAGTGAAATAACAATAATTTGGCGTGTACCATGGCGCCAGTCAGCCAAGGTTACACACCCGTCAATATTAGCAGTCACGATACTACACTACAGGTACCGTACTCTCCCTTACCTTTACCTTTTGATACCTTTTGATGTGTTCGCCACTCTTCTAGCGGCACCGAGGAGCGCGACGCCCCTCGTTATGGGTGGTGATTTGGTGCAGCAGACTGTTTGAAGCGACAGCTCGCTCTCTTGCGAAGATGGGCTCGTCTGGCACTACCACTATACCCTACCATTTACCACCTAACCTACCACTACTATATACTACTACCAGGTAGCCAACCATACACACCTCACCTACTATAGGTAGCGCCAACAAATTTGACAATAATCTTGACCCCTTAACTTCTTATAACTCTAATTTAATTAAAGCAATCGGGCTGAAATTCCTCTCATTTGGGGAGAGTCCACCAGGTAATAGGCGTGTATATTTAAAGTCAGTTTGCTCTAGTCCCTTTTGAGTTACGAAGAGGTCAGGGATCGAGATTATTGTCAAGTTCGTTGGCGCTACCTATACCTCTGAAGGAAGGAAGGAAGGAAGAATGGATGGAAGGAAGACAGGCCGTAAAATAATAATTGGCGTGTGTAGCATGGCGCCAGTTTGTCAAGGTTATACACCCCGTCAATACCATCAGTCACGATACAACAACACTGACCCTGAACCACCTTACCATACCACTATAGGCTACCCTACCATATACTACTACTCTCCTACCACTAAGACCCTACCTCACTACCATCACTCAAGGAAGGAAAAAAGAAGGAAAACAGAAGGAAAAAGGGAAGGAAGGAAGGCAGGCAGTGAAATAACAATTGGCGTTTTTACCGTGTCTGCCAAGGTTACACACCCCTGTCAATATTAGCAGTTACGTTGAAAGTTGATTATCAACATTATAATAATGCAAGTTCTAATGTTTAGCTTGATCATATTCATACTTGTAGTGTATAACAATTTTTTTTGTAGCTTTATCATATTCATACTTGTAGTGTATAACATTTTGTTTTGTCTATTTAAATTATTTACCGGTACATAATATAATATTAATTGATTGATACTACACTACTGACCCTGAAGCCCCCTATCACTATACCCTACTGTGGCCTACCAGCTACCCTACCATACACAACTAGCCCTGAACCACTACTACACCACTACCCTACTATATACTACTGGCTGACCCCTTTTACCCTACCATTAACATGCTACTACTGTTACATATCCCTAGATTTTCTGTAAAAAGCAGAAAAGCTATTAAAAATCATATGACGTCAACCAGTCTAATATTGTAGTGTATGTAGTGAAGTCTTTGTGGAAACTTGGGTGGTTAATTCCCTAGATTTGTTGACAAAAAAATTAAGTCTTTGTGGAAACTTGGGTGGTTAATTCCCTAGATTTGTTGACAAAGAAATGAAAATCGAACTCGTCCAAGGTCTGTCAGTAGTGAAGCATGTTGTAAGTCTTAGAAAAATTAGTTAACAAATTAAACCGCTAGGGTGATGACAAGGAAAGTTAATGCACGGGGCAGACGTACAGTTGGAAGTCAGTGAAAAGTGGGTGGCTACTTCCCTAGACTTTATAAAAAAAACATGATAACATGTTATACAACGTCAAACAATATATTGTAGTGTACTTGGTAAAGTCTTAGTGTAGAAAGCTGAAAATCGAACTCGCCCAAGGCCTTACAGTAGCCTAACGGTAGTGAAGCTATGTTACAAAATGTATCAAAATCAATGAAGAAATAAAGTTGCTAGACTGATGATAAGCAAAGTTAATGCACGGTCAAACGGACGAACAGAGGGTTTATCATAATAATACGTCCCATTGTACGATGGACAGATAAAGAATAATAGTAGTCTATAGCTTCATTAATATTTGTTTGAACTCAAAATGGCTAAATTAGCATAAATATAAGTACGGTAGCATTGTGCAAGTCCGACACATAGCTAACTGTCAGCTACTTCTGTAATACCATATATCATTGGTGCGCCCATGAATAATATACATAAAATTAAATGTTCCACTCCTTACCACCACACCCCAAAAAGGACCCCACCATTCGCTATACAGAACGCATTAGTCAAGCAAATTCAATAATTCGACTAGCTGATTATGCATGGCTACAGATGCGGCTTAAGGCTAGGCTAATTGTTAACAAACTTTCATCTGCACTGTGAGTCTCAACAATATAGTCCTACGTTTTCAAATTTGTCGGTGCTTAGTATATTTAGTGGAAGACTGAACGAAGTTTGAAACTTCAAATAATTCATAATACACATAATAATGGACTAATTTACTCTAAATTTAGATGAAGCGAAATTTAATATATCAGCTAACACCAGATTATTATATTCAAATTAGGAATGATTTCTTGTGGCGAGAGAATTAAATAGAATAATTTTAACCATTGTATTGCTAAAGGTTTTTCCTAAGACTGGGGGATAATCATATACTATACGGCATACTATGAATGTCGTCATCTGAATGAAAGAGTTAAGATAAATACCGGTAACATAACTTTTGTCATTGTTATGACAATGTGTTACCCAAGCAAATTAAAGAAAGAAACGGATAAAAACGAAGTGTCAACATAGCAATATTACGGTGACTAAGTAAACCAGATTATTAAAATAGGAGCTAGATGGTACCGTACAATAACGGATCATGTCAACCTACCCAGACAAATCTATACCGGAATGCATATTAATTATAATATGCAGTACGGTAAATCACTACCCGGTATCAAGATATCCCGACGCATTCATCTATACCGGAATGCATATTAATTATAATATGCAGTACGGTAAATCACTACCCGGTATCAAGATATCCCGACGCATTCATCTCCTCCTTCAGTTCCCTTCCTCACCCCTACCCTAATACTTCCTCTGTCCCCTTCCTTGCTTCAGAGGCATAAATGATCACGATTATTGCTTGTCTAACTTTCCTAAGTTTATGTCATGTCTAGATACAATGTTATCAATTCTGCGTAAGCAGAATGGTATCTCCCCCCACCCCCGCGTGTACTGGTACACTGCCAGCAACAAAATTCTGACTTCCATTCGTCTGTCTGTATGTCAAGACAGCAAATGTTCTGTCTTTCCTCTACTCAACAAATTAACTCTGCAACTCTCTCCCTCAATCAATCTTTCCGTCTTCCTATGACTTAGATTACTTTAAACTTTGCATATCCAGGCATTTTGACCCCATTGTCCCTGGAATTTGGCTCTCTGTCACTCTTTTGGCTTTGAGATAGACACTCGATACAGGCAGCCTGCCTTTCATACACAGAGGAAAAAAAAAGCAACTGTATGCATAAACTGTATATTCGGTTAACTCCCATACATACACAGACACACATACTGTACATACACACATGTAGGCCTACTGTAAAAGCCCACGCATAATCACTTTAATCCGCATGAATACATTATATGCAACTATCCTATATTTATACCAACTCACTCAAACATAATACTGTACATTGCTTTTCTAAAGAAATAAACATTAATAAAAAAATAAAAAATAAAAAAAATCTATACGCATTATATCAACATAAGATTTCTTCGTCCCTCTTGATTTTGGGTCCATTGTATCCTAGAAGTACGGTAATAACATCCATATCTTCAAACGCTATATCCATATTGGAACATTCTTCCATCAATTTGAATACATTACCATAATAATTACCTACTTCACTGCCCTTGTATGTCAGTGTGAGTGAGTGTGTGTGTGTGTGTGTGTGTGTGTGTGTGTGTGTGTGTTTTTTTTTTTTTTTTTTTTTTTGTGTGTGTGTGTGTGTGTGTGTGTGTGTGTGTGTGGGTCCGTGTGTGTGTGTGTGGTGTGTTCATAAAATGTGTGTAACAACTGGATTTAAACATTTGTTGATTGTAAGTTTGTGGAAAGCAATTCGAGGGAAGTGAATTCCAAAGAGTAGTAGCTCTGGGGATAAATGAATTCTGATAAGCAGAAGTTCTGCATTGTGGAGGAGAAAGTGTAAATTCATGGGCGCTCTCAGCTGCCCTAGTTCTACGGGGAAAGATGTGGAGAGGCGGCACAATTGAAGCAAGTTCCTCGGAACAATTGCTGTGAAATATCTGTAGAATAATGCAAGGGATGCAACGTTTCTTCGTATGGCTAATGTAGGAAGGTCCTGTGTGATTGCAGGGTTATTGATTAATCTAATAGCTTTATTTTGAATTTTGTCCAACTGCCTCAATGCAACCACTCCACTTCCACCCCACAGAGGTGAACAGTAATCCATCTGAGAGCGCACATGACTTTTATATATTACGGCCAACTGCTCGTCAGTGAAGAATTCTCGAACTCTGTACAGGAGTCCCAGTTTTTTAGAGGCATTCTTAGCAATGCTTCTAACATAATGTGTCCAGCTCAAGTTAGTAGTTAATGTTACACCGAGAATGTCAATACTAGGGGAAGTGGGAATATTTACATCATTAAAAAATATATGGGAGTCAGTGAGATTCTGTCGGTTTAGAAAATTGAATGTACTTGGTTTTCTGTGCATTAAAGGAAACTAGATTCTCTTGTCCCCATTCATTAATTCTAGAAAGGTCCTGGTTCAGAGAAATTGCAGTGTTTATTTTTGAATTTATAAGATCGGGTTGGGTGAAAGAATTGGTAAATGTGAAGGAACTGTGGAGTGTTGAGTCATCTGCGTAGGAATGTATTGGATTATGAGTGGTAGATATGAGATCATTGATATGAATGAGGAACAGAGTTGGGGCCAAAACTGATCCCTGGGGAACACCAGCATTTATTGAGTGAAATTGAGAATAAAGGCCATCTACCATTACACGTATTTTTCTGTTATGAAGATAAGAAGAAATTAGTGGTAATTATGATGTTTGGTAGGTTAAAGGGGGGATGGTTCACACTTTGGTCGATTTTTTTTTAATTTATTTATTATTTTATTAAGTTTCCTCCCTAGACCTCCATCAACCATTAACAAACTCCATTAGATCCCCCTTCTAGATTAAATTGTACATTTTACGGTAGAAAATTTGGCCGGTTATTCCATTTTACAGGCTCACTATCGTTCACTAGGAAAAGAAAATCAACACCTAAATACCACGAAAGGTCTTAACACTCAAAGAGCGGGTGGTGGAGTATATTTGACTGTGCCGCCCAGCGGGGGGTTTTACCGTAAACGAGCTTGTTTCCGTGCTCGTTTTCATGCATAAACAAGAGCCAGAGCGTAATACAAGTAGGGCGTTAAATGAGCTTTCCAATGACACCAGAATCATCCTTCTACGATCACTGGTTGTCTTGCAACGATCGTGCAACCGAAGGGCAAAATCGGTAAAATACGGTAATTTCTTTACATTATTACGTGTGAAACGAGTGAGGGAGGGTGGAGTAGGGCGGAGTACATCTCAGTAGATCCACGGCCACCATGGCGAGCGGTCATGAGGTAACCTACGCTCCTCCCACCGCTCGGCTCTCTCTCAGAGCACATTACGTACTCAAAATTGCATGCGACTATAGCTGGGCCCCGCCACATAGTCCTTGGTTCTCTTGCCCGGCTATAGCCGGGCGCCGCCAAAGAAGGGTTAATATTGACAAAGAAATGGGTCGAAAGATCTTAAAATCGACAAACTACCGGTAGTGGGGAAAACATCTTAAAATCTGAAAACTAATGGGGCTAAACATGAGGGAAGGGGGTCTAGAAAAACGACCAATCTCCCCTTAAGGAAAGTTGCCAAGTAGGCCTATTCCTGAGCCAATTAGTAGCTGCCTGGGCCTACGCCTGCAGTTTTGGTACGAGTTTGAAATGTAAGTTACCGGAAAGGTCATAGCCCACCAGAACATTCTGGAAGGAAGCTCGTAGCCCCTGGGTTAAGGTATTCTGAAAATTCCTGAATATTCTCGAAAAGAAAATGTCCATAAAAAGTTTCTTAGTTCAAAATTCCGAGGAATTTTACAACCCTCGGCACTGTCGGCAGACAGTAATAGTGATGGTGATGGTCGTAGTAGTACCGTAGTGATAATGGTAACCAATCGCAGAGTTGGGTACCTTACTGGTATGCCATTTTGATTTCGGACAAAGCGGCACTTTTACTTTATTATCAGGAAAATCCCATGACGGAATCATGAACTCCCTCTTTCCTCTAAATCTAGCCCACTTGTTCACTTCCCTTCCTTAGTTCTGATGTAGCAATTCGTATATAATTACTCCTTCTGCCTGCCCCCTCTCTCCCTCTCCCTCTGATATAGCAATATATACATATAATTACTCCATCTTTGGCCTAGTTCATATCGTACTCTCTCTCCCTTGTTTGTCTGTCTATCTGTTCCCTTCCCTGGTGTACCAAACTAGCAATTTGTGCATTTAAGTTTCTCTTTTTCGCATAGTTACAACAAAAGCTTTTTTATATTTAAGTTTCCCTCTTTGGCGTAGTTGCAAATCTGTCTATATTTTATGTTTGTTTCTGTCTGTCTGTCTGTCTGTCTGTCTGTCTGTCTGTCTGTCTGTCTCTCTCTCTCTCTCTCTCCTATTCTGACTTTATCTCTGTCTGTCTGTCCCCAATTATTGAACAGGTCAACAGATGGCCACTTATTATCTTATTAAATGAACCTTCCCGTGTGGGTCAGTCAGTTAAGGATGAGAGGCTGACTCACTCATAGTAGTGGTGGGGGTATACCATTTGGATAGTTAGAAGGGGAGAGAGAGAGAGGGAGAGAGAGAGAGAGAGAGAGAGAGAGAGAGAGAGAGAGAGAGAGAGAGAGAGAGAGAGAGAGAGAGAGAGAGAGAGAGAGAGAGAGAGAGAGAGAGAGAGAGAGAGAGAGAGAGAGAGAGAGAGAGAGAGAGAGAGAGAGAGAGAGAGAGAGAGAGAGGGAGATGGAGAGAGTGAGAGAGCGAGAGTGAGTGAATAAGTGTAGGGGGGGGGGGGTAACTGAGTGGGGGGTGAGTGAATGAGTGGGTGGGTGAGTGAGTGGATTAGTGGGTGGGTGAGATAGATACTGTATAGATAAATAGATACAGATACCGGTACAGTATTATACTGTAATCATATATAGCAGTATACAGATAGATAAGATATACGTGTAGGTAAAAAGCGAAGGATGGTGCATAATCTAGCTAGACTGGCAGTGAAGGAAGGGATTCATGGGAAGATGAGGACGATAGAAGCAAGGAAGGCTGCTGAGTGAGTCATGAACTAAATATTCATAGTGCAGCCACTCACACTAACCCATCGTTATTCACCACCTAGAAACTCTACAACATTAGGTCATATCACATTAATAGGTTATCTAGAGTGTGTGTTTGTTCTCTCTCTCTCTCTCTCTCTCTCTCTCTCTCTCTCTCTCAGAATTTTACGTCTCCTTTCATAGCTCATAATTGAACCCCTCTACCTGACATGACTTAAGGGGAGGTATTTAGTTTGTTCCCTAGACCTCCATCAAGCTTAAAATTACACCCCCTTGAGTCCCTTGCAAGATAAATTTGTACATTTTTCGGTAGAAAAATGTCCCGGCCGAAGGCCGGTTCCTCTTAAATAACAGGCTCGCTATCGCTCGCCAGGATAAAATCGACACCTGAATTGCACGAAAGGTCTTAATATGGGGTGAAAGTTCCTAAAATCGCTAAACTAATGGGGCAAACGTTTTGGAATATCAAAAGCAATGGGGCTAAACATGAGGGAGAAAGGGGTCAAGAAAAAAATCCCTCAAGTGGAGATCTCCCCTTAACTCCTACGAAGTTACTACCGGTACCTATCGTAAATATGCAACCTTTACCTTACCTTTTGATACCTTTTGATGTGTTCGCCGCTCTTCTAGCGGCACCAAGGAGCGCGACGCCCCTCGTTATGGGTTAATTACCGATACGCATAATAAACACGATGAAGTCAAGCTGGTTATATAAGACATGTCACATTTGTCATTACATGTACCAGTATCGGTACACTCCACTCGCTCTCATTGTATTATTTAATTTGCGATATATTAAATAATTTGGAAACATCTGGCAAGTTTCATTCTTGGTCGAAGGCTCGAATTGCCAGGTGAGTAGCTATACTAGTGTTCATGACGAATGGGTTTACTCACTGTATTAACATGGTTATACGAGGCTCAACTCATTCGTTCACCATAATACAATATCAATGAAGGGGGAAGGGTTTATTTCAGATTTTTATTATGTTTTTTTAATTTTCCTCCCTAGACCTCCATAAAAAAAAAATCCATTAGATTCCCCTTTAAGAATAATTTGTACATTTTCGGTAGAAAAATTTCTCGGCCGAAGGCCGATTCTTCCCAAATTACAGGCTTACTATCGCTCGCCAGGAAAAAAATAGACACCTAAATAGCACGAAAGGTCTTAATATTGACAAAGAAATGAGGCAAAAGGTCTTAAAATCGACAAACTAATGAGGCAAACATCTTAAAATCTGAAAACTAATGGGACTAAACATGAGGGAGAAAGGTGTCCAGAAAAACTACCGATCTCCCCTTAACTTTTGGCGGCGGTCAAACAAAGCCCTCCCCAGAACATGTACTGTATATATTTACTTTGTTTGCGTATATTTACTTTGTTTGCTATTGAGCATCCATCCCGTTTATATGATATGATGTTCAAGCCACTGAACATTGACAGCGAAAAAATCAAAATTTCTGTATCCAAAACCTATCGAGTTTCTCAGATTATTATGGCAGTCTTCTCTATGCATTTAGCGAATATCTGCTCGGAATCGAGTCTCAATATATACCGTACGGCTGAACATAATATGTGTTATCTATAGTACGGTAGGCCTAGATGACGGTGACCGGTCAACTCAACCAGTAGACCATTTCAACTAGTAGCTCTCAACCAGTGCCACATCAACCAATACGGTTAGGTTAGGTTAGGTTAGTACCATACTATATTTTTGCACTGGTTTGGTTGGTCTGGGTTAATTTGGCACTGGTTGAGAGCTACTGGTTGAAATTGTCTACAGGTTGAGATGACACGGAACCCCCCCCCCCCCCTCCCACAGACACACAATCTTTAAATGCCAACCTCTTTCAAATCCCCCATAAATTTATCAACCTCAACAACAAATTCGACCCGAACAAAGCAAATATTAATAGCTTAGCCACCGAGCATGTTAGCAGCCAACAGTTTAACCCCCTAAAACACCGATTTAAAGTGAAATTTCTACTTGAGGGATTTTTTCTGCACCCCTTTCTCCCTCATGTTTAGCCCCATTGCATTTGAGATTATACGACATTCGCTCCATTAGTTTGGAGATTTTAAGAATTTTCGACCCATTTCAGTCAATTGTAAGACCTTTCGTGCCATTTAGGTGTCAATTTTTTCCTGGCGAGCGATAGCTAGCCTGTAAATTAAGAGGAACTAGTCTTCGGCCGGGAAATTTTTCTACCGAAAAATGCACACAGTTATCTTGAAAGGGGGACTAGGGAGTGTCATTTAAAGCTTGATAGAGGTCTGGGGAACAAACTAAAAACCTCAGTTCACTCACCCAACAATCCATCCAACCAGTCACCAGTCTATCTACCCACTCGTGACTCATCCACTAGCCAGTCCAATACCACATCAATGCATTCATCCACCCACCAGTAGGCCTACATTCATCCACCAGTCCACCTACTAATCCACCAGTCCACCTCCTCATCCACCAGTCCACCTACTCATCCACCAGTCCACCTACTCATCCACCAGACCATCTACTCATCCACCAGTCCACCTGCTCATCCACCAGTCAATCTGCTCATCCACCAGTCCACCTACTCATCCATCAGTCCACCTACTCATCCACCAGTTCACCTACTCAACCACCTGTACCGTACTCATCCACCAGTCCACCTACTCATCCACCAGTATACCTACTCATCCACCAGTCCATTCCCCACCCGTCCACCAGTCCATCTACTCATCCACCAGTCCACCTACTCATCCACCAGTCCACCTACTCATCCACCAGCCAATCTACTCATCCACCAGTCCACCTACTCATCCACCAGTCCATTCCCCCGCCCGTCCACCCAGCCATCACGCCCACTACCGAGTATGGGTGAAGGGAAGCGACCAACCACATTCTTGAGATGAGGCCAAGTGCGTCACCACCCCCACCCACTTCACCAACCATCACCACCACCTCCACCACTAACTGCAATCACCACCCTGTCTCCACCACTAAATTCACCATTCAACATACATAACACTTCAACCATCATCACCACCTCCACCACAAACTTCAGTCACCCTCTTTTCTCCACCATTCAGCATACACCCACTTCACCAACCATCACCACCTCCACCACTAACTTCAATCACCATCCGATCTCCACCATTCAACACACACACTTCAACCAACCATCACCACCTCCACCACAAACTTCAATCACCATCCTATCTCCACCACTAAATTCACCATTACAACACACACTTCAACTAACCATCACTACCTCCACCTTCAATCACCATCGTACTTCACCAGTCCATTTACCCCCCCCCCCCCCCCCTCCGCACACCCAGCCATCATGAACTAACTACGCCAGAATAGGTACACAAATTGGAAGTGGATGCGAGTTGAACACATACTTTACCAACCATTATCACCACCTCCATCACTAACTTCAATTACCATCCGGCCTCCACCATTCATCACACACCCACATTACCAACCATTATCACTACCGGTAACTCCGCTCTATTACGGTACCATCCGATCTCCACCACTAACTTCAGTCATCATTGTATCTCCACCACAAATACCTGTACCGTACTACCTTCATGCACTTCGCCACCAACAACAACCAATGTCCATCCTATGGCATCGTCCCACCGCCACCACCAACCATTCTCCACCACCATTAACTGCCTCACCAATACCCGGTACCTCTTTCTATTATAACCCTTCATGATCAACATACAGTAGGCCTACCTTACCCACTAATATCACCTACCACCACCGCTGTTTTCTTTGTACCGGTACCGAATTAATTATTTTCACCGGTCACTGCCATCTCCAACGCCATTGCGTTTACCAATCATCAAAATGTACACCATCACCACAAACGATGACAAAAACGTCACCACTACCAAGTTCACCAGCCACCAACACTATTCTACTGAACTGTACATTATATTAGTTGCCAACACCACCACACAACGAGTTACCGGGTACCGTACCACAACTGTCACATTTCTCTAAATCATGTAGCATTGGATACCACTATCCTCAAAATCATCAATCATAATCACTACCACCAGGAACACAAAACTAAACTAACCAATCACCACCACTAAACGTGTATAAGCTATAGCTATTTCCTCCGACAATGTCATCACCAATCACCAAACCACCATCAAATTCACCCAACAAAATTCCGTCACCAAACTTTTCCCACCATCACTATCTTTTCCCCACCACGCCACAGCTGATCCCTTCCCACAACTAGGCTACTGTCAACATTAATGAAGTGTGAATCATCCTTCGCCCCCAACTACGCTCCCCACTCTCCTCCACGCACTCTCTATCATAATCCTGTCATCACTTTCACTTTATCCTACCATATTTTTGTCTTCTCGCCATATTCAGTATTCAGTATTTTCGCCATAATTTTCTTTCCCCATCTTTCACTATACTGTATATGTACCGTCAATATATTAAATCCTGTATTATACCATAGCTGTATCACTCAACAATCATAGTACCACCTTCACCAACACTTGCTATATTTAACACCAATCTCTCACCATATTTACCATTATTAAAAAACATGGCGTGTAGATACTGGCCTATCCAACAAATAAATGCGTATAGCCTACTTGGTAATTAATCAATACTAAACAAAAATAATTTATCATTTAACTTACTAAATCAAAACATTTAATTATACTTCGTTCAACATGGAGAAGGATTTCACTATAGCACATCATATGGCTATACGTACCACCACACTTAGGAGGGAATGGGCGTATATATTTGCTCATTATGTATCTTTTTTATATTTTTAGTTTCCCCCCTAAACCTTCAAGCTTATCAATTTAATACATGACGTACCTCCTCCATCCCCTTTACCGACATAAACTAGCCTACATCAGCCACACTACAATAGGCTACTAGAGATACCAGTACCGTATTATAATCTATTTTTTATTAACTTCACCACAACACCAAACACCTCCAATGAAATTAATGAAAGCACATGTGCGATCCACCAGGATTCGAACCCGGGTTATCACACAGATTTTTGACACCTTAACCATTACACCACCAAGACGGTTTTAACAGAGATCGGCCAACCTCACTCATGTGATATTTTCCTCTGCTTGCACTCAAATATCTCTCCAACCCGAGAGTGAAACGATATTCTCAGTCTTTCTTCTACTCAACAGCTGAGCTCTGGAACTCTCTCCCAGAATCAGTCTTTCCCTCTTCCTATGACTTAAATTGCTTCAAACTCCGTGTGTCCAGGCATTTTGGCTCGAACGTCCCTTGATTTTGGCCCTGTCACTCTTTCAACTATGGGGGAGGCACTCGCTATAGGCAGTTCTGCCTTTTGCCTCCCTCAATCACATAGAAAAAGAAAAAAAATACCACAACTACCACCACATAACCTACCACAACTACCACCACATGATAACCTACCACAACTACCACCACATGATAACCTACCACAACTACCACCACATAACCTACCACAACTACCACCACATAACCTACCACATAACCTACCACAACAACAACCACATAACCTACCACAACTACCACCACATAACCTACCACAACTACCACCACATAACCTACAACTACCACCACATAACCTACCACAACTACCAGCACATAATCTACCACAACCACCACCACATAACCTACCACAACTACCACCACAAAACCTAACACAACCACCACCACATAACCTACCACAACTGCCACTACATGATAACCTACCACAACATATCCTACCACAACTACCACCACATAACCTACCACCAGATTCCACCACATAACCTACCACAACTACCAGCACATAACCAACCACAACCACCACCACATATCTTACCACAACCACCACCACATAACCTACCACAACTACCAGCACATAACCTACCACAACCACCACCACATATCCTGCCACCACATAACCTACCACAACTACCACCACATAACCTACCACAACTACCACCACATAACCTACCACAACTACCACCACATAAGCTACCACAACTACCACACATAAGCTACCACAACTACCACACATAAGCTACCACAACTACCACCACATCTCCTACCACCACATACCCTACCACATAACCTACCACAACTACCAACACATATCCTACCACTACCACTACCACCACCACCACCACCACATAAGCTACCACTACCACCACCACATAAGCTACCACTACCACCACCACATAAGCTACCACTACCACCACCACATAAGCTACCACTACTACCACCACATATCCTACCACACCACCACATAACCTGCCACATCTCCTACCACCACATAACCTACCACAACTACCACCACATAACCTACCACAACCACCACCATATAACCTACCACAACTACCACCACATAACCTACCACAATCACATAACCTACCACAACTACCACCACATAACCTACCACAACTACCACCACATAACCTTCCACAACCACCACCACATAACCTACCACAACTACCACCACATAACCTACCACAACTACCACCACATAACCTTCCACATCTACCACCACATAACCTACCACAACTACCACCACATAACCTACCACAACTACCACCACATGATAACCTACCACCACCACATAACCTTCCACAACTACCACCACATAACCTACCAAAATGACCATCACATAACATACCACAACACCACTGCCACTATAGGTCCCAGAGATATTTTTTTTTTTTTTTTCTATGTGATTGAGGGAGGCAAAAGGCATAGCTGCCTATAGCGAGTGCCTCCCCCATAGTTGAAAGAGTGACAGGGCCAAAATCAAGGGACGTTCGAGCCAAAATGCCTGGACACACGGAGTTTGAAGCAATTTAAGTCATAGGAAGAGGGAAAGACTGATTCTGGGAGAGAGTTCCAGAGCTCAGCTGTTGAGTAGAAGAAAGTTTGAGAGTAACGTTTCACTCTTGGGTTGGAGAGTTGCACAGAGTAGGGGTGGGATTGAGTTGCAAGACGGGTACCACGTGCCCTACGTAAAGGAGGTGGTATGCACTGGGATAGCTCTGAGGAACACTGATTATTATAGTAGCGATAGAATAGCGAGAGAGATGCAACATTGCGGCGGAGAGAGAGAGATGCAGAGAGTTGGTGAGTGGACGGGTTTAATGATACGAAAGGCCTTCCTTTCAACTTTGTCTAGGAGAGCGGTGTGAGAGGAACCTCCCACACATGTGAACAATACTCAATACAAGGGCGCACTATGCCCTGTACAGATCAAGAAGCTGTGCAGGGGAAAGAACCCCCTAAGGCGGTTGAGCACCAGCTTCTGGGAGGCTGCCTTAGCAAGACTGGTAATATGGTCCTTCCAAATGAGAGCAGAAGAAAAAGAGACACCAAGAATATTGAGAGAAGATGAAGGGTTGATTTTTGTATTGTTGAAGAATAAGGGATACGCTGGAGATCCTGATGGGTAGATAGATGGAGAAATTGGGTTTTGGAAGCATTAAAGTTAACAAGGTTTTCTCTGCCCCAATTGGAAATAGTATTTAGATCAGAATTTAAGAGTTCTATGGCTTCATTACGTTTGTCGTTGAGGGATTGCTGGCTGGGGCGTTCTGAAAAACTAATGGAGTAGTGTAAGGTTGAGTCGTCTGCGACTCAATGGTGTCAGAAGGAAGTGTTGTGGGGTGCCAAGTAACACAAGCGATTAACCCCCCCATAAAAACACACGCGCGCACATATCCTCACAAAAGAAGTCCCACACGAACCCCCACCCCTCCCACCTATCTCTCTCGGGGAGAGAAAGAACAGAGTGGGAGGGAGAGGACATTTACTGCCCTTATATCTTCATCCCTTTGTTAGGAGTTTTGCAAGAAATGCATATCTCTGCAGTTAGTAAAATATTGAAGATGAAGAATTAATAAAGAATATCTTGGCAACAATCGGAGAAGTACCACTCAAACCATCATCGTAATTAGTGAATACCGTATATTTTTTCCCAATATTTTGCAGTGTAATTAAGGTTATGAAAAAAATGTCATTTAACATAAAAAGCAAACTACAAGTCCGGCACAATATATTCCGTAGGATTGTTCTATATTGAGATAGATCATCAAATTATCAGCTGGTGAGAAATGGATTCGTTCTCAGCTTAATTTCTAGTTTGTTTATAGCCAAATATGTACTGTGCAAACGTGGCACTAATATGATGGAGATATATAACAGTTTCTTAACCCTCTCACATTTTTTACGCAATTTTGAGCCTATTAGGGATACTTCATAGCCTTTGTTGCCATCAGGGGTATTTAGAAACCTTTAGTTTAGTTACTTCAACCTCTGCAGTTGTCTTTGAGTTAGCTGTGGGCAGAAAACTAATTTTGGAGAGGTAATTATAAGAGTGAGAGAACTCTATTTATTATTGCTAATCTGGCAACCTCTGTGTCATAAAAACGTGAAAGGGTTAATATTCCAGTTAAATGTAAAAAAATCAGCAGCTAATGGAGTGCGATAAACATTTCGCCAGATTACCGGTATGGCATTAAGGGGACTGGACGTCACACAAGCATTTTTCCAGCGGATTTACTAGGGAACATCGGATATTGATTGGTTATTCTTAGATAAAATATCCGAAATACTGTATGTCAATCAGGTCGATTAACCTAAGAAGTGCGCATGGGAGGTATGAGACACCACACTCCTGTGCTGACGTATTTGAGCTGTTCCCATCACTAACATCGTTATTTTACCATAAATAGCATTAATACTTATCCATATGCGCCTATTATAGGTTGATTATAAAGGTATTAACCTGTTACAACAATAAAACAAGTGGAAACAGTGTTTGGATGGTCAAAATCGGCGATACAGGCCGGGAGTTACATAATGTATGGCTGAGGCAACCTCCCTGCCCTCCACCCCTCCCTTTGTCTGGAGAGACACTGTTCCGCAATAGTCTCTCTCTTGCTCTTTCCCACGCTTGGTAACAGTGATGACAACGCCCTGCTACCAACTCGCTAATGTTAGCACGAAAATATACCACAGAATAAGGGAATAACAGGGAAAATAGGTGATAACTGAAGGAGGGGAGGAAAGTGGGGAAGGAGGGGAGGTGGAGTCCTCCTGTGATATTTGGCATGGCCCAGGGGCAATAAAAAAATAAAAACACAAATATTTTTCTTTTGGGGTGTTTTAACCCTCCAGCCCCAGCTATGTATTATATATATATTCCCCGAAACCCGGGGGTTTTGGCCGAAAAACGTCTACGCCTAGGCTACCGTATCTTTGTTATTCTGACTACTTCCGCATTCCCGCGCATCCCCAAGCGTAGATGTGTTTCTTACCTGTAGAATGGCATTAAGTAGAGCTCTCTAAGTCAACTGGTTCAGTTGTGATGATGATTTTATTGGAGATAACTTTATGGCAAAAACAGCCACTTTACACTACTTTTCGATACTTAACAACAACATACAGGCACACACGAACAAGCGACGCACTCCTTCTTGTGGCCGGAGATGCGGGGCGTCGGTCCAGCCGGCTGTTGTTTACATGCGTCGGACCGACGCCTCGCACACCAAGCTCACAGGCTTTCAACCACTGGGCGTTCAAGAGCCCTTCCGGGTAGCTCGGGTATGCTTTTTTATGGGCGTTCAAGAGCCCTTCCGGGCCTGATGGGTTAAATGGATTTTTTTCCCCCTTACTCTTAAGAGTCTTCCCGCAGTCCGCCGGGGGAACTCTTAAGAGTCTCCCTGCAGTTCCCGGGTTAATTCATTTCTTTGAAGAAAGAAACGTTAGTGAGGTGGTTCATTTAACCCCCTCCGTCATATATGACGCGATCGCGCCATATGGTGGTTTCGCCCAAAAGTATATATCATATGACGTGATCGCGTCATATGAACTTAGTGAAATAGCTCAATAATAAGTTTATGACGCAATTTGCGTCATATTGAGCTCAGTAATTTAGGCAAATTAGGTCATAATCTGTCGGTTGGTGGCAACCCCAAATTCCTACGACTTCTAACGGTCCCTCAGTGTGAGAAAGTGTTGTGGGGGAAATACCGGGAGCTCGGGCAATCCCTAACTTTCGTAAGTTAATATGTCTGGGAGAGTTAATATGGTACGGTACGTGAAATCAATCAATATACTACCATACCCAAATAAAATTACAGAATTTGATGAATACTGTAAATTTATTATCCGCATAAACACGTTTATGACACTAAATTTATTACGAAACTATACGATAGGCTAATCATTTTTGTGGGCATTTGTTTTTATCGATATCCCGAACTACAGTAATTGGCTAACCTACCCTATAGCTTCACTTCCTCTTCACCGGCATTGTTTTATCTCCCAACCTTTTGTTATCGAGTATCTGCAACTATAACTGTCACTAACTAATTTACTAGACTTAAGGGGGGTTCTGGACCCCCACCTCCCTCATATTAAGCCCCATTAGTTTTGATGACATTCTCCCCATTAGTTTTGTAATACACGTATTAAGACCTTTCGTGCCATTTAGGTGTCGATTATTTCCTGGCGAGTGACAGCGAGCCGACAATTTAGGAGGAACCAGCCTTTGGCTGGAGCTACCGAAAAATCCACAAATTTATTTTGAAGCGAGTCTTTAGGGTATTTTTTTACCTATTGCAAGGTTCGCCCATCTTCTAGTGGCACTGAAGAGCGTGCCGTCCCTTGTTCTGGGTGGTGATATGGTGCAACAGGCTGTTTGAAGGGGCAGCAACTCCCTTACGAAAATTGGCTCATCTGGCACTTTTTAAATTTTGACAATGAGGGCTCTCTTGAAGTTGTCTAACGAGACACTCGTCATGTCTCTTACTCGCCGTGGGAGTTTGTTAACGAGATGTGATCCTTTATGTGATACCAAGCCTCTCGCAATGAGCCCATAGTCTGACGATTTTTCATCTGGGGAATATCACATTCCCAGCCTCTCCTATCACTGAACCTCAGGACTATCGGGGTGTGTAGATTTGGTACGGTATTAAACCCTCTGCAATATTCGATGTGTATACAGTATTATTAAGTATCGTTTTCTTTTACACTCCAATGAGTACAGCTTCAGTGATCTTAAAAGACTCCCAATAGTGTAGATGCTTTACCGAGTTTATATGCGAAGTCAAGTTTCTTTGTACACTAAATCATATAATTCACATTCTTTAAATGGAGATATTAATAAATTACAGTACTCTAGCCATGGTAGCACCAAGGATTTGAAGAGCATTATCACCGCATGTTTAAAATGTACCGGTACATATAATCCAACCTGTTAGCCGTTTCGCAGCTGCAACTTTGTCCTGGTTATTTTCTTTGAATCCCATATTTTCAGACATTAATACCCCAAGGTCCTTCATACTGTCTTTACATTGGTTGGATTCTGTTTTGTAATTTGTGTTCCCTTTCATCATCATCATCATCATCATCATCTCCAATGCCTTGTGTCCACCTGGGAAATCCCCACTAAAAGATGGCCATGACAGAAACGCCTCCTGGACATGCTTCCTTTGCCCTTGCCACAATCGCTGCACTAGAATAAAGGGACCTCTATCGAGGAAGAAGTCCGAAGTTGAGAAATTTGTATGCATAATATGCAAAGGAGAACTTGTGTTCAAGGACTGGCTTGTGTGTTAACTTTGACAATGAGGCACTGGAGATGGCGGACAAGTATTTCTACCTGTGAGATACCATCCTGCCAGTGGTGGAACCGAGACTGCCACTATAGCCAGAGTAAGATGCGGCTGGGGAAAGTTCAGAGAACTATTGCCACTATATCTCTCTCACTTTGAAGGGAAAGGTGTATGCTTCATGTGTTAGAAGTGCAATGACATATACGGTACTTCACAAATGTGGCCTGTCTAGCCTAAGTGAATGATATCAACAGAATGAACAAGATGAGAATGGTGAGATGGATGTGTGGTGTCAAAATACAAGATAGGATATCTAGTGAAGAGCTGAGGAGACGGTTTAACGGTTTGGTATCAAGAGTATCAGAGATGAGATGCGTACTAGCAGGCTTGGGTGGTTTGGACATGTGGAGAGGATGGATTAGACTAAGTAAGCTGGGTGAAAAAATGCTAGTCCGTGAATGTGGACGGAGCTGCACCAAAGGGCAAATAAAGAAAAAAGTGGGATCAGACCTTATGGTCTGATCTAGAATCGAATATCCTGACAAGTGAGGCAGCTCTGAACAGGGCTGCCTGGAGCGCTGCCATTAGGACGTGAGACTGGAACTGCACGTAATGCAGACCACTCGGTCTTTAAATTTGTGTATGTTTTACCCATACCACGGCGGTCTTCCAATACTAGCTGCTCCACTCACCTGACTCACATGCATCTTTCTTGGCATTCTGTTTTCATCTATTCTCTGAACATGACCTTACCACCTCAACGTACTTCTCTTTATCCAGCCAACCGCTCCACATTTAATGCCCAAAGCTTGCTCTTCCATTCCAAAAGACTCATAAACTTCCCTATTACTTGGCCCATTTAGCCTATTTACACCACCTGCCATTCTAAAAAAGCTTATCTCCACAGCTTTCAGTTTGGAGAGGTCCTCGTCACTTGCTATCCATGTCTCACTTCCATACGAAAGTGTTGGGAGCAGCACACTGTTTCTCAGTTACTTTTTCACTTCTTGACTAACCATTCTCCTTTCAGAATACAATCAAGTTCTCCAATTACCTTTCTCCCTTGCATTTTCTCTCTTTTATCTCACTCTCCATTATACCATATTTGCACAGTACAGCTCCCAAATACTTGAAACTTTCAACCTCTTCCAATACTTTGTTTCTCCTTTTCATTTTACAACTTTTCTTATGTGCTTCCTTGATTCTATATTTTGTCTTTAAGGTTATGGTTTCATGCAATCTTCTCTCAAACACCATTACCTTACATTTCCCTACATTGACCTTTAACTTCTTCTTTTCGAAGTCTGTGACCACTCTCTGAAGTTCTTCCACATTTTTCGCCAACAGGACTGCATCGTCCGCTTATAGGATTATTATTATATGTATCTTAAAATCTTCCACTCTCTTCCCTCTTATTCCACCCTAGCATACCCATTGATCCCCCCCTACATTCTCTACTCACTCCATCCATGTATATATTAAACAACCAAGGTGACATGACACTTTGACCTCAAAATTCTCACTTATCACCTACCTTCACATTTGCCATTGCCTTCCTATGAAAATATTTCACTGCCATTAGTACCTTCCCCTTCACACCATATACACTGTACTGTTAGCACATCCCACAGGCCCTCCCAATCTACTGTGTCATAGGCTTTTTCCAAATCCACGAATGCTGCATAAGAGTTTCTGTTCTTGATCAAATACTTCTCTACTAACAAACACACTGAGGCTATCTGGTCAATGCAGCCCATGCCCTATCTGAAACCTCCCTGCTCTTCATCTATTTTATCATCCGTTACCTTCTACAGTGTCTCTGTTACTACTCTTGTATATACCTTTCCAGGTACCAAAGCAAGCTAATTCCCCTGTAACTCCTACATTCCTCTTTACTACCCTTCCCTTTGTACAGGGGTATAATCACTGCTTTCCTCCAGTCTTCTGGTACCGGCACCTATTTTTTTCCATGCTAATTTACATAACCATTGCATTATGTCTACAGTTTCTTCTCCCCCATATCACAGTATTTCACCTGGGATGTTATCTACTTCAGCAACATTGCCCCATTATAAGCTTAGTCATTGCTTCTTTTACTTCTTCTCTACTTATCTGTCTTTCATCTACCCTGTTTATTCTACCGTAACGGTACCTCTCTCCATTCCCATGGTTGAGATCTTTGCCTTACCCCTACTCTTTACAGCTAAACTACCAATATGATCTTTCCACACATCCATCACCCTCCACCACCTTTTCATTAATGTCCCTTATTCTACAACCTAAGACACTCTCGGTCTTCCTCCCTCTAGCTTCTTTCACGGCTCTGTAGTACCGGTATGCTTTCTTGTCACTCAGAAAATTTTCACTAATCTTCCCATATTACTCATCTGCCTTCTTTTTAGCGTCTTCTTCATTCTTTGTTTCAAGTTCCTAATTAAAAAGGGGGATTAAAACTAGAACGGTGTAATAACGAGGTTACCCTACCTCGATGAGGCATGGCAGGACTTGCTTATCGTAACTATGTAACGGTAGGCCACAGAGGTGCATTTTACGTATACTTTTCACAACACTGTTACTCTTATGCAGATGGCAGAACCTCTAAACCTCATTGGTTACGATACTGCCACTGCCATCTCCATATTGTATTAGTTGGATTTTGTCTTCATTATACTACATGATGTTTTCCCTGGTCCACTGGAACACCACATTTATGTCTGCCTGTAGCTAGCCCGTGTCTTCCTGTGTGTTTACAATCATACCGTACGGTACTGTACTTAGTTTTGTGTCATCTGCAAAGGAAGACACAGTACAGTACTATGTCTTGTGTTGGCCTCTTAGGTCCTTAATTAGAATGAACAAAAGATGGGGTCCTAGCACTGTTCCTTGAGGAACTGAGTTTTTGACATCCGAAGGCTTAGATGTGACTTGGTTTAATGCTACTCATAATCTGATTGTTTCTGGTTCACTACGAAGTTGTATATCCACCTCCAGATTTCACTTGCTATCTCTTTAGCTCTAAGTCTGTGGGCGATTATACCATGGTTACATTTATCAAAAGCCTTCGCAAAATTGGTGTAAACAAAAGACTACCGTACGTTTTTCCTTTCTTCTAGGGAATCGAGAATTCTGTCAATGGGAGGCCACTCTTAAATATAATTTAACAGGCAAGTAATATATAATACCTGGATTATTTATCAACAGGCAAGTAATATATAATGCCTGGATTATTTATCTGTTTAACTCATGGAATTATAATTATTTTTCTTCTAGTCTTGTCATCTAATGTTCTCTCTCTCTCAGCTCAGAGTTTTACATGTGACACAGATCCTGTGAGGAAGAGGATGGACAAAGATGCCCCCCCACCCCCAACATAGCCAACACCTTCAACAATAGAAACACTTATAAGCAACAAAGACCCAAACAAAGGGCCTGATGGGTGACAGGGCTAATGTATTTCCTGTGCTGGGTAATTACCAAACTTATGGATACCAGACATACACACTTGTCCCTAGCGTATATTCATTTACTACTAGTTAACCTATGGAAAACCTATGAATGGCGATTTGTACCTCGTAATACCTCTAGGCTACTTAAATAATTTACCGTAACGGTATGCCATTAAGGGCGCCCACTTCGCTTTTTTTCTCTTTCTCTCCCTCTCTCTTTGGCTTATCCATTCGGCCCCATTCAGCCTACTATTTTAAGACGTTTACCCCCATCCAGGTGTCAATATTTTCCTGGCGAGCGGTAGCAAGCCAACATAGGCCTATATATACAGTATATATACAGTACCGGTACTGTATATTTTTGTTTTGACAGCAAGCTAAATTTGTACATTTTTAGATAGAAAAATGTCTCCGGCGAAGCCAGATTTCTCCATACAATGCTGGCTCGCTATCGCTCGCCAGGAAGAAATCGACACCTGGATGGGGATAAGTCTTAAAACAGTAGGCTGAATGGGGCCGAATGGATACAAGCCAGGAAAAGAGAGAACAGGAGAGAAAGATAAAAAAAAGCCAGTGACCACCCCTTAACAAGTTACAACCAGTATCATAATGATTACAAAGAAAAGCAAGCAACAATCTACAATTTCCCACTAGGCTACACAATGAAAGGTACCGGTAAGGATTAAGTAAGGAACGATTAACACAGGAAGCAAATAGAGGATTAATGGTGGTAATCTGCAAGCATACTTGTGAGACCCCCCCCCCCATTTTGGGATCTCAACCTGGGAGATGAAGAGAGATAGAATAAACAGAGTACCATAGATGAAGGACAGATAAGTAGAGAAAAAGTAAAGGAAGCACTTAACAGACTTAACAGACTAAACAGCTGCTGGAGTATTAAACATAAACGTGCCGGACTGGAGAAAAGCAGTGATCGTGCCCCTGTACAAAAGTAAAAGTACCGGTATTAAAGAAAAATGTAGGCTAATAGTTATAGGCCTAGGGGAAATATCCTACTTACAGTAGCATACTGGTGCTAGTACAGTACAGTACCTGGAAAGGGACATGCAAGAGTGGTAGTAGACAGACAACAGAAAGTAGCTGAAGATAATACCGGTATATGTGATGAACAGTGAGGTTTCAGAAAACTTAGAGTTGCATTGACCAGAGAGCTTGAACAAGACTGTTGGTACAGAGGTACCGTACCGTCAACTGGGGTGAATTCGGACATCATCGCCAAAATAAAGTTAATTATATAATTATAATTATTAATTAATGAATAAACATATACCGTAGGTAATATCTTTTCACCAGGCTTTTCGTAATACTTTTGTATCAATTTTGTGTGTAAAGATTTTTAAATATATGTCGACAAGTACCGGTACGGTAATTAAAAACAATTATAAACCATAATAAGGTATATAATAAAATGTTGTAACAATGGCAAACTTTCTTTGACAGAAATTATAATGAGTCGATGCAGGAAAGTTATTAAGTGCCAAGATGTACTTTCGTAATTAGCATGAAAGTACAAAATAATTAAATAGCATCATCTTGTATATTAGGCCTATTCCCGTAATTGGTTATTAAATTATTAAATTTTTAAATTTCTGTAAAAATGGGGTGAATTCGGACAGGATGAATATGAATTACAGTACCGTAAATAAAGGCAAGATCCTATGTAGCGGGAGGAACCGTATTATATATTCCCATTTACCTAAGAATCTTAATTTATATCCTCATATCTCTTAAGTTATTTTCTTCACTTACCTCAACAATATTAATCCCGATAGTTGGGGAGGGTATGAAGTATATCAGGGAAATAGAGGGGTTGTAACACGGCGATTAACTAGAATATAGCCATGTTGATAAACAAAGCCAAGCCGTTGTGTATCCTTGCTTGTGATTGGTTGTTGACTATCGTGAAGTCATCAGCCAAGGCGGGCCTCAGCGATGACGTCATTCCAGCCCTCGGCCAACATGGCGTCATTACACCCGCTTATTTTAAAACCCGCTTAATCTTACACCCACTTAATTTTACATGAGCGGTGTATATGTTTCACACAACGTGTATTATAATGTCATTAGTGCACTGTGTAATTTGAGTCTTGATATTCAGTGTTTCTATTTATCAATACTTATAAAGTTAATTATATAATTATTAATTAATGAATGAACATATACCGTAGGTAATATCTTTTCACCTAATTAGGTAAATACTGAGTATTCAAGCCCCCTTCCCCCCGTATTTGGCTCGTGAACGGTAAGGTTAATCTGCGAGAGCGGTATCTTCCCAAGATGAAGTGATATATTTGGACCCTACTGCACTAGACTCGTGAGCGGTATCAGTAAAATTAGACGCGAACTTAATTAGCCTAACTGCGAGCGTGCGACTTTTTACGTAAACAGTGATGCTACGCCCGCGGCCCGCTAACACTAAACCCCTACCATACAGACACTAGATTTTCAATGTTCTTATGCTCTTAAATTGTCATTAACCTAACCAAACAAGCCAAGCCAAGGGGGAAGTGTGGCAGAGTGGTCTTGCCACTGGACTGGTAATCCAATGGACCCGGGTTCGAATCCCAATATGTCAACATTGGGAAGATATTATTGGGATGGAATTTGTGCTGTACCGGTACCTAATTTCAGTGCATTACCACAGCACACCGAAATGCCAAAAAAAAAATACCCTCATTGTTCCGATTAAATAGCACTGTATGAATATTCCCATATTCAAAATATGCTACAGGGGGGCAATGCCTAGTGAGTTAATTGCTCAATAGGTGGCGTTCTGAGAGTGAGGGTCCGAGTCTGAGGAGTGAGACTGTGAAGAGCGGAGGCGGAGCAGCTTCAGAGATGGGATTGCTTCGAGCCGGGGTTCTTCGCATGTCTCACTCCCTAGACTGGAACAAGACCTCACGGGCCTCACCGTGTTCAGCGGTTGAGTGTAAAGGCTCTCAGCCTATGTCCGAGAGGGACTAGTTGGAATACAGAAAGAAAAAAAAAAAAAAAAAAAAAAAAAAAAAAAAAAAAAGTAGTGTCCGTAGTGGGGGCTGCTGCACCCACCCACCCGCTGTTAGCAACTACAAATCAGACTAACCTCGGGGGATTCATAGTCAGCAAATAAAAATTAGACTAACCTCGGAGGATTCATAGTCAGCAAATAATAAGGTAAACATTGAAGAGACCCCGTACAGCCTTTTTACTAGTTATATTTGTTTCTGTTATTGTTTGACATTACCCTAACCTAACAACCTTACCTAACCTATCCTAGTATTATGGGTGGGGGCTGCTGCCCCCACACCCCTGCTGGTTGAACCAAGTGTTAACTAGGTTATATAAATCGAGGGATAAAAAGGCTGTCCGGGGTTTCTTCAATTTTTACCAATAATAATTAGGCCTAAACTAACCTCGGAGGATTCATGGTCAGCAAATACAAACTAGACTACATGGTCTTGCTGACCATGTAGTCTAGTTTAGACTACATGGTCTACATGGTCAGCAAATACAAACTAGACTACATGGTCAGCAAATACAAACTAGACTACATGGTCAGCAAATACAAACTAGACTACATGGTCAGCAAATACAAACTAGACTAACCTCAAAGGATTCATGGTCAGCAAATACAAACTAGACTAACCTCAGAGGATTCATGGTCAGCAAATACAAACTAGACTAACCTCAGAGGATTCATGGTCAGCAAATACAAACTAGACTACATGGTCAGCAAATACAAACTAGACTACATGGTCAGCAAATACAAACTAGACTACATGGTCAGCAAATACAAACTAGACTAACCTCAAAGGATTCATGGTCAGCAAATTATACAAACTAGACTAACCTCGGAGGATTCATGGTCAGCAAATAAAAATTAGACTAACCTCGGAGGATTCATGGTAAACAGTGACGGTACGCCCGCTAACACTAAACCCCTACCAAACAGACACTAGATTTTCAATGTTCTTATGCTCTTAAATTGTCATTAACCTAACCTAACCAAACAAGCCAACCTAACCTAACCTAGTGTCCATAGTGGGGGCTGCTGCCCCCACACCCACGCTGTTAGCAACTACAAATCAGACTAACCTCGGAGGATTCATGGTCGGCAAATAAAAATTATACAGTACTAACCTCGGAGGATTCATGGTCAGCAAATACATATTAGACTAACCTCGGAGGTAAAAAAAAACATCGAGGTTTAGTCAATATAAATTAGACTAACCTCGGTCCTTCAATTACTGTTTGAATATCAATCTACGAATTACAGTGCACTAATTGGTCATAATACTCGTTGTGTGAAAAATATACAAATCCACAAACTGAAACCACCTCCTAGCTTAAATACCGGTACTGTAGATCTGTACCACAATATTAAATTAAGTGGGCTAACTTACAGTTTCTTACAGTAGAGAAAGAAACTAAGTTTCTTACAGTAGAGAAAGAAACTGTATGAGTTGATCAACATGGCTAAATTGCAGATAATGTTTCAAAATCACTTTTTCTTTGATATAATACATGCCCTCTGCACCTATATGGGTTATTATTGACGAGGTAAGTGAAGGAAATAAGTCTGTATTGAGGATACACATTAAAGATTCCGTGGTAAACATAGCCTAGGCCCTGGACCCAAATAACGGACCTATAAAACCCTTACCCTTGATGTAGTGGAGAATAATAGTCAGCAGCCAAATTAACACAATGCAGCTGGAAGCTCCGTTCATAATTCCGTTAGATAGAAGATGTTGTAGGTGTTTTCATAAAGCAAAAACACTTCACTATTCATTGAACAGTTCCAAAATTTCTATTATGGCCGACACAGAGATCTTATAAACACCAAGGACGATACTAATAAATGAATTAATGTGACGTCATAGAGTGATTGGGAAACAAAAGAGACTCATTATATGGACTGACGTGTATTTCTACAACCGTTCAAATATCACAAAAATTTGTGACGTCACCGTCTAGACACCTGTACTGTGACGTACTCTCGCAACAACCAATCATATACCAACATCGTTCGTGATATCACACCCAGTATATTGACCAATAGAATATCAGTTTACAACTCGACTCTCCTCCACTCTTTGTCCATCAGCTGAGCTGGGAAATTGTAGAAAGTGAGTCCACTGATACTCTCTAAATATTAATTTACCAAGTATATTTTCCATTTCTAGTATACTACGAAGAAACATACATAATACATATATATGTACAAACAACAAATATGCTGTAACACTGCCCAATTCTGGAGATATAATGCATGCCGTTACACAGGAATATACTGTACCTAAATAAATAATATTATTTAATCTAACTTTAGCTACAACCTGTCAGATTTGGATATTGAGTGTAATTTGGTTTATAGTTGTCATTACACGGGGTATTTCTGAGTTATGTCACAATAATCCTTATTTTTACATTACCAGGGTCATACTGCTACCCAGAGTATACCGGTAGGTCAATAAATCCAGATATGTCCGAAATTGCCCCAAAAATATTGCATCTTATGATATAGTCCATGAGCCAGGCCATCGACGGGTATCATCTGGGTGGGCAAATTCTTGTTGCTATTTTCTTTTTCCTATATATGTCCACATTATTTATTGGTATGATAACCTTTGCAGAGGAGTAGCTTAATAGTAGTTATGATGCATTCACTATTTTGACCTATATAGATGTAAATGCCATACGCAAAAAAAAAAGGTCAGTCTCCGATGTTGTAAATTTCATAATTTTTGTGTCATTCTTTACTCATGATTTAAGTGCCATTTGCAGTTGCAGAGAAGCCCAGCAGATACAGAACCATTCATATAGATAAAATTATATTTATTGATATGAGAAAATCTATTCTATCAACGATTGTCACCTGACTTTCTATTTCTGTTGCAGACATCTGGTGACCTGAGATATGGCTGCTGAAACTACTGAAATTCCAACGAAAAGGCAACGAATGGAACCTGAGGAATGTGCCATCCACTGCACCAATGACACCTCTGAGCTGGTGTCACCCAGATAGGCCTACGTGGACTCCTGGAAGACATTGGTCAGGGCGGCGGAGATAAGGAACCATGCTGACCTCATGGGCCTCGGGCCTGGGTTTGGTACCACAGGAAATACAGGAGCATCTTCACCATGACGAAACTACTAGATGCCTATGTCCCGAAGTTACAGGCTGCAGGGAGTTCAGCCAGACCACCACGCGTTACTCCAAGCACGAGTGGTGATGGGCTGGTCTATCAGAGTGAGAACTGCGCGATCTCTACCATACCCATAGCTTACTCTGACTGTTCCTTTTACTTATATATTTTCTAGATCTCAAGTGACAGCCTCTCTTCCGTGGAATGACCTCCCAATCTACCAAGATTGGAAGCCAAAGAGTCACATTTTTCCTTTGCCCCTCAACTTTCTCTTCATGATTGCTGAGGGGAACAGGGCCCTGGGTGGGGCTTTGGTTTCCCGGGTGCTTCCGCACCCTCCTCAGCTCCCCGCCATGGAGTGGCTTCGGTCACCCAGGCTTTATTGTGGTCGGCAGGGAGGGTTCTGTCTGGGCGTTTGATTATGGCCTTGGCCTTGCTCGGGGCCTTGGGGCTGTTCGGCCAGGCAGCTTGGGGAACAACAACAACAACTCCAAGCACGTCGAGAGTTCTTGAGGAGAAGTGTATTTTCTGTGACAAAACCAGCAAGTACATCAAAGGTCAAAAGACCCGGGAGGACATGATCAAGTGATGTGAGCTGCGGGCAGACTGTAGGATACGAGATGCAGCTGTCAAGAATCTAGATGACAGAATGCTGTCAATCACCAGCAGGGAGCTTGTTGCAGCGGAAGGGCACTACCACAGATCATGCTATCGCTCCTACACTAGAGGGAAGCCAGTTGCAAGCAGTGGACTTGCTGATGCTGAAGATAATGCTGATGATCATTACAAGACTGCAGAAACACAGGCTCATGAGGAGCTTTTTTCGTACATCAGGAGCCAACTTCTCCCTTGCCAAGACATTGTGCCCATGGCAACCCTCAGGCAGCGATTTGAGGAATCAATGTCCTGTCATGGCATCAGTATAGTCACCAATTCATCTAGGAAAAATCTACGTCGCAAGATAGAAAAAGAGCTGGGAGAATCTATCCACATCTGCCCTGATGACAACGGAAAACTTCTAGTGTGCACTAACAGTCTCTCGAAGAGTGACCTTGTGAAGAGAAAATATGCTCTGCAGGATGAGTTGGATGCTATGAGAGCTCAATCAGTTGCATTGGTTGCCAATGGAAAGAAAAATGCAAGGGAGAAAAGTGATTGGAGAACTTGATAGTATTCTCAAAGGAAGAATGGTTAGCCAGGAAGTCAAAAAGTCACTGAGAAACAGTGTGCTGCTCCCAACACTCTCGTATGGAAGCGAGACATGGACGGCAAGTGACGAGGACCTCTTCAAACTAAGAGCTGTGGAGATGAGCTTTTTCAGAATGGCAGCTGGCATGAATAGGCTAGATGGGCCAAGTAATAGGGAAGTGTACGAGTCCTTTGGAATGGAAGAGCAGGCTTTGGGCATTGATTGTGGTGTGGTTGAGTGGATAAAGAGAAGTACTTTGAGGTGGTATGGTCATGTTCAGAGAATGGATGAAGACAGAATGCCAAGAAAGATATATGGGAGTCAGGTGAGTGGAACCGCTAGTAGTGGAAGACCACCTATGGTATGGGAAAAGAAAGTGGAAAAATATATTGAAGAAAATACTTCCACGTAGTGGAAGGGGCATTGTGGCACGGGCAAAGGAGGCATATCTTGACAAAGTAGCTTGGAGACGTTTCTGTCATGGCCATCCTCTAGTGGGGGTTTCCCAGGGGGAAGCAAGGCGTCGGAGATGATGATGATGGTTGCCAAAGCTGCTATACTCCTGAGGAATGAAATAAAGCAGAATTAAATCAACCAAATGTGGCCACCTGATGTGAAACAGGACAAAGATATCATCCCACAATCTGTCATAAAGTTTCTGCAAACCTTACTGACAGGGAAGACTGACTATCCTCAGCCATCTGAAAGAGTTGAACGTCTCACTACCTCCCTAGGCAATTCAACACTGTGAACGACCGCAGCAGTGCAAGTACAGTACTGGTACTGAGCTGGATACACAGGCATAGTTTGCCTTTTTCCAGAGGATCTACTGTAAGAAACTGTAAGAAACTGTAAGAATATGTGAACCTTAAGAGTGGAAATCCGAGGATCGCGTATAGTGCATTTTCGGTATTTTTGGGCTTGGTGACTACTCAGGGTGCCTAAATCATTCTAATGTACATTTTTCTTTGTATTCATATCCCTAGTATAAAAATAATAAATGATTCACCTTAGGAATATGATATTTATATCTCCGAATTTGATGAAAATCAGATACCCATGAAAGAAAGTCTTATTTTTCTGGCAAGAACAAAACATGTGATGTAAATACAATTAAAATTAAATAATGAGCTTCTTTCTTATGTCACAGATAATTTGAAGCACAAATTATCAGTCTTTCAAGTGTGAGGGATCCCTCCTTTAGATCAGTCCTCCATTTTAGTCGTCTGTTTCAGACGACGCATGATAACTACCACTAAGCTACCAGTCCGCAATGGTTATCATACCAAACTGTGAAGTAGAGATGTCTAGCAAGTCAAAAATCACAACTAGAATTTGCCCACCCAAATGATACCCGTGGGTGCATTTTCGGGTCTTGGCTCATGGACTAATATGTACCGGTATTTATGGTCTTTACGTTTTCAGGGAGTCTGATAAGACCCTTTTAAAATGCTCAAAGATGTCCGAATTGACCCCTGAAAGGTCCGAATCTATAGGCCTACTGGGATCACTGGTTAGTCCTATGAATGTATTTTATATCCATGTCCGAATTCAGGCTAGGTGTCCGAAATTGCCCCAAATCCTGTCCGAATTCGGACACCTTTATTATATTTATAATAAATATATGCAATGTATTTTCATTTCTTTAATGCTATGATTGTATACCCCAATGTACCAGATACACATACAATACTTAAATCTTATATCGAGATAAAAACAAGACTACATGTTAAGGAAATACGCAAAAAATTTCAGAATTCGCCCCAGTTGACGGTACCAATACTGGGTGCCCAGTATCTAGCTGAGAATAAACCATTCTATGCAGCTGTAATGGATTTGCTTACAGGTACGTCAATAAAGTGAAGTGGGAGAGTCTGTAGAAGGTGTTGACAGTAAGCCTATACAGTACAGTATATGGTGCAGGAGGAACCGATAAGTTGCTTACAGGTAATACAATACCGGTAACATTACTTTAAAAGAATGCAATGACAACTGTGACCGGTAAGTAATAAACTTAGTGATAGCTTTCAGGTCAACATAGGAGCGAGACAGGGATGTGTCAATGCCACATGACAGGACATGACATGAACATAGGAAAGGTGAGACAGTAAATAATGTTATAACTTTAATGCTTTAAAGCAAGGAAGGGTGCCCAACCCCGAAAGGGGTTGAAATAGGCGAACTATCCCCCCGCCAAAGGCGGCTTTCTAGGGCCTTTCCTAGCTGATGCTGAGAGGATTGGGTTCTAGTCATGTGGTGATGGGCTGGTCTATCAGAGTGAGAACAGAGCGATCTCTGCCATACCCATAGCTTACTCTGACTGTTCCTTTTACTTATATATTTTCTAGATCTCAAGTGACGGCGTCTCTTCCGTGGATTGACCTCCCAATCTACCAAGATTGGAAGCCAAAGCGTCACATTTTTCCTTTGCCCCTCAACTTTCTCTTCATAATTGCTGAGGGGCACAGGACCCTGGGTGGGTCTTTGGTTTCCCGGGCGTTTCCGCACCCTCCTCAGCTCCCCGCCATGGAGTGGCTTCGGTCACCCAGGCTTTATTGTGGTCGGCAGGGAGGGTTCTGTGGGGGCGCACGGTTATGGCCTTGGCCTTGCTCGGGGTCTTGGGGCTGTTCGGCCAGGCAGCTTGGGGAACAAACAACAACAACAACAACAGAATAAGTAGTAGGAGGTGAGAAGGGGAGCTGGACTAGATGATGTCACCATCAGGACTGGGGTCAATTAATATTTGTCAATTCAATTCAATTCCAATTCAGACTAAAATTTGAATCAATCAATTCCAATTCAATTCAATTAATTTGGAAACAAAATAATCTTCAATTCCAATTCAATTCAATTCATAAGGTTTTCAATTCCAATTCAATTCATTATGCCAATCACACACCAACAGGGCCGGGCAGGCAGGGTTACCAAATGAAGATACAAAATACTACCGTACTAGATTCGTTCTCAAAAATTGCTAGAAGGCTAGTAAATACATGCCGAAAATCACTATAATTTACAGTTTATTTGAAAATACTGTAACTTAATTACTGTATTGTAAATTAATGAATTCGCAAATTGCAGTATAAAATAGTATTTCATCAATTCATATGAATTCATTGATATCAATTCCAATTCAATTAAATTAATTTTGTTTTTATATTTTATCAATTCGAATTCAATTCCAATTCAATTCATAATTGACGCCAGCCCTGGTCACCATGGCAGCCTAATGTACTGTACTGTACAGTATACCGGATTACCGGTACCATACTGTATAGGCTAGTATATGCAGATGGTGTGATGAGAATATGGAGGGAGGTTTTAATGGGCGTAGGAGCTAGGCTGGAATTAAGTCTTATACGGTATATGCTGTCCTGTTGGCAGAAAAGATGGAAGAACTTCAGAGAGTGGGCCTTGAATTTGATAGGGAGTGTGAAAAGAATAAGTTATAGGTTACAGGTAATGCACCGGTAGAAGAACACATGAAATTATAGACTTTAAGACAAAATATAAAGTCAAGAAAGCACAAACTAGTACAATATTGGCTCGATTCTATTAAAATCACAACTTGATTCGTATTAAAGAAGTCGCTGGGTATTGCTTGGCTGATGGATAATATATAGGCCTACCGGTACCGGTACTCAGGCTGTAAAACTGACAACCGCCGGATGGAAGCAGCTTGTTGCTAGGCTCGCTGTTCGGGAGTGAAACAGGCTTTAACCCTTTCACTACCGGGGTAGTCCTTTTAAATTAAATTCTGGCTGCTATTAGATGATTTTCATCAGTTTAAAAAGGGTCTTCAGCAATTAACAAGCTTTCACACTATCTCCCTGAACCCTTGTTATTACCACACATCCTTCTTAAACTGCACAAAATCATCAAACTATAGCAAGAATACAATACAAAAGACATCGCCGGTACAGAAGGGGTTAAGGCTTGCTAACATACAGTGCTTAACATCCCATTTATACTTACATAAATGCTTGAGAGGCAGTTAAAAATTTGTTAAATTTTAAAGAAACTTGAGGTAGAATGTAGAGTACGGGCGTACCGCCAGCCTTGTTTACACTACGCGGAGCGGCGTCGGATGCTTGCCATCTTGTTCCCGTCTATTTTGACTGCCTTTACATACATACATAAAATTTTAAGACTGAGTGTTCCACACATCAGTGCAGTTTCAGTCTCTTGTCCTTTGGATACAATAATATGTTGAGGGGGGGCAAAGCCCCCCTCACCCCCCCCCCCCATGACATATTGTCATCAACATATATATTGCTAGCAGGGGGCAAATAACCGAAAGAATCGCCATCAAAATAGACGCGAACTTAACCACGGCGATCGAAAAATGTAAACTTGACGGCGGCGGGGGAGGCGTCGGAACGGTCAGACGCTTGCAATTATGTTCCCGTCTATTTTGAATGCCAATGGATACAATAATATGTTGAGGAGGGGGCTTTGCCCACCTCACCCCCCCCCCCCCCATGACATATTGTCATCATCATATATATTGCCAGCAGGGGGCAAATAACCGAAAAAAATCGCCGTCAAAATAGACACGAAGTTAACCGCGGCGATCGCCCTATGTAAACATGACGACCGTACGCCCGGAATCTACATCCATCCCGAAACTTGTTTCGTATCTTCAACGATGCAGGTCTATCTTCATCTTCTACAGTAGTAGAGTTCTTGACTAGCCTACTTCCATGGAAAAGTCACACTAGCCACGTAGGCAAGGCCTACATACTCACAGATACTCACAGAAGATACCCGGGTAGGAGGCTGTTCATCCTATGAGACCCGGCTCATCATTTATCTCATAACTTGGTGTGTGGCTTGGGTGGATGTGTCTTAATTTTTTAATTTTGACCATCCTCCTGCAGCGTGAAGAGTCACCTACTCGCCTCCTCCTCATACACCCCTTGTAAGATTTTGTAAGTTTCTATCATTTCCCCTCTGGCTCTTCTATATGCCAACGTTGGTAAATTTAGCTTCCGAAGTCTCTCTTCATATGTTACCACTCACTTGTGTAGATATAGTCGAAGTGTTTGAATAATTAGATCGAAAATCTATGAAATGGCCCATTGAAGCAATCCAAGAAATAAAGCATTAAACATCGAAGCAAATATTATCGTACCGGTACATATCATTAATTTATTATAGGCATTGCACTTTATTTAAGCAGTCCAAGAAATAATACAATAAATATTGAAGCAAATATTACTGTACCAGTACATATCAATATCATCAATATATTTTAAGCTTCGCACCTTATTGAAGCATTCAAAGAAAGAATACAACATTGACGAATAGCCTACAAGTCGCGGAAATACTTGGTAGCGAACCGGTATTTTATGTGGCGAAACCTCTCCGTAGAGAATCAACTGGGTAGCGAACCAGATTCTATTAGGTAGCGAAATATCTACCCGCGAACCCTCCAGGTGGCGAAACCTCTGGATACCATCCAACTCGATACCGGACCAACTGCACCTACTAAGAAGAAGAGATGCAGATTACGGGAGCAGCTGTGGATCACCATGGCTGTGAGGCGCAGGACCCCTGAACTTCTTCAAAGAAATCAAGTAAGTAAATACTGTACCAGTACTTGGGCCCGGACCACCTGCGTGTAAGCCTATTATCTTGTGATACAGGCAGGAGGTTGCGGGCTTGCGGCCCTACGAGGTAAGATACGAAGGGACACACCGTCACACACGGGACAGACGCAGCGATGGGCCGGTGGCGCACCACGACTGTGACTATGTGAGGCTGGGAACTCTGGACATCATCAAGTAAGATCAAGTAAGGCCTCTCTCTGAGTCTATGGTGGACTTGCCCAGGGCAAGACCGTCATGGCCATGATGGCAAAAACATGGAGGTGATAAATCAGCACCAACAGCTCTAGCCTAGACTAGTACGAATGAAACATATCCTAGGTCCTAGCCTATTCCTTGGGGAAAAAAAAAAAAAAAAAACACACACACACAAACGGGGGGTAATCTCACGGTAGAATCCCTGGAAGAGGCCCTAGTGGGCCTGTGGCTCTAGTGTGGCAGCCTGTACACTAACTATTGGTTGGCTACGTGTGGTGTTCTTGATTAGTGCTTTATAATTATACCTCTGATTCTGATTTGGGATGGATGTAGTTACCGGGTGTACCACTACCGACATATAATATAAATCATCTATAAATACTTATAATAAAATAAATACTTATAAATCTATAATACTAGGTTAGGTTAGGTTAGGTTAGGTTGTTTGGTTAGGGTAATGTATTTTTGTATCCAAAGGCAGTCAAAATAGACGGGAACATGATGGTGAGCGTCCGCGTAGTGTAAACAAGACAGGCGGTACACCCGGTAACTACATTCTTGCCCCTGATTTTTCCAGAATCTATCAAGCATGGATTCAAACTTTTTCACAGAATCAGCGCTCACCACCCACTCTGGCAAATCATTCCAATTATTTACAACACGGTTGGGAAACTAATATTTTTTCAAATCCAGTCTTGCTCTTGGTTTGAAAAACTTGAAAAAGGGCCCAAAGGGGTAGGCTACATAAGGCTATCACTAAAAAATTGGAATGAGTTGTGTTACCGGGCGTACGTCGTGTAAACACGTAAGTTGATGTCAAACAGCAGGGGTGTGGGGGCGGCAGCCCCCACCCATAATACTAGGATAGGTTAGGTAAGGTTGTTAGGTTAGGCTAATGTCCTTTCAAAGGGGCATAGCCTAGCCTACTGTAGTTAACACTAGGATATACCAGGTCATAGGCAGGTGATACGCCCGATAACACAACTCTTGCCAAAAAAATCTTTGGTTATGTTAAACGACACTACTGCAGCGTTATGAGAAACGAATATCATCCAACTCGGCCCATTGTCAACTCGGCCCATTATATACCAACTCGGCCCACATGGCCCATTACCAACTCGGCCCATTAAATACCAACTCGGACCACATGGCCTAATGCCCTTGCTTATGGTCTTTATTCTAGGCTACTCTACGAATCGTAGGTTAAATGAACAGACTATAAACAATTTAAAACAACTTTATTATTACAGGAGTCATGATAAAATATAATACCGGTATGTGTATTTGTATACATAATCTTTATACAAACCATTAGTTAGTTTAGGAAGGACCTTAGCATTCAAACAGACAGCAGCGTGGTGAGACACTGCTTTTAAAATTTGTAAAACAACTTTATTATTAGAGGAGTCAGTGATTCGTTGAAGTCGGATGTACAGGGTTTGTCTTGTCTTGTCTTGTCTTGTAGATGTTGCGAAGAGATTCTTCAGAGCAATGGTGTTCCAACACTCCCTCCGAACCCGGCGTCCCTGTGTTGCAGGTCCACTTGGTCCGGTAATGAATTTGTAGCCGCTCTGCAGAATGATGTATATCCCGGTACTGGCGGCTTGTCAGGTACGGTACCGTCCTCAGGAAGTCGTCTAGTCGGGCTTTGAAGGATTTTACAGAGCAGCTGGTAAGGTCCCGAATTTTCTGTGCCAGGCAGTTGAAGGTTTTGGGACCATTGTAGGGCAGACTGGACGAGAGGAGAGTCTTGATCCTTGCTGGTGCTTGTGAAGGTGGGCTTTTCTTACACACTTGCGACCAGTCCTCTGGTTGGAGTATGCTTCCACCTTGTTGGTGTTGGAAGGGCTGGGTACCAGTTTTTCAATTATCTTCCAAGTGTAGATGGTGGTATAGGGTACGAGTACCAATGCAGACGCATTTTTACATACTTTTTTTTTTTTTACGAGTTGCTTCCGCTTGCCTATAAGAGATAGGAAATTGAGGGTAAGGGGGATAAATAGCAAAAAGCTTATATTTTCACCAGGCACTAACATTTTTACTTTATATCATATTGTGTAGGAGAGAGAAGATAAATAAGAGATGCATCCCCTTAGGGCAGCAAAATCCTAAGGGGATGCCCCTGGTCCTAAGGAGACACAGGTATGTTTAAAACACAAAAACACACATAAAATGATATAAGTACTTACCTCATGGGTACCAGAAACAAAGCATGGTACTTTTGGTCGTAAGTTGACAATGCTAAAGCAATAAAACGGACTGACATAGGCCTTATAATATATATTATTAGAGAGACATAAAATATTAATAAACATACTAATTGCTCATTGTAGGCCAATAACAAAACAGTTTAGAGGATGCAGGGAAGGTATATATGTAACATGCATGCTAATACGAGGTTTAAATCAAGCACCAGTCGCCAACCCGGGCATATTTGGGGAAAATAGGGATAGGAAATGGGTGGAGGGCCTGGAAATATAGTCTATTTTTTCATCACTAGGCTGACAGGGCCCACACAAACATTTAACTGTGTGGCAAGAACATGCTTAATGTGATTTTGAATTGCTGAGGGGGTAAAAGGGGTACGTCTCCTTAGGGCCAGCAAAAAATTCTGGAGGTCCAATAGAGACGCATTTTTCAAACTGTTGCCATACCTCACTGGTAGAAAGCCATTCTCCCCAATATGTATGGTGTAATTAGGGTCGAGTTTCCTTCACCCAGGATAAAATAAAAGGTTATTATGTTTAATAATGTTAACAAAATAAACACACATTTACAAGGACCTAAGGAGACGCAACGCGGCTGCCCTAAGCAGACGCGTGCGTCTCTATAAATGCGTCTCTATAGGGCACTGAGTTCTACTTAAGGCAGCTTCGTCAATGGTGAAGGAAACTCAACCTTATTTATACCAGACATAGAGGAGAGTATGCTATGTTACCAGTGTGGTGTACGACCTTCTGGCATCAATTTGAAAAAATGCGTCTCCATTGGACTTTGGGTTTTTTGCTGGTCATATGGGGACGCACCCTCACCCCCTTTCAGCCGTGCAAGTAAAAGCCTTTTGATCATGCAGTGTTATACTTCAACTCATGCACTATCAACCTGCAGTAATAGAAACGAGATTCAAATTAGGGAACTGTAAGAAATTTAGCTTTTAAAAAAAAAGAAATCCTTAGGTTTTCGTAAGGAATTTGCGAAAACATGAAATTTTTTAAGTTCATCTCATCTCACACAATAACATATGAAAATAATAAGCTGGTACTATGTGAGCATATTAGGTGATAGTTAAAGAATATTTTGGCCCACCATTCATGCATCTATCTACTCATCCTATGCCTGTGCAAGTTTTTTTGTTTCAAGTGCGTCTCCTTTGGGCAATGCGTCTCCATTGGTACTCGTACCCTATCTCTCTCTACGCCGTTGCTGAGCGTACAGTCCCAGTTTTGTTAGTCTGTCCCAGTAGGAGAGTTCTTATATGCCCTTTATTTGTCTGGTGTATGCTCTCTGTACAGACTAGAGGGCCTGTATGTCCATAGCCATGTGGGGAGACCAAAGTTGGCTGCAATAGTCTAGGATAGGCTGGACAAGTGCCCTCCAGTGTCATCATGCACTCCTCCTCACGGGAAAAGAAGGTTCTGAGGATCCACCCAGCAATTCTTCAGTAGTAACATGAAATTCCATTATTTCTTCCTGTGGGTGTTCAGCCTGTGAAAGTCTATAACTTTCTGCAATTGAGCATTCGTTGAAGTCAGATGTAGGCCTACAGGGTTCTTCAGTAATAACATGAAATTCCATTATTTCTTCCTGGGGGTGTTCAGCCTGTGAAAGTCTAGAACGTTCTGCGATGGGGTGCAAATTTGTTGACTGTTCATAGCAAAAATGACATTTCCAGTTATTCCCAGCCCCTCTTGCACTGCTTTTCTGTATGCTTTCCTTGTGATACCAGTACCACAGGTTCGATGTTGCCATAAATTGCAGTCAGCCAGTCACACTGCAGTCCCTCCTGCAAAGGACGCACATCCTTTAAGCATACTATGCATTGATTAGCCATTGTGTTCATTGTAGCGATGCAGTGTAAGAAGCGTAAGATTTGTTAGTTTCACCAACTTAATTAACTTTGCACTGTTTCCTGTTTGATTCACTACTCGACCACTGCTTAATTATCTTCGAAACATTTAATTTTATATATAACTAGCAGGGGTACCCGGCGTTGCCCGGGTTTAAATTCTACTACCATAATCACCATCATCAATCACTACTACCATAATCATCATAATACTACTACAGTACCGGTACTACCATAGGGTACGAGTACCAATGGAGACGCATTGCCCAAAGGAGACGCACTTGAAACAAAAAAACTTGCACAGGCATAGGATGAGTAGATAGATGCATGAATGGTGGGCCAAAATATTCTTTAACTATCACCTAATATGCTCACATAGTACCAGCTTATTATTTTCATATGTTATTGTGTGAGATGAGATGAACTAAAAAAATGTCATGTTTTCGCAAATTCCTTACGAAAACCTAAGGATTTTCTTTTTTTTAAAAGCTAAATTTCTTACAGTTCCCTAATTTGAATCTCGTTTCTATTACTGCAGGTTGATAGTGCATGAGTTGAAGTATAACACTGCATGATCAAGGCTTTTACTTGCACGGCTGAAGGGGGGTGAGGGTGTGTCCCCATAGGTCAACCAAAAATAGTAAAATCCAATGGAGACGCATTTTTTCAAATTGATGCCAGAAGGTCGTACACCACACTGGTAACATGGCATACTCTCCTCTATGTCTGGTATAAATAAGGTTGAGTTTCCTTCACCATTGACGAAGCTGCCTTAACTAGAACCCTGGGCCCTATAGAGACGCACACGTCTGCTTAGGGTAGCCGGGTTGCGTCTCCTTAGGTCCTTGTAAATGTGTGTTTATTTTGTTAACATTATTAAACATAATAACCTTTTCTTTTATCCTGGGTGAAGGAAACTCGACCCTAATTACACCATACATAGTGGGGAGAATGGCTTTCTACCAGTGAGGTATGGCAACAGTTTGAAAAATGCATCTCTATTGGACCTCCAGAATTTTTTGCTGGCCCTAAGGAGACGAACCCCTTTTACCCCCTCAGCAATTCAAAATCACATTAAGCATGTTCTTGCCACGCAGTCAAATGTTTGTGTGGGCCCTGTCAGCCTAGTGATGAAAAAATAGACTATATTTCCAGGCCCTCCGCCCATTTCCTATCTCCATTTTCCTCAAATATGCCCGGGTTGGCGACTGGTGCTTGATTTAAACCTCGTATTAGCATGAATGTTACATATATAACTTCCCTGCATCCTCTAAACTGTTTTGTTATTGGCCTACAATGAGCAATTATTATGTTTAGTAATATTTTATGTCTCTCTAATAATATATATTATAAGGCCAATGTCAGTCCGTTTTATTGCTTTAGCATTGCCAACTTACAACCAAAAGTACCATGCTTTCTTTCTGGTACCCATGAGGTAAGTACTTATATCATTTTATGTGTGTTTTTGTGTTTTAAACATACCTGCGGCTCCTTAGGTCCAGGGGCGTCTCCTTATGGTTTTGTGAAAAAATGGAGACGCATCTCTTATTTATCTTCTCTCTCTTAAAGGATAAGAGATACAAGAAAATTGTTGATTTGCTTTAAAAATATAGCCTTTTTGCTATTTATCCCCCCTACCCCCAATTTTCAATCTGTTATAGGTTGACAGAAGCAACTCGATAAAAAAAAATAGTGCCCATTTTTGCGTCTGCATTGGGCATCGTACCCTAATCACCGGCCTCGACCTTCCTGTGCCTCATTAACGGCGACCTCGATTTCGGCCGCTTAATGACCTCCGATTTTGGATCTGAACTCATCCGTACCCACATTTAGGGGGGCTGCGAACAACTTTCGTTCCATACACCTTTTCGATCGGAAGCCTCCTTCTGCCCCAAACGGCCATTTTTTTCAAAAATGTTTCAATTTCGGCCTCGAAACGACCTCCAATCGTGGCCTCGCCCCCTCTATGACCTGACCCAGGTCAATTGACACCCACATGCAAAGTTTTAGCTCCCCAGGTCCAAAACTGCGGCCGCCTATTAAGAACACGTGCAGACAAACAGACACACGAACTGATTTAATAATATAGATAAAAGTATTATTATTACATATATCGTATGTACAGTAGTTGACTCAACTCATTGTATCATTAATTTTCTTTGAATCCTTTCTTTATCAGTGGTGCACCTACTTATAGGCTATTGACTCAAACCAATAAAGTAAGATAATATTCAAAGACACTACATCCGCCTTATTAGAAACAATTTATTAGGGAAAATAGGCACCAACAGATTCGCCATATTTTTCTCCATATAGTCCGCATGGAGGATTTTCGTTATTGACAAATTGAAAAAATACCCTTTTCACAGAAAAATACTGTACACCAAAAATCTGTCAAAGATGTCTAATAGCGGGGGTGTGGGGGCGGCAGCCCCCACCCATAATACTAGGATAGGTTAGGTAAGATTGTTAGGTTAGGCTAATGTCCTTTCAAAGGGGTATAGGCTAGGCTAGTAAACACTAGGATAGCTTATACCCGGTCAGAGGTAAGAAGAAGAGTCCTGATGTAGTCTCCTTGAATGCTACCTAAAGTAATACATTATTCGAAGCACTGATTATTAAAGTTTGTCAACGTTGCGTGTTTTGATAGTTAATCTCTTTCAAATCAGTGTATCATTGTATTTGGTAGACATTAATACTGTAGCCTACTTATATTAACTCAAACCACTAAAATTAAGGGGAAGGATGTAGTTACCGGGTGTACCACTACCGACATATATACAACATAAATCATAGACTACCGTATAAATACTTATAATAAAATAAATACTTATAAATCTATAATACTAGGTTAGGTTAGGTTAGGTTGTTTGGTTAGGGTAATGTATTTTTGTATCCAAAGGCAGTCAAAATAGACGGGAACATGATGGTGAGCTTCCGCGTAGTGTAAACAAGACGGGCGGTACACCCGGTAACTACATTCTTGCCAAATTAAGTTTGAATCCATTGTTCAAAACACTGATTAAAGATTTTCAAATAAATGGGCCGAGTTTATTAGGGAAAATAGGCACCAATAGCCTAAATTTGACATATTTTTCTCCATAGGCCTAGCCTATAGGCTAGTACGCATGGAGGATTTTCATTATCGACAAATTGAAAAAATACCGGAAAAACTCAATTTTTCTGTCACCAATTTTCCCATGGATTTTTTTATTTTTCCCTGTTAGTTTTCATCAATATATAGTGTTTGGAAATAATTACAACCCTCGGAGAAACCGTTTTCCCTATTATACAACGATCTTAAGACACACCGCCCGATAGTGGGGAGGGCTATGAAGTTCAGGGAAAATCTATCCATCTATCTATTGCCTGACGCCGTGATCCCCGAAGGGGTGGCCACGAACGAACCGCCCCCATGCACCTCTGTCCCCAGTCAGTCGACGCCCCTCCCCCCAACCAGCACCGCCTTCATTCATGTAGTTCCTCACTCCATCCTTCCACCTCATATTCGGTCTACCTCTCCCCCTCTGTCCCTCCACCTCGCTCTCGTACACCCTCTTAGTCATTCTCTCGCTTTCCATACGTTCCATATGGCCGAACCATCTCAAGTTGTTCCTTTTCACACTTTCCAGCACATCTACCTCCACACCACACCTCCTTCTTACTTCCTCATTAGTCTGTCTATCCCTCCATGTAACTCCGCATGCACTCCTTAAGTAATTAATTTCCACTGCTCTCACTCTTGGTCTGAGTCTCTCAACCAACGTCCATGCTTCGCTTCCGTAAGTCAGTGTCGGGATTACCACACTGTCATGCAAGGACTTCTTCACTTCCATACTGACCACCCTATTTCTTGTTACTGCTTTTAGCGTTCCTACAACCCTCTTCCCCTGTTGTACCCTCTCCCGTACCTCTTCATCCATAGTCCCATCTTTACTCAACACACTGCCCAGATACTTAAAAGAGTTGACGATCTCCATAGCCTGACCGTTCAGCTTCACCTCACACTCTGTGACTTCACCCCTTTCGAAGACCATAACCTTGCTCTTCCCCGTATTTACCTTCAAATTCCGTTTTTCGCACACTGTTCCAAACTCATTTACCAGACCCTGCAACTCCCATTCATTATCACTCATCAGAACTGTATCATCCGCAAACAGCAGTATAGGTAGCTTCCACTCAATTCCCTCCCTTTTCAGCGATACACCAACATCCACTGCTCTTGATAGTATTTCTTTCATAACTCCATCCATATATACAGTAAACAACCACGGGGACATCACACACCCCTGTTTCAAACCAACATTCAGGTCAAAGAACTCGCTCTGCTCACTCTCCACACGTACTGCCGCCTTTGCACCCTCATACATGCTCTTCACTGCTTTCAGCAACTTGCCCTCTACTCCGTATATTCTAAGTACTTTCCACAAACCTTCTCTATCCACTCTGTCATAGGCCTTCTCCAAGTCCATAAAGGCAACATACACCTTTTGTTTCTTCTCCAGATACTTCTCCACAACACAATTCAGGGTAAAAATCTGATCTACACATCCTCTTCCCTTCCTAAAACCTCCCTGCTCGTCGCCTATCCATTTCTCCGTTCTCACTCTCACTCTCTCAATCACTACCCTACTGTATACCTTCCCTACTACGCTTAGAAGACATATTCCTCGGTGGTTACCACACACTCCTCTTTCCCCTTTGCCCTTATATAGGGGGACTATTATGCCAGTCTTCCAGTCATCGGGTGCACTCCCCTTCTCCCATGCTAGTTTGCACATTTTCCATACCCATTCTATCACTATCTCACCACCATACCTCAACATTTCCCCACACACTCCATCTGTTCCTGGTGCTTTCCCCAACTTCACTCTTTTCATGGCTTCCCACACTTCTGACCTCCTGATCCCCACCTCCTCCTCCACTACTTCTCTTCTTCTCCCTCCCATACCATATCCAGCTATGTTTGCTGGCTCTTCATTCCTTTCATTTAGCAACTCACTGAAGTACTCCCTCCATCTTTCGACTCTCTCTTGCTTCTCGGCTAGCATTCTCCCATTCTTATCTTTCACACCCTTACTGTTTCCCTTGCTACCTTCCCTAACTTTCTTGACTTCTTTCCAGAACAGTTTCTTACTCTCCCTCCATTTTACACTCAGATTCCTTCCAAATTCCTCATCTACTCTTCTCTTACTTTCCTTCACTACTCTCTTCACCACCCTCTTACTCTCCACGTACCTCGCTCGTTTCTGTCTCTCGGAATCTTCATTCCCTCTACTACCCAACCACTCTCTATATGCTTTCTTCTTTTCTTCCACAGCTATTCTTACCTCTTCTGTCCACCATGCTGTACTTTTCACTCCCCTCCCTCTTCTCCTCACTCCACACACCTCCTCACATGCTGCACAGATCTCATCCTTAAACACCTTGCTCATCTCCTCCACTTCCTCCATAACTTCCAGGTCGAACCCACCTAGTCGTCTTTCCACTGCTCTCCTGTACTCCTCCCTGACTTCCTCCTCCCGCAACCTCTCCACCCTCCTCACCACTCCACCCTCCTCTCGCCTCCCTCCCGCTCTCCTCACCCACTTCTTTTGTATCCTAACCTTAGCTACCACTACATAATGATCAGACAGACCCCCTCCAATACCCCTATACACCCTAGCATCCATCACAGCTTTCTTCATTCGTTCATCCACACATACATAATCAATCAATGACTTTCGTTCCACCACTGTCTTATCCTTCATCGTCAACATCCGTTTCCACGTGTACCTGTGGATCATTCTGTGTCGGAAGAAGGTGTTGGCTATCCACAGCCTCCTCCCCACACATACGTCCACAAGTGCACTACCATTCCCATTCACCTCTGATGGTACCCCCCACCCTCCCACCACTCCCTCAACTTTCCTATCACCCACCTTACCATTCATATCCCCAATCAGAAATATTCTTTCGTTCTTGTCAAACTTCTCCAGGCACGCCTCCACATTCATCCAGAACTCCTCTTTCTTTCTTTCAAGTATATCCTTTGTCGGGGCATACACGCATACAATCACCCACGTTTGTATTCCTACTTTCACTCTCACCCACACAATCCTTGAACCCACAGACCCATACTCTCTTACACATTCCTTCCATTTGCTACTTACAAACAAACATGCACCTTCTCTCGCTGTTCCTTCACTCACTCCAGCACACACACCCATTCCACACTCCCATTCTCTCACATCTGAACCTTTCCATTTGGTCTCTGTCATTCCACATACATCCAGCCTGGCATTCACTAACACTTCCAGAACCTCTCTCTCTTTTGTGCCATCATTCATGCCACTAACATTCCACGTAGCCATTCTCAGAATGTCCGAAGGCATGTCCTTAGTCGGTCGTGGTTCGTCAACGTTGGTTCCGTCCGCATCCGAGGCTGTTCGCTCGTTTTTCTTTGCTTAGATATTTTTTCCGGGTGGGGGTCGCAAGCCCACCGACCCAACCTCTTTAGTCGCCTCTTACGACACGCAGAAGGCACGTGAGGCATATTCTATTCCCTAACCCCCAGGGAAAATGAGGGGTTAAAAGCACATTAGCCTAACCTAACAACCTTACCTAACCTAACCTAGTATTATGGGTGGGGGCTGCCGCCCCCACACCCCCGCTGATTGGGTAACGGTGCAAAAAACACAGTATTATGGGACATACCCTACTCTGCCACCGAGTGGCAGTGGGAGGGCCGAGAGGTTCAAAACAATAACATGAGTGCGCGGCAGACGCAGTGTTGCCATAGGCCTATTGTAAATGCAGAATTATCGTATTGGGACTTCAAAATTATGGAATTTGCACCAAAATTATCGTAAAGACTAATATATATATATATATATACCGGTATATATAGGCCTATCTATCTATCTATCTATATATATATATATATATATATATATATATATATATATATATATATATACGGTATATATACAGGTACCGGTATATAGGGAATGTTTGTTCTAAATGGCGTGTGTACGAATCGGTGCTGTCTATAGGAAGGCATTGACAACCATGTTACGAAAACATTCCATTTTAGTACCATATATTTTTATTAGGTTTTGCCGAGGGTTGAAACTAATTTTAATATGATGCTTAGAGCATATAGATTCCATATCTGTCTTCAAATATGTCAAAATAATTGGTGACAAATAAATGGAGTTACTGTATACTAAAATACCTGGTGATGGGCTGGTCTATCAGAGTGAGACCTGAGCGATCTCTGCCATACCCATAGCTTACTCTGACTGTTCCTTTTACTTATATATTTTCTAGATCTCGAGTGACGGCGTCTCTTCCGTGGATTGACCTCCCAATCTACCAAGATTGGAAGCTAAAGTGTCACATTATTCCTTTGCCCCTCAACTTTCTCTTCATAATTGCTGAGGGGCACAGGGCCCTGGGTGGGGCTTTGGTTTCCCGGGCATTTACGCACCCTCTCAGCCCCCCGCCATGGAGTGGCTTCGGTCACCCAGGCTTTATTGTGGTCGGCAGGGAGGGTTCTGTGGGGTCGCTCGTTTATGGCCTTGGCCTTACTCGGGGCCTTGGGGCTGTTCGGCCAGGCAGCTTGGGGAACAACAACAACATACCCACTTCACAGACAAATACACCAAAAATCTATGTCAACCAGCGGTCCAGCGGGGGTGTATCCATAATACTAGGATAGGTTAGGTTAGGCTAATGTCCTTTCAAAGGGGTATAGTAAACACTAGGAGAGCCGGATTTTTTTTATTTTAATACCACAAATTTTCCGAGTGTTTTTTATAAACAAAATTGGTCATTTGCATCAATATATAGTGTTTGTAGGCCTAATTAATTAGAAATCTCGGGAAAACCTATTTACCCCATTAGGTCTATCGATCGATGTTGAGACACGCTCGCTCCCCGATAAGTGATTTGAAAAGACATTAGCCTAACCTAACCTAACCTAGTATTATGGGTGGGGGCTGCCGCCCCCACACCCCCGCTGGTTGAGTACCGGTACTAGGGTACGAGTACCAATGGAGACGCATTGCCCAAAAGAGACGCACTTGAAACAAAAAAACTTGCACAGGCATAGGATGAGTAGATACTGTAGATGCATGAATGGTGGGCCAAAATATTCTTTAACTATCACCTAATATGCTCACATAGTACCAGCTTATTATTTTCATATGTTATTGTGTGAGATGAGATGAACTTAAAAAATTTCATGTTTTCGCAAATTCCTTACGAAAACCTAAGGATTTCTTTTTTTTAAAAAGCTAAATTTCTTACAGTTCCCTAATTTGAATCTTGTTTCTATTACTGCAGGTTGATAGTGCATGAGTTGAAGTATAACACTGCATGATCAAAAGGCTTTTACTTGCACGGCTGAAGGGGGGTGAGGGTGCGTCCCCATATGACCAGCAAAAAACCCAAAGTCCAATGGAGACGCATTTTTTCAAATTGATGCCAGAAGGTCGTACACCACACTGGTAACATAGCATACTCTCCTCTATGTCTGGTATAAATAAGGTTGAGTTTCCTTCACCATTGACGAAGCTGCCTTAAGTAGAACTCAGTGCCCTATAGAGACGCATTTATAGAGACGCACGCGTCTGCTTAGGGCAGCCGCGTTGCGTCTCCTTAGGTCCTTGTAAATGTGTGTTTATTTTGTTAACATCATTAAACGTAATAACCTTTTATTTTATCCTGGGTGAAGGAAACTCGACCCTAATTACACCATACATATTGGGGAGAATGGCTTTCTACCAGTGAGGTATGGCAACAGTTTGAAAAATGCGTCTCTATAGGACCTCCAGAATTTTTTGCTGGCCCTAAGGAGACGTACCCCTTTTACCCCCTCAGCAATTCAAAATCACATTAAGCATGTTCTTGCCACACAGTTAAATGTTTGTGTGGGCCCTGTCAGCCTAGTGATGAAAAAATAGACTATATTTCCAGGCCCTCCACCCATTTCCTATCCCTATTTTCCCCAAATATGCCCGGGTTGGCGACTGGTGCTTGATTTAAACCTCGTATTAGCATGCATGTTACATATATACCTTCCCTGCATCCTCTAAATTGTTTTGTTATTGGCCTACAATGAGCAATTAGTATGTTTAGTAATATTTTATGTCTCTCTAATAATATATATTATAAGGCCTATGTCAGTCCGTTTTATTGCTTTAGCATTGTCAACTTACGACCAAAAGTACCATGCTTTGTTTCTGGTACCCATGAGGTAAGTACTTATATCATTTTATGTGTGTTTTTGTGTGTTAAACATACCTGCGTCTCCTTAGGACCAGGGGCGTCCCCTTAGGATTTTGCTGCCCTAAGGGGATGCATCTCTTATTTATCTTCCTCTCCTACACAATATGATATAAAGTAAAAATTTTAGTGCCTGGTGAAAATATAAGCTTTTTGCTATTTATCCCCCTTACCCTCAATTTCCTATCTCTTATAGGCAAGCGGAAGCAACTCGTAAAAAAAAAAAAGTATGTAAAAATACGTCTGCATTGGTACCTAATCCCTTAATAAAAAAATAAAAAAACTTGGCTGTCAATTATACGAAGGTGAAAGAAAAGTCGATGAAGTCTATGGGGTTTACTCTGCAATCTTCAGCTTGATTGTACATTGATAACGGGAAAGTACCGTATTGACAATCTTGTTACGAAAACTAAATTTTAGTACCATACTTTTATATTAGCTTTTTCCGAGGGTTTAACACATTTTCATATGATCTTTAGAGCTATCGATGACTGAAAGTACCGTATTGACAACCTTATTACGAAAAAGACATTTTAGTACAGTACTGTACCATACTTTTTTATTAGGTTTTGCAGAGGGTTAAAAAAAAAAAAATCTTATGATCTTTAGAGCATAATTATAGATTCATTATTTATCTTCAAATATATCAACAAAATTTGTGGTATTAAAATAACATTAAACCGGATAGCCTATACCCGGTCAGAGGTAAGTCCTGCTGTAGCCTAGTCTCCTTGAATGCTACCGAATCTTTAGCCTAGGCTACTATGAGAAGGACTCTCTTTAAATCTATTGTACGGGGCGCACCTGCCCTGGAGTAGGCCTATGCTCAGTCGGTCTGGGCACCACACAAAAAGAAAGACATCAGAACGGTGGAAAATGTACTGCATAGCGTAGAGCCTCCAAGATGGTGCCAGGAGCCCAGGACTCGGAAGTCTCAGTTATGAAGAGCGGCTTAGAAGACAGGATCTACCAACGATGGCCGATGGTGTACACTGTACCGTAGACTACGTGGTGATATGATTGAAGTTTACAAGATTATGAACCAGAGATAGCCTATGACCCAGAAAATCCAGAAATCAACATCAAGTTTTGAATGAGGCACGCCAGCGTCGCCAGGGACGGCCCAACACAGGGTAACAGCTTGAAAATCTTCAAACCAAGTTACCAAGATATAGCCTAGAACGACGCTTCACCAGAATATATTCCACCTAAGAGTGATAAATGTGTGGAATAGTCTTCCCAGGAGAGTAGTACAAGCTCACAATGTAAAATCATTTGAAAGGAGACTCGATAAATTTTGGGCAAATCAGAGTAGGCCTAGGCCTACCCCCTATCAAATATAATTTTGAAGAGCCTTGGGAAAAATGTTATTTTAATACCACGAATTTTCCGAGTGTTTTTTATAAACAAAATTGTTCATTTGCATCAATATATAGGGTTTGTAATTAATTAGAAATCTCGGGAAAACCTATTTTCCCCATAAGGCCTATCGATCGATGTTGAGACACGCCCCCCGATAGTGATTTGAAAAGACATTAGCCTAACCTAACCTAGTGGGCGGGTGCCCAACCCCGAAAGGGGTTGAAATAGGGGAGCTATCCCCCCGCCAAAGGCGGCTTTCTAGGGCCTTTCCTAGCTGATGCTGAGAGGATTGGGTTCTAGTCATATGGTGATGGGCTGGTCTATCAGAGTGAGAACAGAGCAATCTCTGCCATACCCATAGCTTACTCTGACTGTTCCTTTTACTTATGTCTTTCCTAGATCTCAAGTGACGGAGTCTTTTCCGTGGATTGACCTCCCAATCTACCAAGATTGGAAGCCAAAGCGTCACATTTTTCCTTGGCCCCTCAACTTTCTCTTCATAATTGCTGAGGGGCACAGGGCCCTGGGTGGGGCTTTGGTTTCCTGGGCGTTTCCGCAGTACCAGGGTGTAAAACTACACCAATTATCGTAATGCTACTCAACTTTACTTTACAATTAGTGCTAGCCTACCCATAACAGAAAATATTTGTTCGATAAATTGACGGTTGATTAATCGATAGGCTAGGCTATCAATTACCTGTACTTAGATAATAAGATTAGCCTAGGCCTATCTGAAAAGACTGAATAGAATTAGGCCTAACACAAAATAGCCTAGACCTACACAAAATGTAATTAGCCTAGGCCTGACTGTGACTGACAGTTACAAAGTACAGTACAGTACGGTATTATTGCCGTTTTGGTGCCACAGCCGGCAAGATGTCGCCAGCGGCCATCATGGGCATTCATGGCAGCCAATTGTTTAAATGGCCACCATCCCATCTAGGCTAGACCTAGCCTATTCTTCGATAGCCTAAAATTGCAAATCTGCATATTTAGCTTAGGTGCTCGTCATTCGTCCAAGCATTAGGCTAGGCCTAATGCTACTGGGTTCAGGAAAATAGTGCTACTCAATTCAGAGTTATTGGTCAATATTTACGAGTCACACCACAGCTGGGATCTCATTTTTAACGGTAGTTTTGGGTTCCTATCATTCTATGCTTCATTGCTATATACTTTTTATCCACCGGAAAATATATTTTTTTTTCTTGGCTTTTTTTTTTTTTTTTAGCCTTGGGTAGCATTAACCTAACCAAAAAACCTAACCTAACCTAACCTAATAGCCCCCAAATACATTTAGGTTAGGTTAGGTTAGGTTTTTAGGTTAGGTTAATGCTAAAAAAAATAAAAAAAATAAAAATAAAAATAAAAAACAAGAAAAAATAATATTTTCCGGTGGATAAAAAGTATATAGTAATGAAACATAGAATGATAGGAACCCAAAACTACTATTAGAAATGAGATTCCAGCTGTGGTGTGACTCGTAAATATTGACCGAGTTATTTGCTTTGACACCCTGTTCCGCACCCTCCTCCGCTCCCCGCCATGGAGTGGCTTCGGTCACCCAGGCTTTATTGTGGTAGGCAGGGAGGGTTCTGTGGGGGCGCTCGGTTATGGCCTTGGCCTTGCTCGGGGCCTTGGGGCTGTTCGGCCAGGCAGCTTGGGGAACAACAACAACAACAACCTAACCTAGTATTATGGGTGGGGGCTGCTGCCCCCACACTCCCGCTGGTTGAGTACCCCTTAGTAAATACCAAAAAAAAAAAAATTGGCTGTCGATTATACGAAGGTGAAAGAAAAGTCGATGAATTCTACGGTGTTTACTCTGCAATGTTCAGCTTTGATTGTACATTGATAACGGGAAAGTACCGTATTGACAACCTTGTTACGAAAATTAAATTTTAGTAGCATAGCCTAGGCTACTATTATATTAGGTTTTTCCGAGGGTTTAACACATTTTCATATGATCTTTAGAGCTGTCGATAACTGGAAGTACCGTATTGACAACCTTGTTACGAAAAATAAATGTTAGTAGGCCTAGGCCTACCATACTTTTTTATTAGGCCTAGGTTTTGCCGAGGGTTAAAACAAATTTTCTTATGATCTTTAGAGCATATAGATTCAATATTTATCTTCAAATATATCAATAAAATTCGTGGTATTAAAATAACATTGAACCGAGCCTTGTACTAGCGGTCACGCCGGATCCGGATCTGTCAGAGGTCCACGATTCGGACATAGGCTAGACCCTAGAGGTCTGACCGTCTGACCCACGTCGCTAGTGATCTGGACATAAAGGCCATACCGGCCTGCGTCCAGTTACCAGTATCTACGTAAGGTAAGGTAAGGAGAAGTAGGCTAGCCCTTTAACCCTTTAGGCCTAGGCTAGGCTATTAAAATTTAAATGAAGTTACATGGTTTTGGGCATGTTATCACTTCTAAGGACATAATAAGAACTGTGAAGCATAAATTGACCTCTGTACACTAAGTAATGTTGATTATAAAGAAAGGAAAGGTCTCTACAAATGTCTTTTTCCTGTCCAAGTGGGTGAGGCTCCGGACATAAACCCCAAATTCACCAAGGAACTGCCATCATTTTACTGTGTATAACCAACCTAGCGCCTTGGCTTTACTCTAACACCATCACCTTACCTTCAGATCAATTTTGTTGCTGCTTTAGAAGTACATCCACAAGTGTTTAGTGATGAAAAAGGAGGCGAAATAAAAAGGACTTGGACAAAGTGTCACTCGAGCACTGACCTCCACAACACTAACCTACTTAGAGCCTATATTTCACATTTTCACAGTGCTCATAATAATTATTATAACTACTCAAATAGCTACTGATACTTAACAATACTAGATACAAGCTTTTAAATTATAAGCAAAATACTAACTAATTTTATAGAATATTAACAAAATATGTAGGAGTTTTCATTTGACTTCACAGGTTTTGTTTATGAAACGCGTCAACAGTAAAAGTTTGAATCATGCAGGGCCGCTATAATCTAATGTGATAAAATGTCTTGCAATTGATGTATAATTTGGAATGTATTTTTGCAGCATATTGTTCCAAGTATAGCAGAAAACCATATAAACAGCTGTAAAACAATTAAAAGAAACTTTTAGTAGCCTAAATAGACTAACAGCCTAGTCTATAGACCTAAATTTAATTTACTTCATATCTCATAATGTTCTGAGCCCACCAATAACAATAGTAAGACAATTGTGAGACATACTAGCAGTTAGGATATTCATCCACGTGAAGCTAAATTCCCAGACATACGGATGTAAATTATACGTACAGTAGGCCTAGGCCTAAATGTCATGACTGAAACATTTGTAATAATATTGTAAGTTTTATATACCTATTGTTTTCCTTTGTGTGCTCTTTAGTCTTTACCAAATTCTCCCTACCAGGAATTCACCGGAGACTACCTGACTGACAGCAGACTCACAGATCGAGTCTGTCCAGAGAAGATGGACAAAGCAGATTTCCGGCCTTAGCCGGAAGGAAGGAAACAGAATGAAGAAGACAAGGGAGTATAAATATCTGGGGGTAACGATCACGGAGAAAGGGTTTGAGAAGGCGAAAAGTGAAAAGGTGGGACAAATGCAACAATGGAATGTAAGACTATGGAGCGCAACAAGGCTAAGAGCGAATAGCTATGAAATAGTGCGAGGGCTGTGGAAAGGATTGGGAGTACCTGCAATAATGTACGGCTTAGAGGCGGTAGAAACAACAGAGGCGGAAACGAAGAAATTAGAAACGATACAGAATAAAATCGGGAGGACAGGATTGGGGGCAAATAAATACGTAGCTCAAGAAACAATCCGAGGGGAGATGGGGTGGAGTACGTTTGAGGAAAGGATTGGGAAAGCGAAAGGGAAGTACAAAGTGAGACTAGAGGGGATGGAGGAAGATAGGTGGCCGGGGAAGGTATACAGATGGGCGAGCGAGCAAAGTAAATGGAACAGAGAGTGCAAAAAAGATTGGGGAGGATAAATATAAAACAGGACCGGGTGGGGGGGGAATTTAGAAAAAGAAATGAGAGAGGGGAGTGGGTCATACTAGAGAATGGGAGGGGATGTGTCAGAGAGATAGAGAAGGGGATAAAGGAGGAGGGGAGAAGAAGATGGAGGGAGGGGGTAGAAAATAAAGCCACGCTGGCATATTATAGAGAGAAGGAAAAACCAGCTGGAGAACTGTACTATGATGGGGGATGGGGATCGAAACTCCTATTTAAAGCAAGAACAGGATCGCTAGAAACGAATGAGAGAACAAGGAGATGGAATGGAGTGGGACCGCACTGCAGTCAATGTGAAATGGGAGGGGACCCAATAGTGGAGGATGTAGAACACATAGTAACCGAATGTACAAGATATAATGAGGAGAGAGAGGAGTTGGAGAGGTACATGAGGAATAGAGTTGGGGAGAGGGGGTGGGAGGAGATTAAACAGAGGGAAGATAGAGGGGTGGGGGCGCTATTGGGGTTAACACAGGAGATGGAAACACAAGACATGGAGATGACGAAGAGGATATTGGAGAAAATGTGGAGGAAGAGAAATGGGTGAGGGGGGGGGGGGGGGGGGGAGCGGAGGTGAGGGGGAGGGGGGAGGAAGTGAGGGGGGGGGTTTATACAAACAAAACAAAAACTGTCTCTTAAACTATCCTTCTACTCTAAACTTTCCCTCCTACTAACGTTTCTGAGCCAGTACCGATACAAAGGTCAGCCCTGTGGATCTGCACGGTCTGCGGGCGGGTTCTAAAGAAGAAGAAAAAAAAGAAGCGACTCCCCATACGACGAGCGCCTACAAAGACTTAAACTACACTCAGTAGGGGCCGTCTGATCAGGTACGACCAAATCTACTGCTACAAGATCTTCCATGGCCTCTCACTTATCAACCCCACCGACTTCTTCACCATGGAATGGTGGACTGGCACCAGAGGCCACAGATACAAAATCCAAGTACAGCACTGCTCCACCGAAGCCAGAAGATTTTTTCCCAAAGAGTTGTCAACAGGTGGAACTCACTATCAGAGGACACCGTTACAGCACCTAATCTTAGACTCTTCAAGCAACGCCTCCAAGCAGAAATACACAACACCCTCCACGAATATCACTAAACACCTAAAACACACATCATCTCAAACACCTAAACACACATCTCAAACACATAGACACAACTAAATCTAGTTTCCAATGAGGGCACAAAATAAACTAACTATCTCTGTCAGACTCCCAGTGACTGCTACTAAGCGTACATTTAGTTAGAGTGCCCGTATTCATGTCTTGGGCCCCCACTGAACACAGCCACTAGCTCTGTGGTCAGTGTGTGGTCCTACCTGGTAAGTAAACCTCTGGTGGACGCTTCCAAAGTAGCGCCAGAGCTACGTCTGTCGACATTAAACCTATAGGCTATGCAATATTTATCACGATTTCTTACGATTCTGCATGGTCTTGCTATATAGCCTACTAGATGGCTACTCTATAGTGCTTATGTAGTATGGTAGTTGTCGGAATGTCCATATGTAGCAAGAAATGACTAAAAGCAAAATTATATGGATGAGTAACTATCATAAATAAAACACTAAAATACCTTCTTCCTTATATATAGGCTAGAGATGTAAGTTATTTAATATTATGGGTGACTTTAAAATATAATGAGCATCAATATGCAATGACTGTAATGTGTGTCAGCTATAGAAAGTACGACATATAGCTTATAATTAAGAATTATTGATGGAGAGGGATGGTGAAAAACTGCGGGATATCGCCATTTAAAGGGCCCAAGGTCGCTTACTGTACAAAACAACGTGTCAGGTGCGGCAACTCCAAGAATTTCTGGTAGGGAGAATTCGCGTTGCAGCATGGCCTTGCAGTCGTAAGCGCTGATTTAAGGCACCATGCAGTCTCTTCGGAGGCATGGGTTCGAATCATGCCACTGCTAATTCAATTTTGTTGCCTTCATACTGTTATTATTAATGTATGTATGTATATTAGGCACATACCCCATAGCTGTGGGTGGCCGACTCGAGACTGAGCCCGAACAGGGACAACACAACATAAAAAAAAAAATGCAAATTCATATAGCCTACATCTAGGTCGCCCAGGAGAAGACCTAGAGACCAAGGATCACTAATGGCCTCCAGCACTCCTCCGGCCCCAGACCTCCCGGAGAGGTTCCGCTCTCAGCAGGCAGACACGCAGCAGAGCACACCACAATGTCCACCCACCTCACATCCAGGCATGACCCTTCATATAAACCATGCTCCCCGGGCCAGGCACCTGATTGACTATACAGTATCTAGTGACTAGTCCAACTAGCGCCTGACCCCTTCTCCCAACGACCTCATTATCACAAGTTAGTTCACAAGCATTGATTCTCCATTCATCCCTATTCATTACCACTTCTCTTGCCTGTTCTACAGTCTATAACTTCCAACAATTTTACTACACCATCTCTCTATCTCAACCAAAGTCTTCCTATCTCTCTACCTCCCCTTGTATTTGACTCATATAGCCTACTCTCTTTGTAAGCCATTCATCTCCCATTCGCTCAACATGTCCATACCAGCACAGCACCCTTCTGTCCACTCTGGCCGACAAGGGTTCCTGCTGTCCCACTCTCCTAAGCACCTCTTCATTCCTCAATCTGTTTCTACGCGTCACTCGGCTACCCATAATCCTCAAGCAGTTCATCTTCATCACATCCTACTTTATTCTCACTTGTGCCTTCAAAGCCCATGCATGTCTTAGCCCCATTCATCACTTTTGGTACAATTAAATATCCCTTGATACTGTTATACCAGGATATTTACTGGGTTTAGCTGCCGTGGTTTATTTCGTAGGTCCAATCTTGGCTGGGCAAGGAATGAACTCATACACAAACACACATACAAACATACAAGTACAACACAGAAGGACAAATATAATTATTGCATTCAATAAAGGTTACACATACTGAATGACTTATTTAGCTAGTTGTACACACATGAGTAACATTTAGACAATACACAAAACATGGATATAAATAACCCATCAATGGCAATAATTATGATAATTATGGGTTTAGCTCCTTTAAACAATAAATAATACAAACACAATAGACAGAATACAGCGTCAGGTTTCTCAATTCTTAGAGTTCATAATAGGATTATATTAGTTATAAAAGCGCAGTCGGGGAATCTTAGCACACAAAAAGCAATAAATCACAAAAACACTTCCAGAACGTAGTTAGCATTAGTATATAATTATGTAGTACAAATGATCACCTTTATTATGGTTGGCACAGGAAAAGAAGGGTGTCACCGAGGTTGAATTTACGTGTCGGTTTAGTAGATGTGTATGGCTGCGAAGATAAAATTTTACCATGGGCAAACTCTAATGAGTTTGTCTACAAAATATTTTTCTTACACAACGACAGAATGTGTGTATTGTATCCTCATATATGGAGGCCTATCAAATGAGAAGAGAGGTCTGTTGTACAGACTTCAACTAGCTAATTCTTCGTTCTTGAAATCAATCGTGGTCCAACATCTGCTGGTATTTTACTTTAGCTCTAGCTTGGGGACCCGCAGAGCTGCACACGGGCATCATGATATGCGGGGGTTGTGCGGGGAGTCAAGGAGCTAATGGGAAGGATGAGGATAGGGAGAAAAATGTTTGGTGATCCTAACTTTAAAACTATCAAGAGTGGGACTGTTAACTATATGAGATGGAAGGTGACTCCACTCAATCTTGGATGCTGTGGGGAAAAAATTAGTACCCAAATATGTCGGTGCTTGCCTGGTAGGTGTGGTATTTTCGTTTGTGGCTGCCTCTTCTGGATCGTATGTTTTTAGGGTGTAAATATGTGTCTTAAATTTGTCTATGTATACTAGATTGTTTGTGATTTTGTATCACATCTGGCTCATCCCTGCAGTGGCTCAACGGCAGGTTTGGTAGTGGTCCTCCGCTGACGTCTTCTGGCTGGTCTAAACACACTATTTGCAAACTTAAATTATAAAAGTTTTATACTGGAGCAATCTTAAGGAGAAATGCACTGACCAGTGTACTGGCAGCTCTCCTTAGCACCACCCCAGGTTCCAGAAATATCAGTGAAGATAGAACTGTGTTTAGTCTGCGCCTGCTAGGGTTTTGACACCATTCAGGTACCAGTTCCACGGGTTGAGCCAAGTTCACCTAATTGTTACATCCTAATGATGGGTCTCGTTCCCACCACTTGGCTTACACAACCAGTGCACACCTTCTTGCTATAGCAGGCAGGCCTGTATGACAAAGAGGGTTGGTAATCTCTAACACTAGTTAGCTATTACCTGTACTCAGTTTTTTCATATTCTTTATTTACCATTCAGTAGAAGCCCTAACACTTTGGGGAACGTTGTTGCTGAAGGCCATGCTATCATATACAACCCTCGGACATGTAAGTACATAAACAATACAAATATTATGTTGAATTATACAGGAAAGCAACTGTAGGGTAAAGTGGGAGAAATCCATACAGGTGGGTGATCCCTACAGAAGCTTTATTTCCGTATTGAAGCTAGCTTAGATTCCCTCTAAAGCCATGGCAGTAGAAGAAAACGAAACACTCCAGGTTGGCAGGAGAGACTTGTTTACATAAGAACCCATGGGTGCATGAGGTAATGTTATTATTTTTTCGGAGCTTGATGTAATATTTTGCATTTCTATTATAATGTTTCTTAGCTATGAATACCTGCTGATTCTAGTGGTATGTTGTTTAATGATGAATAGCATATGTCTACAATAATATCTGAAGAGGTAGGGAACCAATCAGACATTAGGTCTCTATCATGAATGTCTAAACATTATTGCGTATTAGGGGGCATATCATACTGGGGTGTTCCGTACAGTACTTTAAAATGGGGGTGCACCAAATCTGTATGGATCACCCACCGTTTTCTTAATATACTGATGCATATAAGGAAAATTGTAAAGGGCTTGATAAGTTTCTATGCTTATTCTTGATTTAATTTATTTGGGTATATACGTTTTATTATATTCTAAATACACATTTAGGTGATGCAAAGTATGATGTATGGATCACCCCCATATGAGGGTGATCTGTACAGATCTGTACCTTTTGGGAAAAACACTATAAGTGGACCTGTACGTTTCTTAAAATACATATAGTAAGAATGTCAAAGATAGACCTGTACGTAAAGTAGATTTTACCACTAATGATTTTTGTTTTAAAGTTGTATTTGTGATCTTTAGTGAATATTTGTTCCACTATTAGCACGGATTACCCCCACTTTACCCTAGTCCCTACACACTTGTGAGGACAACAAGTATGTTGTCCTCACATATAGTGGCATTTCTTCACTTATTTAAACATATGCACATGTGTGGCACCCATGCATGTGTGCATGCGCATATGCACGTATATTCCACACTTGCGAAGCAGAGATAAATAATTTAATTAGTTGTGTGCTAAGTGATTTTTGATAAAGGTACCCGTCCTATGCAGCCGAAACAGAAAACTGGGCAATAGAAAGAAAATTTATTTTTAGTAAAGATACGCGAGCAAACCAAGATAAACTGTGCATTAATTAGCCACAATTAGCTGACAGTACGGAGTGCAAACTTTACCATGCACCCGACTCGCGTACTCTGTCACATTATATAATAGATTGCCCTACCATTATACACTTTAGACCTGGTATTCTGTACAATGCCTTTTGTAAATATCTCATTACTCATCCAACAATATTAGAAGATATTTTCCGTGTTCATCCTGATTTTCTTCTTTAATGATATTAATTGTATGTAACCTTACCATTTGTTTATGTTCACAGGTGTGGAATATACGTGCATGTGCGCATGTACGCATGCACACATGCATGGGAGTCACACATGTGTATTATTTAAATAAGTGTAGGAATACCACAATGTGTTGTCCTCACAATTGTGTACTTGGGTGGTGGTCATCGGAGAGATTTTGGAATGTTGGCATAATTATTAGAAGATATTCTGAGTGTCCATTCAATTCAATTCAATTCAATTCAAAAGACTTTATTGACACAAAGTAATGTACATAAATACAGGTGATACATAACAGTTATTCATACCCTTTGTGTCAATGAGGATCTGATGCCATCAGGCATATGTGTCCTCATTGATACATTACTATACATAATATATGATGTCAGGTGAACAAAATTATATATTTGTAATTTGTAGTAACTTAAGTTATAATAATAATAATAGTAATAATAATAATAATAATAATTAGATTATCAATTGGATTCCACATATATAATCTTAAAAATAGGTAGTTTACATTATGAATTTATTTATTTAATAAGTAATTTTTAAGAGACCTCTTCTATACTGGGAAGGTACACTGTGTATTGAGCTTTTCATTTATGATATTCCAAATTTGAACTCCTTTATGTCGGAAAGTTCTTTTCATTACGTTAGTCCTCGCGATAGGAATACGCAACCTCTCTCTCTGCCTTGTTAAATGATGGTGTATGTTCATATTGGTAGTGAACATTTCGGTAAGAACTGTTGGTACAATACCTTTGATAATTTTGAACATTAATTTCGACACTGAGAATTGATATATATCTGAGAGAGGTAATAGTTTTAAGGTTTTGAAAATTGGTGGAGTATGAACTCTATAGTGAGCTAAATTGGTGGAGTATGAGCTCTATAGTGAGCTAAATTGGTGGAGTATGAGCTCTATAGTGAGCTAAATTTATCATCCTTATTACTCTTTTCTGGAGGGTCATTAATGGTCTCATATAAATTTCACTTGCTGCGCCCCAATTTACTATGCCATATGTCAAATAAGGGTATACCAAGGAATTATACAGAGTTACGAGTGTTGATATATTTAGCGATTTCCTTGCCTTGCTTATAACCCCGATACTCTTTGAAATTTTATTTCTTATATATTTGATGTGATCGCACCAAGAAAGCTTAGAGTCGATAATTACACCTAAACATTTCGTGCTCTGTACTTTTTGTAATATTTTACCATCTATACACACACTTCTGGTAGCAGTGACTCGTTTACCTTTCATCGAAAATATCATATAATGAGTTTTTTCTAAATTGAGTGCAAGTTTATTTGCAATAGTCCATTCCAACAGTTTCTTTACCTCATTATTCATCTTATTAATTAAGTTATCAATATTGTCACCACTCAAGAATATATTTGCATCATCGGCGAATAAAATAGGAAGTAACTCTGTAGAGACATTAACTATATCATTAACATATATCAAGTACAGAAGCGGCCCCAAAACAGAGCCTTGAGGAACACCAGATTCTACCACATCACTGAAAGAGTTTTTGCCATTGTAAGTTACATATTGCAGCCTATTCTCGAAATAACTTTTAAACCAATGTTATGCTACCCCCCTAATTCTATAATGACTTAATTTCTTCAGAAGTATTTCATGATTTACAGTATCGAATGCTTTACTAAAGTCTAAAAATAATCCAAGTACATGTTTACCTATATCAAGAGCTTCTGAAATCTTATCAGTCATCAGTATTAACGCTAATTCTGTATCATATCCTTTACGAAATCCAAATTGATACTTGTATAAGAGATCATGTTTATTTATGAAAGAAATTAATCTGTTATACATAATACGTTCGAATATTTTTGAAAATATACGTAGCACTGAGACCGGGCAATAATTATTATCAATAGAAACATCCCCACCCTTCTATAACGGTATAATTTTTGCAGTTTTTAACTCACTAGGGAAAACTCCCTCAGATAAAGAAAAATTAATTAGATGAGCAAAGACGTCAGAGAGAATTAACCGAGTCTCTTTAATGACATGACAATTTACATTGTCCCAACACCTGGACTTTTTTGCTTTAGATTTGCTATGATGCCCTTTATTTCCTCACGATTTGTTGGTGTCGCAAACATTGAACCAAGATTTGCATTAGACAAAAATTATGCATATGTTTTGTTGATCATTGTCAGTGACTTACTAATATTATTTCCAATATTGAGATAACAATTATTAAAAGCATCGGCAATATGTTTATTGTCATCAACAACCCTACCATCAATGATGAAATTAGTAACAATTTGTTTTTATTGTTTTTTATTTATGACTTCTTTTATTAAGTCCCAAGACTTTTTAATATTGCCGATGTTTTGCTTAAGTAACAGATCATAATGTTCTCTCTCCGCCTTTCGTAATAATCTATTCAAGATTCTCTTATAATCTAGATATTTCTTTTTATTTTCGTTTGTTTCATTTTTTAAGAAGACATAACATTTATTTTTTACTTGTATAGAGTTCTTTAGAGCAGCGCGCGGTGAGCCAACACTTTCGGTTACGATACGTAGTTTTAATATTTTGAAGAGAAAATGACTCATTATAATATTTCATGAAAATATCGTGAAATTCAGAAAATGCGTGTTGACAGTTTTTACCACCAATGATGTTCATCCAATCAGTATTAACTAGCTTTTCTTTAAAATTTTGCAATGTATGTTCATTCACTAAACGCTTTGTAATAACATTTGTGCAAGTTTTCTCTCTAATGTTTCTGGTAACCGAAAATATTGGAAAATGATCTGACACATCTGTATACATTATGCCATTTACAATTTCATTACTCTGAACGTCATTACTGAAAATATTGTCTATTAATGTGGCAGAGTTACTTTTCACTCTCGTTGGTTTGTTGATAATAATAATAATAATAATAATAATAATAATATTTATTCAGTTAGCAATTTACAGAGTTGGTACCACATAGTATGTTACAAATATATATGACATGTACCAGCCTTGCATAATTCCAACTATGCGGAATAAAGGAATATGAGAAAAACATATCTACAAAATCTGATGTTAACTTATGATTCTTGATATTTAATAGATTCAGATTGTAATTTCCCATTAGATATGTAATCTTGTTTTCACGATTGATTGATGTTAGAATGTCATTTAGATAATTAACAAAATCTGTAACATTCGAGTCAGGAGGTCTGTATATGACAGCAATAATCACATTCTTACTACTACCAATCGATGACTTTTTTATTTCCACAAAAATTGACTCAACATTACTACTCATTAAGCTCAAATCTTCCCAGACTGTGTACTCTACATGATTCTTATTATATATCGAAACCCCACCTCCTTTTGTTGACTTTCTAAGTATATACTCATGTTCATATCCAGTTAAACCATATCTTCCGACATTATGATCTCCTAACCATGTCTCTGTGAACCCTATAACATCAAATTGGATATTAATATTGCATAAATAAGAATCAAATGTAAAAAGATTTTTCTGAGAACTACTGTACGTATATTTAAATATATCATAGAAAAATTTGCAGGACTAGAAATATTGTCTTTAAGTTTACTATTTAAAGACAATATTTTCTAGTCCTGCACATTTTTCCATTCTGATTTCTTATTGTAATAATATTAAGTTTATGTATCTAGAGCATTAATTTATACTTGGCAGGTGTGAGCGTGCACGCATGCCCACATACATGCGTGGGTGCTGCACGTATGTGTATATTCATATGTGTGATTAGTTGATTACCACAGCATGTGAGGATGAACCTGATTATTTTCGTCTTCACAATTGTGTATAATTATGCAGGAAACTTAATTACTCATGGGTTTCTTTCCTGTAAATCTTGTTCATATAATTGTTTCTATGTACTGTAGCCTATTCACATGCCTTGAACATTGTATACATAATACAGCATGGCCTTCAGCAACAACATTCACTAAAATGTTGGGGCTTGTACGGAGTGGTAACTTTTATTGTTTTTGTAATTTGCTATGCTTATCACTCAGTACAAGCCCCAACACTTTGGGGAAGGTTGTTGCTGAAGGTCATGCATCATATTACAACAGTCTTTTAATTAAGGGGAGATGGGTCGGGTTTTTTTTTTTTTGGTCTATTAATTTGTTTATTTCTTTATTTCTTAGTGTCCTCGCTAGACACTCCATCAAGCTTAGAAAAACACCCCCTAGACCCCCCTTCAAGATAAATAAAGCGAGACCTAACTATTTAATTCCATAAGTGTTCGTATCTTATTTTATGTATTCATATTATTACTCTGGGTCTTCTCCTGGGTGACGTAGATGTGTGTGAATTTGTGTTTTGTTTGTGTGTCTTCATTGTTTACTGTTGTGTTGTGTTGTCCCTATTCGGGCTCTGTCTTCAGTCGGCCACTCCCAGAAAAAAAGGAAAAATAGGGAATGGGCCTGTATAAATAAATACAAAAATACATACAGTACATGCGATATTATTACTAACAAACGTTTATGTAACATCGCGAGTCAAGAGATACTTATAATCCTTATTATTGTGTGTAAATAAAACGTTATCTTGTACTAATTTGTATAACTCATCTTGTGTTTGTGTTGTGATTGTACTGTATATTGAACGGCTGATCTCTTCCCGTTTAGCGAATCCACACAATTTACCACTTGCCAGTTTCGTTCTATAAGGAAGTTGGAGTTGTAGACATCGATAGTAAATAGAAATGCAATAATAATGTAGGTTTCTGATGGCTAAAAAGTATGTACAATTGGGGTTTTATGTATTGATAAATGTACTACAACCTTATTTTAGCTGGTAATTCTCCTAAATATCAATGTCTACCGCTCCAAAGTCCTTATAGAACGAAACTCGCAAGTGGCCAATTTGTCCTGTCCAGCACAACAAACCACTTTCTAGTTTCGGGCTATGAGAAAATTGAAGTTATAGACATAAATATTAAAAGGGAAGGTAGTGGCTTTTTCTGGACCCCCTTCTCCCTCATGTTTAGCTCCATTAGTTTTGACATTTTAAGACGTTCGTTCCACTAGTTTGGCGATTTTGAGACGTTTCGCCCAATTTTGTTGTCAATATTAAGACCTTTCGTGCCATTTAGGTGTCTATTTTTTCCTGGCGAGTGATAGCGAGCCTGTAATATTAGGATGAATCGGCCTTCGACCGGGATATTTTTCTACCGAAATATATACAAATTGATCTTGAAAGGGGGTCTAGGGGGTGCTTTTTTAAGCTTGATGGAAGTCTAGTGAGGACATTAAAGAAAAGGTAAGAAATATTCCTACCAGCTAATATGTGGTCGCAGTGCATTATATAATTACATAAAACTAAAGTAATCAAACTTGCTTTCCATCAAGAACTTCCGAACTGTCTTGATAGCGTAATGTATAAGTGCGCGGAATTTCGGTGTGAGTGTCCTAGGTTCGAGTCAGTGCCACATGTATTTGTTGATTTCATTAATTGAGTTTAGAAGTGAAGTTGGTTGGTGACAAAATATATAAAAATATTTGATTATATTCTGCTAGGCCAGGTTAGGTGAAGGTATTGATGGACAAGCCTTTAGTACGGCACCTCGTACTGTAGCTACTTTCTACTTTTCCTTTTTTTTCTGAGTGTAGAGAGGGGAGAAGGGGTGTTAAAGAGAGAGGAAGCTGTTGGAGTGGCTTTGTTAGATATTGATGTTTACGGTTACAAGTTACTTATACAGTAGATAGAAACTCGCAAGTGGTCAATTTCACTGATATTTTATGCTATGAAATTATTGTTTTTCTTTGCTACTTTACAATATATTTCTGCTTTATGAAGGCCTATATAAGAATTATTTTACATATTAAACCCTTCTGTACCGGTGACGTCTTATTGTTTTTATTTAAGCTGCATTTTGACGATTTTATGAAGCTTAGGAAGGATATAGAGTAGCTAGAAGGGTTAATCGAGATAGTCTGTAGCCTTTTAATTGGTAGACGTCCTTCCAAAGCTGAATAAGATCGTCTATTAGTTGGCAGAATGCAATGAAGAGAATGTTATCGGTACAGAAGGGCTTAATAATTGTCAGTGTTTGGTTTACATGTAAGAATATTCATACACTTAACCCCTTCTGTACCGGCTATGTCTTTTTAATTATATTATAGCTATATTTAGAGGATTTTGTGATGTTTAAGAAGGATCTGTGGTAGGATAAAAGGGTTAAGAGAGATAGTTCGAAGCCTATCAATTGCTGGTGGCCCTTTTGAAACTGAATACAATCATATAATAGTAGCCAGATAAAAGTTAAAACTTAATCAAATCATCTAATAGTAGCCTGCAGATAAAGGTTAGAACTAATTTGTTGGTAAAGCAGGGGTTAAAAATAATATCCTATACTGTTAGTGAACGATAAAAATATATGATACTTTTTATGTCTTAGGTGGATTCGATGCTTGGTTTTGGTTTCGGAGAGGCCGGTCTCTCTTTATATATCGATCTCGTAAGCCCATTCCCCCTCCTCTCTCTCAAGCTAGACTCTTGTTTTCTATCTCTCTTTTCTGTCCATAAAGTGGCATTTCGTATACTACAATGGGTTAATATCCTGCTATAGTCTCATCCCCGAATAGGAAAAATCATTACTATGGATATTTTGCATTACAAATTGGCAAGCGACAATGGACTTTAGGCTAGTTGAGGGTGATATGAACCGTTTTTTGTGTACCGTTTTCTCACTAACTCCGCCTCCTTCTCTTTATATCTTTCCCAGCCTTACCGGCAATATGGACTGTGCGAACCCCAGGCTCACTGCTCTCTTAAAAAGTCAGAACACTAGTCATATTTTGAGCTGCTCGGAGAGTCATAATTGTATCATAACTACTTATAGAGAACGATATGCATATTATATTTTGAATATACACATCTTTTCTTTAGCAGGCTTGTTAGAGTCATTTAGTAGAGAAAGGTAGCGTACGTGTGCATGGTTACTTTTATGGATTAACTAAGGGACATCATAACCTTTGCCATTATTATTATGTAACCTGTTTATATAGGTTAACGTTAAGGTGGATTGCATCGATCAGCTTCATATTATACTGTACAGTACAGTAATAGGTTTAATATAGTGTTTCTAGCCTGAACAGTGCGTTCAGACCGCCATAGTAGGAACTTCTGGTTTGCTCAGCATACACCAACTATCCGGGTAGCCTGTGGCGCAGTGGTTAGCGCGTTCGGTTCACAGCCGAAAGGTTCTGGGTTCGATTCCCTGGCAGGACGAGATAGATGGGCGATCTCCTTATTCCCAATGCCTCTGTTCACCTAGCAGCGAGTAGGGACCCAGTGTTAGTGGACCGTTGTGAAGTTCCATCTGGGGAGTGGTGTGTTGGCTTGAAAGCTGCTGCATAGCTAGGTCCGGCCAGCAATGGTCAGTCTGTCTGAATCTTAGCAAGCCTACAAGCTTCTAAGCATACAATGGCGTAAGCCGAACTCCCAAACTACTATGAATACTATGAAAACTATGAAGTCTACAAATTGGGGGAGCTAGCAGACCTTACCCCTCCCTGGCGGTGCGGTAGTGGCCAACACATCACTTTTTACCAATTATCATTTGAATAAGTATTATTTGAGTGGGGGTGATATTTTGTAAAATATAACAGCAAAAGTATTATGTGAGTGGGCGACATTTTGTTAAATATAACAGCTCTAACTTCCTTGTTTGATATATATATATATATATATATATATATGCCGTGGTGTAATTGATTAAAGCGTCGGCTATCGTCCTGATGGTCGATGGTTCGATCCCCACTGAGAGACTAGAAACATGTATATATATATATATATATATATATATATATATATATATAATATATATATATATATAAATATATATATATATATATATAATTTCCACACATCGTGGCTTAATGACATAGGAATATACACATTCTCAGACACACATTGTCAGACACACAAACATGTAGCCTACAGCTGTTGACAGAAGTGTTTACGATATCCTTAATATAGACACTCAGATTGATAATTACGTCTATAGCTATATATGAATAAAATACCGGAACGTTTCTATAGTTAATGAATATAAAATTACTTAAATAAATTCCAAAGTTCTTATTAGCATAATAAACATCGTAACAGCTGACGAACTTTTGCTAACGGCTGTAGCTTACATGTATTAGTTGACATGACTGTTAACATAGAGTAGAGGATATGATGCAGGATGTAAGAAGTAGAGCAGCCAACACGTGAAAAATCCTTACCAGTTGTTTTGCGCTGTGGCATTATCGTAAACAATGAGGTGTAGAGGTTTTGGGTAAAAATAACTTAAAACGCACCTATGTGGCCTACCGTAACATAGTTACGGTAGTACTAACATCGTTGGTACACCGTCCTAGTTTTAATCCCTCTTTTGTATTTTGTATTTTGTATTTTACCCGAAGGTAGAACCAAAGGGGAGGGCGGCTGTTAAGTTTGTCAGCGGTACAGTTTTCTAAAATTTAAATATATATATATATATATATTTTATACTCTCTACCCCCCCCCCCCCCCTCCCTCAAAAAAGAAGTTATATGCAGTATACGTGTGTATATGTAAATTTGTAATGCATCTATATTTATATATAGAGTGTATGTATTTGTGTAGCCTATAATAATTTCATATTTGTAGTCCCTTGTATGGTTGTTTATCCCTATCCATCTATCTTCTTCTAATTTATCTCTTCACTTTTTCTGTTAAATAATATTTGTTTTGTTTATAGTTCTAGTTTTTGTAATATTGGGGTGCTTATGCTCCCTCTTGGATGGCGCACCTTCTCTTCTCTTCTTCTTCTCTCTCTCTTTTCTTCCCCCCTCGCATTTCATTTCCGTCGCCAGGGAAAAAGCCACGGTCTTGTGGCTGGAGGTACTGGTGTGACGTAGGCGTGGACAGGGCTGTGTCACATGTTGGTTGATATTGCACCATTTCTTGAACTGGGCATCAAGTGAGGTGTTAACGTCAAAGACAATGGTCAAGGCGGTACCGGTGAAGTTCGAAGAGATTTCAGGAGAGTTTTTAGTTGGTTAGGGAAGGGACCTCGTTTATAGCTCCCGTCAGGAGAGAACCAAAAAACGCGTACTTGATAAACATTTCTGGGGGTGACATTTTGAGAGGAAATAGTGAGAGGTGTGTGCTGCTTGAAGGTGAACTTAGGAGTGGTGACTTGACCTGGTCCCTTTTGTTAATCATTGCTGATGCTAAGGCACCACTTGGTATCCTAGGGCCTTTATAGGCGGTTCAAATCAAGGCTGGGAGGGGCTTGATTTGTGTGTTTGCATTGCAAGTTTTGTTGATTCTGAGGTAGTGGGAAGTATTGAGAATTTGTTGGGGGTGGAGTTACCGTTAAGAACATAAGAAAAATGGAAATCTGCAGAAGGCCTATTGGCCCATACGAGGCAGACTCCTTCTTCTCTACATCCCCATTTCTTCTTATACACTTATATCCCGACGCTACATCTTTAACTACAACCTATACGTTAAGGCAGTTTGATAGGGAAGTTTTGGTAGAAGTTTGTGGGCTAAATCTGACTGAAGGATTTTATTTGATAAATGGCCTGATTTAATAGAAGTGGGCTTGAATGTCATCGAATTTGTCGAACTAGTAGATGAATGAGTTGATGTAGTGGAGAGGTTATGTATTAATATTGGATGAAGTTGATGAATGGTAGTTGGGGAGTAGTAGGGTGAGTTTGAGAGGAAGTGGAAGGTCTTGGAATTGACCGAAATGGAGCAGCTTGCTGATGTGGAGTAGAGATCCTATAGTAAATAACTAACTATAGGATCAATAACTATAAGAGCTTGGGGTAGCAACAGTAGGGCGAGGAGGGAGTGAAGGGTTTGGGGAGGACTTACGACTAATTATGAGTGGTATGGTGATTGATGATTTGTGAAGGAGGGGGTTTGGGCAAGTGGTCTTGGCCTGGGACGGTTAGGTGGGTAGGTTTGGGATTAGGGTGCGAATCTCGTAGGTATGGAAGGTTGAATGATTTCGGGGTGGAGAGGTGGTAAGGGTATAGGCTCTGGTGAGAAAGATTTGGAGCTGGGGGGGGGGGGGGGGGGGCAGATGGGTGTTTTCCGGTGACAGAAGTACTTTTTCTAGTGGAGGTGGAAGGGGAGGGAATTCGATTGGGTGGTCTGGTGGATACTGGGGTTACAGGTTTAGGTTTAGTTGGTTGATTTGTTTTCATTTAACTTTATAGGTTAGTGATGGGTTTTTGGTGGAGGTTGATGGTTTAGAAGGGATGGGAAATCTGGAAGGTAGTGAGGTAGGTTGGGGTTTGGGGTGAGTAACATTTGATGGTGAAGGATTATATAGGAGTTGTGTCAGGGGTAGCAATGGGGGGGGGGGTTCTTGTGGTGAGAGTGAAACTAGGGGGAGGAGGAAGGGTTGAATGAGGTGATAAGATGGGTGCTTTAGGTGGTATATGTGGGGTTTTGGACAGAGTGATAGGGCAACTATTTGTAGTCTTCGGTTTGACATGCTTGGTCATGGACTTTTGGATAAGATGGTTTTGCATTACTGGAGTTATCTAAAGGTTTGTGAAGTCTGACATATCAGTTACAGTACACTCGTGTTTCGCCGTGATAATTGACTATGACCTGGAACGGGTTTGGAACTTTCTGTGATCTGGTAAGGTCCAATGTAACGTGGGCCTACTTTGTTGGAGATAGGTAGTTTCCATTGGCGAAGGGATTTTCTGGCAAGGTTCATCTTTCTTGAAGTCTTGACACGTCAGCTGGGCGTATCATAGTCAATTCTTTGAGGTGTTGTAGAGGATCGGTAGAGACTTCAAGGGATGTTGTAGGTTGAGCTGAGTGGCGGAGGGGCATCAGTATAGTGGAGCCTCCCCAAATACCCATTTTTGTGGGGTGATCCCGTCTTCTCGAGGGCAAGTGTTCATCCCCCACTGTATGAATTTGGCTTGCGAAGACCAATCGTCTGAGATGTATTCTGAGTTAGTTGGCAAAACTCTTATGGCTTTGTTCGCATAAGGCATTTCCTTGTGGCCAGTATGCAGAGGAACGGGAAATCTTGTAGCTGAAAACTTTGGATAATTGTTTCCCTACTTGTCCTAATAACATGGGGGCATTATCAGAGTGAAGTGATTGAGGTAGGCCGAATGTTGGGAAAACCTCGTTAAGCATGGCTGCTGCCACAGCAATTGCTGATTGTTCTTTGGCTGGGCATGCGATCACGAACTTAGAGTAAGTGTCGACATATGTGATTATATATTTCTTACTGGATTTGGCTGGTATTGGGCCCATTACGTCAATGGATAGCAGTTTGGTTGCGGTGATCTTTCCTGAAGGTCCTGGGATTCGAGTCCTGTCTTTTCCTTGCCAACAAGGGCGGCAGGCTTCGGTGATCTGTTTGGCCAATATGGAAGGGTTTGTGGTCAAATATACGTCGTGGAAGACTTGGACTATTTTTTCTTTGGCCTAAGTGGATGCCATTTTCTTCATGAATGATTTGTAGCAGGTCTTGGGCTGTCTGAGGGTCTACTGCAAGGTGTTCGGTTTCAGTTTAGAGTTGATATCCAAAGCGTTTAAGGTTGTTGAAGGTCTTCTTGGGTATCCAGTCTGGTTTTGTTTAGGTTCAGTTGCAGAGCCCGTAGGGAAGGATGTTAAACTCATAAAAGTTTCCTCCGCTGGTGGTAAAAGCTGTCTTCTGTTGATGTTCTTTACGCACAGGAACTGTTTTTTTTTTTTTCTATGTGAGTGAGGGAGACAAAAGGCAGAACTTCCTGTATCGAGTGCCTCCACCAGAGGTGAAAGAGTTACAGGGCCAAAATCAAGGTACATTTGAGCCAAAATGTCTGGACACACGGATTTGAAGCAATCTAAGTCATAGGAAGAGGGAAAGACTGATTCTGGGCGAGAGTTCCAGAGCTCAGCAGTTGAATAGTCTTAGAAGAAAGACTGAGAATAACGTTTCACTCTTGGGTTGGAGAGTTGTACAGAGTAGGGGTGGGGTTGTGTTGCAAGATGGGTACTATGTACCCTACGTAGAGGAGGTGGTATACACTGGGAAAACTCTGAGGAACATTGATTATTATAGTAGAAATAGAATAGCGAGAGAGATGCAACATTGCGGCGAAAAGAGAGAGATTGCAGAGAGTGGTCCTCTAGGAGTTCTGAACGGGTAGTAAGATGAAGAAATTGGGTTTTGGAAGCATTAAAGGCAACAAGGTTTCTCTGCCCCAATTGGAAATAGTAGTTAGATCAGAAGATAAGTGTTGCATGGCTTCATTACGTTTGTCGTTGAGGGATTGCTGGCTGGGGTGTTCAGGAAAACTAATTGAGTAGTGTAAGGTAGAGTCGTCTGCGTATGAATGGATGGGACTGGAGGTACAGTTGAGAAGATCATTTATGCAAATTAGAAAGAGAATGGGAGATAGGACAGAGCCCTGAGGAACACTGGAGTTGATAGGATGAGGAAGTGAGCGATGGCCGTCCACAACCGCAGCTATGGAACGGCCGGAAAGGAAATTAGAGACAAAGGCACAGATGGAGAGAGGGAAACCGAAGGAAGGTAGTTTAGTAATTAAATATTTGTGCCAGACTCTATCGAAGGCTTTCGATATGTATAGTACAATAGAAAAGGTCTCACCGAAGTTCCGAAAGGAGGATGAACAACAGTTAGTAAGATATGAAAGAAGATCACCAGTAGAGCGACCTTTAAGGACGCCATACTGGCGATCTGAGAGTAGATTATGAGAAGAAAAATGCTTAAGAAATTTGGAAGCAAGAATAGTTTCAAAAACTTCAGAGATACAAGAGATGAGAGCAATTGGACGATAGTTGGAGGGTTGAAAGCGGTCACCCTTCTTTGGTACAGGTTGAATGAGAGCAAACTTCCAGCAAGAAGGAAAGACGTTAGAGGATAGACAGAGACGAAAGAGTTTGCCTAGGCAGGGAGTCAGCACGGACGCACAGTTTTTGAGTACAACAGGAGGAACACCGTCCGGACCGTACGTCTTCCTAGTATTAAGCCCAGAGAGAGTAGAAAATACATCTTTAGAAGAGATTAGGATATTAGGCATAAGTAGGAGAGAAGGGGGTGGAGAGGGAGGAATAGCACCGGAATGATCCAAGGTGGAGTTTCTAGCAAATGTTTGAGCGAAGAGTTCAGCTTTGTCAGAGGAAGAAGTGATGGTTGTGCCATCAGAGTGGAAAAGGGGAGGGAAAGACGAGGAAGAAAAATTGTTGGAGAGGTTTTTGGCTAGATGCCAAAAAGCTTGGGAAGAGCTAGAGTTGGATAGTTCAGTGCATTTATTATTTATGAAAGAGTGTTTGGCAAGTCGAAGAACAGATTTGGCTTGCCATTATCTTGCTTGCAAATCCAGTGTGGTGAACCATTTGGACCCATGTAATGAGTCTAGGGAGTCGTCACTTCTGGGTAGGGGGGTGGCATCTCTAATGGTGACATCACTGAGGCGTCTGTTGTCCACGCAGAACCTGGTGGAGCCATCCTTCTTTTTGGCTAGCACAACAGGTGATGACCAGGGACTAGTTGATGGCGTGGCAATTCCGGCATCTATCATTTCTTGCACTTGTCTCTCCTCTTCTTGTCTTTTTAGAGGGTTCTTTCTTCAAGAAGGTTGGCAGATGGGAGGTCCTGTGGTGTGAATAGGGTGATCGAGGACGGTTTTCCCTATTTCAGTAGACATGCTGGTGAATATGTCTTGGTATCGCAGCAGTAGGGCCTGTAGTTTTTCTTTTTGTCGTGGTGGTAGGTGGTCTGGTATCGGTGGCAGAGCAGGTGTGGTGGAGGCAGTTTCGGTGGGATCAGCATCATCAAAAGTTTCTAAGTCCCCGATGATAAGGCCTTTTAGCAGGGTGAGAGGTAGGTCGGTTATGTTGGCAACTTGCACTATGTTTATGTGTGGCGATAACACAGCAGGCGGAATGAGGTACCTAGGAAGTAGTGGTTGTTCCAGCTTTGGTGCTAATACTAAGGTTGCATTTTCAGGTTTGACAATTGTGGCCCATACTTGGTGATGAGGTGGTATAATGATTTTTTTTTCCTATGGTGTAGTGGTGATGGCTGTGGTTATGACTTCCTGTTGTTCAGAAGTGTTTTTTTCTATTTTTTTTCCCCATGGAGGCGATATCGTTCGCAGTCAATGTTAGCTTGAAGTTCTTAAATCAGGTCTAGCCCTAGGTATCCATCATACTCCCTACATTGAGAATCGAACACTATCAGTGGATGTTGGCAGGAAGCTGCAGGTTCTGGTGTAATGATTCAGAGGGATGGGGTTTCTCCTTGTAATGTTTGTAGAGTATCCCTGGCACTGACGAAGTTGGAAGGCAATGTTCGTAGTTCTCCGAATCGGCCTTGTAAATATACAAGAATGAGCTGCTCCCTTATCTACTAAGTCTGACTCGAATACCATTTAGATTTAATTTGGTATATACAGGAGGGGAGGGTGTTAATTGATGTCGCCCTGCCACAGCTTAAATGGATGGGGGATGTTTTAAAAATCCTGAAGATCTTCAGGACATTCCTCTAGGTCTCTTTCCATCTCTTGTTGTTCTTTGTGGATGGTCTATTCTGGTTCTGCCTCTGGTTGATCTTCTGTTCTTTGTTCGACGCATGAACACCCGTGTTTGCGTCTTTTGGGCTTGTTTGAGTTGGTCTCTCATGTCGTGAATAGCACATCATTCATTGTAGGATGAGAACTCCAATGGGTTTAGTAGAGCCATTGAGTCCTCCCTAGTAGGCCTACTTATGTTGGTACTTGCCAGAGCATCGAATCTTGATGTATTGGGGTTCGTGGTAGTGCCCCCCTGTACCTTAAGGTTTCCTCCAGTTGTCTGTTTGTTTTTGGCGCCAGGAGGGTCCTTCGGGTTTTTTACGCCAGGAATTGTGAGTGATTTATTGAGACTTATATTTAGGGCATTTGAATCTTTAGGAACCATAATAACATAGTGTTTTGCAGTTTGGATTAGTCTTTGGTTGGGTTTGGACGCATTTGGTAAGCGGTCGTATACCTTTTTGTTTCACTGTACTAGTCTTTAGGATAGTGCATGGTTATTTTTAGACACGTTTTATGAGCGGTTACGTACTTTTTGGTTTGATTTAATATAACATTAGATTTGTGTTGTGAGGAAGAATTAATATTTCTTTAGTATGTTTCCATTTTTGTATTTTAGGTGTTAATTAGAGGCTTGCAATTGCTGTTTGATTTACTATACTTACTTATACTTACTTACTTGGTCATACTTGGCAGAATTCCATCCTCTGTGGACGCAGCTAAAGTGGACCTCCGCTGCAGCCAGGCAGCTCCGCAACTCCCTCGTTCCGTCTATTTACTAACGAGTTGGATGCGGTGCTGGGATATCCTGGTATTGGGGGCTCGTCTGGTAGTGTAGCCAGCCATCGGTCCAGCTGACGCTTCAAGGAGTCTGTCGTGACTCCCGTCAGTTCCCGGACGGCCTTTGGTACAGTATTGAAGAGACGAGCCCCATTTTTGCTGAAGTTGTTGTGGGCGACTGTTGCTATTTTCTGAGAGGTAGCCTCAGTCCTCTTGATGTAGCACAGTCGCCCTTTTCTAACGTGGTTGTTGATGACTAGTCCCACGTCAGGTACCAGCCCTTCTAGGGTCTTCCACATGTAAATCACTAGGTAACATTCTCATCGTCTCTGAAGGGAGTAGAGCCGCAACTCCTTCAGGCGTTCCCAGTAATTCATGTGTTGGAGACCCCAGATCCTGCTGGTGAAGGTCCTCTGTAGAGACTCCAGTTGCCGATGTCACCTATCTTGTGGGGAGTCCATAGCTGGCAGCAGTATTCCACCTTTGGGAGGACCAGAGCCTTCCAGAGTGTCAGCATACAGGCCCTCTCTCTAGTTTGGAAAGTCCTGATTATCCATCCTGCGAGTCTCCTAGCTGTCTCGGTGGTTTGGTTGATGTGGCGAGAAAAAGTTCCATCGGTACTCATTGTTACTCCCAGATCCCGCACATGTTCTTTTGGAGTGATGGTTTCTTGATTGGCCTGGTAGCTGGTGCTCTCTTTGATGGTTTGTAGAGGGCCGTACCTTAGCAATTCGAATTTCTCGCCGTTCATCCTTATGTTGTTGGAATCTGCCCAGTCCAGAAGGCGATTCAGATCTTCTTGTAGCAGGGCCACATCGTCAGCTGTCTCTACCCTCCTCATTACTCTTGTATCATCTGCAAATGAGGTGGCCTTGGAGTGCTGGAGATCATGATCAATATCCCCTATCATGATAAGGAACAGAAGTGGTCCTAGTACAGACCCCTGCGGAACGCCACTTATTACCTCGCTTGGGTCTGAAAGGTGTCCTTAGACCGATACTCTCTGTTCCCTGTGTTAGGAAGCTGTGCAGCCACTTGCCGAGGTTTCCTCCTATACCTAGCTTTTTCAGCTTGTGAAGAACGAGGCCGTGATCTACTTTATCAAATGCCTTGGCGAAATCCAGGTATATCATGTCGACGTTCTTGCCTTTACTGATTTCTTCTAGTAGAGCCTCATGGTGGGCAAGTAGCTGCGACAGACAGGACCGGCTCTTTCTAAATCCGTGCTGTCCCCCGTTGAAAGCGTCGAGGTCCTCCATGCGTTTCGTTATTCTCTTTCTGACGACCCGCTCGATTATCTTTGTTATGTGCGAGGTTAGCACTACGGGCCGATAGTTTTTGGCCAGTCTTTTGCTACCCCCTTTGTGGATAGGTTTCACTACCCCTTCCTTCAGGGATGAGGGAACTGTACCGGTAGCTAGGGACTTGGCAGCGATTAGTTGCAGTGGTAGCGCCAGTTCAGCTTTGCAGGTTTTTAGGAGCTGTGCACTGAACCCGTCTGGACCTGTTGCTAAGTCGGCTGCTATGTCGTCAATGGCTTGAATTATATCATTAATTTCTGGGATTATGTCGGTCAGTATTGGTGAGGGAGAGGGCTCTTGCATTGTGAAGAAAGCCGCTGGGTCATCCACAGTTTTTTTGGGGTTAGGAAAACTGAAGACACTTTCATACTGTGCCCTTAGAATGTCTGCCATTTCCCCTGGGTCGGCCACCAGATTTCCATCGACGTCTTCTAATGGCCCTACTGCCGATATGTTTTTGGATTTTTTGTTAGCGTATGAGAAGAAAAACTTAGAGTTACTGCTTATGTTCTGGACTGCTTGTAGTTCTTCTCTCTTCCTCTGGTCTTCATGGGATTTTAGGAGTTTGCTTTCAATCTCCTGAAGGGCCTTGTGAAAGTTGGTGGCTTTGCTATGTGGAGGATTTTTTGCCAATTTTCTTTTGTAGAGGCTCCTCCTCCTCATAAGGATGCGACGGTCCCGTGGGATGTGTTTTTTCTTAGCCGTACTTTTAGTCGGGAAATTGGCTTTACATATTTCTTCACAAATTGTGGTGAATTTAGAGAGCATATTTGCAGCACTGTCTTCCGCAATTTTGGTTGCCCAGTCCATCTTTAATTTGTCTTTAATTTCAGCCCATTTAATGTCTTTGTGGTAAAAGTTTAATTTTGACATTCCTGTTTTTTCTTGCTGACCTTGCTGTGGATTATTGAGTAAGGCATTTATTGCGAGAGACGCTTCACAGATTTTGTGGTCCGACATGGTGGTCTCGTAGAGCTCGTAGGAGTGCATAATCCCATGATTATTGCTAGCTACTAGGTCTAGTATGTTAGATCCTCTTGTTGGTTCGGATATAAATTGGGTTAGGAATTTAGTCCGCATAAGAGACGCCAGTAGCCTAGCTTGTTGTTTTTCTCCATTCGTTCCTCCCACCACTTCCAATGTCTCCCAGTTCATGTGTGGGAAATTGAAGTCTCCAAGGAGTAAGAATTCTGTGTTGGGAGCTGGCAGGTGGTCTACTGTATGGATAATTTTGTTCACGACATCCTCAAAAAGCTCTTGTGTGGCGTTTGGAGGCCTATATACTGCCGTTATAACAAGATTTAAATCCTTGATGGAGAGGGTGAGGATTTCACATGTCCTGTTTGAAAGGCTGTCCAGGATTTCTACTGCAAATTTATTCTTTATATAAATGGCTACTCCACCATGACTTCTATCCCTACGGTCTGTGCAGTAAATTTCAAAGTCTTGGATCTGCACCTCTGCATCAAGTATATCGTTGTGCAGGTGAGTTTCGGTCAGGGCGAGTAGGGATATGTTATCGGTGGCAGCGATTTCTTGCAGTAGGGGGACTTTGTTCTGATTACACCTTGGATACAGCCCTCTGATGTTACCTGTTAGTATCTTGGTTAGTGGTAACTCCAGAAGGCCCTCTTCCAGTTGTCCTGTCCAGAGGCTGTCCTTCTATTTTTCCCATCACTACTGACATCATTTGTTGAAGCTGTTCTTGTTGTGCAGCTGGTTTCTCGACATTTTCCGAAAAACCCTGTATCATTTGTGTGGGCCGGTCTCTGGGTGTTCTGTCTCATGTCTACAGCTACGCTTTCCATTTCAGGCTCCTGTCTTGGCAATTTGTTGTTGTTGCGCTGGCTTCTGATTGGGGTTCTACTGGATGGATATCCCCTGGCTTGATTGGATGGTACTGGTGGAGGTTGTTGCTCTCTGTTTGGCCTTATGGTTCCTATGGTGTGGGGATATTGCAGTACTGGATGGTGCAAGCCCCGTTTTCCAGGGAGAATCTGCATAACACTTGATGAAAGTTTTTACATTGCTGCCCCTTATTACACCCTACTCGGCTGTTCAGCCCATGTCTCATGTATTTCGAGCATGACCTTGGGTGGTAGGAGGGACAGTTAGTGCCTACTCGACCGTATTTGCAAGCTCCAATTTTATAGTGCCTGCATACTGGTATCTGATTTTTATTCCTCTGCGGTGCTGGCACTTTTGGGATTACACGTGATGCGGTGTCCCCCCGGGTCTTGCCCCTATGGGTTTGTTGTTCTGTGATGCTAGTGGCTGGTCCTGTAGCTTCTGTACCCTGTGGTGTCCTCTCTTGGTCGGGTGATGTTGAGCGAGGGATCGTGGGGGCCGGGGAGTAACCGAGAGCCCCGGCAAGCGAGAGGTTGATGTTAGCTGGCATGCTACCAAATCCTAGATCAACAATAATTGTTATTTGGCGAGGTAGGTATGTTGCTGGGAATGCTAGGCCTATCTGTGTCGCCCTCCTCCACAAGCGAGAGGGTGATGCTAACTAGCATGCTCCCTAGTCCCAAATCAACAATCTTGTCTGAGCTGGTGATGATGATGCTGGGTATGCTATTTGCAACCTCATCCTTGGGGCTTCTCTTTGGGGACGAGGTTGCATGACATTTTGTTTTGAGTATGTCAGAGTATTTGGGCGTTCCTATGTCTATGTTGCCTAGGTTGGCTGACTTCTTAAGTATACTCACTGTACTTTTAGTGGGTGATGTTGGGTGGCGGCTCTGGAGTGGAAGATTTTGTTGTGCCTTGGAAATTGCTCCAGTTTTGGAAAGTTTCTCTCTGTGACTTTTTATGGCAGCTTCCGCTTTGGCTACCCCCTCACCTTCATTGCTGAATTTTGTTAGGCAGCAGTCCTTACATCTGAATTTCCTTAAAGTTTTCGCAAAACACAGGATTTGAAAAGTTGGGAGGCCAGTGCAGTAGTAGTGCAGCCACTTAAAACAGTCATCACATCGTATTGTAAACTCTTCTTCCTCAGCAAAGATGAGTTTACACATGCGGCACTCATCGACGACGGGTTTGTTTACGTTTGGGGACTTGGCCATCGTAGTCGTCCGATGTGTGTTTCGCTTTTATCACTTAATATCTCGTCAATCTTTTATCTGGGACCTTAGGTTTTGGGTTCAAATCTATTTGTTTAAGCTTATGGTTAACGTTTTAAGTTGACTTTACTTGTAGGATATTGTTTAATTATTGGTCCATTTGATGATATATTGTTAAACTATTTAATTTTAATTTTTCAGGATCATGATGTTTTACCTGAGGATGGCTGCTTGAGCAAGCCGAAAATTTGAAATAAAGATGGCCGGTGCTCCATGGAGTTATTTCCCTAGTTTTCCTCATATATATATATATATATATATATATATATATATACACACAGTATAGGCCTACAGTAGCCGATATAGGCCTAGGGGACGTGTTTTAATCATTAAACACCATAAAACTACAGGGCGTCATATCCAGGGAATAAGAAATAACTTCTAAATATCCGATTTCCTATTATGTATGTACCATTAATGAGGTAGATGCATTAATATTTATATAAAAGAAAGGGTGGTGTAAGGAGAGCATAATGTTATATGGGATATATATAGCCCCCTGTCACTGTTTGATGGTTTGTGTGTGTGTATTGGGTGGTTGGTGTTGTTTTCAAACACCCTATACATATAGCCTACTGTAGGCCTATATATATATATATATATATATATATATATATATATATATATATATATATATATATATATATAATATAGTGCATGTAATGTGTAAACTGTACCCTATTACATTGTACACTGTACAGGTATAAAATTGGCCGTGATTACGAAGTTAGAATGCACTAGGGATATATAAAACTCGTCGTCGAAAGAGAGTTGTCTAAAATGGGGACCCACGCGGTGGTACCATCTAGCGGCCGACACCACAACCTGGATCAAGTTCAAGGTTAGAGACAGAGTGCGTGTGTGAGTGAAGGTAGGCAGACACGCTCCCTCCCGTCTCATCCCGGCCTTACCCTCTCTGTCTTCCCCTGTCTCCTGTCTCTCTCCCTGCCTCCACACCCGCTTGACAGTCACGGAAACAGATAGCACAGGTCTTGCGGCAGTGGAGGCAGGCGTGTGAAATGAGTGACACGCTGTACTTGTGTGATAATACAGCTAGGTTTTTGGTGAAGGCGGAGGAGTGGTGGTAATGGTGGTAGATGTGAGGGTGGTAGTTGCGGTAGTGTCGGGGAGTCTACACACTTTTACCAACATCCAATCGCGATTATTTCGCTATTTTGTGTCTCGGAAAGTTAGTATATGGGGTTTTCAGAGTCTTAGGTTGAATTATCAGTGTTTTTTAATGAGTGTCGCTGTGTGTTTTTGTAGATGTATTAGAAAACCAGATCGGTGTTGAAGGAAAAAAACTGGTTTGACAGACGTGATATTCTTGCGCTGGTGCACTTGTACATTTTTTTCAGCTGCCAAGTTATACAGTCTCAGTGACAGAAAAATTATGACTGGCAAATAAAACTACAGTGGTGAAGAGAAAAAGTTTTCAGAAATAGTTAAGACAGTAGGCTATTATGAAGAACAGCATCTGAAGAATTTATCGACGTGCAAGCCAAGGTAAGTGTCCGTGTATTTGGTAGCCTAATGTGTCTGGTCTTGGGGAAGATCTAGGCTAGTGTTTGATTGAAATTCCAAAGAAGTTTTCATTGAGTTATAAATTTTCAATTATAAATTTCTGCGAAAGATTCACTTGTGCATGTAGTGAACACCCTATGTAGCCTAGTGGTGTTGTGTTCCTTTTTATTTCAAATTTTTATTTTGCTAAAGCATTATTTCCACAGAGATTATGATAGCCTATGTTCTTTTGTCTTTAGCCTAGGCTATTGTGACGTCCCTGTTTTGGTTTGTTTAGGCTAGGCTATATTGCAAGTTTTACATTATAAAGATTTGTCGGGTTAAACGAAGCATAGCCTACATAGCCTAGGCTATGTTAACAACATAAGGGATTACTGATTCGGGAATTTCGGGAAGAGTTTCATGGCAGTGGCAGAGGAATGTAAATGTTGACAACAATTTGTTTTAGAAGAACTAAATAGAACTTGAGAAAGGATGACAGCATATGCTGTAAGCCTAGAGTGCAGGATGAGGATCGAATAACTAAGGGGAAAATAGGCCAATGAAAATAATTAGCTTAAAGGTGGATTGTAGGAGATAAAAATGTTGTAGGCCTAGCCTAGCCTAGCCTAGGATTGAACTTATGCAATGCATAAGTGTGTTGATTTTCGGTGTGAGCGTCCTGGGTTCGAATCCCCGTTATTCCCCGGACTGCCATAGGCCTATGTGTTTGTTAATTTCATTAATCGATTTTAGGAGTAAAGTTGGTTAGTGGAGAGCACATAATAATAGCAAAATAGGCTAGGCCTAGGCTATTGAACACTTTTAGGAACGAGTGAAGATTTATTTCAGCAATTTGTGAGCTGAACTAAAGTTAAATAATACTTGAGCCACATACAACACTAGGCCTATAGCCTACCGGTACCCTGTTCCAAATAAGTAGGCTAGGCTAAACATCTTGAACAGTATCTTAGGCGTATATAGGCCTAGGGTAACTCACTAACTTAATATTTCTACCATTCAGGAAGGGTCAGTGGAGGAATAGGTGTGGACATTTACAGCCCATTTGCTCTAACCCTTTATAAATTATAAGTTACAGTCTACAGAGGTTAGGGTTCACGATTTTCGGCCTACCAATTTGAAACAGGGTAGCCTATAGGCCTAGCCTACCATCGGGCGGATTTACACAAGGGATTTGTTATTTTGTTACCAACTTTCATCTGCAACTTTTTATTTTGGTATAATTAGGCCTAGGCTATGCCTATATTTTTTTCACTGGTATCGGTAACTATAGACTTGGTCTGTTTCTTTTCAAAGTTCCCATCAAGATTTCTCAGATATTTTGAAAGTTTTGTAGTGACATGTGGTGCTAGCCTAATTAAATAAACTTGCTCATAATATAATGCAGATCGAGAGTATTAGGCCTAGTGGATTCATTTTTTCCATTATTGGTTTTATGATGCTCCTACTTTGATTTGGCAGCATCTGAAATAGGCCTATATAGCATAATAACCTACTAGTCTCGTATAGACTAATAAATACTCTTGTCACCTACCACAATCATCAATGTAATGTCAGTCTAGTCGGTTTATTTCAACTGATGGTAAATTGAATCCCGTAGCAGCTAATATATCGTTACTTCAACTTAAGGAGTTATTTTTTTTTTATGAGGCCTATATATATATATATATATATATATATATATATATATATATATATATATATTATATATATATATACATATATATATATATATATATATATATATATATATATATATATATATATATATATACACACACACACATATATATATTTTTTTTCATTTCAGTGTCCTTCATCAAACATTAACCAATAGGCTACCTCCAAGATTCCCCTTCGAGATAATTGTTTACATTTTTGATCGAAAAATGCTCCGTCCGAAGGCCATGGCAGTTCTTCCTAAATTGCAGGCTCCCTATCGTTCGCCACCTCACTAGGAAAAAATCGACACCTAAATGGCACGAAAGGTTTTAAATATAACACAGAAATGGGGCAAAAGGTCTTAACATCGCCAAACTAATGTGGTGACCCGTCTTACAATTTCAAAACTAATGAGGTGAACGTCTTATAAATAATGTTCAAACTAGGCCTATTGGGGCAAAACATGAAGAAGGAAAATAATTCTTCCGACTCCAAAAGGACTAGGCCTATAGCAATCCCGCTGATATATTTTCTACCCTTTGGAAGGAGTCGACCAGGAAATAGGTGTGGCCACTTAACCTACAGCCCATTAGTTCCAGTCCTTTTTTGATAAAAGAGGTTAGGAGATCCATATTTCTAGCCTAACCTAAATGAACAGACTATAATACTTGAATAAAAACATTAAACCCTTCAGTGCCCTTTAGCCTCTGTGGCTAAAATTATGAGTTTAGGCCTATGCAGTTTTGTGGCTAAAATTATATGAGTTTATGCAGTTTTAGAAGGACCTCTGTTACTGAGAGGGTTTATTGAGATCGTATTTACCCATTTGAGTCGTATAGGTGGATTTACAAACTAAAGCAAATCGTCTAATGGTAACCAGAATGTGATGAAAATTACGTAATGGTGGTGAAGGGGTTACGGTGTGTCGATCCGCTCCTGCACCGGCAACGTCTTTATAATTTTTCTTGCTAACTTTAGACGATTTTGTGCTGTTCAATAAGGATCTGAGGTAGTAAAAAGGGTTATGAACTTAAGTGAGATAGTTGAAGTCTGTTAATTGCTGGAGGCCCTTTTTAAACTGAATACAATCGTCTGATAGTAGCCAGAATAAAGTTAAAAGGACGGCACCGGTACTGCAAGAGTTAAACAAGACTAGCCTACGTATAGTACAGTCCAGATCAATAATTCCCCGACAACCCTGCTTTGTAAACTATATTATTTATGACATACGACTCCTTTTCATTGACAGTTCTCATGTGTTTCTAAATAGCCTGTCTGTCACACTAGTCGGTTTGTTTTAGCCAAGGTTTATATACTGTAACCTACACCTTCAGTTTAGTTGACGGTATTAATTTAGCACTTACCAACTGATTAATCATATACTTGATAGAAAAATCAAGACACTGTTATGGTTGAGGATCATTATTAAGTTTTCATAATTAAGGGGAGAGTTATATTTATGTATTCATTACTTATAGTTATATATATATACCGGTATATATATATACCGGTATATATTTTTAGTCGGCTATGCTTCCTAGACCTCCATCAAACTTTAGCCTAAATAAAATACCTCCCAAGACCACCCCTTCGAAATAATTTTGTGCATTTTTCTGTAGAAAAATCCTCGTAAATTGTCGTCAGGACAAAATCGACACACAAATGAACGGTCTAAACATTGACAATAACATAAGGCGAAAGGTCTTTAAATCGCCAAACCAATGGGGCGAACATCTTAAAATTTTAAAAGTGCCGGTAATGGAGGTAATCATGATGAAGAAAAGGGTCCAGCAAAACAACAACACCCTCTTAAGCAAATTTATTCGAAAAAAATCCTCAATAGCCGAGTAATGAAGATGGTGACATAGCAATTCAGAGTCAGCTGGAAAACCACCCAGCCTGTAGGCTACTAGGCTTATTTGTTTCACAAATATATTGTTAACCCCTTCTGTGCCGGCAACGTCCATTCTTTATTTATTCTAGCTATATTTAGAGGATTTTGTGCGGTTTAAGAAGGATCTGTGGTAGTAAGGGAGCTTAAGTAAGACAGTTCGAAGCCTGATAATTTCTGGAGGCCCTTTTTAAGCTGCATAACATCGTCTAATAGTAGCCAAAATGAAGTTAAAAAGACGTAGCCGGCATAGAAGGGGTTAAGGTTTTTACCGAAAAATTATTTTACTCCTATTAAAATCACCGAATTCGATATTGTTCGTCGATAAACCTTTATGAAAATGTGTGTGAAATTTAGAATGACATTACTCGAGTGAAACAATTATAAACTGACAGACGGGTCAAGGAGAAGTGATAGTACCGGTAACTTAAAATAAACACAGTAAATGAGCAAGGCTGTCGGATAACTATTGATTTTGACTACCGTATCGTATATTACTAGAGTAGGCTAACATAGTTTAACATAGTCGCTGATAAATGTAATACAGGCTTACATACTGTAGACTACTGGTGATATATTAAGTAGGCTAGGCTCGTACGGCAAGTGGCGATATTAACACATTCAGTACCGGTGCCGTCCTTTTAACTATTCTGACTACTATTAGACGATTTTATTCAGTTTAAAATGGGCCCCCAGCAATCAACAAGCTTCGAACTATCTCATTAAACTCATTTTACTACCACAGACACTTCTTAAACTGCATAAAATCGTCTTAATATAGCTAGGCCTATAACAAAATAAAAAAGACGTCGCCGGTACAGTAGGGATTAATTCAACGTTGGCATCTTTTACTTACCCCACTTACTAAAATAGAAAGCACAAACAATAACAATACCTGCTCGTAATGGCGTCCTTCATTCATGAAAACATAAATAGAACGATTAGATTTGAACTATAAATTGGACTTTGGTTGAAAGGTCAATGGTATGATGGGTCCGAGGGAGTTTTTTGGGATCTCCCCTGTTTTGCTCCAATAGCTTAGACATTTTAAGACGTTTCACCCCATTAGTTTGGCGATAAATAAATCGGCCGACGGTCGTGATATTTTTCTATTGATTTTTTGTTTTTGTACGAAATTTAGTTGGAAGGGATTTGGGTGATTTTTGTTTTTTTTAGTTTGAAGGATATTTGGTAGTGTTTTTGTTAGCCAAGGGGACAAACTAATATACATTGTTCGAAAATGGCAAACACAAGCAAAATTGAACCAGCCAGTGTTAACTATCATACATTTTAACAGTACCGGTACATTCATTAATTATCTATAACTCAATTAGGCCTACTATCTTGCGGGTATTTTTGTTATCGATTTTGCATACCGGTAGCCTACTAATTGGAAACACTGCGTACACATTGGAAACACTACGTACACATTGGAAACACCGCGTACAAATTGAGTAGTCTGCGCAATTAACCACTTGCGAGTTTCGGTTGATAAGGAAGTTAGAGCTGTATACATCGATAATTAACAGAATTATCACCTAAATTGCGGTTGTACCGGTAGTGCTTATATAAATACATAAAACCCAATTCAACATACGGTACTTTTTATCCATTATAAACCTACTATACAGTATTATTGTATTTCTGTTTAATATCGATGTTTATGGCTCCAACTTCCTTATTTCCTGTAACTCGCAAGTGGTCAATTGAGGTCGAGAGCATTAACCTTATCCGCTTCGACGTCTTGGGGACTATTATGATACTAATTTGTTTAATAATTATTGAGAGTTTTGCTTGATTTTGCCATTGTCGAGCAATGTATCTTAGTTTGTCCCCTAGGCTAACAAATACACTTTCCCTTGAGACTAAAAAATGCCAACACAGATCCTCTTGAAGTTGATTTGTATGTTTTGTTCGTAAAATGTAATGAGAATATATACCGGTACCGGTGCTTCTACATGTTGTTGTTGTTGCTGTTCCCCAAGCTGCCTGACCGAACAGCCCCAAGGCCCCGAGCAAGGCCAAGGCCCTAACCGAGCGCCCCTACAGAGCCCTCCCTGCCGACCACAATAAAGCCTGGGTGACCGAAGCCACTCCATGGCGGGGAGCTGAGGAGGGCGCGGAAACGCCCGGGAAACCAAAGCCCCACCCAGGGCCCTGTGCCCCTCAGCAATTATGAAGAGAAAGTTGAGGGGCAAAGGAAAAATGTGAAGCTTTGGCTTCCAATCTTGGTAGATTGGGAGGTCAATCCACGGAAGAGACGCCGTCACTTATATATAAGTAAAATATAAGTAAATATATAAGTAAAAGGAACAGTCAGAGTAAGCTATGGGTATGGCAGAGATCGCTCAGTTCTCACTCTGATAGACCAGCCCATCACCACACTTCTACTTGTAAGAGAGGCCAGCTTTTTATTTGGAAAACCATTTTGGTGCCTCAATTTAAATTGTAATATATGATGATAGAGGAATGACTATAAATCAGGCAAGGGGAGTGGTTATAAACAGGAATGAATGGAGAATGCTTGTGAATAGATGAGTGCACATGTGGTCATTTGGGGTCGGGCGCAAGTTGGACTAGATAATAGTCCATACCTGGCCTAAGGGGAGACTATCCCCTCGGTTTCTTTGGTGTTGGCTGGCATTCTGTTGCTATTCTCCTTCGTCTTTCTCGGAGAGTTGGGAGAGAAGTGTTGTGTGTTTGTTGCAGGGTCGGCAGCGATATGTGAAATGCGGCATGGTGTCGTTGAGTCTGGTATAACAAAGGTAAAGTAAGGAAACTTGAAAGAACGTTAGAGAGTAGGTGTTGGGCTGACCTTGCATTTTTTGTTTTTGTTTGTGTCTGTAATTTCATTCGTAACTAGGCTACTGGAACAGTCCAGACATTTTGACCCCAGCGTCCCTTGAACTCGGCCCTGTCACTCTTTTCTGCTGTGTGGGAGACACTCGTTATAGTCAACCTGCCTTTTGTCTCCTTCATACACATACGGTAAGAAATATAAAGTCGCGGTCATAAATGGAAAGTATTACTCAGGAATTTCAATTCAACCCGAGACAGCTTCGTCTATGTACTGGTACTGTTCCAAGCAGACGAAACAGATACAAGCGCACCACCAGGTTTTATTGTATAGTAATATGGTGAATTAATTATGTCACTCACTGCTACCATTACTGTAAATAGGCAAACTCTTTCATTCACCTTCAAACTATAAATACATTTGTGAGAGCATTAAATCTAGGCACACCTCCACAGCACCTGTATCTGCTTCATCTGCTCGCAACTGTAGCCTACAATATGTATCTGTATGATGACCGCGACTGGGCATTGATAGGCTAAACGCCGTTATAACTTTCTGTTTGAACAAGTTACCGGTACCTAGCTTCTCTACTTTTCTATCAATCCCTACGTTTTTCTGCGTTTATCTTTTATATGTAGGCCTAATTATAGAGAGTATAGCTGCGTTGTTATTTGCTGAATCTATGTAATATAATAGAATATGCATTTATCCTTGTATGTATAATAAAATTCACTCCTTCCATATGATTGTCTTTCTCAATCATTTCTGAGAAAACAGAATTGTTTATAATATTTTAGCTACGGTACCCGGTACCGTATGTAATATTCATATAATCTGTCCTTGGCCTTGTGCTATTATTATACTTTCTCTATCTCATAAAAGTTGATCACTATTTGCTTTCACTTCTCTCTCTCTCTCTCTCTCTTTCTGATATTACGTGACGAAGTATGAAATTGTATTGTTTGATTTCGCCCATTATGTATAATATTAATAAAAGTCACCCGCGCTTGTCAAGTTTGTGTTACTGTAAAAACTCTCTCTCTTAAGTGTATTTGTACCACACACACACACACTCTTTCAATCTATGTTATTTTTACATTGTATTATAAATGTTTGCTAATGACCCACAGACACACACAAACTAATCCACACAAACACACTTTTATCGCCTCTTCATTAAAACTGCTTATTCGACATCTTGTGGGTTATTAGGATAATTATAATTGAGGATTTTGAGCGTTTTTTTCTCCAAGCAATAGGCCTACAGTATATTATAATTATGTACTGTACATAGGGGGCCTCGGAGTAGGACGGACCGTCCCTAAGTTGAGTGGTCAATGCTGTAAGTGCTTGAATAATCTGCCTCAGGTTGTCCTTCTCACTGGGACAGGTCCGCTTGGTGAATTTTGTTTATGACCACCCTCATAAAAGGGAGTACGGCATCTGGCTATAGATAGATAGATATATAGAATATAAGGCTAGACAAGTACCGGGTATATCACTATTTATATACACACCTATCTTATATACCTTTATTAATAGGTCATCATCATCAGCCTGAGTTAGTCCACTGCAGGACAAAGGCCTCTCCCAAACTTTTCCACTCCAACCGGTCAACTGTTAGTCTGTTCCTTCCCACCCCAGCACACTTTCGGATCTCATCCCTCAATCTAGTTCTCTGTCTACCCCTTCCTCTAGCTCCATCCATAGGTTCCCAGTCTGTTGCTCTAGTTGTCCATCTGTTATCATCTCTTCTAAATATATGACCTGCCCAGGACCATTTCCTCTTTTTTTTTATGGTACTGAGAATATCATCTACTTTTGTTTGTTCTCTTATCCAAGAGGCTCTCTTCTTATCTCTCCAAGTTATGCCTAACATTATCCTCTCCATTCCTCTTTGGGCACTCTTAAGTTTACGTTCTAGATACCGGTACTTTGTTATACGGTACCGGTACGGTACTTAAGTTTCGGATCCATAAATTAGTACAGGGAGGACACATTGGTTGTATACTTTCCTTTTTAATGAAAGGGGTAGCATGTTTTTCATATGGAGCTCTGTTTACCAAATACAGTCCAACCCATGCTTAGGCCTATCCTTAGTTTAATTTCTCTAGAGTGATCTGGGTTTACCTTTATAACCTGGCCTAGGTGTATGTACCGGTATTCTTCGATTGCTTCTATCACTTCTATCGTTATTTGGGTAGCATTCAAGGAGACTACTGCAGGACTCTTCTTCTTCTTACCTCTGACCGGGTATAGGCTATCCTAGTGTTTACTAGCCTATACCCCTTTGAAAGGACATTAGCCTAACCTAACAACCTTACCTAACCTATCCTAGTATTATAGGTGGGGGCTGCCGCCCCCACACCCCCGCTTTGACTTAGATTTTTGGTGTATTTGTCTGTGAAGTGGGTATTTTTTCAATGTGTTGATAACGAAAATCCTCCATACGGACTACAGTATATGGAGAAAAATATGGCGAATCTATTGGTGCCTATTTTCACTAATAAATTGTTTCTCATACCGTCGCACTAGTGTCCTTGAATATTATCGTTATTTGTTGTGGTTGCACAAGACGATTAAACATAATCTTGGGTTTCTTTCTATTAATTTGCAGTCCTACGTTAAGGCTTTCTCTGTTCAAATCTTCCATTATTTATTGAAACTCTTCCCCCGAGACGCTGAAAAGAACTAGGCCTACCGGTATATATGTCATCAGCGAATCTGAGGTTGCTTAGGTATTCTCAGTTAACATTTATTCCAATATTTTCCCAGTCAAGATTCCTAAATATTTCTTCCATACACGCTGTGAACAGTTTTGGTGAAATTGTATCGCCCTGTCTTATCCCCTTCTTAATTGGTACGGTATGTTCTCAAGTTACTTGTGGAACTTTATTGTTGCTGTTCCATCGTTATATGGCTTCTAAAACCTGTAGGCCTACATAATTCTCTTCTACTCCTTGTTTTCTAATCGCTCTCATTACAAGAAATTTCGACCAAGTCAAATGCCTTTTCGTAATCTATAAATGCCATACACAAGGGCTTTTAGAATTAATCTGTTTTCTCAATTACTTGGTTAACAACTTGCATATGAATTATGTTGTTGAGTATCCACTTCGGAAACCTGCTTATTCTCTTGGCTGATTTAAATTGAGTGTTCTACCTATCCGGTTGGTGACAATTTTAGTGAACAGCTTATACAAAACAGAAAGCAAGCTAATTGGTCGATAGTTTTTTTTAGGTCTTTAGCATCTCCTTTTTTATGAATGAGAATAATGGAGGCATTTTTCCAGGCTTTAGGAACCTTTCGACATTGCAAACATTTTGTGTATAGCCTAGTTTGGCTAGTTTGTTAAGTGCGACATCGCCTGCATCTTTGATTTGGCCAATAGTAAGATTGTCGTCACCACTTGCTTTACCTCTTTTTGCGTCTCTTAAGGGGAGATATCCACTTGAGGGACTTTTTTCTTGACCTCTTTCTCCCTCATGTCTAGCCCCATTGCTTTTGAGATTTTAAGACGCTCGCCCCCTTTAGTTTGGCGATTTTAAGAACTTTCGCCCCATTTCTGTCAATTTTAAGAACTTTCGTGCCATTTAGGTGTCGATTTTTTCCTGGCGAGCGATAGCGAGCCTGTAATTTGAGAGGAACCGGCCGGGAATTTTTTCTACCGAAAAATGTACAAATTTATCTTGAAAGGGGGTCTAGGGGGTGTAATTTTAAGCTTGATGGAGTTCTAGGGAACAAACTAAATACCTCCCCTTAAAGCTGTCCTAACTTCTACTGTTACCGCGGGTACTGGTACAGTACGGTACATCAATGTTTATATGCTGTGGAATAATGTTTTCGAGTCTGTACTCACTGCTGTATAGCTTAGTATAACATTCTTCAGCTACCTTGATTATTTCATCTCTGTTGCCAGTTACTTCACCATTTGGCTTTCTTAGGCTGACCATTTAGTTTTTCCATTTGACTTTTAGGGACAAACTGAAATGCATTGCTCGAAAATGGCAAAAACAAAATTCTCAATAATAATTAAACTCAAATTTATTATAAGCCACAAGACGTCGGATCAGATAGTGTTAATCCATTCAGTACCACTGACGTCCTTTTCATTATATTTTGGCAACCATTAAATGATTTTATTCAGGTTAGGAAGTCGTCTATTCATTAAAAGGCTACATACTATCTCAATTAATCCTTTTAGCTACCATATATTCTTCCTAAGCTTCATAAAATCGTCTAAATGCAACTGCAATCTAATAAGAAATGCGACGTCAGTACAGAAAGGGTTAATCGGTTCGGTGGGGTCCTGAAGAGTCAACTCTCTGCACCATTTGTATCGGTGTCGATAGTCCACTGTAGGCCTACACGTGAGGATGGTCATACAGAAGGGGGTAGGGTTAACTTTTGGTCTATTTATTTTATTTTTTTCCATGCTACACCTCCACCAAGCAAGCTTGAAATAAAATACCCCTAGATCACCCTTCAGGATACATTTGTAAATTTTTCGGTAGAACAAATGTCTTGGCCGAAGGCCGTGTCCTTCTAAAATTACAGGCTCGCTATCGCTCGCCAGGAAAAAATCAGCACCTAAATGGCACAACAGATCCTAATATTGACAAATAAATGGGGTGAAAGGTCTTACAATCGCCAAACTAATGAAACCAACGTCTTAATTATCTCAAAACTAATGGGGCTAAACATGACGGAGAAGGGGGACCAGAAAAAACAAAAATCCCCCCTTAAGCATTGCTAAACCACACCCAATAGACACTCACTCACTCACTCACACCAACATACACACTCATAGACAAAACCATAATTAGGATCAAACATGTATTTGTATTTAGCCTGCATAGGCCTACACACACACTCTATGTCTAACACTTTCATAGGCAAACTTTCATACAAACACACACACAAACATACATATACTATAAGCATATACACTCACACACACACTCTATTAACCACTCATATAAACACACACATCGACCTTGAAGAGAGTGGTACAGGATCTGGCAGCTCTAGAGAACCTATATTAACAGAGATCGGCCAACCTCGGCCATTTTGGTGTCACTGTACTCTTTTTGCATCCCTTTACACTCAAATATATCCATACCCGGTACCTATTATAAACATAAGTTATATACAGGGTGGTGCAGAATTTGGTTAAGGGTCTTTCACAACTAAAATGTAGATCACGACGGCCATGGCACTGAAAATCAAAGTGAATGGGTGGAAAATGGGCACAATTTTAGCGTGGGACGACCATGGGAAGACGGTATAACAATTGTAACAGGACGATCAACAACGGAGCTATAACGCACCCACGATGACGCCACAATGTTCGTGACGGCGAGTCATAACCAGGTATGACCCGCAAAGACGGACCCACTGCGACAGACGATGGCAGCATGACTGTGCCACATGAGCGGCACAACGAGGATCTCAGTCGTCTTGAAATGTTCCATGCCAGCGTCTTGTCGCTGTCTTGCCACGTCTTGTCACTCTCTTGCCACGTCTTGATGCTGTCTTGCCACGTTCTTGCCAAGTTCTTGCCAGGCATTACGCTGCCGTGGCAGTCTTTGGTAGTTGTCTGAGTATGATAAGATTGAGCATGAAACCGTCTTGACCACACACGACTGTTAACTAATGTCGTGTTAGCATAGGTGTACGGTCGTGTGTAGACATGGAAGCGTCTATGTTAGTTGGCATTGTTGTCATGCAACCCGATATACGCTGACAGTGTTATGGTTTCCAATTATGGCTAATGACTGTGCCATGCGGTACGGTACCGTGGTGGTGCCAAGACGGCACACAACACTTTAATGGGCCACAACAAAGTTCCTAAGTTTTGAACATGCTTAAAACTCTCTCGTGCCATGCTGACACGTGGGGACACCGGTAGAACGGCCCATGACGTTGCCCGCCTGTAAATGACATCACCGCTGATTGCACTCCGTTCGGCAAGACGGAGTGTGTCGTGACCAATATATGTATGTGTGTGAAAGCCCCTTTGCCCACCTTACAGAAATTGGTGATTCTGACTTTCTCTATATTTGTATAGCTAATTGGTACTGTAGTCTGTGTGATTGTCCAATGGATATTTGGTTTTAATAAACAATATCTTCATAACCATTATATACCGGTATGTTGTCTTTATTAATACCCCATTAAACGCAGAATTAATAGTAGAAATTATTGATATCTTAAAAGTTGTAATATAAATAAACGTAGGCTATATGAATAATGATGAATATAAGACGAATTATGCAGAATAAGAGGAGTTTAATAACTTTTGTTTTAGATGGTATTTTGATTATTTTCTGAATTTTTCTACAATTTAAATGACTTGTCCAGAAAACGATGGTGTTTTCAAATGTGTTGTAAGATTCATATTTTTTTATATACTGGCCTAATAATAGACGTGATAATTACAGAGGGCAAACACACTAACAGACTAAGCTAGATTCTAATTTCGATAAATCGGAAATTCTGACGCTTACAACAATTTTGAGAATACCATTGTTTTCTGGTCGTCTGTATCTATTTCATTCAAGTGTTTCAATTATAGAAACATTCGGAAAATAATAGAAAAAACGTATTTATACATCCTCCTATCTCCCTCTCTCTGACTCAACTGAACGGCGGGAGAAAGCAAGATATACATCCTCCTATCTCCCTCTCTCTGACTCAACTGAACCAAGCGGGTGTCTCAGTGTTATATAAGTCTTATGCAACCCACTTGTGCTATATTACCGCGGGAGAGAAAAATAACCGATAAATGATGAAAATTAGAGGAAAATAGGTGATAAGCCAAATCTGTTCTTCGACTTGCCAAACACTCTTTCATCAATAATAAATGCACTGAACTATCCAACTCTAGCTCTTCCCAAGCTTTCTGGCATCTAGCCAAAAACCTCTCCAACAATTTCTCTTCCTCGTCTTTCCCTCCCCTTTCCCACTCTGATGGCACAACCATCACTTCTTCCTCTGACAAAGCTAAACTCTTCGCTCAAACTTTTGCTAGAAACTCCACCTTGGATGATTCCGGTGCTATTCCTCCCTCTCCGCCCTCCTCTCTCTTACTTATGCCTAATATCCTAATCTCTTCTAAAGATGTACTTTCTACCCTCTCTGGGCTTAACACTAATAAGGCGTACGGTCCGGACGGTGTTCCTCCTGTTGTTCTCAAAAACTGTGCTTCCGTGCTGACTCCCTGCCTAGGCAAACTCTTTCGTCTCTGTCTATCCTCTAACGTCTTCCCTTCATGCTGGAAGTTTGCTCACATTCAACCTGTCCCAAAGAAGGGTGACCGCTCTCAACCCTCCAACTATCGTCCAATTGCTCTTATCTCTTGTCTTTCTAAAGTTTTTGAAACTATTCTTGCTTCCAAATTTCTTAAGCATTTCTCTTCTCATAATCTGCTCTCAGATCGCCAGTATGGCTTCCTTAAGGGTCGCTCTACTGGTGATCTTCTTTCATATCTTACTAACTCTTGGTCATCCTCCTTTCGGGACTTTGGTGAGACTTTTTCTATTGCACTAGACATATCGAAAGCCTTCGATAGAGTCTGGCATAAATCTTTAATTTCTAAACTACCCTCCTTCGGTTTCTATCCCTCCATCTGTACCTTTGTCTCTAATTTCCTTTCCGGCCGTTCCATAGCCGCGGTTGTGGACGGCCATTGTTCACTTCCTCACCCTATAAACTCCGGTGTTCCTCAGGGCTCTGTCCTATCTCCTATTCTCTTTCTAATTTTTATAAATGATCTCCTTAACTGTACCTTAATTCCCATCCATTCATACGCAGACGACTCAACCTTACACTACTCCATTAGTTTTTCAGAACGCCCCAGCCAGCAATCCCTCAACGACAAACGTAATGAAGCCATAGAACTCTTAAATTCTGATCTAAATACTATTTCCAATTGGGGCAGAGAAAACCTTGTTAACTTTAATGCTTCCAAAACCCAATTTCTCCATCTATCTACCCGTCAGGATCTCCCAGCGGACTATCCCTTATTCTTCAACAATACAAAAATCAACCCTTCATCTTCTCTCAATATTCTTGGTGTCTCTTTTTCTTCTGCTCTCATTTGGAAGGACCATATTACCAGTCTTGCTAAGGCAGCCTCCCAGAAGCTGGGTGTGCTCAACCGCCTTAGGGGGTTTCTTTTCCCCAGCACAGCTTCTTGCTCTGTACAGGGGCATAGTGCGCCCTTGTATTGAGTATTGTTCACATGTGTGGGGAGGTTCCTCTCACACCGCTCTCCTAGACAAAGTTGAAAGGAAGGCCTTTCGTATCATTAACTCCCGTCCACTCACCAACTCTCTGCAATCTCTCTCTCTCCGCCGCAATGTTGCATCTCTCTCGCTATTCTATCGCTACTATAATAATCAGTGTTCCTCAGAGCTATCCCAGTGCATACCACCTCCTTTACGTAGGGCACGTGGTACCCGTCTTGCAACTCAATCCCACCCCTACTCTGTGCAACTCTCCAACCCAAGAGTGAAACGTTACTCTCAAACTTTCTTCTACTCAACAGCTGAGCTCTGTCACTCTCTCCCAGAATCAGTCTTTCCCTCTTCCTATGACTTAAATTGCTTCAAACTCTGTGTGTCCAGGCATTTTGGCTCGAACGTCCCTTGATTTTGGCCCTGTCACTCTTTCAACTATGGGGGAGGCACTCGCTATAGGCAGTTATGCCTTTTGCCTCCCTCAATCACATAGAAAAAAAAAAAAAAAAGGGGGGGGGGGTCGCGTTCACTATGGTGACTCTTCCATGAGGCCTATCGTGGTTCTTGGGTTAATAAAATAATATAATTTATATATTTCACTCCCAACACCAAACGCCTCCCAATGAAATTAATGAAAGCATATGATCCACCCGAGACTCGAACCTGGGTTATCACATACAGATCTCAAACACTCAAACCCTTACACCATAAGACAGTTAAAGGTTAAGTACATGACTACGATTTTATATATCCAATTTATCGATTACTGGATATCAATCTAATCATGTACCGGTACTCAAGCCCAACTGCACAATGAATAGCCTAATGTTTTAAGTGAAAGGAAATCATCCTGTTCTTTGATAATTGTGGCACCAAAATGACGTCCAAATAAAAAGATGACCGCTCTCTCTTTTTGCAGTATCTGTAGGCAACCTTCATACACTTGTTTACCTGTATTATTGCTTTGTTTGGTCCGTGGCAGTGTAGCTTTACTTTGTTTACCCTTCAAACTCCTCACACGTAGATTGATTGTTTGTCTGTGGCAGTGTACCGGTAGTCCATTTGTTTGTTTATCACCAGACTCTCCCTTTACAGACGCCCATAGGCTATATGTCTTTGTCTGTGGCAGTGTAGGCCTAGTCCTTTTGTTTATCACCAGACTCTCCCTTTACAGACGCTCATAGGCTATATGTGTTTGTCTGTGGCAGTGTAGTCCGTTTGTTTATCACCTGACTGCCCCTGTACATACGCTCATATTATATTTTATGTCTTTGTCTGTGGCAGTGTAGTCCGTTTGTTTATCACCTGACTGCCCCTGTACAGACGCTCATATTATATTTTATGTCTGTCTGTGGCAGTGTAGGCCTAGTCCTTTTGTTTATCACCAGCCTCCCTCTGTACAGACGCTCATAGGCTATACAGTATGTGTTTGTCTGTGGAAGTGGAGTCCGTTTGCTTGTTTAGCACCAGACTCTCCCTGTACAGACGCTCATATTACCGGTATATTGTATGTGTTTGTCTGTGGCAGTGTAGTCCTTTTTGTTTATCACCAGACTCTCCCTGTACAGACGCTCATATTATATTTTATGTGTTTGTCTGTGGCAGTGTAGTCCATTTGATTGTTTATCATCAGACTCCTTGTACAGACGCTCATTATTGTGTTTGCTATGTCAGTGTAGTCTTTCATTGTTTTTCTGTAAACTGACCTTTTACATTGTTTGTCTTTATGTCTGTTATCCTTTGTTTACGATCCACGTGTACCGTACAGCTAATCTAAACATTGTTTGTCTGTTATGTGTCAGTGTTGTATTTTATCTGTTTACTCAGAGCCTTCTGCATTGCTATTCTTACCTTCCACTTGGTAGCAAATGTTGTTAGAATTAAGTCCGGACTGCCTAGTATTAGTCCGGGAGCAACCCTACCAAATTGTTAATTTCCGTCGTCCATGTAAGTGTAGGTAAAAAATAGTTTCAAATTACTAATTAGAAAAATAGACAAGTTCGAAATATATGTACCTTAACTAAATATATGGGGGCATTCACATACAAAATATATTATTTTTTAGACTGTTAAACTGTGTATCATAACAATTGTCTTGTAGTTTACAATTAACCTATATTCAATGAAAACTCCAGATGAAGTACAGCCATACATGCGGAAGTGTCCGTAAACCACGTGCGTGACTTACGGACACTTCCGCACGTATGGCAGTCAGTATGTACCACTCAGTAGTAGCAGGTTAGTACCGCTCCGCACCCAAGTCGGGTACTGAAGGGTACTATACAAAGAGGTCCTTTCTTACACTACCTGCCTTGCAGATTGGACCGCTCCGCAATAGTAGGAAGGGTAATAAATACAGCAGACCTTTATTATACGCTACCTGCCTTGCAGATTGGAGCCAGGAGGCTACAATTATACTGCTTCAGTCACCCATAATAAGTAATAACAAACCGTTTCCTTCTATATTTAATTTAACTAATATCTTAAAACATTCAAAATAGCGTCTTCAAATGTAACTAATTAGGTATGCTAAAATATTATCTACAAAACTGTAATAAAAAAACGCAACATTCACAAGTAATTAGGAATTTAAATCAAAGAAATTTTTTGAGGTAACTAAAATATTCAAAATGGTTATTCCCACATATCTCTTAAATACAATACATTTCGAAGTTACGATTTGTGCATTATATGTCTAAAAATTATACTCTTTCTATATAACTTTACAAATTTCAGTCACAATGGTATGGATGAGGTCGATTTTTTCTAGACACAATTTGCGGCCTTTGCTCCCGGACTATATGGGCCGCAAGGTCTGTGCAGTCTGTGTATCTTTGTAACTCTCCTTGTATAGATACTGATACACTGTCTGTCTGGCCTGTGTTAGTGTAGACTAGATCTTTCTTTGTTTATCATCAGAATCTCCACACGTACGGTACATACACTCATATAATTAAGTGTTTGCCTGTGTCCGTTTAGTTCTGTATTTGTTTACATTTCAAACTTTTCACATTTACAAACACTCATGTGTTTGTCTGTGTCAGTGTAATCCTCTCTCTGTTTACCATCAGACTGTCCCTGTGATAACATTGATACATTGTTTGTCTCATATAGGCTATGGCATTGTAGTCATTTCTTTGTTTATCATCCGACTCTTCACACGTACAGACACTCATATGTGTTTGTCTGTGTTAGTGTAGTAATTTCTTTGTTTATCATCAGACTCTTCACACGTACAGACACTCATATATGTGTTTGTCTGTGTTAGCGTAGTAATTTCTTTGTTTATCATCAGACTTCACGTACAGACACTCATATGTGTTTGTCTGTGTTAGTGTAGTTATTTCTTTGTTTATCATCAGTCTTAACACACGTACAGACACTCATATGTGTTTGTCTGTGTTAGTGTAGTTATTTCTTTGTTTATCATCAGTCTTAACACACGTACAGACACTCATATATGTGTTTGTCTGTGTTAGTGTAGTCATTTCTTTGTTTATCATCAGACTCTTCACGTACAGACACTCATATGTGTTTGTCTGTGTTAGTGTAGTCATTTCTTTGTTTATCATCAGACTCTCCACACGTACAGACACTCATATATGTGTTTGTCTGTGTTAGTGTAGTCATTTCTTTGTTTGTCATCAGACTCTTCACACGTACAGACACTCATATATGTGTTTGTCTGTGTTAGTGTAGTCATTTCTTTGTTTATCATCAGACTCTTCACACGTACAGACACTCATATTATGTGTTTGTCTGTGTCATTGTAATTCTTTCTTTGTTGTTGTTGTTGTTGTTGTTGTTGTTGTTGTTGTTGTTCCCGTTCCCCAAGCTGCCTGGCCGAACAGCCCCAAGGCCCCGAGTAAGGCCAAGGCCATAAACGAGCGCCCCCACAGAACCCTCCCTGCCGACCACAATAAAGCCTGGGTGACCGAAGCCACTCCATGGCGGGGAGCTTCTTTGTTGTTAAGCAGACTGTAGTACGGTAACACTGATACCTTGTTTGGCTGGTCTTTATCTTAGTTTGTCTTTGTCGATGTATTTGTATTTCTTTGCTTGTTGTTAAGCAGACTAGTAACACTGATGAACTGTTTGCCTGGTTTATTATTATTTATTATTTATTTATTATTATTATTAATATTATTATTATTGGAGTGTTTTTTTACGCTGTTATTCCAAGCGGTCGCAAGTTAAACCGGTATCACACGAGAGTATTTATGATCAATATTCGATGATCAAAAATTTTCTGGAAGCTTTTCGCGAATATTTTGCAATGGTATCGGAAACTAGACTTATAATAGATGAATTTAGGCGACCTAAATATTTTAAATGTTGACTTCATAAGCTGCCAGATCAGTGTTAAGGATAAATGTTGAGGGAAAAAGTGCTCGTGTGATACCGGCTTAAGGGGAGGTATTTAGTTTGTTCCCTAGACCTCCAACAAGCTTAAAATTACACCCCCATGAGTCCCTTTCAAGATTAATTTGTACATTTTTCGGTAGAAAAATTTCCCGGCCGAAGGCCGTTTCCTCTTAAGTTACAGGCTCGCTAACGCTCGCCAGGATAAAATCGACACCTGAATGGCATGAAAGGTCTTAAAATGGGGTGAAAGTTATTAAAATCGCCAAACTAACGGGGCGAACCTTTTATAATATCAAAAGCAATGGGGATAAACATGAGGGAGAAAGGGGTCAAGACAAAAATCCCTCTAGTGGAGATCTCCCCTTAAAAACTTACAACATGGTACGAGACATGACAGACATACCAGACATATCCCGTTACAACTTATTACGACAGCAAATCTGACCCCATACGGTAGTTGGCATAATTAGGGCGTCTAGGCTATATTTATTAAGGGGAGATGGCTCGTTTTTCGGGTCCCTCTTCTTCCTCATGTTTTTGCTCCATTAGTTTTTAGATATCATGACTTTCGGCCCATTAGTTTGGCGATTTTAAAAATATTGTTCGCCCCATTTCTTTGTCAATATTAAGACTTTTCACGTCATTTAGGTGTCGTTTTTGCGAGCGATAGCGAGCCTGTAATTTTTGTAATGTTTTACTCAGTTTAGGAAGACATTTAATTACTTTGTCGATTTAAGACTTTGCGCTATTTACATGTCGATTTTTTATTCCTGGCGAGCGATAGCGAGCCTGTAGTTTTAAGAGCAACTGGCCTTCGGCCGGGACATTTTTCAACCGAAAAATGTACAAATGATCTTGAAAGGAGGTCTAGGAGGTGTTTTTTTAAAACTTCCTGGAGGTCTAGCGAGGAAACAAATAAATATATAATATAAATATATATATATATACCGGTATATATATATATACCGGTATATATATATATATATACTGTATATATATATATATATACCGGTATATATATATATACCGGTATATATATATATATATACTGTATATATATATCGACCAACAAATAACCACCACCCCCTTAAATACCGACATCATCATTCTAGCGCCACTAAACCAATAACACTAAAACAATAAGTCATTCAGGGGTATTGTAGCTTACGATAGTCTAGTTTTCAAAGGCCGTGACATTTACTATCGAAAAATGTACAAGTTTACCTTGAAAGAGGTCTGGGTGGGCATTTTTTTATTAACCTAGTGGACAAACCTATAATACATTGCTCGAAAATGGCAAAAAAAAAAAAAAAAAAATAGAATACATTGCTCGAAAATGGCCAAAAAAAAAAAAAAAAAATAGAATACATTGCTCGAAAATGGCAAAAGAAAAGAAAAGAATACATTGCTCGAAAATGGCAAAAAAAAAAAAAAAAAAAAATACATTGCTCGAAAATGGCAAAATAAAATAAAAAAATTGAATACATTGCTCGAAAATGGCAAAAAAAAAAAAAAAATAGAATGCATTGCTCGAAAATGGGGAAAAAAACTGCTCGAAAATTGCAAACAAAAAATAGAATACATTGCTCGAAAATGGCAAAAAAAAAATAGAATACATTGCTCGAAAATGGCAAAAAAAAAAAAAATACATTGCTCGAAAATTGCCAAAAAAAAAATATATAGAATACATAGCTCGAAATGGCAAAAAAAAAAAAAAAAAAAAAAAAATAGAATACATTGCTCGAAAATGGCAAAAAAAAAAAAAAAAAAAAAAAAAAATAGAATACATTGCTCGAAAATGGCAAAAACACCAATTCCTCAATAACAATTAAGCCAAATCTTATACTACCCCACAAGACGTCGGAGCAGATACCCGGTAGTGTTAAGTAATAATAAGTAATGATAAGTAGACTAATTGGGATTGTTGTGGTGACTGTAAGAAGAAGTGATGACATTAAGGGGAGGTTTTTAGTTTGGTCCCTAGATATCCATCAAGCTTAAGATTACACCCCCTTGAGCCCCTTTCAAGATAAATTTGTACTTTTTTCGGTAGAAAAATGTCCCGGCTGAAAGCCGGTTCCTCTTAAATTACAGGCTCGCTATCGCTCGCCAGGATAAAATCGACACCTAAATGGCACGAAAGGTCTTAAAATTGACAGAAATGGGGCGAAAGTTCTTAAAATCGTCAAAATAATGGGGCGAACGTCTTAAAATTAGAAACGCAATGGGGCTAAACGTGAGGGAGAAAGGAGTCAAGAAAAAAATCCCTCAAGTGGAGATCTCCCCTTAATGCAGAGGCGAATTTATTGTTGCTTTCATTCTAAGATATTTGATGTCAATTTAAACTCTTCAACACAGACAGGGTCAAATAGGAAATGCGGTTCCCAAGTTGGAAACAAAATACAAAAATATATATAAGCTAAGCACCAGTGTAGAGCTTGAAATGTACAGTCACTCATACATAATCGTGGACCACACGTAATTTTAGTTATTGAAGTATATTAGCGACTGACTGCGTTTGTAAATGAATAACTTTATTTTATCCCCCCCCCCTCAGTTACTAACCCATCTGTCCCCTACTAACTTCCTAATCCTGCCACGGACATTAGTTCCAGGGCAGTAATTCCCTTTCCAATGTTCCCTTACCCACTCTAAACCACTGTTTGGACACTTGATCCTCAGTGTTTTGGAGGACAAGCAGCCTAGAAGGGTCACTAGATCTGTTGTTGCTTGATTTCCTTTGTACTCCTTTATATCTCTGGAGTTGAATTTATGAATATAATTGTTATATACATCAACTACACAACTATGTATACTTTTTATTGATAAGCAAGTTCCATCCAAAATCCATCCTAAATTCAACCCAAACAGTTATAATTGCATAAAGAAAAAACATTGGGGCCCACTAATTTTTATAAGTGAGTGTACAGTCGGCCTAAGAAAGTGATGTCTCTACACCAAGTATATTTTGTTCTATAATTGGTATCAGCCATATCTTAACAGGAGTTCTTCATTTCGAGTTAGATATACACACATGTTCCTGCACTTACCCACCCTATTCAACATCTGATAGTCATTAATACAGCACAGAGCGAGCCAAACGTAATGACAGCTGTTAGATATACAAACATGTTCCTGCACTTACCCACCCTATTCAACATCTGACAGACATTAATACAGCACAGAGCGAGCCAAACGTAATGACAGCTGTTAGATATACAAACATGTTCCTGCACTTATCCACCCTATTCAACATCTGACAGACATTAATACAGCACAGAGCGAGCCAAACGTAATGACAGCTGTTAGATATACAAACATGTTCCTGCACTTATCCACCCTATTCAACATCTGACAGACATTAATACAGCACAGAGCGAGCCAAACGTAATGACAGCTGTTAGATATACAAACATGTTCCTGCACTTATCCACCCTATTCAACATCTGACAGACATTAATACAGCACAGAGCGAGCCAAACGTAATGACAGCTGTTAGATATACAAACATGTTCCTGCACTTATCCACCCTATTCAACATCTGACAGACATTAATACAGCACAGAGCGAGCCAAACGTAATGACAGCTGTTAGATATACAAACATGTTCCTTCACTTACCCACCCTATTCAACATCTGACAGACATTAATACAGCACAGAGCGAGCCAAACGTAATGACAGCTGTTAGATATACAAACATGTTCCTGCACTTATCCACCCTATTCAACATCTGACAGACATTAATACAGCACAGAGCGAGCCAAACGTAATGACAACTGTTAGATATACACACATGTTCCTGCACTTATCCACCCTATTCAACATCTGACACATTAATACAGCACAGAGCGAGCCAAACGTAATGACAACTGTTAGATATACACACATGTTCCTGCACTTATCCACCATATTCAACATCTGACAGACATTAATACAGCACAGAGCGAGCCAAACGTAATGACAGCTGTTAGATATACAAACATGTTCCTGCACTTATCCACCCTATTCAACATCTGACAGACATTAATACAGCACAGAGCGAGCCAAACGTAATGACAGCTGAGATAACTTGTTAACGCTACTGTACATAGGCTACATCCCTACTGAGTGTGGTTATCCTAGTGAACCCAAGGTCTAGTTTAGGGGAGGAAGACTGTTTTTCTAGACCCCCTTCTCCCTAATGTTTAGCCCCACTAGTTTTGAGATTTTAAGAGGTTGGTTCCATTACTTTGGGGATTTTATGACCTTTCACCCCATTTCTTTGTCAATATTAGGACCCTTCGTGCCATTTAGGTGTCTATTTTTTCCTGGTGAGCGATAGCGAGCCTGTAATTTTAGGAGGAATCGGCCTTTGGCCTGGACATTTTTTCTACCGAAAAATTTACAAATCGATCTTGAAGGGGGGGGGGGGGGGGGGGGGGGGTCGGTCTAGGGGGTGCTTGATGGAGGTTTAGGGAGGAAACTAAGAAAAAACATATGAATAAATTAATTAATAGAGCAAACAAACGGTCAGTGTCCCATTAATATTTGCATGAATGACCACCTGGGAATTCCTTGAACGTGACGATAGTGCGGCGTTGTAATGTGTGCGTGATTAGTTGGCTTGGGACACAGATTAAGGGGGGATGGGCCGGTTTTCTGGACCACTTTCTCCCTCATGTTTAGCCCCATTAGATTTCAGATGTTAAGATGTTTGCCCCATTAGTTAGTCGATTTTAAGACCTTTCGCCCCATTTCTTCGTCAATATTTAGACCTTTCGTGCTATTTAGATGTCTATTTTTTCCCTGGCGAACGATAGTTAGCAACCTTTCGCCCCATTTCTTCGTCAATATTTAGACCTTTCGTGCTATTTAGATGTCGATTTTTTACCTGGCGAACGATAGTTAGCCTGTAATGTTGGAAGAACTGGCGTTTGGCCGGGACAGTTTTCTACCGAAAAATTTACAAATTAATCTAGAAGGGGGATCTAATGGATGTTTTTTTTTTTTTGTTTTTTTTTTTTTTTTTCAATTTGATGGTCTAGGGAGAAAACTAGAAAAATAATGAATACATGCAAAAATCGGCCAAAAAGTGAACCATACCCCCTTAACTTGCTCATGTAGTAATGTACACCCTATGTGGTTGATTGTGTTCTTTTATTTATAAATTATTATTTTGCTTAAGCGTTGTTTCCACGTAGCGATTTTGATTAGTTGTTTTTGTCTTTTGACCGTGTTCGTCCAAGTTTTGGTTTGTTTATTTTGCAAGTTTTACAATTTAATTAATACCCCACGCCCTACCATGTCTGTGGAATAGAGTTACAGGTTATTTTGGCTCCGTTTATTTACGCCAAACGACCAGTTGCGAGTTTCAGGCTATAAGAAAGTTGGAGCGGCGGTAGACATCGATAATAAATAGAAATGCAATACAAATGTAGGTTTCTGATGGCTAAATAGTGTGTTGAATTGGGTTTTATGTGTTTATAAATGTACGGAGACTATATTTTAGCTGATAATTCTCCTAAATATCAATGTCTACAGCTCCAACTTCCTTATAGAACGAAACTCGCAAGTGGTCAATTCTTACTATACTTACTTACAGAAATGAATGAAAAATTAAGGGGGTAGTAGTCGCTTTTTATAGACCCTCTTCTCCCTCATGTTTAGCATATTAGTTTTGAGGTTTTAAGATTTTCGTGCCGTTAGTTTGGCGATTTTAAGACCTTTCGCCCCATTTGTACGTCAATGTTTTGATTGTGTTCTTTTATTTCCTACATTTTATTTTAGTAAGCGTTGTTTCCACATAGCGATTTTGATTAGTTGTTTTGCCTTTATATTGTCTTTGTTTTAAATTTTAATTAAGACCTTTCGTAACGTGATAACTTGTAGCGGATTCAATGCTCCGATGCATGTAGCCGATAAACTTGTTCGTGCTATGCCGGCTTTAGTTAGTTATTAGTCTGTCTCGAGTCGGCCACCCCTAACTTTAAAAAAAAAAAAAAAACAAAAAAAAAAAAAAAATAATAAATGCCAGATTATATACAGTATATAGATAGATAGATAGGATAATCAAAGTATTTACGATACCTTATCTTCCTCTGATCATTGTATCCTAAATACCGACATCGTAACTCTATTCCTAGAGGTATCTGAGAGGCGCGTTCTCGACTCAAATAAAAAGTCAAACTATGTTGACTTTGGCTAAGCAATCGTGATGACAACAATAATTTTTTTTCTTCCTGTGAAGAACGTGTACTTTGTAAATGTTTTCACGAATGGCAACGTTTATAAGCTGAACATCATTTGGAGAAGGAAAGAAGGAACATTTATTATTTATTTTACAATAGGATTCTTTACTCAGTCAACATACTGTAATTTGACTTTTAATTTCATTCTAGAGCATGTCTCTCATTTGTTTTTATTGGTCTGCCGAAAGTTTTCCTGGTGTTGTTGTGTTGTTGTGTTGTCTCTCTCTCAGCTCTGTCACACACCAGACAGTAATGGAGACCTGGGGAATATCATTGTCTAAAATGTAGTCGTGTCCCATACAGGATAAATGTCATGGTTACCTTGTTACCGTACTGTTCGTCCATCCCGTGTATGGAAAAAAAAAATACCGTGTATATATATATATATATACCGTACTGTATATATATATATATATACAGTATACACACACACACACACACACACACACACACACACACACACACACACACACACACACACACACACACACACACACACACACACACACACATTATCTAATACATATAATACCATGCTTTTGGTCCTTCCCCGACTTCTTACTAAATTGTACTTCCACACTATACCGAACTACTTCCACTATCCCCCTCCTGGCTTCAGACTTGGTGGATGCAATCAAATGATCATATTGCTATCTTGTTTCTTAACCACTCTAAACAACATTTAATATCTCTCTCTCTCTCTCGCCAGAGGGTGGTCTTTCTAGACCCCATTAGTTTGGATATTTTAAGACGTTTCACCCCATTAGGCCTAGTTTGGCGATACTAAGTCGTTTCACCCCATTCGGATAGATGTACGGTTTTTCTAGACGAGCGATAGTGAGCCTGCAATTTAGACAAAATCTGCCTTCGGCCTGGACATTTTTCTATCGAAAAATTTACAAATTTAGCGTGAATACCCCTTCAGTATTCGAGGACGGGTTTTCACTGTGTTTTGGCTAACTTTATAAAATTTAGGTCAGGTTTGGAAGGCCCACTAGGAAACAAAGGGATAGTCTATTTCAATGAAGTCTCTTGACTCCCACTACTCCTTCCTAAGCTTAATAGAATCGTCTACTATTAACCAGAATAAAAGGAAGAATGTCGTGCTGGTATCTTGAAAGGGTTATAATTTTTTGTTTTGTTTTTTGTTTTTTTTATTAATTTCACCACAACACCAAACTCCTCCAATGAAATTAATGAAAACATACATGCGATCCACGAGGACTCGAACCCGGGTTATCACACAGATTTTTAGACACCTTAACCATTACCCCACCAAGACGGTTAACAGGTGGAAGTGTGGGTGAAGAAGTTATGCTTGGGTTGTGATTAATAACACTTTATGTTAAGTCGGTATCACACGAGAGATTTTATAGTCAACATTCGATGAAAAATTTTCTGGTAACATTTCTGGAATATTTTGCACTGGTATCAAACACTAGACTGATAGTGGATGCATTTAGGTGACCGAAATATTTTTATAATGTTGGCCTCTTAAGCTGCCAGACCAGTGTTGAGGATAAATGTTGAGGGAAAAAGAGCTCGTGTGATACCGGCTTTAGGGTGAAGAGGTTATGCTTGTGTTATGATTCGTAAGACTTGATGTTAGCAATATGATCAACTTATGATAGTGGATGACCTTCAATGGTCCCAGTGGCATTATCATCTAAATATTCTATTCTATTCTATATACTCAGACCCAATCCCCACTTTTCCTTATTTTTGTTTGGGGGGGGGGGGGGGGGAACTCAAGACAGCCAGAATAGGGACAACACAACACAAAACAATGTACACACAAAAACAAAATACAAATTCACACACATTTTCATACTTATATGTATTGTATTGCTGTGTTATGTTATGTTGGATAGGTTACGTGTTACAGTAGTTTTTAGACCAACACTCGCTAAGACCATCCCTTCTTTTCTAAAAGTTTTATGTACTGGTACCGGTATGTCTTTGGGGAAATCAATATTTGTATAAAGTGTGTGTGGAGGTGAGGGGGTGTATGCATGTGTGCTGTAGCCTATTGTGTGCAAGTGCTACGTGTGCGTGGCCGTTTATATGTGTGTGAGAACAATTAACTAGTGTGTGAAACAATGAATAAGTATTGAAAGCTTACAGTGCCTAATAATTAATACCGGTACCGTATTAATACCCGGTACCTAAAAATAATACAGTGAGGAATGTCTGTAGATTATGGCATATGCGAATCAATGAGGACTTTTTAGGTCGTTTGGTAGGACTGGAAGTACGGTATGTGTGAGTGAGAAGGCTATAAATGAGTTGAGGACGTCAGGGAGAGAGGGAGGGAGGGAGGGAGGCAGTGCTGGGATGATTGGCAGACCTCTAAAACTCACGCTTGGCCGAGTACGATTGTTACGTTCGCGGTACGGTGTTGTTGTTGTTCCCCAAGCTGCCTGGCCGAACAGCCCCAAGTCCCCGAGCAAGGCCAAGGCCATAACCGAGCGCCCCCACAGAACCTTCCCTGCCGACCAGAATAAAGCCTGGGTGACCGAAGCCACGCCATGGCGGGGAGCTGAGGAGGGTGCGGAAACGCCCGGGAAACCATAGCCCCACCCAGGGCCCTGTGCCCCTCAGCAATTATGAAGAGAAAGTGGAGGGGCAAAGGAAAAATGTGACGCTTTGGCTTCCAATCTTGGTAGATTGGGAGGTCAATCCACGGAAGAGACGCCGTCACTTGAGATCTAGAAAATATATAAGTAAAAGGAACAGTCAGAGTAAGCTATGGGTATGGCAGAGATCGCTCAGTTCTCACTCTGATAGACCAGACCTTGGACCAGCCCATCACCACTCGCGGTACGGTGTTGGGTGCGGTGGTGTGGTGGTGGGGGAAGGAGTAGGCTGGGGTGGTGGGTTGTTGGGGGGTGGAGTATGGTGGGGTGTTATTGTGATGGTGTTATGATGGTCACAGATGGTGTGTTGTGAGGGGGCTACGGAAGGGTGGAGAGGAGAGGGGAATGCTGGGGAGGAAGGGTTAATGGTGGCCAACATTCTGATGTGTTCTTGCCGACTATTGCCTACTATGACGAGTGTGTCCGAGTGCCCCAGAATGTTGCCGAATAATTGACGGCTAAATTTAAATTTTTCTACATTCGATTGGCATTCAACGTTCAAGCCGAGTCATCTAGAGTGTATTCGGAACTCTGTCTCCATAACTCTGTTGCATTCGGATTCAGTGTGCTTTTTGTGAGAGTGGTTGCAAGGGGAGTGGAGGGATGTGGTTTATGTGAGGATGTCCTAGGGGTTGTGAGAGTGGTTGTAAGGGGAGTGAAGGGATGTGGTTTATGTGAGGATGTCCTAGGGGTTGTGAGAGTGGTTGTAAGGGGAGTGGAGGGATGTGGTTTATGTGAGGATGTCCTAGGGGTTGTGAGAGTGGTTGTAAGGGGAGTGAAGGGATGTGGTTTATGTAAGGATGTCCTATGGGTTGTGAGAGTGGTTGTAAGGGGAGTGGAGGGATGTGGTTTATGTAAGGATGTCCTATGGGTTGTGAGAGTGGTTGTAAGGGGAGTGGAGGGATGTGGTTTATGTAAGGATGTCCTAGGGGTTGTGAGAGTGGTTGTAAGGGGAGTGAAGGGATGTGGTTTATGTAAGGATGTCCTATGGGTTGTGAGAGTGGTTGTAAGGGGAGTGGAGGGATGTGGTTTATGTAAGGATGTCCTAGGGGTTGTGAGAGTGGTTGTAAGGGGAGTGGAGGGATGTGGTTTATGTAAGGATGTCCTATGGGTTGTGAGAGTGGTTGTAAGGGGAGTGGAGGGATGTGGTTTATGTGAGGATGTCCTAGGGGTTGTGAGAGTGGTTGTATGGGGAGTCGAGGGATGTGGTTTATGTAAGGATGTCCTAGGGGTTGTGAGAGTGGTTGCAAGGGGAGTGGAGGGATGTGGTTTATGTAAGGATGTCCTAGGGGTTGTGAGAGTGGTTGTAAGGGGAGTGGAGGGATGTAGTTTATGTAAGGATGTCCTAGGGGTTGTGAGAGTGGTTGCAAGGGGAGTGGAGGGATGTGGTTTATGTAAGGATGTCCTAGGGGTTGTGAGAGTGGTTGTAAGGGGAGTCGAGGGATGTGATTTATGTAAGGATGTCCTAGGGGTTGTGAGAGTGGTTGCAAGGGGAGTGGAGGGATGTGGTTTATGTAAGGATGTCCTAGGGGTTGTGAGAGTGGTTGTAAGGGGAGTGGATGTGGTTTATGTAAGGATGTCCTATGGGTTGTGAGAGTGGTTGTAAGGGGAGTGGAGGGATGTGGTTTATGTAAGGATGTCCTAGGGGTTGTGAGAGTGGTTGTAAGGGGAGTGGAGGGATATGGTTTATGTAAGGATGTCCTATGGGTTGTGAGAGTGGTTGTAAGGGGAGTGGAGGGATGTGATTTATGTAAGGATGTCCTAGGGGTTGTGAGAGTGGTTGTAAGGGGAGTGGAGGGATGTGGTTTATGTAAGGATGTCCTAGGGGTTGTGAGAGTGGTTGTAAGGGGAGTGGAGTGATGTGGTTTATGTAAGGATGTCCTAGGGGTTGTGAGAGTGGTTGCAAGGGGAATGGAGGGATGTGGTTTATGTAAGGATGTCCTAGGGGTTGTGATAGTGGTTGCAAGGGGAGTGGAGGGATGTGGTTTATGTAAGGATGTCCTAGGGGTTGTGAGAGTGGTTGCAAGGGGAGTGGAGGGATGTGGTTTATCTAAGGATGTCCTAGGGGTTGTGAGAGAGGTTTCAAGGGGAGTGGAGGGATGTGGTTTATGTAAGGATGTCCTAGGGGTTGTGAGAGTGGTTGTAAGGGGAGTGGAGTGATGTGGTTTATGAGAATGTCCTAGGGGTTGTGAGAGTGGTTCCAAGGGAATTGGAAGGATGTGGTATTTGAGAAGATTTTTGTTTAGCGTGGTTGCAAGGGGAGGGGGGGGGGGGGGGTTGTGATGAAGTTCCTGACGTTGTGAGAGTGGTTCAAAGGGGAGTGGAGTTTTTGTTTATGATTTTTATAGCGGGTGTTGTGAAGGTTGTGGAGTGGGATGCAGGTATTGGAATGGATGTTATAGTGATGGTGGTGATGAAAAGGATGGAAGTGGTCGTGGTAATCAAGACAGGAATGGGACTTGTGCTTGTTTGTGAATGGGGCGGATGGGAGACAGTTTGTATTGGGGAGAACGAGCGGTATTGTAATGATAGAAGTGAAGGAAATGGAGGGTGTTAACCCATAATTATATTCTGACAACTATTAGACAATTTTATTGAGCTTAGGAAGACATTTACACATTAAACGGGTACAGACTATCTCGATTAATCCTTGCAGCTAGCATATATCCTTCCTAGGCTGCATACTAACGTCTATATGTAGCTAGAATAGAATATATCGGACGTCGCTGGTACTGGAAGGGTTAAACAGCAAGAGAGCAAGGAAGGCCGATGAACTGGCGAGGGATAGGGATAGGCAGCATGATACAGGGAAACTGGGAGCTGAGGATTTATAAGACAACCGCAGAGGATGTTGTGGTGGACGGAATGGGGACCTGAAGAGAATTGCAAGGAGTAAAAAGGAATAGTTAGTATCTCAGAGACCTTACGGTCCATTCCGAAGAGAAACTCGAAGTGGAAGGAGAGGGAATGTTTAGTGCACTACATTCATTACAGAGTGTGCAAAATACTATCTACTCTCCTTGAACTGCTCTACTGAAAAAAACTGTTTACAACTTCTGATGGAAGTTTGTTCCAAGTAGAACAGATCTTATTATGTGAAAAAGGGTCCACAAATACTAGTGCTGAACTTTTTCAATTCCAATTTTCAGCCATGGTTGCGTGTTATGTTCATAGTGATGCTAAACATTTTGCTATAATCCACATTGTCAAACCCATAAAATATCTTAAAGTTTCAATGAGCTGACCTCGTAGTCTGCATGTCTCCAACGGAAAGAGGTCATGAGCTCTCAACCGGTCCTAATAGCTAAGTCCTCTAATCGATGGTATAAGCTTTATAGACATATCTTGTACTCTTTCCAGTTGCTCTAATATATTTCCTGAGTGCTGGAGACCAGAATTAAACTGCATACTCCAGGAGAGGCCGTATCAGAGTGTTGTTAAGTGTGAAGACTATTTCCTTATTTCTATACATAAATTGCCTCTTAATATAGCCCAATACCCTGAGCTTTCTACACGCCGCAATGTTGCATCTCTTTCACTCTTGTATCGCTATTACAACAATCAGCGTTTTTCAGAGCTATCTCAGTGCATACCCCCTCCCTTGCGGCGAGTGCGAGGCACCCACCTTTCAACACAGTCCCACTCTGTCCAGCTCTCCAACCCAAGAATTGGCAAATATTTTCGGTCTTTCTTCTACTCAACAAGTGAACTCTGGAACTTTCTCCCTCAATCAATCTTTCCTTCATCCTATGAACTAAAGTTCTTCAGACATTTTGATTCTAACGTCCCTTGAATTTGGCTCTGTCACTCTTTTGGCTTTGGGGGAGACATTCGTTACAGGCAATCTGATTTTTGTCTCCTTCATACACTTCAGTGCACTTCTTGGAAAACTTTAGGTCACTGCTAATCAGAGTACCCAAATCCTCTTCCAAGTCTGTCACTTCCAGAGGCATTCCCAATAGCAAATAGCCTGACTTGGGGTTTACTTGGCTGACATGCATCACCAGACACTTTTCCAAGTTTAGAGGCATCTACCATGTCTCCGACCATTCACCCAGTCTTTTGAGGTCCATCCTGGGCTGTTCAACCCCTTTGGGGTCCTTCACATTCATTCCAAGCTTTATATCACCTGCAAACTTGGAGATCACACTCAAAAGACCAATATCGATGTCATTGACATATATATATGATATACAGAAGTGGGCCAAGGACAGATCCCTGTGGAACTCCAGAAGTGACTGGAGTCCACTCAGAAGAGAGAGAGAGAGAGAGAGAGAGAGAGAGAGAGAGAGAGAGAGAGAGAGATTGATGGGTGGTATGGCAGAACAGACACAAGGAAACCACATTAACTCACACGGGAGAAACAGTAGAGAAAGATATAGTGTAAGTTCCAAATGCCTTATAACGCTTCACCTACTGTACACGTTCCTTACTTCGGGTGGGTTTCCGAACTAATTTGCATCCATCGTCTATGCACCTCTGTCTGTAATAACCACCAAACAAAATCTGAAATACTGGGTTAAGGGGAGGTATTATTATTTTTGTTCTGAGCCCCCTTCTCTTTGTTTAGCCCCATTAGTTTTCACGTTTTAATATTTTCGTCCATTTCATTGTCAATATTAAGACCTTTTGTGCCATTTAGTGTCGATTTCTTCCTGGAGAGCGATAGCGAGCCTGTATTTTAGGAGGAGCTGCCCTTCGGCCGGGATATTTTTCTATCGAAAAATGTACAAATTTATCTCGCGGGGGGGGGGGGTCTTTGGGATGGTGTTTCTTTAAGCTTGATAGAGGTCTAGGGAGCAAACTAAACCCAATTTAAATACCGGTAATAGTAAAACAGGAATAAACAAATACAATAACGTGCCCTTTAAGGGGGGGTCACCGTTTTTGTTTTATCTTTCTCTCCTTTTCTCTCTTTCCCTGGCTTGTATCCATTCGGCCCCATTCAGCCAACTGTTTTAAGACGTTTATCATCATCCAGGTGTCGATTTCTTCCTGGCGAGCGATAGCGAGCCAGCATTGTATGGAGAAAACCGGCTTCGTCGGAGAACTTTTTCTATCGAAAAATGTACAAATTTAGCTTGCTGTCAAAACAAAAAATATATATACTGGCTCGCTACCGCTCGCCAGGAAAATATTGACACCTGGATGGGGTTAAACGTCTTAAAACAGTAGGCTGAATGGGGCCGAATGGATACAAGCCAAAGAGAGAGGGAGAGAAAGATCTAAAAAGCGAGGTGGGCTCCCTCAATGGGTTTGGAGGAGGATGGTTATGAAGACGGTGTAAAGGTGGTTAGTGTGGGGAAGCTGGTTGTTGGGATTAAGGGGAGGTTTCTAGTTTGTTTCCTACTCCTCCAGCAATCTTAAAATTTCACACCCTGACCCCCTTTCAAAATAAATGTGTACATTTTTCGGTAGAAAAATATCCCGGCCGAAGGCCGATTACTCACAGGCTCGCTATCGCTCGCCAGGATAAAATCGACACCTAAATGGCACGAAGGGTCTTAACATTGACAGAATGAGGCGGAAATTCTTAAAAATCACCAAACTAATGGGGCAAACGTCTTAAAATCTCAAAAGCAATGGGGCTAAACATGAGGGAGAAAGGGGTCAAGAAAAAAGTCCCTCAAGTGGATATCTCCCCTTAATATGGGTTATGGTGTAAGAGAGGGACAGTGTTGGAGATTGTGAACAACATTTATGATACAGAAATGCGTAATTTTGTTTATGATAGGCTACAGAAATACGCCGAAGAAAATGTATAACTAAGAAATATGGGAACACATCTTTTAATTATGACATGAACCCAAAAATATGATAAAACAATATACGACAGAAAGTTATGATAAAAATATACAAAGGAGTACAAAGGAAATCAAGCAACAACAGATCTAGTGACCCTTCTAGGTTGCTTGTCCTCCAAAACACTGAGGATCAAGTGTCCAAACAGTGGTTTAGAGTGGGTAAGGGAACATTGGAAAGGGAATTACTGCCCTGGAACTAATGTCCGTGGCAGGATTAGGAAGTTAGTAGGGGACAGATGGGTTAGTAACTGAGGGGGGGATAAAATAAAGTTATTCATTTACAAACGCAGTCAGTCGCGGGTTTGATGCGAGATATTTGTCTAGGCGGAGTTTAAATGAATCAACGGTGATGCAGTCTATAACGTTTCGGGGAAGCCCATTCCACAAGTTGACAACTCGATTGAAGAAGAAATTCTTAGATTCGTGTGAGTTAAAAGATTTACCAATAATTTTGCAACCGTTTCCCCGTGTGTAATTAGATTGGTCGATAGTGAAGTACTTACTACAGTTCATATTGTCGATGCCTTTGATGATTTTGAACACTTGAATTAAGTCACCTCTTAATCTGCGCTGGGTTAAAGGAAATAGATTTAATTCTCTAAGACGCTCTTCGTATGGTTTGTTCTTTAGGCTAGGTATCATTTTGGTAACTCTACGTTGAACTCGTTCTAGCTTGTTTATATCTTTTTGGTAATAAGGGCACCAGGATTGAACGCAGTATTCCAGAAGAGGGCGGACTAATGAATTGTAAAGGGTTAGGATAACTTCTTTGGATTTATGCTCAAATGACCTGCCTATAAAGCCAATTATTTTGTTTGCCTTCTTAACAACTTCTGAACATTGTTGACTCGGTTTTAGGTTACTCGATATTGTTACTCCCAGATCGGTTTCTCTGTTTACATTCTTAAGCTGAGTGCCATTCATCGAATAGTTTGCTTTCTCATTTAGGTATCCGATATGTAGTACTTTACATTTATCCGCATTGAAACTCATTTGCCAAATTTGGGCCCAACATGCCAATTTATCTAGATTGTGTTGCATATCGTCAACTTGTTCTTTTGAGAGTACGCTATTTGCAATTTTTGTATCGTCAGCAAATTTTGAGATTGTACAGGTGAGACCCTCATCTATGTCGTTGATGTAAATTAGAAAGAGAATTGGTCCTAGTACCGATCCCTGGGGTACCCCGCTACTTACATTGGTCCATTTTGATGCCTTACCGTTTATGACTACTCTTTGCTTTCTGTCGCTGAGCCAATTTTCTATCCATTTCAACACACCGTCTTGTATTCCACGCGCTTTTAGTTTTAGCAGTAAACGTTTGTGGGGAACTTTGTCAAAGGCCTTTTGAAAATCAAGGTATATAATATCTACAGCTTTACTCTCATCGTAGAGGTTGAGGATATCGTGGAAGAAGTCTAAGAGGTTTGTTAAACAGGAACGTTTTTTACGAAAGCCGTGTTGAGTATCTTTAAGTATGTTATTTTCCTCTAAGTGATTTACGAGTCTGTCTCGTATGACCGTTTCTAGCATTTTACATACAACTGAGGTTAAGCTAATTGGACGATAGTTACTGGGTAGGGATTTGCTGCCTTTTTTTAATATCGGTGTTACGTTGGCTAGCTTCCACTGATCGGGCATAGTTCCAGACTGCAAGGATTTATTGAATAGTAATGTCAGTGGTTTAGAGAGCTCATCCTTAGCTTCCTTTAGAACTCTAGGCGAGATTGTATCAGGTCCAGGCGTTTTATTTACCTTGAGTTTATCTAAACAATTCAATACTTCTCTCTCTGTAACGGTGATATTGCTTAGAACATCTGAATTATCAATCTGAATCGGCGATGGTGTAGGGATATCACTGAGGTCTTCTGTTGTAAAAACTGATGCAAAGAAGGTATTGAGGGCATTACTCATTTGTTCTTCGTCTTTGGTGTATTCTCCATTTTCATCGACTAACGGTCCAACAGTTGAAGTAACTACTTTTTTCTTTCTGATATAACTATAGAATTCTTTCGGGTTTGTTTTACTCTGATTCGCAATATGTAACTCTAAGGTCTTTTTACTTTGCTTAATTAACTTTTTGGCTTTGCGTCGTAGCTCTACAAATTTCAGCCGTTCTTCGTCATTTTGTGAGGATTTTAATCTATCATTAGCAAATTTTTTAGCAAGCAGGCAGTTTGAAATATCTTTATTCCACCATTTGGGCTTATTATTATGGCCTGGACGCCGAGTTTTCGATGGTATGCAGTCTTGCACTGCTTTTAGGTAAGTGGCTTCGAATAACTTCCAAGATGTATTTATGTCGTTATTGTGAATTAAAAAGCTCCAGTCAGTTTCTTTAAACATAGCTCTAAGTTTATGGAAGTTTGCTTTCTTGAAATTAGGGACTTTTTCGATGCTACTATTTGGTTCGTTACTAGTAAACTTTAAAGTGAAAGTTATCGTACGATGGTCGCTGTTACTGAATTCATCACCAACATTCAAATTCTCTATTAATTCTTCTTTTGTTGCAAGTACAATGTCAAGAACGTTATTACCACGGGTCGGCGTTCCAACAAATTGATAAAGCGAACTCTCTTGCAAGTTCGTATACAAGTCATGTCCGGAGTGTGAAGTAAGAGTATCGCCCCACTTGGTCACAGGTAAATTAAAGTCACCAAAAATTACGGTATCTTGTGAGTTACTTACATCTGCAATTTGTTCGTAAATTTCTCGGTCAGTTTGCACTGATTGAGCTGGAGGTCTGTATATTAATGCAAGTATTATTTTGGTACCTTTATTATTCTTTATTAGCACAAAAGATGCGTCGACGTTCACAATTTGAGGTTTTGACAAGAGGGTAGGGTTAAGACTTTCTTTGATATAAAGTAAAACGCCACCTCCATTTCGATTTATTCGGCTTTTCTCAAACATTACATAACCGGGAAGTGAATACTCTGCTAAAAAGTCTCTATCTTCTGTATTGAGCCAAGATTCTGTTATGCCAATCACATCATAATTTTCTGTAAACACTAGCTCCTCTAAATCTGAAAATTTATTGCGTATGCTACGAGCGTTTGCATAGAAAACCTTTAAATTTGTTATTTTAGAACTCACGGAACGCTCTTTAATAATATTTTTGGTTCTTGTCGGATCTACATTTATGTTCATGGCTGTCCTCGGTCCTCGCTGTCTTCGGTCCTTATCGCTGGTGGTCCTCGGTTGCCTCTGTTTTTTTCTTGGCGTTGGATGATTTATGTCACTGCTGCTTCTTCTCGGATGGCGTTTTTTGATCCATGGCTGCGGACTGCTTCGTGTAGGAGACGACCCATGCGTGCTGAACCCACAGGGTTTAGATGAGTGCCATCCTTGCGGAACAGAGTAGGCTGGTTGTAGAAGTTGTCCCAGAGGTTGATGAATTCAACTTCTTCCCTCAGACACAAATGTTTTAGTCGGCTATTTGTGCTGAAAGCCTTGTCGTAGAATTTGTCAGGTGCGTCGATCTTGGGGAGAATGCCTGAGATGATGATATTCCTTGACTTGTTTTTGTAGTGCTGGATCATCTTGCGATATTTCTCCATCAACTCTTCGGATCTGGTGCGCATGACGTCATTTGAACCAGCATGGATGACAAAAAGGGTATTTTCATTTGCATCCTTTGTGGTATCTTCGAAGGCTTCCACAATGTCGTCCAGTCCAGCTCCTGGGATGCAAAATCTTTTTCGTTGATTTGGGACTCTGTCGCAGAACTCTACGTGAAAATAATTATGATAATGTACACAATTTATGGTAAGGAAATAAGTGAACCAAATGTACGATACAGAAATACGTGGACAAAATTATGATAGACAAAAATACGTGGACAAAATTACGATACAGAAATACGTGGACAAAATTATGATAGACAAAAATACGTGGACAAAATTATGATAGAGAAAAATACGTGGACAAAATTATGATAGAGAAAAATACGTGGACAAAATTATGATAGACAAAAATACGTGGACAAAATTATGATAGGCAAAAATACGTGGACAAAATTATGATATCCTAGACAAAAATACGTGGACAAAATTATGATAGACAAAAATACGTGGACAACATTATGATAGACAAAAATACGTGGACAAAATTATGATAGACAAAAATACGTGGACAAAAATACGTGGACAAAATTATGATAGAGAAAAATACGTGGACAAAATTATGATAGACAAAAATACGTGGACAAAATTATGATAGAGAAAAATACGTGGACAAAATTATGATAGAGAAAAATACGTGGACAAAATTATGATAGAGAAAAATACGTGGACAAAATTATGATAGACAAAAATACGTGGACAAAATTATGATAGACAAAAATACGTGGACAAAATTATGATAGACAAAAATACGTGGAAAAAAAATGTGGTAGAGAAATATTTGGTTGATAATCCGAGTGAGGGGAGCATATGATGACTGAGCATTTTGGCCCGGATGTCCTGGTTTGGCAGTACTGGAATGTAGAAATACGTACAGTCGCGGTCGTTAAGGGGAGGTTTTTAGTTTGGTCCCTAGATATCCTTCAAGCTTAAGATTACACCCCCTTGAGCCCCTTTCAAGATAAATTTGAACATTTTTCGGTAGAAAAATGTCCTGGCTGAAAGCCGGTTCCTCTTAAATTACAGGCTCGCTATCGCTCGCCAGGATAAAATCGATACCTAAATGGCACGAAAGGTCTTAAAATTGACAAATGGGTTGAAAGTCCTTAAAATCGTCAAAATAATGGGGCAAATGTCTTAAAATTAGAAAAAAAAACAATGGGGCTAAATATGGGGGAGAAAGGAGTCAAGAAAAAAATCCCTCAAGTGGAAATCTCCCCTAAGGGGGGGGGGGGGGATGGTTCTATTATTCTATATATTTGTTCATTTATATATTTGTTTATCATCGTCTTTAGTTCCCCCCTAGACCTCCATCAAGCTTAAAATACAGCCGCCCATTACCCTTCTTCAAGATTTGTTTGTTCAATTTTCGATAGAAAAATTTCCCGGCCGAAGGCTGGTTTCTCTTAAATTACAAGCTCTCTACCGCTATGGGCATGGTCATTATTTGAGTATATACAGTATATATATATATATATGTATATGAGGTTCGAACGACCTGCGAGCCAGTATAATTTGTGGGTTGGTTACTCACACGTTAAAGCCTTATTTGCACCACTCTGGAGCTAGTATAGTTTGTGGGTTGGTCACTATCAGGTTAAGGCCTTATTCACAACAAAAACAATCAACCTAAACCATACCACTGTCACTATGATTATCTTCTGTTTCATCTCCTGTACCTTGTCTCTGTCCAAACCCTGAGGCAGATCCCACTAACCTTCATCACTTTCTTCTTTCTATGTGAGTGGTGGGAGACGGATCAGAGAAATTGGAGAAGTTTGCTCGTGCGTGTGAGTGTGTGTAGTCAAAACGGTCCTAATCACTTCCAAATTATAGTCACTGGAATATGTATGAATGCCCATCATTTTCATAATTGGCACTATCGAAGAGTCCTTGACCAAAATAGATTTTCAGCTAACCACCTACAGTATATGTAAAGGAAAAATAATGTCTGGTGCGTCTGTGATTGGTTCCTGGAGTGGCCAATTTGGAACTACCGTGCTTACCGCGCCATGAGAAAGAGTTACATAGAGTTACATAGATACACCTTGCGGTCCCTACTAGGCAGTCCGGACTTAATTCTAACAATATTTGCTACTAAGTGGAAAATAAGGATAGCAAAGCAGAAGGCTCTCTTCCCGTGAGAGAGAGAGAGAGAGAGAGAGAGAGTGAGTGAGTGAGTGAGTTACCAGTGTACAACCGTGGACAGGAATTTCTGGATATGTATAGGTCGAGCATGATACACAGGCTAACTATTTTAAGAAACTGTTTGAGCCACACAAATATAATTACTGGAGTTGAGTAGCTTATATCCATCGTCTTGTATCTTGACCACAGCTCTACCACTCATTGTTTTGTTTTGACTTGTCTTATTATTCGTGATCCTTAGACGACAAGGAACTAGAGTTCTCGAAAAGGGGCTCCAGTCCTGACGCTATTCTTGGCTTACAGTGTGCTGGCTAAATAATCCAGAAGGGTTGATAGCCTCTGAAGTCCTATTTTAACTAATGCTGGGATCACACATTCCCGTATATGCTCCCAACTGCTCACGTACGAAGGTTTATTGGTAGTTGGCAACCGATTACGTAAAACGTAAGGGCATATTACGCAAAACGTAAGTGAAATTGTGTACAGTCTGGGGGGTTGGTACGCATGACGGGAGTAGCCACGCGGGTCGGAGAGGTGCTGGGCGCGGGCTAGGCCGCACCGTATCTTTTGAAATTCAAATCACGGTCGTGGCTCGCGCTCTCGTATGTCAAAAGTCGGGAAATTTTACGACCGACCGGCCATCACGGCCGTCTGACGGGAGCAGTCCCGTCAGACGTAAAACGCTCTGCCGTCAGACGTAAGCGGCTCCCGTCAATCGTAAAAAAATTCCCGTCAAATGGGAAAGTTTACGTTCGTCCGGGCGCATCTGGCAACAGCGCCGCACTGCGGGTTGGCGGGAAGACGCGGCAACGTTGTACGGGGGGTACATAAGGACCGGCGGGAGGCATTGCCGTCACACCTCTCACCACACCGCAACAAGCAACCACCACCACCTCCAGCCAACCCTGCCACCCTACCACCCTGCCAACCCTCTGCACGCTTCACCTGCCCTGCCGTCCGTCACCATGCTGAAGAGGAACATGAAGAAGGCCAGGAAGCCTTCCCCTGCCGCCTCGACGCCTGCCACCTCTCCGCCTGCCCCCTCGACGCCTGCCACCTATCCGGCTGTCTCCTCTCCGCCTGCCACTTCTCTTCCTGCCACCTCGTCCACCTCGGCTGACCCCGATGAAATTGTAATCAACGTCGGCGAGAGTGCAGAGGTCATGGAGGATGTCGTCGAGGATGAGGTGGACAGTGATGACGACGACAACGAGGAGGACGACCGTGCCGTTGCACCTTCCGGCGGCGTACAGCAACAACAACCGGCAAAACGCCGCCGAAAGAGCACCAACATTATCTTGCCGGAGGAGACGGAGCGAATGCTGGGAGAGTGGCTGGATGCCTGTTCTCCGGTGTTATTAGGGAGTTCACAAAATTGAACTCCTCCAGGATGAATTCCGCGATGTTGTTCATGGTGCCGATGAAGGACTGGGAATGGCAATGGTGTGGCCATTCCTGCCCTTTTGTAGTTCCCAGATTCCAACCCAGACCTACGTGGTTGACAAAGACTGTCTTTGTCTGTGTTTGGGCAGACGGGGTGTGCCAACGATTGTCCGGAAACGGTCGAGGTAAGTCCTAAAAAGTCCCAAGACTTACGGCCTCAGCTACGCAGGTCTTGTGGGGGCGTGGCTTGGGCGTGGCCTGTGTTTCCGCAAATCGGGCAGTCCATGCGGACTAACGGGGACATGCTTACGCAAGTCGCAAACACGTACGTAGTTCATTACGACTGACGTAACAATGGCCCCGTCACGGTACGTCTGTCGGGAAAATGCAATAATCGTGGTGATACGGGCGTACACGGCGGGACTACGCCCGACAGAACAAAAAATTGGCGATTACGCCTGACGGGAGCTGTCGGGAGCAATATACGGGAATGTGTGACCCCAGCATAACTATCTAACCTTAGACGTGAGTGAGGTGAAGCGTCTTATTATCGCCCAACTAATTGAGTTAAACATTTCAAATCTACAGCTAATGGAGCGAAACAGTTGAACGTAGTCTGGTAAATAGAAGCTTTCCACCCTGCCACCCAGCACCTGGTCTACACAGGAATCTTAGTTAGTTAGTTAGTTAAGGAGAGACTGGCCGTTTGTTTGGTGTATTAATTAGTTTATTCATATATTTTTTTAGTTTCCTCCCTAGACCTCCATCAAGCTTATAAAAACGCCCACTAGACATTCAAGATAAATTTGCCGAAAAATTTACCAGCCAAAGGCCGGTTCCTCTTAAAATTGCAGGCTCGCTATTGCTCGCCAGGAAAAAATCGACACCTAAATGGCACAAAAGGTCTTAAAATTGACAACAAAATGGGGCGAAAGGTGTTAAAATCGCCAAACTAATCGCCAAACTAAGTCTTATAATCTCAAAACTAGTGGGGCTAAACATTAGGGAGAAAGGGGTCCAGAAAAACGGTCTTCCTCCCCTTAAAATAGGACTTCAGAGACTATCAACCCTGCTGGATTTATTAAGCCAGCACACTAAGTCAAAAATAACGTCAGGACTGGAGCCCCTTTTCGAGAACTCCAGTCCCTTACTCAGTAATCTTTATACTCAATACTGTATACACATTACCTTCACCAACACTTATCACTCACTCACGCAACATGATGTAAACGTGTTGATCAACATATGTAGAGGCCCTTGTTTTCAATAGATAAAGTTCACTGCTTCAAGTTTATCATAATGGGGTGTACAAGTATTCCTGACCACGACTGTACATTAATGGTATAACATATGAACTTGCACTATTAGGAAAGCACACCTGCACATGCACTACCGGTATATATATATATATATATATATATATATTATATACAGAGTGTACATGCCATCAGCCAGGATTCGAACTGCAGGCAAACAGAATGGCATCCCACGTTATATCCCACTAGTCCACGTCGTGTTGTTCATGGAACTTACGCGTAATTGTGAACTTATGGAATGGACTACCTAGCAATGGCATTGATTGCCTTTCTATTTAATCATTAAAAAGGCTCCTGTGTAAGTATCTTGATCTCAACCCCTGACTAATTGCGTTCACAAATGAATAGTCAATCTTTTCTCGATATATCTCGCAATCAATGCAAACAAAGTTGGGTGATATATATATATATAATATACTGTATATATATAAATATATATATATATATAAATATATATATATAATATATATATATATATATATATATATATATAATATATATATATAATATATATATATATATATATATATATATATATATAATAATATATAGATATATATATATATATATATATATATATATATATAATTATAAAGTATATCTCACAAATAAACGTGAGCTAATAAATGTTTAAATACTCCCAGAATGACAGGCTCACTATCGTTCACCAGGAAAAAATCGACACCTAAATAGCACGACAAGTCTTATTACTGACAAAGAAATGGGGCGAAAGGTCTTACAATCGCCAAACTATTGGGCCGAACGTCTTAAAACCTCAAGACTAATGAGGCTAAGGCTAAGCACGAGGGAGAAAGTGGTCCAGAAAACCGGCCCATCTCCCCTCAAAGACCCACTGACACCATTCAGTTGACTATGTGACTTCCAAACTGTTGAACTATAAGCATAAATAATATATACCTCTAGTAAATAAAAAAATATAAAGAAAAAGTCAAACAACATCTACAAAGTGTCAATATCATGCAGCAGCTTCGAATCCAAATTGATGTCCAGAAGAAAAATGACACATATAAACGAAATAAGCAAATTATTAGAAAAGATGTTCCAATAATTACTTGTAGTCCATGGAAACTCACCATGTGTTATATTAGTTAATAAATATACATACATAATTATAACATGTTGATATGGCGACACCGTTATGACGTCATAATTGGATTAGGAACGATGGTGCCTTTTTTTTTTTTTTTTTTTTTTTTTTTGCAATAATAACTAATAGCTTTACCCTATAATTTGTTTGGTACGGTAATTAAATCCATGTATATGAATCTTGGCCCTTGATATAATCGGTTGAGTGTTACGTTCTTATTGCCACTAATACATTACTCACCCATCTTTACTAAGATAATTATTGAATATATTCTGCATATTATTTACATGTTGGTGAAATCTGATATCCGTTGGGCCTGTAAAGTGGTAATATTGTCCTAATATATATAATTTGTGTTCTTCCCGGTCCAATAACAGTGACTATCTAATCTTTGGACTTCACTCAAGCTTCATAATTACACCTGAATCATTGGCTAATTGGAGTTTCTTCAATAACACCTTCACCTATTATCAGCATTGCATCATTTACCCACACTTGTATTTCTGTTATCTGCTCAATGTATGAAATGGAACTGAATAACGTAGATACTTATACTGTATGGTAGATAATGAGAATAGACTGATAATAGAACTATAATTAATATTATATAACTCAGCTTTATCTAAATCAAAATCATTAACTCATGCAATCAGTATTTGGTCGGGATTTTCTTAGTTCGTTTTTGTCTCTTTATCAACATTAATTTTTTTTGCGCCTGGTTATCAATATTTCCCAATGCCACATAAACTCACTCTCACTCTATTGCTATCTTGCTATCCTTTCCTTCCATTTGTCTTTACTATCGGGATTGCTATATCTACTAGAATTAAGTCATGACTACCTTGCTGGGCTCGTAAGGTCTTTGTGGTCAGTATATCTATGTACATCTCTCTCTCTATTTTTTTTTCTCTCTCTCTCTCTCTCAGGCACACACTGGAAATATTTTAGAAATGGATGTACAAATACCTTATAACAGTACTGTATATCAAAACCAACTTGCACAGTGCAAGTTGAGGTGCAGCGAATCTGATCTAGTGTGTATATTTCCAGCTGACGGTAAATTGTCCTGTTCTCCTCATGTCTTAGCCTACCTATTATGACGGTTTTGTAGCGAAATATGTTGTTAATTATGAAAACTTGTATATAACACAGAGGCAGAGTAGTTTCTTATTTTCATACATGAAATCCGTTACTATTGGACTGAATTTACGGTGTGCTGTAAAGAAGCAGACTACAGTTATAGCTATGAACTTCTGAACTACCTAATCAAGTCCGCTAGATAGTAAATGAATGTCGAAAATCGCTAGAATAATGTCACAATCTCTAGAATATCGCTCTAACTTGGCTCAAATCTCTAGAATATCTGTAGAATTCATGTAGCTAGATGTCAAACTTTGTCTCGAGGTCGAAGTAACTGTATACCTGTAGATCTAGTGACAGTCTACAGATATAAGGTCGGTCCGCCAGACGACCCTTTGACGTCATCAGTCCTGCGCGCGAGAGAGAGAGGGAACGAACTAAGCGAGAGAGAAAGACGGAAGGAGAAGGTAGAGAAGGAAAGAGCGTGCGCAGGACTGACGACGTCAAAGGGTCGGCTGGCGGACCGACCTTATATGTGGATCTAGCGGCACATTAGCTAAATTGGCAAGTGTTTTAGGGACCAGTGTTATGCGACGTTATAAATCAACGTGCTTTATAGTGATTACGTTTTCCACCTTAGGAAACTACGTCAATCACAACTCTCTCACTGGGAGATAACGAACTTTAGTCTTATCATTACACAACAATAATACCGGTAATCAATGAATACAGAATACACGATAAAGTTTCACAAGTTTTATTCCTTAACAGCTAGGGTACAATGTATAAGTCAGATAATCATAAATCATAATCGGTCCTCATATATATAGATAAGGCTTATGATTCAACACAAATAATAAATGTAAGTATTAAGAATATACTAGAATGGAAATGGTCTATTAAATACAAAATAAGGTTACTAATAGAACATATAAATAATCACAATGTTACTACCAGAAACCATAAATAAGTATACACAGAGATGTTAAGTCTCAAACACAATTAACAGTGTCCTGATAGATAACGGGAAATGCGAGGCTCTTTTAAATGGTTACAGCTCCCAAGTGCTGCGCGGGCCTTTTGCCACAGGCGGGTCCACCAGTGTTGTGATGTCTTTTCATTTGTAGGTCTTTTTTGCTCTTGCTACAGGTCTTAGCAGCATGTTTTGTATTGTTTGAAGAACCTCTTGGGGGTACTCTGGTGGTGAGCTTTGTTTCCCTTGAGGTTGTGTGTAACTTGTTCGTCTTCGTCTTTGTCTCGTCTTGTTGGAGAAGTTTTCGTTAGTAGAAAGCTGGTCGTCTGGTTTTGATGTGGATGGCTTGTTGTCTGGTTGTGATGCGGGTGGATGAATTGGAGACTCGGAGGCTGCTTATGCTTATTCTTTTGGTGTTGGTGAGGTCTGCACTTCCTTAGCTTGTTCTTCTTGTGGCGGTGGTGAGTCCAGTGCTCTGTGGTCAGTCGTTTCCTCTTTTGGTGTTTGACTAAAGAGGGAGATGAATGGTGTCCTTTTCAGGTTGCAGCCAAGAGATTGTTCTGGTGTTGGGGATGGCTGCCTGCTCTTCTGCTTCCATTTTTTCCTCTGTCTCCTCTACCTTACCGTCGGGAGAGGCAGGAGGGCTGAGGCTTTTCTCGGATGTTGGCGATGTGGTGGGAACTTCGGATTGAGCTTCCTCCGTGTTGTTAGGTTGAGTGGCTTGGGTAGGTCAAGTCGTAGTGCGGGCCGACTCTTGGGTGTTCGTAGAGCTTGAGTGGGTATAAGCTCCAGGGGCCAGACACGATTTTTGGGTTGGAGTGCTGGGATGGTGATCGAGGGAAGGTTGTTAGCCTTCAGGAGGTTTGGTAGGAACTCCCTAAAGAGTAGGTGGTTCCCACCAGCAATTGACATGGCCGTTGTGAGTATGATCTGAATTACTTCTGATCTATCACTGGGTGTTTGGCCATGGCTCACTGGTAGGTAGTCAAGTATTTTTTTTTTCTCCTCCTCCTTTTTCCTCGCCCAGGCATGTCTGGACCCTTTTAGTACAGCTCCATTTGGTCCTATGATGTGATCTGCCTCTTCCCCTTTTTTCCCCATTATGGTCTTAAAAAGTACCCTCTCGCCGTCGCCGAGCGAAGGCACTGTGTGTTGTGGGTTTGGAGAGGAGATTAGGCTTTTGTGGACGAAAATGTCGGCTCCATTGTCATTTCTGGTAATGAAGCCGTATCCCCTTTTCACATTATACTACTTCACCTTCCCAGCAACTGTGGTTGAAGTTGCTAGGAGCATGTTGGTAGTGGTAGTGAGTGGAGAGAGCTGTAGAGTCATAGATGTTCCCATGATGGAAGCTCAGAGAGCACTGAAATGCGAGGCTAGTTTCCGCCTAAGGTAAATAATAGATACTGCGAAAGCATACACACAGCACTGAAGTTATGTAAAGTAAGACACTGTTTGATATCTGAATAACAATATGTTAATTCAACTTATACAGGAGATTAAACTCAAAGAACTCAAAGAGTAATAATTATGAATATAAATTAATGAAGGGGTTAAATAAATATATTAGTTATGTAGCCTAAGCGTGACTGAAAATCCTCGCCGAGAGGTAAGTTACTGCGACGTGAATCAATAGAGTTTTAAGGCAGCTCAAATAATACACAAAATGAATTCTACTTCATGAAGCGTGATAAATAACAATAGTCAAATTAAGAGACTGAATCGTAAAACACTCTGTGAACAACTTATCTTTGACTTACGTACCCAATAGATGATGTTACATAAAAGCAAGATCTGGATAAGTGTTCACTAGGTTTACGTGTAATGGTGCATGTTTTTATTCCTGAATAAACATATGTATATCTCTCCATATAGAATATAGGAGCCTATATTCGAAGTTATATATACTGTATATACATATATCGATTACACAGATAAGAATGCATTTGTTCTCTTTAAAACGAGCGTCAGGGAACTAGGATAAGGAAAGAATGGAAAATCTTTAGTATTACGTTAGTGTGAACCTCAACATATCTTAGTTAACCCTAGTTGAAATCATCCATACTTTAACAAAACAAAGATCACTTAAAGGAGTTTGAAGGAAGATAGGAGCCTGGTAGAGAATCTGGCGAGCACGTGGGCACAGCTGCAGTTGTCCTTTCTTTCACTATAGGGCTCGTCTCGATGGTCACACACAACAGTTAAGTTTCTTCTTTCTTCTTTCTTCGGGGTCACTGGTTTACTCTAGTTTGCACTGAGTTTATAACTGTTTAACAGATCAACTGGCGAATCTGTACGGAAGTCTCTATCCGAACTAAGGTATCTAGCTAAGCACGTCCTTCCTAAGAAGAGGTACTCGCCAAGATCCCTAGTTTTGCCTACCTTCCCTTGGGCTCGGGTAGGTAGTAATCCTTTTTGGGATTGGGTTAAGGAGCTGTTCTCTCGGGGTAGTAGGGGCATGGAGCTAAGAGTTATTTTATTTATCCTGAGGTTATGGGTTGCACTAAAAATATGGAAAGGATATTGTCGTGACTGGGTGGACATTTCACATTTGTTAGTATTTACTTGGGGTTTCGATATGGCTTGCTGTTGTGTGGAAAAATAATTAACTGGGGCGGATATAGGAAATTCGTAGTTTGTATGATGTTGATTTGGAAAGAAGGTGTGTAGGGGAATTTGGCTTGTTAGCTCGCTTGGTCAAAGTTGACTTGCTCATTATGGTAGAAGTTGATGCGATGATAATGAGGGGGCTGATTGGAAATTTGCATCAACAATTCCTCACTGTAGTCTAACTCTGGGTTGGGTAGGTCATGGCTGAAGGTTGGGGCCGCGTTTTCTACCGCATTTGTCACTGTGTGTTGTTGCGGCTGGGTCTGGGTAGTGGAGAGTTGTTTTGGCCGTGATTCACTCCTTATGCTAGCAGTGCGGCATGATGCTATTGTGTTGTTATCTGAAGACGGGAGCAGGTGCTTGGCTGGTTTTGGCTTTTGATGATTAGGGCCCATTATATCAACCAGGATATTTGTTTACCGAAAGTGAAGCAATAGGCGCGTTCTCAGAAATTACCGCTTATCTGATAGTAATTTTGTTGTCCAATGCATTTGATTAACCCTTTCACGCACATATGACGCAGAGGTTGCCAGATTAGCAATAAGAAATAGAGTTCTCTCACTCTTATAATTACCTCTCCAAAATTAGTTTCTGCCCACAGCTAACTCAAAGACAACTGCAGAGGTTGAAGTAACTAAACTAAAGGTTTCTAAATACCCCTGATGGTAACAAAGGCTTTAAAGTATCCCTAATAGGCTCAAACTCGCGTCATGTGTCGGAGATGGTTAATAGCTAGTTTTATGAATGGAGGATGAATTTAGGCACATGGACCTTTTTTGTTTTGTTTTTGTTTTCCTTCCTATCTTTATTATCTAGTATATATATATATATATATATATATATATATATATATATATATATATATATATATGTTGGTAAAGCCAGGTAATAAATTTTCTTTAATACATACGAGGTTGAAAAAAATGGCAATTTCTGCGTTGGAAATTTTATTATTCAAAGTTTCCAGGTCTCTGATGAGTTTTCGCTGGGTGGCAGGAAGTAGATGAAGGAGATGAGCAAAATTCATGGTGGTACAGGGTTACATTACAGTACATGAAGATACAGGATATACGACGCGTTTCACTGGACAACCAGCATTATCAAGTAAGGAAGGAATGATATAAAAGGTAAACAGGAAGGGTATATATAGAGGGTGGAGGATCAGAGGAGGCGGAAAACAGGGGGCAAAAGTCTGCTATTGGTGGAAGGGTAAACTAGGAGAGAGAAAGGGGGTAACCGCTTCACGCATGCGCACTGGATGCGGGATGGTGGTCGGAAGGTGGGGTCGAAGCTGATTGGCTGCGTGTCGAGGGGCGTGGCCTAAGTTGTGTGGCGCCTGAAGAAGACGAAGCTGAAGGAGGTAGCGCGGGGGGCTGCGTCAAGGGCACCGGGGGGCGAGGAGGGGTGTTAGGTCCTGTAGGGTAGTGCCTTTTGGCAGAAGGAAGGATCTGAAGGTCCAGAGTTTGGTTGTTGATGTTGGGATGTAAGGCTTGGATATATAAAGCTTCGAGTATAGGTAATCTCCTTGGGTCACTTTCTTTATCGAGTATGGTGGTGTGTTTCTCTAACTCGTTGCGTGTGAGGTGAGGGTGGTTAGGGGTGAGATAGTGGTCTTTGATGGCTCCAGCCTGAAGGTGAAGAGTTAACCGACGTGAAAGACGAGTCTGCGTCATACCAATATAGGAATGAGGTCCACAGTCCTCATAATTACAGGTATGTTGGTAAATGACGTGATCGTCGGTCATCGGGCTCTTTATCTTAGTGGAGGCTGGTTTGTTGCGGAGAACGAGGTTGGAGGTCTTGGGGGATTTGTAATAAATTATTAATTTGATTTTGTTTTCCGGGTTGGTTGGGTGGACATGCTTGGAGATTATTTCTTTTAAGACGGCCTCGTCATTTTTGTGTTCAGAGGACATGTAATTGCGGTAGAAGATCTTAATTTCATTGGGGGGGTCAATGTTGGGAGGGCTTTGGGTGTACCATTTTTCAAGATGGTGGTTGATGGTGCTGGAGATGTCGGAGTTGGAGTATCCGTTATTTACTAAAACTTGGGATAGTCTTTCTAGTTCCTGGTGGGTGTCGGCCCAGGTAGAGCAGTGCGTGAGGGCTCTCCTAACATAGGCGGAGATGGAGGATAGAAGATAACGGCGGGGGCATTCACTATCGCCGTTGAGGCATTGTCCTGTGTTAGTTGGTTTAATGTAGACGGTGGTTTTGAACCCATGGTCGTTCAGAGCTACGAGGATGTCGAGGAAGGGGAGTTGTCCATTGTTAGATTTTTCAAAGGTGAAGTTAAGTCCGGAGGAGGTCATGAAGCGACGCTGGAGTTCCTGTAGTTCGAGGAGGTCCTTGATTTGCACGAAGATGTCATCCACGTATCTACAGTAGACGGCGGGTCGTTGGGCAGCTAGGAGCTCTTCCTCGATGGTACCCATGAAAAAGTTCGCAAAAAGAACTCCTAGGGGGCTGCCCATCGCCACACCGTCTATCTGCTTGTACATGTTGCCCCGGGGGCAAAGGAAGGGGGCCTCCTTGGTACATAGCTCCAGTAGTGTTTTCAGGGCCTTCTCCGGGATGTCCAGTGTAGGTGTATCAGGGCAATGATAAATTCGACGTAGAATCATGTCAATGGTCCTATCCACTGGCACGTTGGTGAACAGGCTTTCTACGTCGAGAGAGGCGATTGTGTGGTTCTTGTTACGGGGGGCGTCTCGTAAAATTTCCAAGAAATCGTGGGCTGAGTTAAGGTTGAATTGGCTGGGCACGTAGGGGGTGAGGAGGTTGTTCAGGGCCTTGGCGATCTGGTAGGTGGCAGTGGGGATCTGGGAGATGATGGGGCGGAGGGGGCCCTCGAACAACTCCTTGAACAACACAGAAGACAAGCCGAAAACACAACCATAAAAAACCTTGCCCGTCTTTATGGCGGAAACTTAAAACTACCCAAACCAACAAAAGGATATATAAACCTTACTAACACCATTCTGACCCTGGACCAAGAAGACCTCCTCAACAAAGGCCTCAACTGCCACTACAGCTCCAAACCTGGCCCCCACCGGAAACGCCTAGAAACGGAAATCCTCCTGGACGACATCCTACGACTCAAGAAGGATGGCAAGGTCACCACTACTCCCGCCCTACAACCTACTCTCCTCGCTGAAGCCGCCAAAACCAGAGGAACTCACCATAGCAAAATACTCAACAAACAACACTTCCAAGCTGCCAAACTATTAAGAGACAACCCCAACATCATCATCCGTCGTGCGGATAAAGCTTCCTGCCTCGTGATCCATGACAAGGAGGAATATCTTAGAAAAATGGACGTCATCTTAAGTGACAACACTAAATTTAAAAAGATCACCCGCACCCCAACCGACGAAATCAAACGTATTGCCAACACCACCATCACCGCCATCAACGCCAAACAAGGAGGGATCCACCTTAAAAAACTCATCGGAGAATACACCCCTGGTTATGCGTACGGAACCATCAAAACACACAAACCTGGGAACCCCCTCCGCCCCATCATCTCCCAGATCCCCACTGCCACCTACCAGATCGCCAAGGCCTTTTTTTGCGAACTTTTTCATGGGTACCATCGAGGAAGAGCTCCTAGCTGCCCAACGACCCGCCGTCTACTGTAGATACGTGGATGACATCTTCGTGCAAATCAAGGACCTCCACGAACTACAGGAACTCCAGCGTCGCTTCATGACCTCCTCCGGACTTAACTTCACCTTTGAAAAATCTAACAATGGACAACTCCCCTTCCTCGACATCCTCGTAGCTCTGAACGACCATGGGTTCAAAACCACCGTCTACATTAAACCAACTAACACAGGACAATGCCTCAACGGCGATAGTGAATGCCCCCGCCGTTATCTTCTATCCTCCATCTCCGCCTATGTTAGGAGAGCCCTCACGCACTGCTCTACCTGGGCCGACACCCACCAGGAACTAGAAAGACTATCCCAAGTTTTAGTAAATAACGGATACTCCAACTCCGACATCTCCAGCACCATCAACCACCATCTTGAAAAATGGTACACCCAAAGCCCTCCCAACATTGACCCCCCCAATGAAATTAAGATCTTCTACCGCAATTACATGTCCTCTGAACACAAAAATGACGAGGCCGTCTTAAAAGAAATAATCTCCAAGCATGTCCACCCAACCAACCCGGAAAACAAAATCAAATTAATAATTTATTACAAATCCCCCAAGACCTCCAACCTCGTTCTCCGCAACAAACCAGCCTCCACCAAGATAAAGAGCCCGATGACCGACGATCACGTCATTTACCAACATACCTGTAATTATGAGGACTGTGGACCTCATTCCTATATTGGTATGACGCAGACTCGTCTTTCACGTCGGTTAACTCTTCACCTTCAGGCTGGAGCCATCAAAGACCACTATCTCACCCCTAACCACCCTCACCTCACACGCAACGAGTTAGAGAAACACACCACCATACTCGATAAAGAAAGTGACCCAAGGAGATTACCTATACTCGAAGCTTTATATATCCAAGCCTTACATCCCAACATCAACAACCAAACTCTGGACCTTCAGATCCTTCCTTCTGCCAAAAGGCACTACCCTACAGGACCTAACACCCTCCTCGCCCCCCGGTGCCCTTGACGCAGCCCCCCGCGCTACCTCCTTCAGCTTCGTCTTCTTCAGGCGCCACACAACTTAGGCCACGCCCCTCGACACGCAGCCAATCAGCTTCGACCCCACCTTCCGACCACCATCCCGCATCCAGTGCGCATGCGTGAAGCGGTTACCCCCTTTCTCTCTCCTAGTTTACCCTTCCACCAATAGCAGACTTTTGCCCCCTGTTTTCCGCCTCCTCTGATCCTCCACCCTCTATATATACCCTTCCTGTTTACCTTTTATATCATTCCTTCCTTACTTGATAATGCTGGTTGTCCAGTGAAACGCGTCGTCGTATATCCTGTATCTTCATGTACTGTAATGTAACCCTGTACCACCATGAATTTTGCTCATCTCCTTCATCTACTTCCTGCCACCCAGCGAAAACTCATCAGAGACCTGGAAACTTTGAATAATAAAATTTCCAACGCAGAAATTGCCATTTCTTTCAACCTCGTATGTATTAAAGAAAATATATATATATATATATATATATATATATATATATATATATATATATATATATATATATATATATATATATACTGTATACTGTATATGGGCCATGGCGGATAATACAAATAAGGTGCCAGGATCCATCGAGGTCATAAAAACGCGTTGTTGAGCAAATCTTCTAGATGAACTCAATAAACATCTGTGCCTCAGTTGAAACCACTTACCAAGACCCGAACACAACTTTGGCCTTTGTGAACTGGCATATTGCCAATGTAGTACATCGACACACAAAACCTCCATGTCAGTGTTGAGGGGGGATGGGCGTATTTATTTGATTATTCTTGGATGTGTTTGTTATTCTTTTAGTTTCCTCCCTAAACCTTCATGAAGCTTGGACAAAAAAAAAAAAAAAAAAAAAAAAAAAAAAAAAAACACACACACACACACACACACACCTTAAAGTGTGTAAATTTTTCGATAGAACAATGTCTCGGCCGGAAGCTGGTTTCTACTATTTTACAGGCCTGCTATCACTCGCTAGGAAAAAACTCGACATCTAAATGAAAGAACGAATCCCCTTCAATAGGATCTCTATGATCGGTTTTATTTCAACAACTTATTTATCGATACCCAATGAAACCACTATGCTTCTGCCTCATATTAATGCTTTACTTAATATTTTCATTTCGAAGTAAAGAAGGAATACGATTCAATTAAATATGAGACAGCTTCGATATGTATGAGCGAGACTGTCCCTCCTATGGTGGCCCCCTAGAGTGTGTGTGTGTGTGTGTGTGTGTGTGTGTGTGTGTGTGTGTGTGTGTGTCGGGGTATCACGTGTACACTCTTTGATCAACATTGCATCATCTCTCTATTGTTTTTTTTTTCTTTCTCGCTTGGAGCATTGCATCTCTCTCTCTCTCTCTCTCTCTCTCTCTCTCTCTCTCTCTCTCTCTCTCTCTCTCTCTCTCTCTCTCTCTCTCTCTCTCTCTCTCTCTCTCTCTCTCGTCAAAATAATTACAAAAAACATGAACTTAAATATCACTACAGCGTACCGACCACCGAGACTAACTGTTGCCGATGATACAATTTTTTATGAAATACTAGAGAAAACCCTTAATTCCGACGAAACAGTTTTACTAGGTACAAAGGAGTACAAAGGAAATCAAGCAACAACAGATCTAGTGACCCTTCTAGGCTGCTTGTCCTCCAAAACACTGAGGATCAAGTGTCCAAACAGTGGTTTAGAGTGGGTAAGGGAACATTGGAAAGGGAACTACTGCCCTGCCACTAACGTGGCAGGACTAGGAAGTTAGTAGGGGACATATGGGTTAGTAACTGAGGGGAGGATAAAGTTATTCATTTACAAACGCAGTCAGTCGCGGGTTTGATGCGAGATATTTGTCTAGGCGGAATTTAAATGAATCAAGGGTGCTGCAGTCTATAACGTCTCGGGGAAGCCCATTCCACAAGTTGACAACTCGATTGAAGAAGAAATTCTTAGATTCGTGCGAGTTAAAAGATTTACCAATAATTTTGCAACCGTTTCCCCGCGTGTAATTAGATTGGTCGATAGTGAAGTACAGTACAGTACAGTTCACATTGTCGATGCCTTTGATGATTTTGAACACTTGAATTAAGTCGCCTCTTAATCTGCGCTGGGTTAAAGGAAATAGATTTAATTCTCTAAGACGCTCTTCGTATGGTTTGTTCTTTAGGCTAGGTATCATTTTGGTAACTCTACGTTGAACTCGTTCTAGCTTGTTTATATCTTTTTGGTAATAAGGGCACCAGGATTGAACGCAGTATTCCAGAAGAGGGCGGACTAAGGAATTGTAAAGGGTTAGGATAACTTCTTTGGATTTATGCTCAAATGACCTGCCTATAAAGCCAATTATTTTGTTTGCCTTCTTAACAACTTCTGAACATTGTTGACTCGGTTTTAGGTTACTCGATATTGTTACTCCCAGATCAGTTTCTCTGTTTACATTCTTAAGCTGAGTGCCATTCATCGAATAGTTTGCTTTCTCATTTAGGTATCCGACATGTAGTACTTTACATTTATCCGCATTGAAACTCATTTGCCAAATTTGGGCCCAACATGACAATTTATCTAGATTGTGTTGCATATCGTCAACTTGTTCTTTTGAGAGTACGCTATTTGCAATTTTTGTATCGTCAGCAAATTTTTAGATTGTGCAGGTGAGACCCTCATCTATCTAGGTGACTATAACCTCCCCCTAATTGACTGGAATACCCTGACCGGAAAAAATGCTGAATCACGCCTAATGACAAGCTTCATCCAGGACAATTTTTTGACTCAACATGTAAAACAGCCGACGCGAGACAGGAATATATTAGACCTCGTAATCACTACCCAAGAAAATCTATTATCAAACCTGGATGTAGGTGAACATCTGGCAACGTCCGATCATAAAATCTTAAGAATCAACGTTATAAGAAAATATTCCACAGTAAAAACAACAGGAATGGTTTCGGACTTCAAAAACGCAAATTATGACGGACTTAAGGAATCGCTATCAAACATACACTCAAACCTCATAAATATAAACGAAGTAAATGAACTATGGGGACATTTTAAGTCTACAATTACAGAAGCGCATAAACAATTTGTACCCATGAAACCAAAACGTAATACGAAATCAAGTATGCCCCCTTGGTACAGTAGAGACATTGGCAAGGCAATAAGGAAAAGGAATCAAGTCCACAAACTTGTAAAAAATAACACAAACACTGAAGTAATTAAAAACTTGTACAAAAATAGTAGAAGGGAAGTGAAAAAAATAATTAGGGCGAACAAACAAAATTACGAAATGACTATTGCCAGAGAAAGTGCCACAAACCCCCAAAAATCTACAGTTACGTAAATAAAAATAAACAGATCAAAAGCGGAATCGGACCGCTAATAGAAGATGGCCAGACAATAACAGGTGACGCAAACACGGCAAATATGCTCAACAAATATTTTGGCTCAGTTTTCACGGAAGAAGTTATCGATCATACCCCTGAAAATAACACCTCAACTCATGTGATAGGAGATTTCACCATCAGTGTTAGCGAAGTACAAAGCAAATTGAGATAATTTAAATGTAAATAAGACCCCGGGACCCGACATGCTCCACCCGAAAATAATTAAGAATGTTAAGGACGAAATAGCAAAACCCCTGACACAACTATTTAACTTATCATTACTACAGGGGATTGTACCGAGTGATTGGAAAGATGCGAACATTACGCTAATATACAAGAAGGGTAGCAAGGCCAAAGCAAGTAATTACAGACCAATTAGTCTAACTTCAATTGTAGGAAAAATCATGGAAAATATCCTTAGAGATAAGATAGTAGATTACCTCGAATCAAACAACCTAATCAAAAATAGTCAACACGGCTTTAGATCAAATAGGTCGTGCCTAACAAATTTGATTGAATTTTATAACAAACTATTCGCATATAACGACATGACGAAATCACTAGATATAATCTTGGACTTTCAAAAAGCTTTCGACAAGGTGCCACACCGAAAACTATTGGCTAAACTGGAGAGGATAGGTATCAAAGGTGAAATTCATTCTTGGATAAAAAATTGGCTTACAGACAGAAGACGGGGAGTGGTGATAAATGGAGTGGAATCGGAGTGAGAGCCTGTCACTAGTGGAGTTCCACAGGGTTCAGTCCTAGGACCGGTCCTGTTTCTCATTTATATTAACGATATTGATGTAGGGGTAAACAACACCATTTCCAAATTCGCCGACGATACAAAAATAGGAAATACAGTCCTGAACGAAGATGATAGAAATGCGTTGCAATCTGATTTAAATAAGATATCAGAGTGGTCGAAAAAATGGCAGATTCAATGTCGATAAATGTCAGGTGCTGCAGGTTGGTAGCAGAAATATGAAATACAAATGCGAAATGAATGGCAAACAAATAAAAACCGCAACGGTAGTAAAAGACCTAGGGGTACTAATATCTGAAAACCTAAAAACTTCCGAGCAGTGTATAGCAGCTGCAAATAAGGCAAACATAGCATTGGGCTATATTAAACAAAAATTTACATATAAACATGAGAACGTAATAGTGCCACTGTTCAAAAGTATGGTGAGGCCCCACCTTGAAAATGGTGTGCAGTTCTGGTCACCTTATCTGATCAAGGACATTGTAAGACTCGAGTCAGTACAGCGTAGACTAGTAGAGCGACGAAGAAGATACCCTCATCAAGAAATAAATCATATGAAGAAAAACTTAAACGATTGAACCTGTTCTCCTTAAAAAAGAGGAGGTTGAGGGGTCAGCTTATTGAGTGCTTTAAGATACTAAAAGGTTTCGACAAAGTCGATGTAAATGCACTATTCACATTAAACAATACTAATCAAACTCGCGGAAATGGAATGAAATTAAAAACCAAAAAGGCAAACCTAGATGTCACAAAGAGTTTCTTCACCTACAGTGTGGCGACAGAGTGGAATAAATTACCAGCGAGAGTGGTGGAGAGCGACACAATAAACGCTTTCAAGGGAAGGCTTGACCTCTATCTACAGAGGTGATATGAGAAAAACAAAAAACAAAAAAAACATTTATGAATGTGTATGTGTGTACACTGTACAGTATGTATATACAGTATATGTATGTATGTATATATGTATGTGTATATGTGTATATATTATGTGTGTATATGTATATATACCCGGTATATATATATATATATATATATATATATATATATATATATATACTGTATACAGTAGTTTGTAAGGCCAGACTGCCTAGTAAGGACCTTGAGGTCTGTGTGGTCTGTGTATCTATGTAGCTCTATGTAGCTCTCTCTCTCTCTCTCTCTCTCTCTCTCTCTCTCTCTCTCTCTCTCTCTCTCTCTCTCTCTCTCTCTCTCTCTCTCTCTCTCTCTCTCTCTCTCTCTGTGTAAACACCCTTTTATCAACACTGCATCATCTCGTTCTATATTTTCTTTCCTGCTTGAACCATTGCACCATTCTCTATCTACCTATCTATTTATCTATCTATCTATCTATCTCAGTCCCATGTACACACACATTTGAATATATTAAAGCATATACATATGTACGGTACGCATTAATGTACACAGAAACACATTTTTGTATTTATAGTTACAGTACCGTACTCGTTTTGGGCCTAATCCCCCCACTCGCTATGTAGATATACTGTATATTTGTATAAGCACACACATACACACACACATACACATCTTAACCTTGACACACACACACACACACACACACACACACACACACACACACATCTTGACCTTGACACACACACACACACATCTTGACCTTGACACACACTCACATACACACACACACACCTACACGCGAGGATAAACACACACACACACACACACACACACACACCTATTGACCTTGACACACACACACACACACACACACACACACACACACACACACACATCTTGACACAACACTCTCAGCTTCGTTTGTTATCAGTATCAGAGCCTGCGTCTTATCTTTTATATAGAGATCCTGTACAGAGAGAGAGAGAAAGAAAGAGAGAGAGAGAGAGCACTCATCTTATTCCTTGTTTGAGATTGTTGGGCCATTACCATACCTTGATAGTTTGTTTAATCTTTATTGAGGATATTGCTAGTTTTTGCCATTTTCGAGCAATGTATTTTAGTTTGTCCCCTAGGAGATGCAAGACATAAGAGCAATTGGACGATAGTTGGAGGGTTGAGAGCGGTCACCCTTCTTTGGGACAGGTTGAATGAGAGCAAACTCCCAGCAAGAAGGGCAGACGTTAGAGGAAAGACAGAGACGAAAGAGTGTTTTTTTTTTAGTTTGCTGGAAGCCTGAGAAGGCGTTTTTGTTAATCTAGGAGATAACTTAAACTACATTGCTCGAAAATGACAAACGCAAGCAAAATCCTCAATAATAATTAAACAAAATATTATAACCCAAGAAACGTCAGATTAGATGGTGTTAACAGAATATCCCTTTTGTTTTTTCATAAAATCTGACATTTGGTGGAAAATACAGGTTGGGTTTGATGGAATATTATAACTATTTAGTTTTCATAAAGATCTTACACGCGGTAGAAAGTAAAGATTGAGTTTGAGGGGAGATGGGTCATTTTTCTAGATCCCCTTCTCCCTCATGTTTAGCCCCATTGGATTTCAGATTTTAAGATGTTTGTCCCATTAGTTTGTCGATTTTACGACAAACTAATTTTACGACTTTAGGTGTCGATTTTTTCCTGGCGAGCGATAGCGAGCCTCTAATTTTAGAAGGAACCCGGCCGAAAAATGTACAAATTTATCTTGAAAGGGGGGGGGGGGTCTAGAGGGTGTTTTTCTAAGCTTGATGGAGGTCTAGCGAGGAAACTAAAAAAAATAGATGAATAAAGAAGTACAACGATTCAAAACCAAGCGCTACCCCATTAAGGGGAGGTTTTTAGTTGATTCCCTAGACTTCCATCAAGCTTAAAATTACTCCCCCTAGACCCCCTTTCAAGATAAATTTGTACATTTTTCGGTAGAAAAATGTCCCGGTTCCCCTTATGCCGGTTCCCCTTAAATTACAGGCTCGCTATCGCTCGCCAGGAAAAAGTCGACGCCTAAATAGCACGTATTGGTCTTAACATTGACAGAAATGGGGCAAGGGGTCTTAAAATCGCCAAACTAATGGGGCGAACGTCTTAAAATCTCAAAAGCAATGGGGCTAAACATGAGGGAGAGGGGGGTCCAGAACAAAAATCCTCCAGGTGGAAATCTCCCCTTAATGAGCTGAGTTTGAGTCGTAGGAGCTGATTGTAAATTTAATGAGCTGCGTTTGAGCCTAACGAGTTGTGTTTGATCCTAATTAGCGTAATGAGCCGATTGTGTTGTTTTATCCTATATTATATCAACCCTCTCTACATAAGGCCATATTCTTCAACTTGCCGGAGATGAAAACAAACTTCGCGTAATTTTTGTTTTTTTATGTGAATGAAGGAGACAAAAGGCATAACTGCCTGCAGCGAGTGCCTCCCCCAAATTTCAAAGAGTGCCAGGGGGGGCCGAAATCAAGGGACGTTCGAGCTAAAATGCCTGGACACACGGAGTTTGAAGCAATTTAAGTCATAGGAAGAGGGAAAGACTGATTCTGGGAGAGAGTTCCAGAGCTCAGCAGTTGAATAGAAGAAAGTGAGAATAGTGTTTCATTCTTGGGTTGGAGAGTTGCTTAGAGTAGGGGTGGGATTGTGTTGCAAGGCGGGTACTACGTACCCTACGTAGAGGAGCTGGTATACACTGGGAAAGCTCCGAGGAACACTGATTATTGTAGTAGCGATAGAATACTGAGAGAGATGCAACATTGCGGCGAAGAGAGAGATATTGCAGAGAATTGGTGAGTGGACAGGAGTAACCAACTTGAAAAATTGCGTTAGCTCTCTGTAAACAACACTCACTCCCATAGTATTTGATCGATATCAGGCGTTGCGAAAAGAAACAATTGTGTGAGAATACACAAGATAGGCCCTCTAACTTCTTTAAGGGGAGATGGGCCGTTTTTTTGGTCTATTAATTCAATTATTCCTTAGTTTCTTCGCTAGACCTTCATCAAACTTAGATAAACACCCCCTAGACCCCCCTTCAAGATAAATGTGTAAATTTTTTGGTAGAAAAATGCCCCGGCCGAAGGCCGGTTCATCTTAATATATCAGGCTCGCTATCACTCGCCAGGAAAAAAACGACACGTAAATGGCACGAAAGGTCTTAAAATTGACAACAAAATGGGGCGAAAGGTGTTAAAATCGCCAACGTAATGTGCCGAACGTCTTAAAATCTCAAAACTAATCGGGCTAAACACGAGGGAGAAAGTGGTCTAGAAAAACGGCCCATCTCCCCTTAACTGCCTGATGGATAACGGGGTATATCACAAGCATATAGGGAGAAAGGAAGATAAGCGAAGAAGTGATATTGTGAGTTTAGGAGTATTCACAAGGACATCATGACGACTTGAGGGGGCTTCGATAAATACGGGACCTGGCGAGCAGTTATCATAGAACATAGTTAACTGATCTTGTGACTAACAGACCGAATATTTACGGAATTCTATTTTTAAAGCATAAATTAATATTAAGTGTTAATTTAGTGAGATAAATTAGTGAGGTTGTTAGGTGGCACTCACTGCTTTACAAATCTGACTCATCTCTGTAGTTCCAAAGTGTTTGGCAGTAGAGGGACACAAACCAACTCTACAACTTTATACCATGTAGTATATGTTGAGCTGCACTGAGTTCAGTTCAGCTCAACGTACACTATATATTATAAAGTTATAGAGTTGGTTTGTGTCCCTCTAATGCCAAACACTTTGGAATTATAGAGATGAGACTTGGCTGGGATATTCAGGAGGTACCATGAACGTTTTGTTTAGCTAACAATGTCTAAAAATGAAAACTATAATATATTTAATCACACAGGCTGTTACTGGAGAGTAAGCTCTGTTGAGTGAAGTATAACAGGATCAAGATTTTCCCTTTTTCTTTTTAAATCTGCACAAGGTGAGGGTACAAGCAAAACCTGTTTCCAGTATTTACCGTGGTAACTGTTTGACTGTGGTGGTAATCATATTATGAATAGGTAACGGCATATTGTCTAAGCTGTGCCCCGCAGAGGTGACATGGTGGGGCTCCCAAATAATAAGGAGTTTTGCAGTTGGGGATTCCCCTCTGATATCACTACCATGAGTTTTACATTTAGGTGACCAAGGTTCATATAGGCCTTCATGTCTGTCATGTGGGCATCATTATATCCAAGCCTTATCATATACTTTTTTGTCTAGCGGAACATTTTAGTGGATTTTAAACAGATCCTCTGGTTCTATGTGTTCCTCGTCTGGTATATTTTGGAGGTAGCGTATTTCCTGGACCATCTGGGGATTACATTATTATGGCTGGGATTGTATCATAGAGTTAAGTATTCAACTATTCAGTTTAAGTGATGAGAAGATATAATTATCATATATCAGAGTGAGCATATAATGATCGGAGACAGGTGTGCGTTAACCAAGTAGACTGAATGAGCCGAGCCTCTTCCCAAAAGGTGACCCATGGTGGTGCGCTCTCTCTCTCTCTCTCTCTCTCTCTCTCTCTCTCTCTCTCTCTCTCTCTCTCTCTCTCTCTCTCTCTCTCTCTCTCGAGTCTTACAATGTCCTTGATCAGGTGACCAGAACTGCACACCATTTTCAAGGTGGGGCCTCACCATACTTTTGAACAGTGGCACTATTACGTTATCACGTTTATATGTACATTTTCGTTTAATAAAGCCCAATGCTATGTTTGCCTTATTTGCAGCTGCTATACATTGGCCGGAAGTTTTTAGGTTTTCAGATAGTACCCCTAGGTCTTTTACTCCCGTTGCGGTTTTTATTTGTTTGCCATTCATTTCGTATTTGTATTTCATATTTCTGCTACCAACCTGCAGCACCTGACATTTATCGACATTGAAGGGCATCTGCCATTTTTTCGACCACTCTGATATCTTGTTTAAATCAGATTGCAACGCATTTCTATCATATTCGTTCAGGACTGTATTTCCTATTTTTGTATCGTCGGCTAATTTGGAAATGGTGTTGTTTACCCCTACATCAATATCGTTAATGTAAATGAGAAACAGGACCGGTCCAAGGACTGAACCCTGTGGAACTCCACTAGTGACAGGCTCCCACTCCGATTCCAGTCCATTTATCACCACTCTCTGTCTTCTGTCTGTAAGCCAATTTTTTATCCAAGAATGAATTTCACCTTTGATACCTATCCTCTCCAGTTTAGCCAATAGTTTTCGGTGTGGCACCTTGTCGAAAGCTTTTTAAAAGTCCAAGAAGATTATATCTAGTGATTTCGTCATGTCGTTATATGTGAATAGTTTGTTATAAAATGTAATCAAATTTGTTAGGCATGACTTATTTGATCTAAAGCCGTGTTGACTATTTTTGATTAGGTTGTTTGATTCGAGGTAATCTACTATCTTATCTCTAAGGATTTTTTCCATGATATTTCCTACAATTGAAGTTAGACTAATTGGTCTGTAATTACTCGCTTGAGAGAGAGAGAGAGAGAGAGAGAGAGAGAGAGAGAGAGAGAGAGAGAGAGAGAGAGAGAGAGAGAGAGAGAGAGAGAGAGAGAGAGAGAGAGAGAGAGAGAGAGAGAGAGAGAGAGAGAGAGAGAGAGAGAGAGAGAGAGAGAGAGAGAGAGAGAGAGAGAGAGAGAGAGAGAGAGTGAGTGAGTCTGGCATCAATCCTTATTGTCGAAGATGTCACACTACGGCCTTGCATCATTAGTTCCACTAATTTCTTCTTATCTTCATAACAGAAAAATACGTGTAATGGTAGATGGCCTTTATTCTCAATTTCACTCAATAAATGCTGGTGTTCCCCAGGGATCAGTTTTGGCCCCAATTCTGTTCCTCATTCATATCAATGATCTCATATCTACCACTCATAATCCAATACATTCCTACGCAGATGACTCAACACTCCACAGTTCCTTCACATTTACCAATTCTTTCACCCAACCCGATCTTATAAATTCAAAAATAAACACTGCAATTTCTCTGAACCAGGACCTTTCTAGAATTAATGGATGGGGACAAAAGAATCTAGTTTCCTTTAATGCACAGAAAACCAAGTACATTTAATTTTCTAACCGACAGAATCTCACTGACTCCCATATATTTTTTAATGATGTAAATATTCCCACTTCCCCTAGTATTGACATTCTCGGTGTAACATTAACTACTAACTTGAGCTGGACACATTATGTTAGAAGCATTGCTAAGAATGCCTCTAAAAAACTGGGACTCCTGTACAGAGTTCGAGAATTCTTCACTTACTAGCAGTTGGCCGTAATATATAAAAGTCATGTCCGTTCTCAGATGGATTACTGTTCACCTCTGTGGAGTGGAAGTGGAGTGGTTGCATTGAGGCAGTTGGACAAAATTCAAAATAAAGCTATTAGATTAATCAATAACCCTGCAATCACACAGGACCTTCCTACATTATCCATACGAAGAAACGTTGCATCCCTTGCATTATTCTACAGATATTTTCATAGCAATTGTTCCGAGGAACTTGCTTCAATTGTGCCGCCTCTCCACATCTTTCCCCGTAGAACTAGGGCAGCTGAGAGTGACCATGAATTTACACTTTCTCCTCCACAATGCAGAACTTCTGCTTATCAGAATTCATTTATCCCCAGAGCTACTACTCTTTGGAATTCACTTCCCTCGAATTGCTTTCCACAAACTTACAATCTTCAAATGTTTAAATCCAGTTGTTACAAACATTTTATGAATGGAGGATGCCTTTAGGCACATGGACCTTTTTGTTTTATCTGTGTTTTTCCTTCCTCCGTTCATTGCCTCTTTAAAAAAAAAAAAAAACACAAAAAAAAAATCCTATGAAGAAAGACTTAACGATTGAACCTGTTCTCATTAAAAAAGAGGAAGTTGAGGGGTCAGCTTATGGAGTGCTTTAAGATACTAAAAGGTTTCACAAAGTCGATGTAAATGCACTATTCACATTAAACAATACTAATCAAACTCGCGGAAATGGAATGAAATTAAAAACCAAAAAAGGCAAACCTAGATGTCACAAAGAGTTTCTTCACCTACAGTGTGGCTACAGAGTGGAATAAACTACCAGCGAGAGTGGTGGAGAGCGACACAATAAACGCTTTCAAGGGAAGGCTTGACCTCTATTTGCAGAGGGCTGGGGTGATATGAAAAAAATAGAAAAAATATAAATTTATGTAATAATAATCGGTTTATTTCAAGCCGGCAGCCAATGGGGCTGAAAATACACAGACTTAACCTAGATCTTATACTAATGGATCAACAGACTGATCCTGGCAGCTAACGAGAGCGCCTACATACTCCCGAAGGAGTAGGACGTGGGCAGGGAGACTTTGTGGGTCCCCCGAGACGATTCGCCCAGATCTTGCCTTCACGGCCAAGGAAAGTTTTTGAGAGAACTTCCCCTGCCGGCGCATGGGATCGAACCCCCGACACCAGAGCTAGCGCTCCCAATACAGAGTACTAAGCGCGCTCGGCCACCGTGACCGTATGTATGTATGTATGTATGTGTATGTGTGTGCACTGTACAGTATGTATATATATACTGTATATATATATATATATATATTTTTTTTTTTTTTTTCTATATTCCAACTTACTTCCTCTCGGGCATAGGCTGAGAGCCTTAACATTCACCGCTTTACAATGAACAGTGAAGCCCATGAGGTCTTGTTCCAGTCTAGGGAGTGAGACATGTGAAGCACGTAGAGCACAACGAGCACCTGCCATCTTGCCTTCACATGAGGCACGGTGCTCACTCACGGCCCGAAACGACCCCATCTCTGAAGCTACCTCGTTCCCGTGCTTCACTGTCTCTCCCCCTACACTCGGACTCTCACACTTACACACACACAACGCCACCTGTTGAGCAGATAACTCACCAGGCATTGCACCCCTATAGCATATTTTGAATATGGGAATATTCATACAGTGCTATTTAATCAGGGAACAATGAGGGTATTTTATTGACGTTTCGGTGGGCTTGTGGTAATGCACTGATACTAGGTACGGCACAAATTCAATCCCAATAATATCTTCCCATTGATACATCGGGATTTGAACCCGGGACCTTTGGATTACCAGGCCAGTGGCAAGACCACTCCACCACACCTCCCTATCTGTATCTATGTATGTATGTATGTGTATATATGTATATATATATACCGGTATATATATAGTTTGTAATGCCAGACTGCCTAGTAAGGACCTTGAGGTCTGTGTGGTCTGTGTATCTATGTAGCTCTATGTAGCTCTCTCTCTCTCTCTCTCTCTCTCTCTGTCTCTCTTTCTCTCTCTCAGTTGACTATAAATTTTTTGCTTGAATTTTTTCGAGAGGGTGTTAGTGACCTCTTCCGGGGCCTGCACATTACGGACACATCGACAGTGTGGACTAGAAACCCTGTTGTAACAGAGATCTGACACATTTTTCTAAACGCTATCTTGGCGCCGTTAATTTTAACGAACAGGGCGATATATTAATTTTGATCAAGTGGAATTTGCATCCAAATATCTAACTATACATCCTGTATCAGTATTGCCTCGAATGTTTATCATGGGTCTGTATATGTTTGAATGTGGCTAGAGGCCATAGTGTCAAACGAAAGCCGAGTCCATTATTTATGGTCTTTACTATTGTATATGCAAAGATAAAATTACGATTTCTAGTTTAAAATATGTCTTAGTAAGTGATAAAGTACCCAAAACAATGCTATTTCTTGTTATATTTCCTGTATTTCTTATAATATTCAGTCAATTCTTCAAACAATAATGCTCCGGTTTGACGCCTCCGACTCGCTTCACCTGAGGCAGCAATATGACACAGGTTGTCACTATATGGTCGCTATCTAGGGCGGACTGGAGACCCTGGTGTAACAGAGATCAACCGTAATTGTCTTTGGAGGCCATTTTGAGTGCCGTTATTGTTAAAGAAACGAGTGATGCTTTAGTTTCTATCATGGTATATCACAGGAAATGAACCAGGAAATATAAAAGTGCTCGTTTTCTTGACTTCCCTTGATATAATATGAAGATATAGTTAACATTAGCATTTTCACTGACCGCTACGTTTCTTGTTATTTTCACTGACCGCTACGTTTCTTGTTATTTTCACTGACCGCTACGTTTCTTGTTATTTTCACTGACCGCTACGTTTCTTGTTATTTTCACTGACCGCTACGTTTCTTGTTATTTTCACTGACCGCTACGTTTCTTGTTATTTTCACTGACCGCTACGTTTCTTGCTATTTTCACTGACCGCTACGTTTCTTGTTATTTTCACTGACCGCTACGTTTCTTGTTATTTTCACTGACCGCTACGTTTCTTGTTATTTTCACTGACCGCTACGTTTCTTGTTATTTTCACTGACCGCTACGTTTCTTGTTATTTTCACTGACCGCTACGTTTCTTGTTATTTTCACTGACCGCTACGTTTCTTGTTATTTTCACTGACCGCTACGTTTCTTGTTATTTTCACTGACCGCTACGTTTCTTGTTATTTTCACTGACCGCTACGTTTCTTGTTATTTTCACTGACCGCTACGTTTCTTGTTATTTTCACTGACCGCTACGTTTCTTGTTATTTTCACTGACCGCTACGTTTCTTGTTATTTACACTGACCGCTACGTTTCTTGCTATTTTCACTGACCGCTACGTTTCTTGCTATTTTCACTGACCGCTACGTTTCTTGTTATTTTCACTGACCGCTACGTTTTGTTATTTTCACTGACCGCTACGTTTCTTGTTATTTTCACTGACCGCTACGTTTCTTGTTATTTTCACTGACCGCTACGTTTCTTGTTATTTTCACTGACCGCTACGTTTCTTGTTATTTTCACTGACCGCTACGTTTCTTGTTATTTTCACTGACCGCTACGTTTCTTGTTATTTTCACTGACCGCTACGTTTCTTGTTATTTTCACTGACCGCTACGTTTCTTGTTATTTTCACTGACCGCTACGTTTCTTGTTATTTTCACTGACCGCTACGTTTCTTGTTATTTTCACTGACCGCTACGTTTCTTGTTATTTTCACTGACCGCTACGTTTCTTGTTATTTTCACTGACCGCTACATTTCTTGTTATTTTCACTGACCGCTACGTTTCTTGTTATTTTCACTGACCGCTACGTTTCTTGTTATTTTCACTGACCGCTACGTTTCTCGTTATTTTACTCGATAACCTACTACATAAATAAGCAGGGTGGCAAAGCGTTACAAGATTGAGTTGAGGGTGAGAAAGAACACAGGATAATGTGATTTGTTGTGGCCATTTAAGGGGAGATTTCCACTTGAGGGATTTTTTTCTTGACTCCGATTCTCCCTCATGTTTAGCCCCATTGTTTTTCTAATTTTAAGACGTTAGCCCGATTATTTTGACGATTTTAAGAACTTTCAACACATTTCTGTCAATTTTAAGACCTTTCGGGCCATTTAGGTGTCGATCTTATCCTGGCGAGCGATAGCGAGCCTGTAATTTAAGAAGAACCGGCTTTCAGCCGGGACATTTTTCTACCGAAAAATGTACAAATTTATCTTGAAAGGGGCTCAAGGGGGTGTACTCTTAAGCTTGAAGGATATCTAGGGACCAAACTAAAAACCTCCCCTTAATCACCTCTAGGGGTATAATGGGAAATGTGGAGCATAACTTTAACTTTGTATATTTTAATAATGATATTTACTAACACAATGGACTTAGTTTTGATTTCTGGCCTATAAGATGTCATACATTGTTATACGTAATTCTTGATTGTGTTGTAATGTAAACGCAATACTTGCATAATTATAAGGCCAAAATGTTATGTCTGCTCCCAAATCAAAGGGAAATTGGCTATACAACGGCATTAGTAATTCTTATTCGTGTCTTGTTTGTGTAATACCTTAATTAATCGCTTTTTAATTAGTCAGATATTCATTACATAAATAACATTCAGCATACTTGCCATATAATCCATGCTATAATAGTCACATTTCAATAATTATATAATATATACATTATGTGACACAAACAAAACATCCCATTCCATTCCATTTTTCCGAGTACAGATTTTATTATATTTTATGTTTTGTTTTATAGTCAGAAAATCCCTAGTATGATTATTGGCTATTGGGTACAAATATTTTTTTTTACTTGACTTGGAGAAGGATTTTGGTGTTCTGATTGACCTCCCCCCCCCCCCCCCCTTCTTCAATCTCTCTCTCTCTCTCTCTCTCTTGACAACCCGCCGCGGCTTCAAGTCACAACCCCAAACCCGTCCTTACCAATAAGAAAAACAAATCCAGCGCATGCTGAGAGAAATGATATACAAATAATATCTATAAATGCCTGCTCAATAAGAAACAAAATAGACGAACTCAAATGTCTGTTATTAAATGAGAAAGTTGACGTTATTTGTATAACGGAAACACATCTGAACCTTAAAAATAAAGATCTACTTCATGAATATCACATAGAGCCATATAAAATTTTTCATAAAGACCGTAACAATGGAAAACAAAAAGGGGGGTTGCAATGTACGTTGCAACCTACTTAAACCCAGTTGAGGTGACTCTCCCCGAAAGTAATGCAGAAATAGTGTGCGTCAAAATAAATACAAAAAACATGAACTTAAATATCACTACAGCGTACCGAGCACCGAGACTAACTGTTGCCGATGATACAATTTTTTATGAAAAACTAGAGAAAACCCTTAATTCCGACGAAACAGTTTTACTAGGTGACTATAACCTCCCCCTAATTGACTGGAATACCCTGACCGGAAAAAATGCTGAGTCACGCCTAATGACAAGCTTCATCCAGGACAATTTTTTGACTCAACACGTAAAACAGCCGACGCGAGACAGGAATATAATTATTAGACCTCGTAATCACTACCCAAGAAAATCTATTATCAAACCTGGATGTAGGTGAACATCTGGCAACGTCCGATCATAAAATCTTAAGAATCAACGTTATAAGAAAATATTCCACAGTAAAAACAACAGGAATGGTTTCGGACTTCAAAAACGCAAATTATGACGGACTTAAGGAATCGCTATCAAACATACACTCAAACCTCATAAATATAAACGAAGTAAATGAACTATGGGGACATTTTAAGTCTACAATTACAGAAGCGCATAAACAATTTGTACCCATGAAACCAAAACGTAATACGAAATCAAGTATGCCCCCTTGGTACAGTAGAGACATTGGCAAGGCAATAAGGAAAAGGAATCAAGTCCACAAACTTGTAAAAAATAACACAAACACTGAAGTAATTAAAAACTTGTACAAAAATAGTAGAAGGGAAGTGAAAAAAATAATTAGGGCGAACAAACAAAATTACGAAATGACTATTGCCAGAGAAAGTGCCACAAACCCCCAAAAATTCTACAGTTACGTAAATAAAAATAAACAGATCAAAAGCGGAATCGGACCGCTAATAGAAGATGGCCAGACAATAACAGGTGACGCAAACACGGCAAATATGCTCAACAAATATTTTGGCTCAGTTTTCACGGAAGAAGTTATCGATCATACCCCTGAAAATAACACCTCAACTCATGTGATAGGAGATTTCACCATCAGTGTTAGCGAAGTACAAAGCAAATTGAGTAATTTAAATGTAAATAAGACCCCGGGAACCGATATGCTCCACCCGAAAATAATTAAGAATGTTTAGGACGAAATAGCAAAACCCCTGACACAACTATTTAACTTATCATTACTACAGGGGATTGTACCGAGTGATTGGAAAGATGCGAACATTACATATAACGACATGACGAAATCACTAGATATAATCTTCTTGGACTTTCAAAAAGCTTTCGACAAGGTGCCTCACCGAAAACTATTGGCTAAACTGGAGAGGATAGGTATCAAAGGTGAAATTCATTCTTGGATAAAAAATTGGCTTACAGACAGAAGACAGAGAGTGGTGATAAATGGACTGGAATCGGCGTGGGAGCCTGTCACTAGTGGAGTTCCACAGGGTTCAGTCCTTGGACCGGTCCTGTTTCTCATTTACATTAACGATATTGATGTAGGGGTAAACAACACCATTTCCAAATTCGCCGACGATACAAAAATAGGAAATACAGTCCTGAACGAAGATGATAGAAATGCGTTGCAACTGATTTAAACAAGATATCAGAGTGGTCGTAAAAATGGCAGATGCCCTTCAATGTCGATAAATGTCAGGTGCTGCAGGTTGGTAGCAGAAATATGAAATACAAATACGAAATGAATTGCAAACAAATAAAAACTGCAACGGTAGTAAAAGACCTAGGGGTACTAATATCTGAAAACCTAAACACTTCCGACCAATGTATAGCAGCTGCAAATAAGGCAAACGTAGCATTGGGCTTTATTAAACGAAAATTTACATATAAACATGAGAACGTAATAGTGCCACTGTTCAAAAGTATGGTGAGGCCCCACCTTGAATATGGTGCGCAGTTCTGGTCACCTTATCTGATCAAGGACATTGTAAGACTCGTGTCAGTACAGCGTAGAGCGACGAAGATGATACTCTCATTAAGAAATAAACCATATGAAGAAAGACTTAAACGATTGAACCTGTTCTCATTAAAAAAGAGGAGGTTGAGGGGTCAGCTAATTGAGTGCTTTAAGATACTAAAAGGTTTCAACAAAGTCGATGTAAATGCACTATTCACATTAAACAATACTAATCAAACTCGCGGAAATGGAATGAAATTAAAAACCAAAAAGGCAAACCTAGATGTCACAAAGAGTTTCTTCACCTACAGTGTGGCGACAGAGTGGAATAAACTACCAGCGAGAGTGGTGGAGAGCGACACAATAAACGCTTTCAAGGGAAGGCTTGACCTCTATCTGCAGAGGGCTGGGGTGATACGAAAAAAAAAAAAAAAAAAAAAAAAAAAATATATATATATATATATATATATATATATATATATATATATATATATATATATATATATATACCGGGTATATATATATATATATATGTATGTATGTGTATGTGTGTGCACTGTACAGTATGTATATATATGTATATATATATATACTGTATATATATGTATGTATGTGTGTAGTATGTATGTATGTGTATATGTGTATGTATGTGTGTATGTGTGTATATATGTGTACCGGTGTATATATATATATATATAGATAGTTTGTAAGGCCAGACTGCCTAGTAAGGACCTTGAGGTCTGTGTGGTCTGTGTATCTATGTAGCTCTATGTAGCTCTCTCTCTCTCTCTCTGTCAACTAGCGACACGGAGTAAAAAATCACCTAATTAGCTTGAGGGAAATACCTGTCTAGAGAGAGAGAGAGAGATAGAGAGAGATTGTCTTTGTGTGAGCGCTTAAGAGTGTGTGTGTGTGTGTGTGCGCACGTGCTTTAAAAGCCGTAATGTTAGAGGGATATTATAATTGTTGGAATGGATGAAGGGAGTTTATAAATAAGTATTATAACTGAATAATAATGACAGAGGGTGTCCAATGTATTGAAGTTAACCCATTGGCTGCGGGAGACGTTCCCAAATGCCATGGCAATTTACAGCAATCTACAGGCTTTAAAAGCCTGTAGAAGCCGTAGAAATCGAGTGTCAGTGGGCGGGACTGCGAGGGGCCCACCTCCGACCGTCAGCACGTCCAGCCGTGCACTAAGGCAAACTGAGGTCCCAGACCTGGGTCTCAGCAGTGCTGCCAATTGCAAAAATAATGCTACATTGCTAATAAATAGCGAGTTTTTCCCAATGTCTATAGTAGTGCTGCGGGAGATCCCCGCGAGCTACGAAGCTCATTCTAGTGTCATTTTGAAGCTATTTTTGTCTAGTTTTTGGCTGAATACATTTAATTTCATGCAGACACTTGATTAATCATTAAGGAGTGCCTGAATATGCCCTAAATAGCCGAAATATGCCCACAGCGTAAGTGTTCTATCTATCTATCTATTGCCGGACACCTTACTCCCCTTACGAGGGTGGCCATACACAGAATGCCCCCAAGCGGACCTATTCCCTGTGAGAGGGACAACCCGAGCCAGTTTAGTGAAGGACTTACAGGATTGACCACTCAATTTAGGATCCGTCCAACTCCGAGGCCCTCTGTGTATCTTGTTAGCACTATTTTTCTACAGTGGTGTTCGGCTAATCCATCCACTAACCTGCCTTACCCTTAGGTAAGCAGTACGGATTTGTATCAGGTTTACTCCCCTAGACAGGTTGCCAACCAAGGCTGACGAGTCCCATCCACCCGGATTTGTATAAGGTTGTCTCCCCTAGATGAGTTGCCGACCAAGGCTAACGAGTCCCATCCACCCGGGAGTCCCATCCACCCCGGGATGATAAAGGTTCTAATTACATAAGTAACAAGAGGGTCACTCGGTAGAGCGCATACCTCACTGTTTTATCTTTCTCTCCCTCTCTCCTTGGCTTGTATCCATTCGGCCCCATTCAGCCTACTGTTTTAAGACGTTTACCCCCATCCAGGTGTCAATATTTTCCTGGTGAGCGGTAGCGAGCCATGATATATATATTTTTGTTTTGACAGCAAGCTAAATTTGTACATTTTTCGATAGAAAAATGTCTCCGGCGAAGCCGGATTTCTCCATACAATGCTGGCTCGCTATCGCTCGCCAGGAAGAAATCGACACTTGGATGGGGATAAACGTCTTAAAACAGTTCGCTGAATGGGGCCGAATGGATACAAGCAAGGAAAAGAGAGAGGAGAGAAAGATAAACAAAGCCAGTGACCCCCCTTAAAGGTTTCCGCATTGATGTGCTTGTTGTGTGTGTGTGTGTGTGTGTGTGTATATATATAATGATGGTGGTGTGAGATAGTGGGTATAGTGTAAACAATGCCACCAAGGACTCCACCACGTTTCAACACCATCACCACCACCAACAACAACAACAATACCACCACCAACAACAACGACAACCACAACACCACCAACGACAACCACCACCACCACCACCACCACCAACAACAACAACAACAAAAACAAAATCACAATAACGAAAACACCACCACCACCACCAACAACAGCAGCACCACCACCTTCACGAACAACAATAATACCACCACCACCAACAACAACAACAACAGCAGCACCACCACCTTCACGAACAACAATAATACCACCACCACCACCACCAACAACAACAATAATACCACCACCACCACCACCACCACCAACAACAGCAGCACCACCACCTTCACGAACAACAATAATACCACCACCACCACCAACAACAACAACAACAGCAGCACCACCACCTTCACGAACAACTATAATACCACCATCACCACCACCAGCAACAATAATACCACCACCACCAACAACAGCAGCACCACCACCTTCACGAACAACAATAATACCACTACCACCACCACCACCACCACCAACAACAACAACAACAACAACAAAAACAAAACCACAATAACGAAAACACCACCACCACCAACAACAGCAGCACCACCACCTTCACGAACAACAATAATACCACCACCACCACCACCAACAACAACAACAACAGCAGCAGCACCACCACCTTCACGAACAACTATAATACCACCATCACCACCACCAGCAACAATAATACCACCACCACCACCACCAACAACAACAACAAAACCAGTACCACCACAAACAACAACAGCACCACCACCACCTTCACGAACAACAACAAGACCACCACCACCAACACTAACCTTCCTTATAACAGTATGTCCTGTACGGTTCACTTCATGTTGCGTAGTTGTCAGCTTGTATACACTACTTTAGATAGGCCAATAGTAATATATGTTAATATCTCTAATGGTTCCTTCATTACATGCAGTATATCGCTCTCTCATATGCAAGAGGTTTGGGGATATTGATGTGTTTAATTTTCCTGAATATTGAGCTTGTCTATTATGATAATTAATCTTAAATACTGTACATGTATGACTTTTAATTTTTTATATTAATTTGTTTAATTTACCTGAGTATTGAACATGTACAGGTACCTGCCAGGGCGAAACACATTTATATGAACACACGTGTATTTGTGTGCTTTCATATAAATAGCCTCAACCGCCTCAAGGGGTTCTTTACCCCTGTGCAGCTTCTTGCTCTGCACAGTGCATCCTTGTATTGAGTATTGTTCACATGTGTGGGGAGGATCCTCTCATACCGCACTCCTAGACAAAGTAGAAAGGAAAGCCTTTCGTATCATTAAATCCAGTCCACTCGCCAACTCTCTGCAATCTCTCTCTCTTTGCCGCAATGTTGCATCTCTCTCGCTATTCTATCGCTACTACAATAATCAGTGTTCCTCGGAGCTTTCCCAGTATTTACCACCTCTACGTAGGGTACGTAGTACCTGCCTTACAACACAATCCCACCCCTACTCTGTGCAACTCTCCAACTCAAGAGTGAAATGCTATTCTCAGACTTTCTTCTATTCAATTGCTGAGTTCTGGAACTCTCTCCCAGAATCAGTCTTTCCCTCTTCCTATGACTTAAATTGCTTCAAACTCCGTGTGTCCAGGCATTTTAGCTCGAACGTCCCTTGATTTTGGCCATGTCACTCTTTCAACTCTGGGGGAGGCACTCGCTGCAGGCAGTTATGCCTTTTGTCTCCCTCATTCACATAGAAAGAAAAAAATATATATACAGTATATAATCATTACAATGACTCGTGACGTGTGTATATTCAGAGCTGTTATACCCCACCCTGGATTCGAACCCGAAGTACAGAGATTTAGAGGCAGACACCCTGACCATCAACCTATATAATATGTTTGTTACTTTAAGTAATTCTACCAGTACAAATAGAGTACCGGTACCACAATCATCAGCAGGCACCACCATATATATAACTGTAACTACCATCGTCACTACTTTGTATAGTTTTTTCATGGTCCAACTATACCACTACCATTACCATCTCCACCACCATTACCTTCACTCTTCTTTCATGGTCCAACTATATCACAACCACTACCATCTCCACCACCATTACCTTCACTCTCACCACCACCACCACCACAACCATCACACTACTATCACCACCACCATCACTATCATCACTTCTACCATTACCATCTTGACTATCACCACACCACTATCACTATTATAATCTGAGGTGAGTAACAATACCCATTGTCTGTACACTAACCCTATGGTGCTAGGTCAAGGTGACAGTAAGTGTAGTACACAGGACTATAAAGGAACACAAACTACAATAAAACAAAGGACTGGAGTTCTCGAAAATAGGCTCCAGTCCTGACATTCTTGACTTACAGTGTGCTGGCTTAACCCATTCAGTACCGGGGACGTCCTTTTCATCATATTCTGGCAACTATTGGACGATTTTATTCAGCTGAGGAAGGACCTCTAGCAATAAAAAGGCTTCAAACTATCTCAACCAACCCTTTTAACTGTCACAGATCCTGCCTAAGCCGCATAATATCGTCTAAATATAACTACCATAAAATACAACACACGTCGCTGGTACTCAAAGGGTTAATAATCCAGAAGGGTTGATATCCTCTGAAGTCCTATTTTAACTAACTAAAATAAAAAAGGTTGAGCCTACCGAAGCTTCTTATAAATCTGGCTCCTAGCTATACTGTTTATATAAATACAGTATATGGATTTATAGAAGATGTGGAATGGGGATACAGTTGCCTATTCAAGTAGTTGGTACAGTTGACCATATGAATTTGTATCCACTCAGTGATTTAACCCTTTCTGTACCGGTGATGGCTTTATTCATTGTAAGCTGAATAAAATCTAATAGTAGCCAGAATAAAATTAAAAGAACGGCACCGGTACTGTTTGTGTTAACCCAGCAAGCGGGATAGGCCTCACGGAAGACAACCCAGGAAAATATACCCAAAAAATGCCCTACAGGCTCTCAAATAGAAGACATATGTGATTAGGTAGTATAATCACTCTCCAGTACCTCCTTCCTCTCCCATATATGTGTCACAACCCCCCCCCCTTTCTTCCCCCACTACCCCCCCCCTCCTCAATTATTGGGTATTATTCCTCTTATTTTAGTTATTCCTCTTTTTCCACTCACATAATATGATAAGTCACATTCCCTTTTCCCCCTCACATGTGCGGAAGAGAGCTGGAGGGCCATTGTGCCTCAAGCAGGCTCAACAAGCAGACCTATGTCTCTCGCCTCCATCCACCCCCTACTGCCACAAATTATATTTTTCACTAGATATTTGCTGTTTACATATATTTTCTGGTCTTCACTGTTCATATGTTTATCCATAGATAACAGGAGAACTGGATTTGACATGGGCCAGCATAGTCGACCTGCAGCTGCAGTAACGGACCCAACTCTGTTTAGTTGAAGTGGTGCTCTCTGTTTAGATTTTGGGCAGTATTATCATTTTGTAATTATTAAAAATGCAAAATGCTTTGAAAGTGTCCATTTTGTAGGCGTTTTTAGTGCTAGCTGATACGGATATCCATATTACCAAGCTGTTGTGGTGAGCTATGTAGGGCAGGTTTCTCGATTCCCAAAACCACCACAGCTATAATATAGCTGTTGAAGTACATACAGTAAGGTAAACAATGTATAAAATATTAGAGTATTATTAGACAATAAGGATAAGTCACTGGAATAACGAAAAACGTAAACAAATACGAAATAACTGAGCCACCAAACATCTCGCTTCCCGCACCCTGCACACCTCATTGTTTATGTTTAAAAAATTACACTCCCATCTCCCAGAGTGTGGCCGACTCTGCTGAACTGCGCATTATTTCCAGTGATTTATCGTGTATTAGTGCTTTAATGTTCCTCTGACTTAACAAAACAATGGCAGAATGTACAAGTGATGAGAATGTGAGTAACTGGTAGCCTGTAGTTACTCCAGCTGGCCTTCAATAAGCGGAAAAGGGAAGCGTTTCGTCTTTTTATCAGGGCTAGGCTAAAACAAATTATATTCCTCGTTGGATTCCAAGTGTTTCTAACTCCAGTGATGGCAGCGATGCTGTCGATCCCACATACTATCCTAAAAGTGGTGAAAGGCATAATGATGACCGTGATGAAGGCACCAATGATAAAGGCGATAAATGGAAGTGATGTTGAAGCAGTTAGCCGAAGCAGTAGTGACACCAGAGACAGTTTAATTTGACATCAACAATAATGCTGTATCTTGTAAAATAACTTGGCCTACTTACGAATATTTTATTTATCTTTATAATAGGCTAAGCTTTCCATGAAAATCTATGGTATTTTTTTAAATATCTAGGCTATGTGAAAATTTAACACCTAAGACAATTCCTTGATAGGCTAGGCTACCCATAACAGTAATAGCAGCAGTAACACTCTACACCTATTAAACGAAACGCATGCAAAATACAGAAAGAGTAACCCATCCTATTTAAAGAATGGTTTATTTGTAGGTGCATTTCAAGGTTTTAATAGTTTTGGGAAGGATGTAGTTTCCGGGTGTACGGTTGTCATGTTGTGCGCTCGCACTTACGTTCCCGTCTATTTCGACGCTACATTTTCTGCTATTTGCCCCTGTCATTACTGCATGAATACTAGGTTAGGTTAGGTTAGGTTAGGTTGGGTTGTTTGTTTGGTTAGGCTAATGTATTTCTATATCCAAAGGCATCCGCATAGTGTAAACAAGGTGGGCGGTACACCCGGTAACTACATTCTTGCCATAGTTTTGAAGGTACCGTCAACTGGGGTGAATTCGGACACGGGGTGAATTCAGACATTATCACAAAAAAATTTGATGATGTTGATTAGGATTTTTGCGATAATGTCCGAATTCACCCCGTGTCCGAATTCAGCAAGAATGTTAAGTGCGGGCCTACCGCCAGCCTTGTTTACCTATGCGTAGTGGTGTCGGACCTTTCCCATCATGTTCCCCTCTATTTTGACTGCCTTTGGATATAAAAATACATTAGCCTAACCAAATAACCTAACCTAACCTAACCTAACCTAGTATTCATGTAGTAATGACAGGGGGCAAATAGCAGAAAATATAGCGTCGAAATAGACGGGAACGTAACTGCGAGCGCACAACATGACGACCGTACGCCCGAAAACTACATCCATCCCCCGAATTCACCCCAGTTGACGGTAGCCTAATTATAGGGAAAAGGCTCGCACTCTTATTTTTAATGTTTTTTTCCTCCAGATTTTGAGAAATGAGTGTTTTCATGGTTTTAGTTACCAGTACCTATATTTCCAATGTGGGATACAGGATGGGTTGAGGGGGGGCGAAGCCCCCCATGACTTATTGAAATCATCATCTGTGTTACCAGCAGGGGTAAATATCGATTATACTCCATACTGAAGAAGTTTGTAAATAGTGAGGATGTCCAAAGGAGCTCTGAGAGTGATAGGACTTCTTTCGGGATGGATGTAGTTACCGGGTGTACCACTACCGACATACAGCATAAATCATCTATAAATACTTATAATAAAATAAATACTTATAAATCTATAATAATAGGTTAGGTTAGGTTAGGTTGTTTGGTTGAAGTCAAAGGCAGTCAAAATAGACGGGAACATGATGGTGAGTGTCCGCGTAGTGTAAACAAGACACCAGGTAACTACATTCTTGCCCTTTTTTCCACTAATATCGGGTTATATAAATATGATCAAAATTATTCTTCCACAGTGGATTATACATGAGTACAGTATAAGGATTCCATAGACCTGCATTGTCCCTAATAAATTATTTATAATAAGGCGGCGAGCCGTTTCTAAATAATTATAGTTTTTAGCCCTTCCCGCCCGGGCAGCATTTTAAAATGACACCGCGGAAGCTGGGCAGGAGCCCGGGCAGCATTTTAAAATCCGTAAGCTTGAAAGCCTATTAAGCTTGTTTTGAAAGCCGCGCGTCCGACGTATGTAAACAAAGCCTGTCGGATGCGACGCGCGCACTTCCAAAAGCAAGCAGACGTCGGAGCTTTGTTGTTTTGTGGTCTGCTAAAACAGATTTAGTCTTGAAAAGTTTTGTCATATTGCTAAAATCGCGGAAAAATGCCCTCCACGCCCACGGAAATCGTCATCACAACTGAACCAGTTGTTGTTGTTGTTGTTCCCCAGGCTGTCTGGCCGAACAGCCCCAAGGTCTCGAGCAAGGCCAAGGCCATAAATGAGCGCCCCCACAAAATCCTCCCTGCTTACCACTAACAAAGCCCGGGTGACCGAAGCCACTCCAAGGCAGGGAGCTGAGGAGGGTGCGGAAATGCCCGGGAAACCAAAGCCCCACCCAAGGCCCTGTGCCCCTCAGCAATTATGAAGGGAAAGTTGAGGGGTAAGGGAAAAATGTGACGCTTTGGCTCCCAATCTGCCAACTTCTAGGTTGGCAGTAGGGAGGTCAATCCACGGAAAAGACGCCGCCACTTGAGATCTAGAAGATATATAAGTAAAAGGAACAGTCAGAGTAAGCTATGGGTATGGCAGAGATCGCTCAGTTCTCACTTGGATAGACCAGCCCATCACCACATGACTAGAACCCAATCCTCTCAGCATCAGCTAGGAAAGGCCCTAGAAAGCCGCCTTTGGCGGGGGGATAGCTCCCCTATTTCAACTCCTTTCGGGGTTGGGCACCCGCCCACTTAGAGAGCTCTACTCAACTCCAGTCTACAGATTGGAAACAACAATACATTTAGAGATGCGTGGGAAGTTTTTAGTAGTTAAAATAACATTTTGAAGCTATTTTCTTCTAGTTTTTGGCTGAATACCGGTACATTGAATTTCATTCAGACACTTGCTTAATCATTCAGGAGTGCCTGAATGAGCCCTAATATGGCGGAAATATGGCCGCAGCCAAAGTGTTAAGGAAACGGACCACAGCAATTTTAATTTATTTCTTTATTTTTTTGGATTTGTTATTTTTTTAGGTTTATAATCTTTCTATAATAATGATTATTACTGGAAATTAGTTTTGTTTTAGTCTATGTTATTTAAAAAGCCCTACTACTGATGTGCGGACAGCAGCAGGGGTATGGTGGCGGCAACTCTCAGGTTAGTTTAGGTTGTCAGGTTAGGTTAATGCTACCATTGATAATGCGACTCGGCTAGGCTGCACTTGCGGCAGAACGTAAACAAACCCACCTCCAATTTTGGGAGGCTTTAACTTGAAATAACTAAATATTAGAGGTGTGGGTCTATACAAGAAGGCTTCTTCATACTGCCCCACTAATTACGATTAGGTAAGCACCCGCTTCCTCCTCCGATGACAATAGTGTTACTAACCTTACCTGACAACCATAACTAACTTGGGGGCTGCCGCCCCCAGACCCCCATTGCTCCTAAAGATGATGTAGAAGACGTCAAATAACTAAATATTACTGCGGGAGAGTGACAAACAAACCCAAAATTGCACATCGTAAGAAAATGGGTCAACAGAAAACGGTGAGGTGCGAGGTTAAACAACTCGTCGGCGATAGCGTCGATGGACATCTTCAAATATTGTTTAAAAATAGTAGATATTGCTAAAAACTCCTAAAACTTTGAAATGCACACATAAATATATCCCATATATATATTAACCCAGCAAGTGCAGCAAGACATATAAGTTTCACTGGTGCGCTACGGGAAGCCTTATATAATCCAAGGCCTAAAAAATAACCATTTAAATCAGCCCTGTATCTTTTTTTTTTTTTTTAATTGCCCCTTGGCCATGCCAAATATCACTCCTCCACATCAAAGTATTTTTTGCATATGCAGCACTTTTAAACACCTCAATTGTGCACCCCATGGGTTAATGTATGGAAGAACAAAAATTGTATGATTGAATTAGGAGTGTAATCTTCCATGCCGTAGTTAATTCATTTGGTAAATATAACTTCCACCCTTCCCCCCCCCCCTTCGATTATCACCTATTCTCCCTGTTATTCCCTTATTCTTAGGTATATATTCGTGCTAACATTAGCGAGTTGGTAGCAGGGCGTGGTCGTCTGTGTTACCAAGCGTGGGAGAGCGAGAGAGAGTCTACCACGCAACAGTGTCTCTCCAGCCGTCTTCACGGCTGGCTGGCTGGCAGGCTGGCTGAGCCATACGTTATGTAACTCCCGGACTCTATCGACGATTTTGACCATCCAAACGCTGTTTCCACTTGTTTTATTGCTGTAACAGGTTATTACCTTTATAATCAACGTAAAATAGGCGCATATTGATAAGTATTAATGCTATATATGGTACGATGACGATTTGAGTGTAGGAAACACTCTAAATACCTCCGCACAGGGAGGGGTGGCCAATACCCCCCTGCGCACTTACGAGGTTAAGTAGGATCACTTTATCTTTCTGCATTATGTAAGCGATTTTTTTAGTATGCAGGTAGAGTTACTGCTAATATTACTATGGCCAGAGCCGGGTGCTCCCACAAAATCCTCACCGTGAGTTTCATCAAATTATGTGGGTTATGAGCCGAGATTTTGAGGATTGAAGTTAAAGATCCATTTTCCAGCTTTGGGTCCCTTACTGCAAAGTGGCCATTTTCGTGTCAAATCCAGTTCTCCTGTTATCTATGGTTTATCATATAAGGAAAATACACACACATGGAGAAGAAATGATGGTTTATGTGGTAAATATAACTAATTCTGTCAGAATCAAAGTATTTTTTCGCATATGCAGCACTTTTAAACACCTCAATTGTGCACCCCATGGGTTAATGTATGGAAGAACAAAAATTGTATGATTGAATTAGGAGTGTAATCTTCCATGCCGTAGTTAATTCATTTGGTAAATAAATGGTTTTGTAGTCATTTATCCTTGTAAGTCCATCATACCGATACTAATTTTAATTCCATACATTACATTTATGGAGTGGATACAAATTCAGGAAAAAATTGACACTTAAATGGCACGAAAGGTAATAAAGTTGACAAAGAAATGGGTCAACATTTTTTAAAATGGCCAAACTAATAGGGCAAACGTCTTAGAAGTATTGTGATGGTGTTATTGGCATCAACTGTAGTGTGTATATTTTGATCAGTCTATACATTGTGACCCCCAGCCTTTTGTGACACAGGGAGGGCTGGAACAAATGGGTTATACATTCCCACATGTTTACTGATGGCCTCTTCCAAAATTTTATTTATCTTACCTCGATTATCCAACTCGTTTTTAAGTGATAGGAGGTAAGGGTCTGGGACTTGAAGCTCGTAATAATGAATACTGCACACATGCTCGCTATGTGGCAATATTATCAACATTCTTGACTTATTTCTAACATCTAACCCTTCTGCTATAGGCCTACTGTAAATCTTTTCTTTCCTTTGGGCTCCTCCGACCATAAACTTATCTCTTTCACCTGTCCTATATCTCTGGTACAGCCTCCCGATCCTCCAGTGCTTGTGGCACTGCCGACTAGGAGGCTCTTCGGCAGTACTTCTTGATTTCCCATGGAATGACTTATGCTTCCGTGGCCGGGGACCCTCGGAGAGTGCTGAACGCATTACCGAGGTAATCCTCTCGGGCATGGAAGCGTATATTTAACCCCTTCTGTACCGGCGACGTCTTTTCCATTATATTCTGGCAACAATTAGACGATTTAATTTAGCTTAGAAACGACGTCTACCCATTAATAGGCTACAAATAATTTCAATTAATCCTTTTTGCTATCATATAGGCCTATAATTTCTAAGCTTTATAAAATCTTCTAAATGTAGCTCAAATCAAATGCAAAATACATCACCGATAATGAAGGGGTTAATTTTCTTTTTCTCAGTCTAATGCAAAACAAATCTTGGTTTATTCACGCTTGTTCTACTGCTGTCCGCAACAAGGAGGAAGCATACGAATAGCACCGTCGCCTTCAAACTGAAGAATCTCATACTTCCTATGTTTCTGCCCGGAATCAAGACAAATCTGTTCATCGACTCGCCAAACATTCTTTCATCAATAATAAATGCACTGAACTATCCAACTCTAGCTCTTCCCAAGCGTTCTGGCATCTAGCCAAAAACCTCTCCAACACTTTCTCTTCTTCGTCTTTCCCTCCTCCTTTCACTCTGACGGCACTACCGTCACTTCTTCCTCTGACAAAGCTGAACTCTTCGCTAACACTTTCGCTAAAAACTCCACTTTGGATGATACCGGTGCTATTCCTCCCTCGCCACCCCCCTCTCTCCTACTTATGCCTAACATCATAATCTCTTATAAGGATGTACTTTCCACCCTCTCTGGGCTTAATACTAAGAAGGCGTACGGACCGGATGGTGTTCCTCCTGTTGTAGGCCTACTCAAAAACTGTGCTTCCGTGCTGACTCCCTGCCTAGGCAAACTCTTCCGTCTCTGTCTATCCTTTAACGTGTTCCTTTCTTGCTGGAAGTTCACTGTCATTCAACCTGTCCCAAAGTATGGTGACTGCTCTCAACCACCTAACTATCGTCCAAGTGCTCTCATTTCTTGCATCTCTAAAGTTTTTGAAACTATTCTTATTTCAAAATTTCTTAAGCATTTATCTTCCCATAACCTATTATACTCTCAGACCGCTCTGGCTTCTTTAAGGGCCGCTCTACTGGTGATCTTCTTTCTTATCTTACTGACTCTTGGTCATCCTCCATTCGGGACTTAAGTGAGACTTTTTCTAATGCGCTAGACATATTCATAGCCTTCGATAGAGTCTGGAACAAATCCCTCATTTCCAAACTACCCTCCTTCGGTTTCTATCCCTCCATCTGTGCCTTTATTTCTAATTTCCTTTCCACCCGTTCCATAGCTGCGGTTGTTGACGGCCACCGGCCACCGTTCCCTTCTTCAACCTATCAACTCCGGTGTTCCTCAGGGTTCTATCCTATCTCCAATTTTCTTCCTATTATATATTAACAACCTTCTCAACTGCACTTCCAGCCCTATTCACTCATATGCTGATGACTCTACATTACACTAATCAACTAGCCTTCCACAACATCATTCATAGCAGGAACTCCAAAATTCATGCAAGGAGGCCATGAAGCACTTATCTTCTGATCGCTCTACTATCTCTAATCGGGTCAGAGAAAACCTTGTTACAAGTTCAATGCTTCCAAAACTCAATTTCTCTATCTGTCTACTCGTCGCCCCCTTCCAGAAAACTATAGCTGCATTTTGTGTTACCACCACTGATAAGCCATTGGGCTTTTGGCAGAAAATGCCAAAAATTATCAGTGATATCCGAGACATGTTTACATACAGTGTTCTCATCGTCCAGCATATTACTGCTTCATATTCATCAGCCAACTTAAAATAGCCCTATATAATATTTAATTATCACTAGAACAATACACTATACCATGTAGGAAGTCTTCTAGAGAAATAGGGAAAATTTAGACAAAAATGCAAGATAAACTAAATCACAAATGTATGCTAGAATAGCATTGACAAATCGCTGGATAGTCACCAGACACTAACAACTTGTATGTCACTAGAAAACATATGTTGAAGTATCTAGAATAATCTTTAACAATCGAAACATCTCTCCAATTCCTTAAAATAGGGAAACTAACTTGAATATCGCTAGAATTCATCACATCTTGATGTCGCTAGATGGAAGTGATGGAAGTGATTCGCTGGATCTAGCGGTAGCAGCTACATTGGCAACATCGTACCAAGAACCTTCATTCCGTTATAATGATCAAGGTCAGATTTCGAAACTATTACAATTATTTCAAAGTTCAGAGATCATCAGATCGGTTTGGAAGTCGATGTACACAATTTCAGTTCCATTAGTTTAAGAAACATTCACATAATATGCTACTTAGAGGGTTTAATAAAGAAGCATTCCTCTCCTGGCATCGTATAAGCGAACGCAAGCTGTTTTTTGTGTGTTTTTTTTTTAAGAACGTCAACAAACGCTTCGTATATTTGGGTTTGGTGAACCTTTTGGGGTTCCTAGTTATACATTAGAACATATTTATATTTTGCACACTCTTATAAGTATAAACACTTACTTGTTAAAGAGGAAATACACAAAAGCCCAATTTCGAATGATCGTGAATATCTTTACTTTGGCGTATGTTTGGGCTAATTTAAGACTACATTTAGAGAGATATAATTTTTTAACACTCGCCAATGAAATATGTGACTTTCTTACAGATATATACTTAAAGCCCGAATCGGCTTGACTTTAACCCAGTTGTTCACTGCCTCAAGCCTGTGGAGGAGCAGGGTTGAGTTGGCTTGATATTGGACACCCTTTTATGGCATTTGGGTGTGAAATACGACACTATTTCCAGTCTATCGGAGATAATGATGGTAAAGGAAAATGCGGTATATGACTTAATCTTCAACAACATACAAATTAACAATTCATCTTCTCTGAAATATTCTCAGTGTCTCTTTTTCTTCTGATCTCTCTTGGAAATATCATATTACCACTCTTTATAAAGCAGCCTCCCATAAGCTGGGTGTGCTCAACCGTCTCCGGGAGTTCTTTACCCATGCGCAGCTTCTTGCTCTGTACAGGGGCACAGTGCGCCAATATATTGAGTTTTGTTCACACGTGTGGAGAGGATCCTCTCACACAGCACTTCTACACAAAGTAGAAAAGAAAGCCTTCCATCTCATTAACTCACGTCCACTCACCAATTCTCTGTAGTCTCTCTCTCTTTGCTGCAATGTTACATCTCTCACTATCCTACCGCTATTACAATAATCAGTGTTCCTCAGAGCTCTCTCAGTGTATACCACCCCTCTTCGTAGAGCACGTAGCACCAGTCTTACAACACAATCCCACCCCTACTCTGTGCAACTCGCCAATCCAAGAGTGCAACGTTATTCTCAATCTTTCTTCTATTCAACAGCTGAGCTCTGGAATTCTCTCCCAGAATCAGTCTTTCCCTCATCCTATGACATAAATTGTTTCAAACTCTGTGTGTGTCCAGGCATTTTGGCTCGAACGTCCCTTGATCTTGGCCCTGTCACGCTTTCAACTCTGGAGAAGGCACTCGTCACAGGCAGTTCTGCCTTTTGTCTCCCTCACTCACATAGAACAAAAAATATACATATGCATAAGTGTACATGTTTTGTATGTGCAGCTGTTGTGTGTGTGCAAGGACGTACGTGTGTGTGAGTGTGTGTGTGGTTAAGATAGTATCGGAACCAGCTTACCACACTCACTGTCCTCACTACGACTGTTACCACACTACCATCACTGCTACAACCACCATCACTACAACAACTACCACCACCCTACCACAACTACCATCATTACCACATTTACCATCACTTCCACAACTACCACCAACTACCATGGTCCTCACTACCACGTTTACTACACTATCAAAATTATTATCACTACTACAACCACAATCACTACCACAACTACCATCATTACCACAACTACCACACTCAGTGCCCTCACTACCACAGTTAGTATCATTACCACAACTACCATCACTGCCACAATTACCGTACCACTACTAGCACACTCACTGTCCTCACCACCACTGTTCATTACAACAATCACCACCATTACAACAATCACCGCCACACCACAATTACCACCATTACAACAATCACCATCATACCACAATTACAACAATCATCACCATACCATAATCACCACCATTATAACAATCACCATAGTCACCATTATAACAATCACCGTTACGCCCCAATTACCATTATAACAATCACCACCATACCACAATCACCAGCCACCACCATTACAAAAATTACCACCATTGCAACAATCACCCCTATACCACAATCACTACCATTACAACAGTCACCGCCACACCACAATTACCACCATTACAACAATCACCATCATACCACAATTACAACAATCATCACCATACCATAATCACCACCATTATAACAATCACCATAGTCACCATTATAACAATCACCGTTACGCCCCAATTACCATTATAACAATCGCCACCATACCACAATCACCAGTCACCACCATTACAACAATCACCACCACACCACAATTACCACCATTGCAACAATCACCACTATCCCACCATAGCACAATCACCACCATTGCAACAAGTTAGGTGGATTCAATACACGGGGAGAACAAGGTATTCAATGTACGTACGCACATAATAGGAACAAGGCAATTCATACACTCAAAGATAGAACATGGATTTCATTACATTTTATACACTGATATATATTAAGTTCACTAAATACTTAATATTTGTTTATATAATGGTAAAATTAAATTTTTACCCTTGCAATGCATCTAAAAAACGAGGCAATAATTTATCAATAGAGTTGCCGGATACTTCTATTACCTTCATCTATATATGAAACTTCTCAAGCATCTTTTTCAGGTTATATTTCCTGAACCTTCTTCTATATAAATCAATGGAATTCATTTTGACAAAATATAGGTGTTGTATCAATAAAAAAATGTGTGGCGATATATACGAGCTGTGAGTCACGTGACTTTTTGGCGCGAAACCGTCTTGAGTACTAGGCCTTGTTTCTGGCGGGACAGCCAGATTTCCAGCCAGTATTTCCGTGTGATACTTTTTCTCATTTACAGCTCCACACATATTATTCCTTACCTCAATTATTACCACACCCTTATTAACCGTGATGGGCTGTGGAAATGCTCAGTATTATCGCCAGGAAATATGTAACATGGACAATAAGCAGTGTGATTTGGTGTATCTCTTGCTGTGGAATGTCGTAACTGGTAAGAAACTATTAGTTGTTGAGCTCTTGTTGTGAATTTTGTATGCACATTTGTAATAAGATATAGGCTAATACCGGGAATACGAGAGCTCTTTCATAAACTGAGTAAACACGTCTAGCTTTAACAGAAGTAGCCTAGTACAAAAAAATACCTACCGTATGTGTGTTTCTCGAAAAGTTTTGCTTAGCCTAGGCCTTGCCCAGTTTCATTTCAGCTGAATACAATAGCTTAACGTTTGGTAGAAAACTAAAAGATCTACCCTACCATATTATTATTAAATATCTATCTGTCTAACGTTGTAATCCCTGAGAGTGGGTGGCCGTGAATGAATCGCCTTCATAGGCTATGCTTCCATATGCCGAGGCAACTCACTCGAATATCTAGCTTGTATATATATTTTTTTTTAAATGCTAGGGTGAAAAAGTAAAAGTAATGTACAGTACAGTACCGGTACCTTGTGTTTATTTTCCAACAAGTACCGGTATAGCCGAAGTAAGCAACCCTATTGATATTTAATTTGATATTAGATGGTGGATTTTCCGTTTCACATGTCCATTTTTATGACCACTCAGCTACACCTCCCATACCGGTATTTTACTTAAAAGTATATATATAGGCCTATCTACTCAGGCCCAATCCCCCCTTTCATTTGGGGGGGGGGGGGGACTCAAGACAGAGCCCGAATAGGGGCAACACAACAGAAAACAATGAACACACAAAATACAAATTCATACACATCTAGGTCATCCAGGAGAAGACCCAGAGACCAGGGTATATATATATATATATATATATATATATATATATATATATATATATATATATATATATATGTATATATATATATATATATATATATATATATATATATATATATATATATATATATATATATATATAGTATATATACGTATAGTATATATATGGTGTGTGTGTGTGTGTTCATTCTTACATATCTTGGTTTGGTAGAACTAGGTTACCAAGAATGACAAAATATAAGTGTAACAATACAAGATTCTGTAAAATTTACGGAACAATTTCTGGCAATGAGGCTGCCAAACATTATCTGTATAATTGACATGATTCTGTTAAAACTTTGACAGAAACACTGTTAAATATACAATTGAAATGTAAATTTAGCAGATATATTCTGTTATTTTTTTACAGATAATTTTGTAATTTTTCCAAGATTTTTGTAAAAATTAACAGATTATATCTATACAAATTTACAAGTCAGTCTGTAAATTCCACAATGTATTTTTGTAAATTATTATACTGAACATTTTACAGAGAATGTTTGGCAGCCTAATTGTCAGAAATTCTCTAAATGTTACAGATTTTGTTTTACAGTAAGGCGAAAATAGAAGAAAATAGCTTCAAAATTATGCCAGAACGCTCGCGGGGTTCACCCGCAGCGCTATCATAGACATTCGCTAAAATGAGCAATTCTCGCTAATGTCACGGTATTTTTGCCTTTGACAGCATTGTAGGCTATCTAGCGAGACTGACTCAGACCCTTCAGTGTACCGGGCGGCTGCCTGGGAATAGGACGGGTGGCCTGTCGCACTCTTGCTCCCTCGCACTCTATTTTACAGGCTTTAAGAGGCTTTAAAAGCCTGTAAATTGCCATGGTGTTCCAGAACGTCTCCCGCAGGGCAAGTGTTAAGACCTTTCATGCCCATTAGGTGTCGATTTTTTCCTGGCGAGTGATAGCGAGCCTCTAATTTTAGAAGGAAGCGGCCTTCGGCCGGGAAATTTTTCTATTGAAAAATGTACAAATTATAAATTTATCTTGAAAGGGGATCTAGGGGGTGTTTTTCTTAGCTTGATGGAGGTCTAGCGAGGAAACTCAAATAAATTAATAAATAAATATATAGAGCAAAGACCAAGCACTACCCCCTTAACACCGTCCGTCACCCTTATATTAACGATCACAGCTGCCTCAACAACCACGACTACCAACATTTTACCAACTTTGTTTGTATTAATATAGAACTTTCCATCCTTTTCCCATTCTTAACCCGTACAGTACCGGGGACGTCCTTTTCATTATATTCTGGCAACTATTAGACGATTTTATTCAGCTTAGGAAAGACCTCTAGCAATAATAAGGCTTCAGAATATCTTAACCAACCCTTTTAACTACCACAGATCCCTCCTAAGCTGAATAATATCGTCTAAATATAACTAGATTAAACTATAACACACGTCGCTGGTACTCAAAGGGTTAAGTAAGCCCTTTTAGATTTACAGAAGAGCGGCCATTATTGGCATTACCGTATGTTAACAAACATTTCAGTTATGTAAACATGTTTCCTTTCATATTTGTGTTTATTTATTTGTATATCTGTCTTGATGGTGTAATGATTAGTGTTTAAGATTTGTATGGATTAGTGTTTAAGATCTGTATCTGATAGTCAGAACCTGATAGTCAGTTCGAACCCAGGTTCGAATCCCGGGACGATCACATGCTTTCATTAATTTCATCGGGAGGTGTTTGGTGTCAAGAATGAAATTAAGAAAAATAAGATTTACAAAAAGGAGACCTGCATAGCTTATTTTAATTATCTTATATTTTATACTATTCTACCTCTCTAAACTCAACCAAGCTGCTCACCTTACCTTTTGATACCTTTTGATGTGTTCGCCACTCTTCTAGCGGCACCAAGGAGCGCGACGCCCCTCGTTATGGGTGGTGATTTGGTGCAGTAGACTGTTTGAAGCGACAGCTCGCTCCCTTGCGAGGATGGGCTCGTCTGGCACTTTTTGCAGTTCGACATCTAGGGCTCTCTTGAAGTTGTCTAACGAGATGTCCCTCATGCCATGAATAACAGGGGTGCTATGGGCTCTCTGCGAGAGGGCAGGTTATCACACAGAGGCCCACGTCTCTTCAACAAACTCCCACGGCGAGTAAGAGACATGAGGGACATCTCGTTAGACAACTTCAAGAGAGCCCTAGATGTCGAACTGCAAAAAGTGCCAGACGAGCCCATCCTCGCAAGGGAGCGAGCTGTCGCTTCGAACAGTCTACTGCACCAAATCACCACCCATAACGAGGGGCGTCGCGCTCCTTGGTGCCGCTAGAAGAGTGGCGAACACATCAAAAGGTATCATGTCTCTTACTCGCCGTGGGAGTTTGTTGAAGAGACGTGGGCCTCTGTGTGATAACCAGCCCTCTCGCAGAGAGCCCATAGCACCCCTGTTATTCATCTGGGGGATTTCGCATTCCCAGCCTCTCCTATCACTGAATTTCATGACTATCGGAGTATGTAGGTTTGGTACTAAACCCTCTGCGATTTTCCACGTGTATATTATTAGGTAACGTTCTCTTGTACGTTCCAGTGAGTACAGATTCAGTGCTCTTAAACGCTCCCAATAGTGTAGATGTTTTATCAAACTTATATGCGAAGTGAAATTTCTTTGTACACTCTCTACGTCATTTATTTCACCTGCTTTGTATGGGGATGTTAATACGCTACAGTATTCAAGCCGCGGTAGCACTAGAGATTTGAAGAGCGTTATCATAGGCAATTCACCAATGCGGCCCTCCGCCACAACCATCTCAAACTCTAGGTCTCTCACCCTTGTCCTCTTTAAGGGGAGGTATTTAGTTTGTTCCCTAGACCTCCAACAAGCTTAAAATTACACCCCCTCGAGTCCCTTTCAAGATGAATTTGTACATTTTTCGGTAGAAAAATGTCCCGGCCAAAGGCCTGTTCCTCTTAAATTACAGGCTCGCTATCGCTCGCCAGGATAAAATCGACACCTGAATTGCACGAAAGGTCTTAATATGGGGTGAAAGTTCTTAAAATCGCTAAACTAATGGGGCAAATATTTTATAATATTAAAAGCAATGGGGCTAAACATGAGGGAGAAAGGGGTCAAGAAAAAAATCCCTCAAGTGGAGATCTCCCCTTAACCCTTTGAGTACCAGCGACGTGTGTTATCTTTTATTCTAGCTATATTTAGACGCTATTATGCAGCTTAGGAAGGATCTGCGGTAGTTGAATGGGTTGGTTGAGATAGTTTGAAGCCTTATTATTGCTAGAGGTCCTTCCTAGACTGAATATAATCGTCTAATAGTTGCCACAATATATAGAAAAGCACGTCGCCGGTACTGTACGGGTTAACGGGGAGGACCTTGTGCCCCTCAGACACAGGAGTGCAGACCAGAGAAGGAGAGCCGGCCTCTCATCCATGTTGTGACTTGACTTCTCTGCTGGCGCTTCTTTTCTTATATTTGTTTAGTTAAGGGGGGTCACCGGCTTTTTGTTTATCTTTCTCTCCTTTTTTCTCTTTCCCTAGCTTGTATCCATTCGGCCCCATTCAGCCAACTGTTTTAAGACGTTTATGCCCATCCAGGTGTCGATTTCTGCCTGGCGAGCGATAGCGAACCAGTATTGTATGGAGAAATCCAGCTTTATCGAAAAATGTACAAATTTAGCTTGCTGTCAAAACAAAAATATATACTGTATATGCTGGCCCGCTACCGCTCGCCAGGAAAATATTGACACCTGGATGGGGGTAAACGTCTTAAAACAGTAGGCTGAATGGGGCCGAATGGATACAAGCCAAAGAGAGAGGGAGAGAAAGAGAAACAAAAGCGAGGTGGGCTCCCTTAACGTGGCATAGAAGACACTTGCTGAAGGTCCCATTCCTCCCTACGATGAGAACACTATAGTCGGTTTGATTTCAGCCGATGTTAAATTGAATCCTTTAGCAACTGTGTTCTCGATACTTAATGGAAATATATGAATCTACTATGTCTCTACGTCGAATTAATGCCAAGTTTTCATAATTAACATCATATTTCGCTACAAAATCTACATAATAGCTTAGTAACCAAGATAGTTAGTAACATGGCAATTTACCCTCAACTGGAAAAAAAAACCAATAGTGGGGTGAAGCTCTCTTCATCCCTGTTCGAGTTTTTTTTTCTTTCACTCGTTTCTTCTCATTTTCATTTCTCGTATATGCTGCCTTGAACCCATGTTCGCGCTATGTCTGTGCTCTTGGGTTGAAGATTTTGATGATATTTTAGCAACTACCACCTAATCACTACTATCACTATTTTAGCAGATATCACCATTTTCACAAATAATACTGTTTTAGAAGCTACCACAATCTCTTACTACCTCCTATTTCACAACTACCACAATTTTCACAACTATTACCATTGTAATAACTACCACCATTTTAGTAGCTACCACAATTTTAGTAACTCTTGATATACCGGTAACCATTTTTCAATATTCGAGCTATAGGTCTATAGGTCTAGGTAGATACCTAGATATACTGTACAGTACAGTATATCTAGGTATCTACCCACACATCTTCTTACCTATTTAATTGGTATTTCCTCTCTTCTCCCTTCCTTCCTCTCCTTTCATCTTCCTTAAGTTCCTCTCCTCTCCCTTTTCTTCCATTTCCTACTTTCCTCCCCCCCCCACACCGTTCCCCCTCCTACCTTCCTACTCTCTTTTCCTCCCCTCCTACCTTGGCCTTTTCTCTCTCTCTCTCTCTCTCTCTCTCTCTCTCTCTCTCTCTCTCTCTCTCTCTCTCTCTCTCTCTCTCTCTCTCTCTCTCTCTCTCCTTTCCTTCAACTTTCCTTTTCTATCGGATATGCCATCTCTACTAGAATTAAGTCCTGACCACCTCGTTTGGATCGTAAGGTCTGTGTATCTATGTAAATCTCTCTCTACCATCATTCTTACCACATCTACCACCACACCTATCACCCCCATCACAACTACCAAAACTGCCGCTACACCTACCACTATCCCTACCACAACTACCACCACCTTACTATAACTACCATCACACCTACCACAGCTACCATGAACCTCATCACACCAACCACCCCCTACCACAACTACCACCACCTTACTATAACTACCATCACACCTACCACCCCCCATACCACAACTACTACCACATTTACCATAGCTATCACCACACCTACCTTTTCTACCACAATTACAACCACCCCTACTACCACCTCTACCAACACACCTATCATAACTCGCCACACCTTCCACAAGTACCACCACACCTACCATAACTAACCACCCCTACCACCACATCTATCATAATTATTACCACACCTTCCATCACAACTACCACCACCCCTACTAGGCTACAACTACCACCACATATACCACAACTACCACCACCCCTACGACCACACCTATCATATCATAACTTCCACCACACCTTCGATCATACCTACCATATCTACCACCCCCATCCACAACTACCACCACATTTATCATAACCATCATCATACCTACCAAATCTACCACCACACTACCACCCATACCACCACGCCTATCATAACTATTACCATACTTACCACAATACCATCCCCCATACCACAACTACCACCACACCTATCGTAATTACCATCACCCCTACCACCAGCCCTACCCTCACATCTACCATAACTACCACCATCCTTCCTTCCATACCTCCCCTTTCTGCACTATTTCCATGGAGTCATTATCATTCTCCGAGCCTACACTTCCACCGCCTCATCTTCTCCAAGGTATAGACTACTGTATATCTTGATCTTCTCCTCCCAAGACTCCTCCATTGGTGTCTTTATCGTCTACAACCCCCCTCCCTTTGGGCCAAGAAACACCAGCGTTTTTTCCCTAATATATTCTCGACATAACTATAGTCTGTTTTTTTTCTCTCTCTCTCTCTCTCTCTCTCTCTCTCTCTCTCTCTCTCTCTCTCTCTCTCTCTCTCTCTCTCTCTCTCTCTCTCTCTCTCTCTCTCTCTCTCTCTCTCTCTCTCTCTCTCTCTCTCTCTCTCTCTCTCTCTCTCTCTCTCTCTCTCTCTCTCTCTCTCGTTTGGAAGCCTTTGAATTATAACTAGGAAGCCTTTGAATTCAGGTTGTGTTAGATTTCAGCGATCTATTTTCACAACGTCGATAAAGCTGTCAATACCGATGTTAAACAGCTCTATAAACTGCTGCCAGACACAGAGATGTCAATCGAAATTAGCCGGAAAACCCATTGATGTTACTAGTTCGGTCTTCTCCCTTCCATTCCTACCCTCTCTCCCCACCTACCTTCTGTATAATGTGGTCTTCCTCTCTTTATCTCTCATTTCCTTCATTCTTCTCTCGCTCTCCTTTCGTTCGTTCTTCTCCCTTCCATTCCTACCCTCCCTCTCCACTTATCTATATATTTTCTTCCTCTCATTTCCGTCATTCTTCTCTCGCTCTCCTGTCTTTCTCTCTTCATCCTCCCCATCCATTCCTACCCTCACTTCCCACTCTTCCTGTGTTTTATCTCTCATCGCCTTCATTCATCTCTCGCTCTCCCTTCATCCTCGCCTTTGATTCCTACCCTCCCTGCCCACTTACCTTTACAGTATATGGTCTTCGTCTATTTATCTCTCTTTTCCTTCATCCTTCTCTCGCTCTACTTTCTTCCTCCCGCTAGCCCTACCCTATCCTATGCTATCCTCCTCTACCTCTCATACCTAGCCTCGAAAAGGAGCAGTTTTTATTGTCTTCCCTTCCATCCTTCTCTCTCCTTTCATTTCTTCTCTGTCTCTTTCCTTCCTCCCACCCTGTCTACCCTCCCTCCTTCCCTTACTGCTATTATTATCTATATTATTATCTATACCTCTTCCATATTCCCTCATTTCTGTCCTTCTATCCTAATTCTTTCCTTCCTTCCTTCCTCCCTTTTATCATCCCCTCTCCCTCTTTCCCACATTCTTTCCTATCTCCCTCCCTTCCTCCCCCTCTGCCCCCTTTCCTACCCCCCTCCCTCCCTCCCTTTCTTCCTTCCCTTCTTCACCCGACACGACTTCTGACATATTTTTTTTTGTTTTCTGAAATTTTCTCCACTAATGACAATAGATGTGCTGACTCACATGGGTGGGGGGAGGGGAGGCTAGGGGAAAATATTGAGAGAGAGAGAGAGAGAGAGAGAGAGAGAGAGAGAGAGAGAGAGAGAGAGAGAGAGAGAGAGAGAGAGAGAGAGAGAGAGAGAGAGAGAGAGAGAGAGAGAGAGAGAGAGAGATTTTGTATTATGTGTTGGTTAGTTAACCCCAGATAATTTATCTTCAGTTAATTTGTCCGATTTATGACCTATTATGGAAACCATGACATTTGTCATTCTAATATTGGTTTTATTCTTGTCTAGCTGAACGGAAGTTATTATTAGGCCTATAGTACCGTACTTTACTCTGAAACTAGACATTCTTCTTAATTACTCTGGAAAATTGAGACTTTACTCTGAAACTCGACATAATTACTCTGGAACTTGTCAAAATCCTTCTGTAACTTGATACTCGACAACATTAACCTAATACTGTAAAGCTCTACACTTAGCTAAACTTAGTCAAACAGTTATTAACACTGCTTATGATGTAGGCTAGTCATACAAATGCATTGCCTGCAATTTTATATGAACAACTTTTTTGGCAACTATTTCAGAGGTCTTAAGGGGAGATTTCCACTTGAGGGATTTTTTTTCCAAACTTCCTTCTCCCTCATGTTTAGCCCATTGCTTTTGAGATTTTAAGACGTTCACCCCATTAGTTTGAAGATTTTAAGAACTTTCGCCCCATTATGTCACTGTTAAGACCTTTCGTGCCATTTAGGTGTCGATTTTTTTCCTGGTGAGCAATAGCGAGCGTGTAATTTAAGAGGAACCGGCCTTCGGCCGGGAAATTTTTCTACCGAAAAATGTACAAATTTATCTTGAAAGAGGATCAAAGGGGGTGTAATTTCAAGCTTGATGGAAGTCTAGGAAACTCACTAAAAACCTACCCTTAAGGGGGGTGACCTGCTTATTTTCTCTCATTTTCTCTCTTTCTCTGGCTTGTATCCATTCGGGCCCCATTCAGCCTACTGTTTTAAGACATTTATCCCCATCCAGGTGTCGATCTCTTCCTGGCGAGCGATAGCAAGCCTTCATTGTATGGAGAAATGCGACTTCGCCGGAGACATTTTTCTATAGAAAAATGTAAAAATTTAGCTTGCTGTAAAAACAAATAATAATAATAATGCTGGCTCGCTACTGCTCGCCAGGTAAAAATTGGATGGAGATAAACGTCTTAAAACAGTAGTCTGAGTGGGGCCGAAGGGATACAACCCAGAGAGAGAGTGAGAGAGAAAAAATAAATGAGGTGGGCCCCCTTAATGAAAGACTTCTAAGCTGGGTGGAAGTGAGTTCCAACAATACAGAATTGGCAGTCTTAGTCTGAGCATGTATAGTTTCGTTTTGTCTTTAATTGTGGTGACTTTTGTTTCGAACTATATTTATTCTCAAATAAATCAGTATTCGATTTTCTCAACACAATCTTGAGAAGGATGATTACATTTGCGAGTAAATTACCTCATATGAATAGAGAGACCTTCCAGCTCCACCGTCTCATCCTGCTCAGTGATCCTATTATAATAGATGAGACCTTCCAGCTCCACTGTCTCATCCTGCTCAGTGATCCTATTATAATAGATGAGGCCTTCCAGCTCCACCGTCTCATGCTGCTCAGTGATCCTATTATAATAGATGAGACCTTCCAGCTCCACCGTCTCATCCTGCTCAGTGATCCTATTATAATAGATGAGACCTTCCAGCTCCACCGTCTCATCCTGCTCAGTGATCCTATTATAATAGACGAGACCTTCCAGCTCCACCGTCTCATCCTGCTCAGTGATCCTATTATAATAGACGAGACTTTCCAGCTCCACCGTCTCATCCTGCTCAGTGATCCTATTATAATAGACGAGACCTTCCAGCTCCACCGTCTCATCCTGCTCAGTGATCCTATTATAATAGACGAGACCTTCCAGCTCCACCGTCATCCTGCTCAGTGATCCTATTATAATAGATGAGACCTTCCAGCTCCACCGTCTCATCCTGCTCAGTGATCCTATTATAATAGACGAGACCGTCCAGCTCCACCGTCTCATCCTGCTCAGTGATCCTATTATAATAGATGAGACCTTCCAGCTCCACCGTCTCACCCTGCTCAGTGATCCTATTATAATAGATGAGACCTTCCAGCTCCACCGTCTCATCCTGCTCAGTGATCCTATTATAATAGATGAGACCTTCCAGCTCCACCGTCTCATCCTGCTCAGTGATCCTATTATAATAGACGAGACCTTCCAGCTCCACCGTCTCATCCTGCTCAGTGATCCTATTATAATAGACGAGACCTTCCAGCTCCACTGTCTCATCCTGCTCAGTGATCCTATTATAATAGACGAGACCTTCCAGCTCCACCGTCTCATCCTGCTCAGTGATCCTATTATAATAGATGAGACCTTCCAGCTCCACCGTCTCATCCTGCTCAGTGATCCTATTATAATAGACGAGACCGTCCAGCTCCACCGTCTCATCCTGCTCAGTGATCCTATTATAATAGATGAGACCTTCCAGCTCCACCGTCTCACCCTGCTCAGTGATCCTATTATAATAGATGAGACCTTCCAGCTCCACCGTCTCATCCTGCTCAGTGATCCTATTATAATAGACGAGACCTTCCAGCTCCACCGTCTCATCCTGCTCAGTGATCCTATTATAATAGATGAGACCTTCCAGCTCCACCGTCTCATCCTGCTCAGTGATCCTATTATAATAGATGAGACCTTCCAGCTTCACCGTCTCATCCTGCTCAGTGATCCTATTATAATAGATGAGACCTTCCAGCTCCACCGTCTCATCCTGCTCAGTGATCCTATTATAATAGACGAGACTTTCCAGCTCCATCGTCTCATCCTGCTCAGTGATCCTATTATAATAGATGAGACCTTCCAGCTTCACCGTCTCATCCTGCTCAGTGATCCTATTATAATAGATGAGACCTTCCAGCTCCACCGTCTCATCCTGCTCAGTGATCCTATTATAATAGACGAGACCTTCCAGCTCCATCGTCTCATCCTGCTCAGTGATCCTATTATAATAGATGAGACCTTCCAGCTCCACCGTCTCATCCTGCTCAGTGATCCTATTATAATAGATGAGACCTTCCAGCTCCACCGTCTCATCCTGCTCAGTGATCCTATTATAATAGACGAGACTTTCCAGCTCCACCGTCTCATCCTGCTCAGTGATCCTATTATAATAGATGAGACCTTCCAGCTCCACTGTCTCATCCTGCTCAGTGATCCTATTATAATAGATGAGACCTTCCAGCTCCACCGTCTCATCCTGCTCAGTGATCCTATTATAATAGATGAGACCTTCCAGCTCCACCGTCTCATCCTGCTCAGTGAGCCTATTATAATTCATAGTAATCGAAACTTGGGTCATGATTAGGTTATGAAGAGGTGAATAATTTCTTTGTTGAGAACAATGAACCGCAAACACAAGAGCTTATTGATATGACTTAAAAAATACGGTAATACATCCACAGATTGAGACGGCCAGTTTCACGATATAGATAGGTTCATCAGAAGTACTTTAATTAATATTGTACGATAGATGTTATTAGATAACTGAATTGAAAGCTTTAATTCTGAAGCTGTCAGACTAGAATTAACCCCCAAATGTAAATAATTAGTGCTTGTGTAACACCAGCCTTAAAGGGCATAGCTCATAAGGTCAGCTATCCTCATTATCATAAATGTTAGTGTACAATATATCTCTTATTTGCAATAATAGTAGCCTGAGTTTCTTATATATGTAAATATAAATAAATTAGTGTTTTGGACAGTGGTGGTGAGAGGCATTTCCGACCTGTTGTGACGTATATAGAGGCATTGGGGTACCCTTAGAATAACACAATCGGTCAAATGGTTTCAGGAGGCAGGTCAATGGCCACCATTTTTATTCTCAGTATCTCTTAAGTACTCCATGCTGTGAAAGCAGTTACAAAGATGGACAGATATGAAAAATTGTATGAGCTGCATAAGCTTAATAATGAAATGTGGTAGAAATAATGGCAAGCTATCGAATAAAGCACTGTGCAAGTGAAAATCAAGATGGAATATTTTGATACGTTGGACATCTGCTGTTGTACGAGAGTACCTGTGAACCATTAGGGCCGGTACAATTAGTGTTACCATATGGATAGAGCTGCCAATACGTATTTATTTATGATTAACGAGACCAAACTATGAATAATTGTATTGATAGATATGGTATTTAAGGATAAACAAATTTTACACTCATGCGTTATGAATATAAAATACTGCCTCATTACTTCATCACGTATGAAATATATCAGGGTAAGCTAGATCAAGGCAATATCAATATCTATTCGAATTTCGCGGTCTAATACCTTTATCACTAACACAAGAGAAAGGCGATGGGGGCTGCCATAAACTGTATAAAATTAGAATATCTTACATGGCTTGGTTTACTATTTGATATCAAAATTTATATGGAGAGAGAGAGAGAGAGAGAGGGGGGGGGGGGGCGCGTGAGATTTATTAGACAAATTAGGACAAATTATTACCCGCATAAAATCCAATAAACCACTGGGAAGTTATTTACTCCTTGACAAAACTTATTAGGTGCATAAAGCACATGTATTTAATTTGGAAAGTAGATCTATCAAATTGATTTGTGAATTTAATTATATGTGCATTAATTCCAAAGTCTTACCTATTATTTAAAGCATGGAAAATTTTATTAATAAATAAATATGGATTACTATGTTTACTTAAGTAAAATAAAATTAAATATAAGAGGTCTGCGAAATTTTATGAGAGATTGTACAATCGCGCTAATAAGTGATGTCTCGGCACCAAGTATGTTTTAATCAATAATTGGTATCAGCAATATCTAAGCTTCAATTCTTCATATCGAGTGAAATATACAAACATGTTCCTACACTTACCTACACTATTCAACATCTGACAGACATTAATACAGCACAGAGCGAGCCAAACGTAATGACAGCTGGGACATGACTTATTAGCGCGACCGTACACCTTAAGACACAATGCCTGGCCCAATAGGAACCCTGGAACAGCATAAACAGACCTCCGAAACATAATACTAGGTACAAAATTAATGAGAAGATTATATTACGTTCGGGCTAGCTTGGAAACTTTAAGACCAAGTTTTATGTCTTATAGTGTAACCTACCCCGAAAAACAACTGACTGTAGGAATGGTCTAATGAAAGTAAAAGTGTAAGTGGTATTCTTAAACAATTCTTTCCCTTTGTAGCGCCTAATATCGATCGAATATTTTGGGAATGAGTGTTGTTTACAGATATTACACGGATTAGCACTCCTATTTCTCAAGCTAACGTAATTTTTCAGGTTATTTCGTCCATTAACGGCTCTGCGAAGGGAAAGAATTGTTTAAGAATACCGCTCAGAGCCTAACAGGAAAAGGATTAGGTGGGAGGAACGTGTAAGGAATGGGAAGCATGGAAGGGAGGCAGGAAAGATAAACAAGGATACAGTGACGGAAAGGGTTGTGGAAGGCCAGGACAATATTGATATTTCCAGATCAGCCCCTTCAACACGGTTATATTTTTTTCCTCGCTACACTCTCAAAAAATATGGGTATGAGCAGTGTATGTGCTTCCGTGCCGACTCCCTGCCTAGGTAAACTCTTCCGTCTGTCTCTCCTCTAACGTCTTCCCTTCTTTTTGGAAGTTTGCTCTCATTCAACCTGTCCCAAAGAAGGGTGACCGCTCTCAACCCTCCAACTATCGTCCAATTGCTCTTATTTCTTGCATCTCTAAAGGTTTTGAAACTATTCTTACCTCAACATTTCTTAAGCATTTTTCTTCCCATAACCTACTCTCAGACCACCAGTATGGTTTCCTTAAGGGCCACTCTACTGGTGATCTTTTGTCTTATCTTACTAACTCTTGGTCATCGAGTTTGGCACAAATCCCTCATTTCCAAACTAACCTCCTTCGGTTTCTATCCCTCAAACTGTGCCTTTGTCTCTTATCTCTTTTCCGGCCGTTCCATAGCTGCGGTTGTGGACGGTCACTGTTCACTTCCCCAACCTATCAACTCCAGTGTTTCTCAGGGTTCTGTCCTATCTCCATTCATTAACGATCTTCTCAACTGCACCTCGAGCGCCATTCACTCATTGTGGACGATTTTACATTACACTATTCAACTAGCCTTCCACATCATTCACAGCAGGAATTCCAAAACTCACGTAAGGAGGCCATAAAGCACCTATTTTCTGATCTCTCTACTATCTCTAATTGGGGCAGAGAAAACCTTGTTACTTTCAGTGCTTCCAAAACTTAATTTCGCCATCTGTCTACTCGTCGCCCCCTTCCAGAAAACTATGACTTACTCTTCAACAACATACAAATAAACCCTTCATCTTCTCTTAATATTTTCGGTGTCTCTTTTTCTCCTAATCTCTCTTCGAAAGATCATATTCCCACTCTATTACCACGGCGTGGTATAGTGGAATAAAGCTTTGACATTCGTCCTGACTTTCGGAGGTTCAAGTCCGGCTAGGAGTATATATACAGTATATATTAATGCAATAGGTAGTAAGTATACATTCGTCCTGACTTTCGGAGGTTCGAGTCCGGCTGGGAGTATACTGTATATACAGTATATATTAATGCAATAGGTAGTAAGTATACATTTTTGTAGCTCTATTAGTTGACTACTTCTTGTGAATTTGCCATAACAGTGTGTTTCTTTTTTCAGGTAAAGTTGAGATGTTTGCGGTGGTCTTCCTGTCACATACTTATAGAACGAACAAGGTAAGGAGAGTGAGAGTGAAAGTGTGAGAGTGAGTGAGTGTGGGAAGTGAGAGGAATGGAGAGAATAAGGGAGAGTGAGTCGATTGTTTTCAGATCAAGAAAAACTGGATTAAAATTACAGACAAAAAATCAATGAGGACAAAGGCTTTGAAACAGAAGGGATGTGAAGGGGAATGGGGGGGGGGGGGGGGGGGGTGGACAGAAAATATTAACCCTTTCTGTACATTGACTACATTTGTTCATTATATTACGTCGTACATTAATTACTGCAAATCATTATGGGTATGAATGGGTAATTTAAGGTGGTCATAATAATCTACCCTATTAATGGCATTTATTTGTTTGTGCGGAATTTCGGTGTGAGTATCCTAGGTTCGAGTCGTTGGAGTACCACATGTATTCATTACTGTCATTAGTTAGGTTTATTAATTGGTGGATTGGTGAAAACTAATATGAATTTGGTGAGTTCTACTAACAAAAATATATTATAAGAACATAAGAACATAAGAAAACTGGAAATCTGCAGTAGGCCTATTGGCCCATACGAGGCAGACCCCTTCTTCCCTACATCCCTATTTGTTCCTTTACACCTACTGTACATCCCCTACACTACAAGTATTTAATATATAACTACAATCAAACACAAAGGCAAGTCATACAATAGGTACTGAACAACACTTTTATGTATACAGAAAACGGAATATAGAGTCACACAATAAGGTTACAATAATACACAGAACATAAATATACACGATTCATAAGGCTAGTTGAAATAAGGTTTTATTTAAGGGGCTAGTGGCTGTTTCTTTGTCAATATTTAATTTACTAATTTATTTTCTCGCTAGACCTCAATCAAGCTTAGAAAATCACCCCTAGGGCCCCCCCCCCCCCCCTTCAAGATAAGTTTGTAAATTTTTCGGTAGAAAAATATCGCGGCCAAAGGCCGCTTCCTCTTAGAATTACAGGCTCGCTATCGCTCGCCAGGAAAAAATTGATACCTGAATGGCACGAAAGGTCTTAAAATGTACAACGAAATGGGACGAAAGGTGCTAAAATCGCCAAACTAATGGGCCGAATGTCTTAAAATCTAAAAAACAATGGGGCTAAACACGAGGGAGAAGGGGGCCAGAAAAACCAGCCCAGTAAGTCATAGCTAAAAAGGGGCCAGCGTATCTTTAGCCGCGTGCTTCTAAAATACAAGCGGAACACGTGGGTCATGTATTTATGCAATTATATATTTACGTGGGTTCTTAGATTCAGCAGATTTCAGGTTTTTATTTAGATACAAGTATATATAACACTTTAATACAATTGGAAATGGTGAAATATTGTTTGGATTATTTATATATCAGAGTTGATTATTGGCTAAATTAGTCGTAAGTTTTATCACAAGTTAACTTTTTCTCCATGTCTTGACTATAATTTCTAGATAAAGTTAGTAAAAAATGTATATTTATTATATGGGAATCAGTAAAATATAGGTGTGCGTGATCGGGTGTTTAGTGTTTTTCGCAATTACTTCTCTACTACTTAATCTTCGAAATTACGCCGAGCTAGAATGCTCGATTGTAATAGTAAGAAAATTAACTAGTAAAACACAAGGATAGAAATGTGTGTTGTTCTCCCTGAGGCGTCCCAAGTATACTAAATAGCAAAAAGGGACTCTAACAATTAGAGACACACTACTATTAATTTTAATTTAGTGATTTCCATGGTATTGGAGGGAAACTCTGTGATTTTTTTTTTCGGGTGGTGTACTGAGCTTTTATTACGACACTTGTCTTTCTTGAGTGTCTGGTTAGGGCGGACTTCTTCTTGATAGAACTTAGTCTTCTTCTTTTGTTCTGCTTGAAGGCTAGCCCTCGGACCACTAGCTGGGCACGGTTTCGAACACATGCAAAGGAAAGGGTAGAGGTGAGTCTCGGCTGCTGTTGATCTAGTCTATAACCTAGAGAGTGAGCATCAAGCCTCAGTATTACGCTATCTTGCACTGGTGTTGGTATCGAACGCAACGAGTCTGTCTTTAGACCAGACTTGCTAGTGTCAATCTTAGCAGGTTGACCAGAGCACTATTCACTTTCAGTCTTCAAACCTGAGGGGCTAGTCTCGAACATAGCTTGTTTACCACAACACTTGGTGCTACCAATTTTTGGACCTAGTGCCTAGTATCGAACCTGCTTCCGTGGCCGGGGACCCTCAGAGAGTGCCGAGCGCATCACTGAGGTAATCCTTTCGTAGGCATGGAAGCATACATCCCATTTTCTTTCTCTCAAACTAACTTGCAAAAATCTTGGTTCTACTGCTGTCCGCAATAAGGAGGAAGCATTCAAACGATACTGTCGCCTTCAAACTCAAGAATTACGTGCTTCTTATGCTTCTACTCGAAATCAAGCCAAATGCGTTCTTCGACTAGCCAAAAACTCCTTCATCAATAACAAATGTTCTGAACTTTGTAACTCTAGTTCTTCTCAGGCTTTCTGGCATCTAGCCAAAAACATCTCCAACAATTTCACTTCCTCGTCTTTCCCTCCTCTTTTCAACTCTGGTGGTACCACTGTCACTTCCCCCTCTAACAAAGCTGAACTCTTCGCTCAAACATTTGCCAAGAACCTCACTTTGGAGGATTCCGGTGATATTCCTCCCTCTCCACCCGCCTCTCACTTACTTATGCCTAACATCATAATCTCTTCTAAGGATGTACTTTCTGCCCTCTCTAAGCTTAATACTAAGAAGGCGTATGGACCAGATGGTGTCCCTCCTGTTGTACTCAAAAACTGTTCTTCCGTGCTGACTCCCTGCCTAGGCAAACGCTTTCGTCTCTGTATTTCCTCTAACGTCTTTCCATCATGCTGAAAGCTTGCTCTCATTCAACCTGTCCCAAAGAAGGTTCTCTCTCTCTCTCTCTCTCTCTCTCTCTCTCTCTCTCTCTCTCTCTCTCTCTCTCTCTCTCTCTCTCTCTCTCTCTCTCTCTCTCTCTCTCTCTCTCTCTCTCTCTCTCTCTCTCTCTCTCTCTCTCTCTCTATATATATATATATATATATATATATATATATATATATATATATATATATATATATATATATATATATATATTATATACTGTATATGTTATTAGAAAAAATATAATCGTAATTATCCATATTAAGAACAATTAAAGATAATGAAGGAACTGCAATACATACAACAAATCGTTCCTATGCAAATGGTGATATCACAAAACAGGAAACTACTTATCAATGTTTTAAATTACAAGTGTGATAAAACGACCAAAGTTCTCTCTCTCTCTCTCTCTCTCTCTCTCTCTCTCTCTCTCTCTCTCTCTCTCTCTCATACACACATTTAGTAGCTCACGTGTATTTGAGATATGTATGTATGTGTGTATTATACTCTGGCACCTACCCCATATCTGGGGGTGGATGACTCGAGACAGAGCCCTAACAGAAACAACATTTAATGTTCCAATTCGTAGGGTCTGGGACCACTGTCTGTCTCGTCTAGTAGGTGAATTTTGCAAGGGGAAGAGGATTCCAAGCCCCCTTACTTAAAATATATATATATATATATATATATATATATATATATATATATGCTGTATATGGGGCAGTGCTGATTTTGACTGGGAACACATGATAAAAGTAAAGCGTAAATAAAACAGATAAACTAAACGAGCATCAAATTATCCGTGTGATAATATAATATAAGAGACACAGTCAACTGAAACTCACTTTACATACAAAATAGCTGTCATTCTATCTTTAGCTCAGCCTCAATAATAACACCAACTAAATATCTACAGTATAAATAACTATGTAACTCTATCGAATCTTCAATGAAATAAAAACAAAACCTACATATCGAAAAAACACGATGAAAATTCAATTATGAAATAAATATTTAAATATACATACCAAAAACACCCATGTAATCATAAGAGAATCTGTGAATAAATACATATTACATTATTTATGCCTATATATAGATATATACCGGTATATATATATAATAGTGATATAATTACAAAGAAATCCGTCAATGGTTTTAAGTGCATTGTATTTATTATGAGAGTTGTATTTCCAACTTTGACTAGCGTCACACGAACTACATTGTTATTTTTTTATAAAGAGCGTGAGATAATGAATGAATGAGTAAACAAAATCTGAGTTGGATTTGAAAAGATAGAAAGTTAAATCAACTTTGCTTCCACACATACAGAGAGAGAGAGAGTGAGAGTGAGTGGGGGGTTAGCATGGAAACAAGGGGGACAGACAGCGTGGAATAAAGTGAAACAGAAGACAGTGGTAGAAAAAGGGCGTATGGTTTATGGTATGTTTTTATGTGTGTGTGTCGTATTTTACTGGGTGGTGTTGTCTGCTGTGTACATTGTTCTCTCTCTCTCTCTCACTCTCACTCTCACTCTCTCTCTCTCTCTCTCTCTCTCTCTCTCTCTCGCTCGCTCGCTCTCGCTCTCTCTCTCTCTCTCTCTCTCTCTCTCTCTCTCTCTCTCTCTCTCTCTCTCTCGCTCTCGTTCTCTCTCTCGCTCTCGCTCTCGCTCTCTCTCTCTCTCTCTCTCTCTCTCTCTCTCTCTCTCTCTCAATGTAGATTTACTGGTGAACATAACTAAGGACTGACAAATGATAGGAGTCTAATATGTAACGCAAGTAAACGAGACACACACAACACAATAAAGGAAGCAGATTGAGATAATGCGATAGAAGTGACACATGGAAAGAAAACAAAATTAAGTATATATTGTATGTAGGATATAAAACGGACGACATGTAGAATGAACAAAATTAAAGAAAAAGACGATAGAAATTGAGAGAGAGAATGAGATAGAGCATGAGACAGAAAGTGAGAGTGGGTGCGAAAGACAAAAACATGAATAAGCATAATGATAGGAAGTAAGAATATGCTGGAAAGATAGATACCGGTACTAGGAAAAAAATATATATAGGGAATATATAGTAAATAATTATATATATATACCGGTATATATATATATACCGGTATATATATATATATATATATATATATATATATATATATATATATATATATATATATATATATATATATTTAATTAGGCCTATAATGTAAAACTTTCAAAATAAACAAACCAAAACGTATACGAACACAGTAAAAAGACAAAATAACTAATCAAAATCGCTATGTGGAAACAACGCTTAAGTAAAATAATTATTTATATATAAAAGAACACAATCCACCACATAGGGTGTACGTACTTTACTACATGAGCAAGTTAATCTGTTTCCCAAGCAAACTAATCGCACACATAACAACGCACTGTAGTCACGTTCAAGGAATTAGTAAATTTGGGAAGTCGGGGACGTTCTGGTAAATTTTACTAAACTGTGCATGAATAAAGAAACTACATTAAGTGTTAAATGTTATATTAAAATCAAATTTGCAACTTGACAAGATAATAACAATAGTACAAAATACAAATATAACTCACTAACGATAGTGCTATCGGGTATAGGTACCTGTTAGCATAGCATGCTTCAAGTGACCCCTAACAATTACTACCCTACAAATAACCTACATTTATTGTACAAATAAACTAAGGAAATCGCAAAAGCAAGCAATTAATCCTATCGACAATGATTATATATAATATAATAAATATAAATATTTTAAAATGTGAAGAAGGCACAATAGATTTAAACAAAAGAGTACTCTTTTAACAATTACAATCAATTATAAACTTAATAATAACAATAGAAAATAATACACAATTAATATATGCAGACAAAAAGTAAGCAGAGGTTTTAAGCGAAACTTCAAGTTAATAATGCTTGATTAAAATGATTGATATCAAATTTTAGAATAGTCACAATAATTGACCTTAAAAATATTAAATTTATGCAACAATTTACTTGCAACAAAATCTGTCTACTAAGAGTCTGTATAATAACTTAGCTCTATCCCAAAAGTCTTCTACTCTGGTACAAATTTTACAAAATCTTATTAGCTGGGAATAAAAACAATTATAAGTTATTTTGCTATCAATACTACTATTAGGGAAAGGATAGTTTATTACGTTAAAATTAAAATCATCAACTTTGTGGTACGGTATATTTTAAGTGTGCACTGTTCATTAACAATCTGTATATTTATATCAAGAACATTTTCAAAATCATCATTTACTAATATATACGGTATATATATATATATATATATATATATATATATATATATATATATATATATATATATATATATATATATATATATATATAGGCCTATATATATACTGTATATAGTATATACAGTATATAAGCCATAGGATGAAGGAAGCATTGCTTGAGGGAGAGAGTTCTAAAGTTTACTTGTTGAATAGAAGAAAGACTGAAAAAATCGTTTATTCTTGGGTTGGAGAACTGGACAGAATAGGGGTGGGATTGAGTTAAAATGCGGGTGCCACCCACTCATCGAAAGGGTGGGGGTATGCACTGAGAGAGTTCAATGCTAACTATATATATATATATATATATATATATATACCTCACATTATATTCAACCTTCTCTAGACACATTATTGTTATATATCACAGTGATGCCTCAACAAGCAGACCTTCTTGTTGTGGTGTCACTTTTAATGCTCAAAACATGACTCCACTCAACACTACCCGCACACATACTTCATATAAATGCACACACGGGCACAGACACACTAGCACACATACATCTCTACAGTCACACACACGTATCTACACACACACACTAACACAATTATCATCTACACACACACACACACACACACACACACACACACACACACACACACACACACACACACACACACACACACACACACACACACACACACACTAACTACCGCTTACCGGTACTTATTGCTTATGGTAGTCCATCGTAGTCCGATGATGAACAAAGCAGGAAGAGAAAACCTGCGCATAGAAGAGTTTAGAGTGCCGAAGGAGGTGCGCAGTTCCAACTTCACTATCTTGGTACTGAACAGGGGTTGCTGATGGCAAGGGGGTGACCCAAGACGACCAGCTCTTGCTCAATACTGCAGGGGATTGCCGGAATTCCAGTTTGTCGGAAACCGCCAGGACGTGACCCCAACGTCTGCTTTTCTCTCAGGGTGTGCTCCCCTAGCCTTTGTCTTACTAGACTAAACCACAAGGCACACACACAGTCATACTAATGTATAATCACACGGACATTTTCCTGGCACCATTTTTCGGCAATTTATCAACTCTGCGTAAGCAGAGTGGTATCCCCCCCTCTCCTTATACCTGTACAATGCCAGACGAAATGTCTGTCTGTCCTTGTCCGTCTGTCTGGAAACTCATCCTAAACCGTTCGATTGATTTTCACCAAACTTCACACGAACATTCAGTGAGTCCATGCGATGCTCAGATATATATATATATATATATAAAAAAAAAAATATATATATATATATATATATATATATATATATATATATATATATATATATATATATATACAGTATATATATATATATATATATACCGGTATATCTATATAATAATTTCGATTGTCTGTCTGTCTGTTCTTTATAGGCGGCCGCAGTTTTTAAGCTAGAGCGTTCATACTTGGTATGCATAGTAAGGGGGTCCCTAGGCAGGTTTTAGTGAAAAAAATAGAATTCCCCAGGGTGAAATGGACGGAGAAAATGGGCGCGAAATCGGAAAAAGGGCCGTTTGGGGCAGAAGGAGGCCTCCGATCGAAAAGGTGTATGGAACGAAAGTTGTTCGCAGCCCCCCAAAATGGGGGTACGGATGAGGTCAGATCCAAAATTGGAGGTCATTTAGTGGCCGAAATCGAGGTCGCCGTTTAACCCTTTCACGTTTTTATGACGCAGAGGTTGCCAGATTAGCAATAAGAAATAGAATTCTCTCACTCTTATAATTACCTCTCCACAATTAGCTTTCTGCCCACAGCTAACTCAAAGACAACTGCAGATGTTGAAGTAACTAAAATAAAGGTTTCTAAATACTCCTGATGGTAACAAAGGCTTTAAAGTATCCCCGAATAGGCTCAAATTCGCGTTATATGTCGGAGAGGGTTAATGAGGCACAGGGAGGTCGAGGCCGGTGTGGTAGTAGTGATTGATGATGGTGATTATGGTAGTAGTAGTGGTGGTGATTATGGTGATTACCCGGGCAACGCCGGGTACCCCTGCTAGTCTATATAATATTTACGGTTGTCTGTCTGTTCTTTATAGGCGGTCGCAGTTTTTAAGCTAGAGCGTTCATACTTGGTATGCATAGTAAGGGGGTCCCTAGGCAGGTTTTAGTGAGAAAAAAAAATCCCCAGGGTGAAAGGGACGGAGAAAATGGGCGCGAAATCGGAAAAAGGGCCGTTTGGGGCAGAAGGAGGCTTCCGATCGAAAAGGTGTATGGAACGAAAGTTGTTCGCAGCCCCCCAAAATGGGGGTATGGATGAGGTCAGATCCAAAATCGGAGGTCATTTAGCGGCCGAAATCGAGGTCGCCGTTTAATGAGGCACAGGGAGGTCGAGGCCGATGATTATGGTAGTATTGATGATGGTGATTATGGTAGTAGTAGTGGTGTTAGTAGTTATGGTGATTATGGTGATTACCCGGGCAACGCCGGGTACCCCTGCTAGTACAGTATATATATATATATAGATAGATAGATAGATCACCATGCCTGTATGTCACACACATTCTTCCATGGCAGTATTGATCTCTGTAATCACTGTGTCTGTATGTCTTTCTGTGGCAGTATTGATGATGATGATGGCATTCTATATGTGTGCCCCATAGAGGCACACACACATATCACAGTAGTCCCCCTCACCTCCACCCCCGTAAGGGTGGCGTAGGATTGTAATCACCATGTCAGTATGTGTGGTTGTGCCGCAGAGGGGCACACTCATTCTTCCGTAGCAGTAGTGAGGATGATAACGTGCTGTGTACGTGTGTCCAGTAGTAGGCTATAGGGGCAAGTACATCACAGGAGTAATGATGGTGGTGATTATGGTGATAGTTGTGATGGTGTGATTGTGGAGGTGATCCGTGAGTGTATACCACATACTATTATGGTCACCTAATAGTGGTGATAATGTTTTCACACCCATCTATCTGTACACTCTTTTCCCATCTTTCCCTTCATATTATTATGTTATACGCTTTATGACGGCATACATATAAGAAGTTTGTGACGGTGGGGTGAAGGGAACATTGAGAGAGAGAGAGTTTATTTGTTATTTGTTTTTGTATATATATTTTGAAAGGTTGAAAGAGTGAGAGTCAAAATCCAGGTACACATTAGAGGTAAATTAGGTATGTTGAAAAGAAAGTGTGGTGTGCTTGTTAAGTGTAGTGAAATGAATAGGAGGAGGTGTTTGTGAGAGTTCGCTGGAATACTCTGTGTAGGTGAGGCACAAATAGAAACAGTGGGGGAAGCCAGGCACATGAAACAGGAGTTCCAGCAACTCCTTATCATATGTCTATGTGGCCTCCCCTGGGTACTGCCCTGCTCGATTGGTGTGTATTATCTTCCCATCTGGTGTATGAAGGGTGAGAGATGGACCAAAAGGGTGAGGTGAAAGATGTATTTTATATTTTTTCACCAACCAACTTTACTTCTAAACTCAATTAATGAAATCAACAAATACATGTGGTACTCCAAGGACTCGAACCTAGGATACTCACACCGTCATTCCGCGCATTTATGCATTACTACCAAAACTAGTAGTAGGTAAAAGAGAAGAGAGACAAGGTTGACTAAAACAGAAGTGAGAGGAGAGAAATATACCAACAATTAGGTAAATGAAAAGATGGGTAGATAAGGTAGACTAGAACAGGTAAATGAGAAGAGAGGTATATATACCAACAATGAGGTTGATGAAAGGGAGGAGAGATAAGGTAGACTAAATCAGAGGTAGATGGGAGAGAGGATGCGAAATATACCAACACTGAGGTAGATGAGAGGAAGGAGAGATAAGGTAGACCAAGACAGAGGTGGATAGGGAGAGATGAGAGAGGTATACCATCACTGAGGTAGATGGGTAGAGATGAGAGATAAGGTATACCATCACTGAGGTAGAGGGGTAGAGTGGAGAGATAAGGTAGACTAAATCAGAGGTAGATGGGAGAGAGGATGCGAAATATACCAACACTGAGGTAGATGAGAGGAAGGAGAGATAAGGTAGACCAAGACAGAGGTGGATAGGGAGAGATGAGAGAGGTATACCATCAATGAGGTAGATGGGTAGAGATGAGAGATAAGGTATAGTGACTGGTATACCATCACTGAGGTAGATGGGTAGAGAGGAGAGATAAGGTATACCATCACTGAGGTAGATGGGTAGAGTGGAGAGATAAGGTATACCATCACTGAGGTAGATGGGTAGAGAGGAGAGATAAGGTATACCATCACTGAGGTAGATGGGTAGAGTGGAGAGATAAGGTATACCATCACTGAGGTAGATGGGTAGAGTGTAGAGTGGAGAGATAAGGTATACCATCACTGAGGTAGATGGGTAGAGTGGAGAGATAAGGTATACCATCACTGAGGTAGATGGGTAGAGTGGAGAGATAAGGTATACCATCACTGAGGTAGATGGGTAGAGTGGAGAGATAAGGTATACCATCACTGAGGTAGATGGGTAGAGTGGAGAGATAAGGTATACCATCACTGAGGTAGATGGGTAGAGTGGAGAGATAAGGTATACCATCACTGAGGTAGATGGGTAGAGTGGAGAGATAAGGTATACCATCACTGAGGTAGATGGGTAGAGTGGAGAGATAAGGTATACCATCACTGAGGTAGATGGGTAGAGTGGAGAGATAAGGTATACCATCACTGAGGTAGATGGGTAGAGTGGAGAGATAAGGTATACCATCACTGAGGTAGATGGGTAGAGTGGAGAGATAAGGTATACCATCACTGAGGTAGATGGGTAGAGAGGAGAGCTGAGGTAGACTCAGATTGTTCAATAATAGTTTGGACCAGTATTGAACCCGTAGGGGATGTTTGATGAGTGTGTTGACATGAATTGGGTATGTGACGAAAATATGAAAAAGACACATGAATGTTTTGTAATTGTGAAGTGCATGTCTGATGAATAGATGAATGAGAAGGAATTATGTTAGAGGGGTGGAATGAGAATATATATGAAGGGTGAATTGTCTTGAATGTTTCATGAATATGTTTTTTTTTTTTTTTTTTTTTTTTAATGGGAACCGATGCCAGACATCTATTACCAAAGACTTAACCTAACCTAACTTATCAAGTCCTAACCTATCTTAAGGGGAGATGGGTAGTTTTTCTGGTCCTTCTTCCCCATGTTTAGCCCCATTACTTTTCAGATTTTAAGACATATGACCCATTAGTTTGGCGATCTTAAGACCTTTCGCCCCATTTCTTTGTCAATATAAGACTTTTGTGTCATTTAGATGTCGATTTTTTCCTGGCGAGCGATAGCGAGCCTTTTATTTAAGAGGAAACGGCCTTCGGCCTGGACATTTTTCTATCGAAAATGTACAAATATATATATATATATATATCTTGGGGTGTGCATTTTAAAGCTTGATGGAGGTCTTGGGAGGAAACTAAACAAATAATAGATAGATACATACATCAACAAACAAATAATAGATAGACACATAAATCAACAAACAAATAATAGATAGATACATACATCAACAAACAAATAATAGATAGACACATAAATCAACAAACAAATAATAGATAGATACATAAATCAACAAACAAATAATAGATAGATACATAAATCAACAAACAAATAATAGATAGATACATAAATCAACAAACAAATAATAGATAGACACATAAATCAACAAACAAATAATAGATAGATACATAAATCAACAAACAAATAATAGATAGATACATAAATCAACAAACAAATAATAGATAGATACATAAATCAACAAACAAATAATAGATAGATACATAAATCAACAAACAAATAATAGATAGATACATAAATCAACAAACAAATAATAGATAGACACATAAATCAACAAACAAATAATAGATAGACACATAAATCAACAAACAAATAATAGATAGATACATAAATCAACAAACAAATAATAGATAGATACATAAATCAACAAACAAATAATAGATAGATACATAAATCAACAAACAAATAATAGATAGATACATAAATCAACAAACAAATAATAGATAGATACATAAATCAACAAACAAATACGTCCATCCCCCCCCCCCCCCCCACCTTAATCTAGACTCGTTAGGGTTCATTATGTAGGATCCCTAATAACCCGTTCGTTTTAAAGTGGTTATTATTGACGAAATTATTCAGGGCCATTGAGAATATATCTTGTATATCTTTGGTTATCGTATTTTTGGTTATCGTCTTGTTTACCGTATTTTTGGTTATCATCTTGTTTATCGTATTTTTGGTTATTGTCTTGTTTATCGTATTTTTGGTTATCGTCTTGTTTATCGTATTTTTGGTTATCGTCTTGTTTACCGTATTTTTGGTTATCGTCTTGTTTATCGTATTTTTGGTTATCGTCTTGTATATCGTATTTTTGGTTATTGTCTTGTTATTTGTATTTTTGGTTATCGTCTTGTTTATCGTATTTTTGGTTATCGTCTTGTTTATCGTATTTTTGGTTATCGTCTTGTTTATCGTATTTTTGGTTATCGTCTTGTTTACCGTATTTTTGGTTATCGTCTTGTTTATCGTATTTTTGGTTATCGCCTTGTTTATCGTATTTTTGGTTATCGTCTTGTTTATCATATTTTTGGTTATCGTCTTGTTTACCGTATTTTTGGTTATCGTCTTGTTTATCGTATTTTTGGTTAGCGTCTTGTTTATCGTATTTTTGGTTATCGTCTTGTTTATCGTATTTTTGGTTATCGTCTTGTTTACCGTATTTTTGGTTATCGTCTTGTTTATCGTATTTTTGGTTATCGTCTTGTTTATCGTATTTTTGGTTATCGTCTTGTTTATCGTATTTTTGGTTATCGTCTTGTTTACCGTATGTGTGACTCCGTGGATAAATGAGTACCAAACCAACCTAATATATCCTAATTTTGGGTATATTGTATTAGGTAAGTTAGGGTCCCCGACTCTCCAATGAATATTCGTGTTTTACAGTTTTGGGTAGCGAGGTGGTATGATAGTGAATTGTCTGGATAGCATGGCTGTTATTGTGTTATTGAACTATACTCGATCTTTCTTAACTTGGCGAATATTTTACTCCCTTAGCAGCTCATTTCTCGATAACTAATGGAAACATGAAACTACTATGTCTCTGCATCATATTGTTGCCAGGTTTTCTTAATTAACAGCATATTTGACTATACAACCGTTGTAATAGCGGAGTAATTTAGATGGGACCAAGCCAATTTTTCACCAGCTTAAACAAACAGACTATAGTATGAATTATAATAATGATAAATGTATATCCTTCAAGTTATAATGATGATAATGACTGAGACACGTGATGCTGATAATGATGATGACGATGATGAACATATATGAGACAAAGGTGATGATGAACCCGTGAGGATGATGATGGTCAAGGTGAGGAAGGTGGTGGTGAATGTGATGAAGATGAAGGTGTGGTGATAATACAAATGATGATGAAAAAGGTGTGGTGATAAACGTGTATGGGACAAGTGGTGATGAGGGTGTGGAGAAGGTGTGGAAGGTGGTGGTGAATGTGATGATGGTGATGATGACAAAGGTGTGATGATAAACGTGTATAAGACAAGTGGTGATGAGGGTGTGGTGTGATGACAAAGGTGTGATGATAAACATGTATAAGACAAGTGGTGATGATGGTATAGTGAAATAATTGAGGAAGGTGGTGAACCTGACCTTCTCCTAACCTGGCTAACTCACTCACCTCTATCATGACCTTCTGTGTACATGAGAGACAGAGAGAGAGAGAGAGAGAGAGAGAGAGTGTGATGAGAGTGAGAGAGTGAGTGAGTGAGAGTGAGAGAGAAAGAACAAAAGAGAGAGTAGTTTATGGAAGCAGTCGGAAAACTTGGTATGGAACATGTGCTTATTTAGTTTTAGTGCATCGCCACGAAACTCACGACAATCATAAAAAACACCCTTGCTTTGTCCATTACATTACCATTGTTTGAGTATTCTCTTTTTCAAATAATGAAATGGTAACAATATATACTTAGTAAAGAGCCCTAGGTGGCCTGCTGGATGAACGAGTCTGAGATAAGGAGACAGTAGAATACCAAACCGTCTGCAAAAGCACATTCTTGAGTAAGACCTCCACACGTTGTCGTATCCAGTGATCGAATCTACAGGCTATGTTATGGAAATCTTAAGTTTGGAAAAATAATTGGATTTTTATAAAGAAGAGTAGAAATAAGTGGGAACGCGAGCAGTTAAAAGGGGAAGGGGAAATTATGATCTAAAAACGGGAACTAAAATTGGAATGGTGCATGAGGTTGTAAAAATAGATCCCGAAAGGTGAGCTGTGTGAAGGTTATATTAGGATCGGTGACATGAGGCGGGATATTACGTTAAAGGGAGCCCACCTCGCTTGTTTTCTCTTTCTCTCCCTCTCTCTTTGGCTTGTATCCATTCGGCCCCATACAGCTTACTGTTTTAAAACGTTTACCCCCATCCAGGTGTCAATATTTTCCTGGCGAGCGATAGCGAGCCATCATATATATATTTTTGTTTTGACAGCAAGGTAAATTTGTAAATTTTTCGATAGAAAATGTTTCCGGCGAAGCCGGATTTCTCCATACAATGCCGGCTCGCTATCGCTCGCCAGGAAGAAATTAACACCTGGATGGAGATACACGTCTTGCAACAGTTGGCTGAATGGGGCCGAATGGATACAAGCGAGGGAAAGAGAGAAAAGGAGAGAAAGATAAAAACAAAACGGTGACCCCCCTTAATGCCCTCCATCAGACGACCACTTCTTGGCTTTACATTTGCCATTCTAGTGAGAGTGTGAATGATGTGTAAGAGTGAGTGGGTTAGTGAGAATGATCGGAGAGTGTGAGTAAATGTTGTGTAAGAGTGAGTGGGTTAGTGAGAATGGTCGGAGAGTGTGAATGATGTGTAAGAGTGAGAGGGTTAGTGAGAATGATCGGAGAGTGTGAATGATGTGTAAGAGTGAGAGGGTTAGTGAGAATGATCAGAGAGTGTGAATGATGTGTAAGAGTGAGAGGGTTAGTGAGAATGGTCGGAGAGTGTGAATGATGTGTAAGAGTGAGAGGGTTAGTGAGAATGATCGGAGAGTGTGAATGATGTGTAAGAGTGAGAGGGTTAGTGAGAATGGTCGGAGAGTGTGAATAATGTGTAAGAGTGAGTAGGTTAGTGAGAATGATCGGAGAGTGTGAATTATGTGTAAGAGTGAGAGGGTTAGTGAGAATGGTCGGAGAATGTGAATGATGTGTAAGAGTGAGGGGGTTAGTGAGAATGATCGGAGAGTGTGAGTAAATGTTGTGTAAGAGTGAGTGGGTTAGTGAGAATGGTCGGAGAGTGTGAGTAAATGTGTAAGAGTGAGTGGGTTAGTGAGAATGGTCGGAGAGTGTGAGTGAATGTTGTGTAAGAGTGAGTGGGTTAGTGAGAATGATCGGAGAGTGTGAGTGAATGTTGTGTAAGATGAGTGGGTTAGTGAGAATGATCGGAGAGTGAGTAAATGTTGTGTAAGAGTGAGTGGGTTAGTGAGAATGATCGGAGAGTGTGAGTAAATGTTGTGTAAGAGTGAGTGGGTTAGTGAGAATGGTCGGAGAGTGTGAGTAAATGTTGTGTAAGAGTGAGTGGGTTAGTGAGAATGGTCGGAGAGTGTGAGTAAATGTTGTGTAAGAGTGAGTGGGTTAGTGAGAATGGTCGGAGAGTGTGAGTGAATGTTGTGTAAGAGTGAGTGGGTTAGTGAGAATGATCGGAGAGTGTGAGTAAATGTTGTGTAAGAGTGAGTGGGTTAGTGAGAATGGTCGGAGAGTGTGAGTGATGTTGTGTAAGAGTGAGTGGGTTAGTGAGAATGATCGGAGAGTGTGAGTAAATGTTGTGTAAGAGTGAGTGGGTTAGTGAGAATGGTCGGAGAGTGTGAGTGAATGTTATGTAAGAGTGAGTGGGTTAGTGAGAATGATCGTAGAGTGTGAGTAAATGTTGTGTAAGAGTGAGTGGGTTAGTGAGAATGATCGGAGAGTGAGTAAATGTTGTGTAAGAGAGTTGGTTAGTGAGAATGGTCGGAGAGTGTGAGTAAATGTTGTGTAAGAGTGAGTAGGTTAGTGAGAATGGTCGGAGAGTGTGAGTGAATGTTGTGTAAGAGTGAGTGGGTTAGTGAGAATGATCGGAGAGTGTGAGTAACTGTTGTGTAAGAGTGAGTGGGTTAGTGAGAATGGTCGGAGAGTGTGAGTGATGTTGTGTAAGAGTGAGTGGGTTAGTGAGAATGATCGGAGAGTGTGAGTAAATGATGTGTAAGAGTGAGTTGGTTAGTGAGAATGATCGGAGAGTGTGAGTAAATGTTGTGTAAGAGTGAGTGGGTTAGTGAGAATGGTCGGAGAGTGCGAGTGAATGTTGTGTAAGAGTGAGTGGGTTAGTGAGAATGATCGGAGAGTGTGAGTAAATGTTGTGTAAGAGTGAGTGGGTTAGTGAGAATGGTCGACGAGTGTGAGTGAATGTTGTGTAAGAGTGAGTGGGTTAGTGAGAATGATCGGAGAGTGTGAGTAAATGATGTGTAAGAGTGAGTGGGTTAGTGAGAATGATCGGAGAGTGTGAGTGAATGTTGTGTAACAGTGAGTGGGTTAGTGAGCATGATCGGAGAGTGTGAGTAAATGATGTGTAAGAGTGAGTGGGTTAGTAAGAATGATCGGAGAGTGTGAGTAAATGTTGTGTAAGAGTGAGTGGGTTAGTGAGAATGGTCGGAGAGTGTGAGTGAATGTTGTGGAAGAGTGAGTGGGTTAGTGAGAATGATCGGAGAGTGTGAGTAAATGTTGTGTAAGAGTGAGTGGGTTAGTGAGAATGATCGGGGAGTGTGAGTAAATGTTGTGTAAGAGTGAGTGGGTTAGTGAGAATGGTCGGAGAGTGTCAGTGAATGTTGTGTAAGAGTGAGTGGGTTAGTGAGAATGATCGGAGAGTGTGAGTGAATGTTGCGTAAGAGTGAGTGGGTTAGTGAGAATGATCGGAGAGTGTGAGTAAATGATGTGTAAGAGTGAGTGGGTTAGTGAGAATGGTCGGAGAGTGTGAGCGAATGTTGTGTAAGAGTGAGTGGGTTAGTGAGAATGATCGGAGAGTGTGAGTAAATGATGTGTAAGAGTGAGTGGGTTAGTGAGAATGATCGGAGAGTGTGAGTAAATGATGTGTAAGAGTGAGTGGGTTAGTGAGAATGATCGGAGAGTGTGAATGATGTGTAAGAGTGAGTGGGCTAGTGAGAATGATCGGAGAGTGTGAATGATGTGTAAGAGTGAGTGGGTTGGTGAGAATGATAGGAGAGTGTACAAAGGAGTACAAAGGAAATCAAGCAACAACAGATCTAGTGACCCTTCTAGGCTGCTTGTCCTCCAAAACACTGAGGATCAAGTGTCCAAACAGTGGTTTAGAGTGGGTAAGGGAACATTGGAAAGGGAACTACCGCCCTGCCACTAACGTGGCAGGACTAGGAAGTTAGTAGGGGACATATGGGTTAGTAACTGAGGGGAGGATAAAGTTATTCATTTACAAACGCAGTCAGTCACGGGTTTGATGCGAGATATTTGTCTAGGCGGAATTTAAATGAATCAACGGTGCTGCAGTCTATAACGTCTCGGGGAAGCCCATTCCACAAGTTGACAACTCGATTGAAGAAGAAATTCTTAGATTCGTGCGAGTTAAAAGATTTTACCAATAATTTTGCAACCGTTTCCCCGCGTGTAATTAGATTGGTCGATAGTGAAGTACTTACTACAGTTCATATTGTCGATGCCTTTGATGATTTTGAACACTTGAATTAAGTCGCCTCTTAATCTGCGCTGGGTTAAAGGAAATAGATTTAATTCTCTAAGACGCTCTTCGTATGGTTTGTTCTTTAGGCTAGGTATCATTTTGGTAACTCTACGTTGAACTCGTTCTAGCTTGTTTATATCTTTTTGGTAATAAGGGCACCAGGATTGAACGCAGTATTCCAGAAGAGGGCGGACTAAGGAATTGTAAAGGGTTAGGATAACTTCTTTGGATTTATGCTCAAATGACCTGCCTATAAAGCCAATTATTTTGTTTGCCTTCTTAACAACTTCTGAACATTGTTGACTCGGTTTTAGGTTACTCGATATTGTTACTCCCAGATCAGTTTCTCTGTTTACATTCTTAAGCTGAGTGCCATTCATCGAATAGTTTGCTTTCTCATTTAGGTATCCGACATGTAGTACTTTACATTTATCCGCATTGAAACTCATTTGCCAAATTTGGGCCCAACATGACAATTTATCTAGATTGTGTTGCATATCGTCAACTTGTTCTTTTGAGAGTACGCTATTTGCAATTTTTGTATCGTCAGCAAATTTTGAGATTGTGCAGGTGAGACCCTCATCTATGTCGTTGATGTAAATTAGAAAGATAATTGGTCTTAGTACCGATCCCTGGGGTACCCCGCTATTTACATTGGTCCATTTAGATGCCTTACCGTTTATGACTACCCTTTGCTTTCTGTTGCTGAGCCAATTTTCTATCCATTTCAACACACCGTCTTGTATTCCATGCGCTTTTAGTTTTAGCAGTAAACGTTTGTGGGGAACTTTGTCAAAGGCCTTTTGAATGATGTGTAAGAGTGAGTGGGTTGGTGAGAATGATCGGAGAGTGTGAATGATGTGTAAGAGTGAGTGGGCTAGTGAGAATGATCGGAGAGTGTGAATGATGTATAAGAGTGAGTGGGTTACTGAGAATGATCGGAGAGTGTGAATGATGTGTAAGAGTGAGAGGGTTAGTGAGAATGATCGGAGAGTGTGAATGATGTGTAAGAGTGAGTGGGTTAGTGAGAATGGTCGGAGAGTGTGAATGATGTGTAAGAGTGAGTGGGTTAGTGAGAATGGTCGGAGAGTGTGAATGATGTTTAAGAGTGAGTGGGTAAGTGAGAACGATCGGAGAGTGTGAATGATGTATAAGAGTGAGAGGGTTAGTGAGAATGATCGGAGAGTGTGAATGATGTGTAAAAGTGAGTGGGTTAGTGAGAATGGGCGGAGAGTGTGAATGATGTGTAAGAGTGAGAGGGTTAGTGAGAATGATCGGTGAGTGTGAGTGGGTTAGTGAGAATGATAGGAGAGTGTGAATGATGTGTAAGAGTGAGAGGGTTAGTGAGAATGATCGGTGAGTGTGAGTAAATGATGTGTAAGAGTGAGTGGGTTAGTGAGAATGATCGGAGTGTGAATGATGTGTAAGAGTGAGTGGGTTAGTGAGAATGATCGGAGAGTGTGAATGATGTGTAAGAGTGAGAGGGTTAGTGAGAATGATCGGTGAGTGTGAGTAAATGATGTGTAAGAGTGAGTTGGTTAGTGAGAATGATCGGAGAGTGTGAATGATGTGTAAGAGTGAGAGGGTTAGTGAGAATGATCGGAGAGTGTGAATGATGTGTAAGAGTGAGTGGGTTAGTGAGAATGATCGGAGAGTGTGAATGATGTGTAAGAGTGAGAGGGTTAGTGAAACTAATCGGTGAGTGTGAGTACAAAGGAGTACAAAGGAAATCAAGCAACAACAGATCTAGTGACCCTTCTAGGTTGCTTGTCCTCCAAAACACTGAGGATCAAGTGTCCAAACAGTGGTTTAGAGTGGGTAAGGGAACATTGGAAAGGGAATTACTGCCCTGGAACTAATGTCTGTGGCAGGATTAGGAAGTTAGTAGGGGACAGATGGGTTAGTAACTGAGGGGGGGATAAAATAAAGTTATTCATTTACAAACGCAGTCAGTCGCGGGTTTGATGCGAGATATTTGTCTAGGCGGAGTTTATATGAATCAACGGTGATGCAGTCTATAACGTTTCGGGGAAGCCCATTCCACAAGTTGACAACTCGATTGAAGAAGAAATTCTTAGATTCGTGTGAGTTAAAAGATTTACCAATAATTTTGCAACCGTTTCCCCGCGTGTAATTAGATTGGTCGATAGTGAAGTACTTACTACAGTTCATATTGTCGATGCCTTTGATGATTTTGAACACTTGAATTAAGTCACCTCTTAATCTGCGCTGGGTTAAAGGAAATAGATTTAATTCTCTAAGACGCTCTTCGTATGGTTTGTTCTTTAGGCTAGGTATCATTTTGGTAACTCTACGTTGAACTCGTTCTAGCTTGTTTATATCTTTTTGGTAATAAGGGCACCAGGATTGAACGCATTATTCCAGAAGAGGGCGGACTAATGAATTGTAATGAATTGAGTAAATGATGTGTAAGAGTGAGTGGGTTAGTGAGAATGATCGGAGAGTGTGAATGTTGTGTAAGAGTGAGAGGGTTAGTGAGAATGATCGGAGAGTGTGAATGATGTGTAAGAGTGAGTGGGCTAGTGAGAATGATCGGAGAGTGTGAATGATATGTAAGAGTGAGAGGGTTAGTGAAAACGATCGGAGTGTGAATGATGTGTAAGAGTGAGTGGGTTAGTGAGAAAGATCGGAGAGTGTGAATGTTGTGTAAGAGTGAGAGGGTTAGTGAGAATGATCGGAGAGTGTGAATGATGTGTAAGAGTGAGTGGGTTAGTGAGAATGATCGGAGAGTGTGAATGATGTGTAAGAGTGAGAGGGTTAGTGAGAATGATCGGAGAGTGTGAATGTTGTGTAAGAGTACAAAGGAGTACAAAGGAAATCAAGCAACAACATATCTAGTGACCCTTCTAGGTTGCTTGTCCTCCAAAACACTGAGGATCAAGTGTCCAAACAGTGGTTTAGAGTGGGTAAGGGAACATTGGAAAGGGAATTACTGCCCTGGAACTAATGTGCGTGGCAGGATTAGGAAGTTAGTAGGGGACAGATGGGTTAGTAACTGAGGGGGGGATAACATAAAGTTATTCATTTACAAACGCAGTCAGTCGCGGGTTTGATGCGAGATATTTGTCTATGCGGGTTTAAATGAATCAATGGTGATGCAGTCTATAACGTTTCGGGGAAGCCCATTCCACAAGTTAACAACTCGATTGAAGAAGAAATTCTTAGATTCGTGTGAGTTAAAAGATTTACCAATAATTTTGCAACCGTTTCCCCGCGTGTAATTAGATTGGTCGATAGTGAAGTACTTACTACAGTTCATGTTGTCGATGCCTTTGATGATTTTGAACACTTGAATTAAGTCACATCTTAACCCCTAACTGTCGGTGCGCAACTTATGTCGTGTGAAATAAATTTGGACTAAGTGGCGGTTCACAACTTATGTCGTGCGCCATTTTCAGCACGTAATGTTGCTGAGAGAGAGAGCTGAGCGGTGTGAAGAGCCTAGCAACTGTATGACCGCTCACCACCACCGAGGTAGACCAATTGAAGTGACTCCCACCCTTCCCTCCCCTCTCTCACTCGCTACACAGGGAATTATGGAGGGAAATTACCTAATTACAGGGTTTTTGAACTCGTGTTGCACGATCGTTGCAAGAGAACCAGCGGTCGTACAAGGATGGTTCGGGTGTCATTGGAAAGCTCTGTTTACGCCCTTTCAGGGATATATACTTGTTTTACGCTCTGGATCTTATTTAGGCATGAAATTGATCATGTAAACAACCCTATTTAGGGTAAAAACACCCCGCTGGGCGCTACGGTCCGCTAGACCGCCTAGCCCGCCAATAAGGTGTTAATCTGTGCTGGGTTAAAGGAAATAGATTTAATTCTCTAAGATGCTCTTCGTATGGTTTGTTCTTTAGGCTAGGTATAATTTTGGTAACTCTACATTGAACTCGTTCTAGCTTGTTTATATCTTTTTGGTAATAAGGGCACCAGGATTGAACGCAGTATTCCAGAAGAGGGCGGACTAAGGAATTGTAAAGGGTTAGGATAACTTCTTTGGATTTATGCTCAAATGACCTGCCTATAAAGCCAATTATTTTGTTTGCCTTCTTAACAACTTCTGAACATTGTTGACTCGGTTTTAGGTTACTCGATATTGTTACTCCCAGATCGGTTTCTCTGTTTACATTCTTAAGCTGAGTGCCATTCATCGAATAGTTTGCTTTCTCATTTAGGTATCCGATATGTAGTACTTTACATTTATCCGCATTGAAACTCATTTGCCAAATTTGGGCCCAACATGACAATTTATCTAGATTGTGTTGCATATCGTCAACTTGTTCTTTTGAGAGTACGCTATTTGCAATTTTTGGTATCGTCAGCAAATTTTTAGATTGTACAGGTGAGAGCCTCATCTATGTCATTGATGTAAATTAGAAAGAGAATTGGTCCTAGTACCGATCCCTGGGATACCCCGCTACTTACATTGGTCCATTTAGATGCCTTACCGTTTATGACTACCGGTACTCTTTGCTTTCTGTCGCTGAGCCAATTTTCTATCCATTTCAACACACCGTCTTGTATTCCATGCGCTTTTAGTTTTAGCAGTAAACGTTTGTGGGGAACTTTGTCAAAGGCCTTTGGAGTGAGTGGGTTAGTGAGAATGGTCGGAGAGTGTGAATGATGTGTAAGAGTGAGTGGGTTAGTGAGAATGATCGGTGAGTGTGAGTAAATGATGTATAAGAGTGAGTGGGTTAGTGAGAATGATCGGTGAGTGTGAGTAAATTATGTGTAAGAGTGAGTGGGTTAGTGAGAATGGTCGGAGAGTGTGAGTAAATGATGTGTAAGAGTGAGTGGGTTAGTGAGAATGATCGGAGAGTGTGAATGATGTGTAAGAGTGAGTGGGCTAGTGAGAATGAGTGATGGGAGTATGGAACATGTATGGGAGGCATGGTGTATATTATGTTGATAAATGTGTATGGCAATTTGTTACCGAGGGTGTAAGAAGGAGAAGGATGATAGTGTGACTGATAATGAGTATGAGTGATAATGTAAGTGTGGTGCTGGGGGGGGGAGTATGTATGGTAGTGAGAATGTGAACACGGGAATGATGAAGGGATGATGTGTCAGGTATAGTGGAAAACTGAGTGTGAAGGATGATATCAGTGTGAGAGTTAATATTGCTTACGTGTACGTGTGGGGTAGAGTGTGGGTCTATGTAAGGCAAAGTATGGGTGTATGTAAGTGTTTGCATGTAGGCTAGTAGCAGTGTATGCGAGAGAATGTACATAGTGTCTGGTAGTCTATGGAAGTGAGACTGTGAGAAGGGGTGATATGGCACTTGGCAGTGACAAAGTGGTAGACAGAGAATGCAGAATTGTACCAGTATGTCAGAGTTAAGTGTGTGTGTGTGTGTGTGTGTGTGTGTGTGTGTGTGTGTGTGTGTGTGTGTGTGATATAGTTTTTAAGTGTCTGTATGTAGGAGAGTATGATGTGTGTGTATGGGTGTGCATATGAGAGAGAGAGTATGAGAGTGTCTGAGAAAGGGAATGATGAAGGGGGCGATGTGTCGGTGATAAAATGCTAGACTGGGTAAGAGGAATCATGGTGTGGTGTGTGTGTATGGAAGGGTATGGGTGTACTTGAGTGTGTATGTGTGTGGAATGGTATGGGTGTACGTGTGTGTGTGTATGGAAGGGTATGGGTGTACGTGAGTGAGTGTGTGTGTGTGTGTGTGTGTGTGGTGATCAGTGTGTTCGTGTGAGCTGTGTGTTTGTTATTTTCTTTACACTTTTAGGCAAGATGGCTGACAGAAGCATAGCAAAAGAAACAAATGCAAAATGGGAAATAAAACTGACACAAATATTAACCCATTATTTCGCTCACACATTCTCTTTCTTGCAGTTTGGAATAGCAATGGCTGAGCACAAGATAAAAAAGTATGATGGCAAGGCCCCAGTGGTGGATTATTAAGGGGGGTCACCGGCTTTTTTTTTTATCTTTCTCTCCTTTTCTCTCTTTCCCTGGCTTGTATCTATTTGGCCCCATTCAGCCAGCTGTTTTAAGACGTTTATCCTCATCCAGGTGTCGATTTCTTCCTGGCGAGCGATAGCGAGCCAGCATTGTATGGAGAAATCCGGCTTCGCCGGAGACATTTTTCTATCGAAAAATTTACAAATTTAGCTTGCTGTCAAAACAAATATATATATATATATGCTGGCTCGCTACCGCTCGCCAGGAATATATTGACACCTGGATGAGGGTAAACGTCTTAAAGCAGTAGGCTGAATGGGGCCGAATGGATACAAGACAAAGAGAGAGGGAGAGAAATATAAAAAAGCGAGGTGGGCTCCCTTATTAACCCGACCCCTTCATAAGAGCTTGGTCTGTTTTATTACCCAGTGTGGTATCCCTCCCGCCCCATACACCACTTCTCGCCAACTGGCTCTCTCTCTCTCTCTCTCTCTCTCTCTCTCTCTCTCTCACACAAACGTGCGCACACACACACACGCCTTGCACTCTCTTAGTTTCTCAAGCCCCTTATTGTCAAAGCGTTTTTCATACCCATATCTCCATATACTTGTCAGAGTGCCACGTGTTAAGGGGGGTGACCTCTTTTTTGTTATTTCTGTCCTTTTCTCTCTTTCTCTGGCTTCTATCCATTCGGCCCCATTCAGCCAAATATTTTAAGACGTTTATCCCCATCTAGGTGTCGATTTCTTCCTGGCGAGCGATAGCGAGCCAGCATTATATGAAGAAATCCGGCTTCGCCGGAGACATTTTTCTATCGAAAAATGTACAAATTTAGCCTGCTGTCAAACAAAAATAAATAATATGCTGGCTCGCTACCGCTCACCAGTAAACAATTGACACCTGGATGGGGATAAACGTCTTAAAACAGTAGGCTGAATGGGGCCAAATGGATACAAGCCAGAGAAAGATAGAAAAGGACAGAACAAAAACAGGTCACCCCCCTTAAAGGAGCAGAGACCTAAGCAATCTGGATTTACACCCAAGAAGTCAACAATTGACAGGATTCTGGTGCTCCAGGTGCTTGTGGAACACTGAATTGAGTTTAAAAATGGGCTGCTTGCAGTATATGTTGATCTCAGGAAAGCATTTGACTTGGTGCACCGACAGACACTTTGGGAGCTAATATGGCTACGCGGGATTCCCATGGCGATTATTGACTTGGTGTCTGGACTCTATACATGAACATAGAATGCTGTCAAGTGTGGTGGGGGAGCATCCTCCTTCTTCCCTGTGAATTCAGGTGTGAAACAAAAGTGTGTTCTAGCGCTTGCAATTTTCAACACTTGTATGGACTGGTTACTGGGCCGGCAGTCGGGCAGAGTCGCTGGGCAGCAGACATCATCAATTTCAAGACGACAGATCTTGATTATGCAGATGATGCAATGATCCTAGCAGAGATGTTAGATGTTCTCGGATTGGCCCTTGAGGTACTACATGAGGAGTCGGAGCCGTTTGGTTTAATGGTTTCTAGGACTAAGACCAAAGTCCAAGCATTTGGTTACTTATTGGATGATGCAGTGTATTCTGCTCTTGCAGCATGTGCTGAGGACTTATAAATCTTGGATACATTTACTTACCTTGGTAGCATGATTCATAATAGTTGAGCTACGATGTTAATCGTCGCTTCGGATTAGCATATGAAGTTGTGGTTTCACTCAACAAAAGTATATGGCATTGTCGATACCTGTGCAGATCTTCAAGTCGCTTATGCTCCATGTCTTATTATGTGGGTGTGAGATATGGACACTTAACAGTCAGTTGAAGAGACGAATCAACTTCTTTGAAACTAATTGTCTTCGCAGGATCTTTAGCTATCACTGGAATGATTACATCTCAAATCAGTGACTACTCCGTAAAACTGATTTATGATATATTGGTTTCATGGTTCGTGAACGCCAATTTCGGCTATATGGGCAACGGGTTCGTCTCTCTGAAGCAGACCCTGCTCATCAGTTTATCTCTACAGAAGAGAATCCTGAGTGGAGGAGGCTCAGGGGAAGACCACAGAACTCATGGTTGAGGTAAGTCGGCCACTCATTCAATAGGATACTTGATATGGGCCGGGCAGATGCCTGCAGTCTCGCCCAGGAGGATCCCCCGAAGTGGAGTCGAAGGGTGAATGCGGCTATGCGCTGTCGCAGCATATACCCCATTGATTGATTGATTGATTGAGTGTAAATTAATAGTGTGTGAGTATTTGAGATTAAGCCTGCGAGAAGATGTGATGTGTACCACACACTATAGCCTATGTGCTCTATCTTGGGGTATGTATGTAGAGAAGAATGAGTGTTAGGAATGGTGATACTCAATGAGAAAAGAGAGAAGAAAAGAACAGAGGCAAGAAGAGAGAGAGAGAGAGAGAGAGAGAGAGAGAGAGAGAGAGAGAGAGAACAAAGAATATTGAAGCCAACATTCCAGTATCAAGTATTTCCTCTGTATATAGTATGCCCTCTTGTCCTTTCTGCCTTACACTCCCTCTCTCTCTCCCCCTCTTCTAATATCCCTCCATTAACTCTTCCAAATCCCTCTTATATACTACACCTTGTACATCATCTCCCTCCCTCTCATAAGACAACATTCCAGTATCAAGTATTTACTCTGTATTTCACAATGCAATGATTAAAGGATAGTATGTTATTTGTCTTGTTTTTATTCTTTGAGTCCTATGAAGGGTCTCTGAAAACCAGAGACTAACTTGTCGCTAATTGCGTCTGTATAGAATGGTAGTGCCGGACGTGATGGGTAGGCGTAAGCGTCTCTCATGGGGGCCTATGGGTTGGCAAGCTACTTCTCTTCTCCGGAATTCAGGGTTGAGTTGCTCAGACCAAAGGTTGATGGAGTTGCTCACATCATTGCAGAGTTGCTCAGACATAACTCGAACGAGTTGCTCAGAACAGGGGTTGAGTTGCTCATACCAAAGGTTGATGGAGTTCCTCACGTCATTTGCCGTGTTGCTCAGGTGTATCTCACGGGCCTATGGGTTGGCAAGCTACTTCTCTTCTCCGGAATTCAGGGTTGAGTTGCTCAGACCAAAGGTTGATGGAGTTGCTCACATCATTGCAGAGTTGCTCAGACATAACTCGAACGAGTTGCTCAGAACAGGGGTTGAGTTGCTCATACCAAAGGTTGATGGAGTTCCTCACGTCATTTGCCGTGTTGCTCAGGTGTATCTCACGGGCCTATGGGTTGGCAAGTACTTCTCTTCTCCGGAATTCAGGGTTGAGTTGCTCAGACCAAAGGTTGATGGAGTTGCTCACATCATTGCAGAGTTGCTCAGACATAACTCGAACGAGTTGCTCAGAACAGGGGTTGAGTTGCTCATACCAAAGGTTGATGGAGTTCCTCACGTCATTTGCCGTGTTGCTCAGGTGTATCTCACGGGCCTATGGGTTGGCAAGCTACTTCTCTTCTCCGGAATTCAGGGTTGAGTTGCTCAGACCAAAGGTTGATGGAGTTGCTCACATCATTGCAGAGTTGCTCAGACATAACTCGAACGACTTGCTCAGAACAGGGGTTGAGTTGCTCATACCAAAGGTTGATGGAGTTCCTCACGTCATTTGCCGTGTTGCTCAGGTGTATCTCACAAGTTACTCAGAGAGGGAGCTGTAGACAATATTGAGGTATGATGCTGTTGTTGTCCTCCCCAAACAAGTCTGATTTTATGGCTCCTCTTGTGAAGTCTACGACTGTGGGCAACAAGACTCCTCTTCTTCTTTTTAAGTAAGCTTTAGTTGTGCCATCCTCGCCCGGGAGTCGCCCGAAGCAGGGATATCAAAGGCAGCCCCTCAAGTGGGCTGGCCTCTTGATTTCCATGGGACCTCGGAGGCTTGGTTTGCGGCTCCTGGTCCGCTGACATCATTGTTGGTGGCGGCACATCGACAGTAGAGTATGGAGCAGGTGAATTTGTAGTTAACGTTTTTTTTTTTTCTAGGCGGCTCTGTTGCTATCTAATTGTAGCTATTCTTGTCATATTTCTTTGAGATCTCGTTATAACACCTTCCCTCTCTCCCCTCTGCTGATGTCTCTCCCATTATCTCTTTTTAACTCCTCTTATATAGTACACCTTGCCCATATTGGTTTGGTAACAGAGTTGTAGATATGTGGATTAGGCTACCGAGTGCTATAGTAGGATCAATAACGATAGAGAGCTTCAAGATAAAATTAGATAGGCATATGGACGAGATGGGTTGGGTGTGAAAGGGATCTGCCGTGTGTGGGCCAATCAGCTCTCTGCAGACTCCCGTTTTTTATGTTCTTATGATCACCCTCCCTCTCATAAGGTAACAGTCCAGTATCAAAGTATTTCCTCTGGATGCCCTCTTGTCCTTTGTCTTGCTCTCCCTCTGCTAATACCCCTCCATTATCTCTTTCAAACCACTTTCTTATACTACATCACTTTCAACATCTCTCCGCTCATATTAAAGATTCACACATTACCTCTTCTTCCATCTCGTAAGAAAGATTTCCAAATTACCCATCTCGTATGAAGGATTCACTCATCCAACCATCTTATAAGAAAGATTCACAAATTTTTCCATCTCTTAAGAAATATTCACGCATTTTTTCATCTCGTAAGGAAGATTCATATATTACCCATCTCATGAGAAAGAATCACGCATTCTTCCATCTCCTAAGAAAGATTTACACATCCTTCCATCTCATAAGAAAGATTCACACATCCTTCCATCTCATAAGAAAGATTCGCGCATTTTCCCCATCTCATAATAAATATTCGTGCATGTGTCTATCTCATAAGAAAGATTCGCACATTCATCAATCTTATAAGATATTCACACATCCTTTCGTGTCATAAGAAAGATTCACACATCTTTCCATCGCCTAAAACATTATCCAGACATCCATCAATCTCATAATACAATATCCAGACATCCATCAATCTCATAATACAATATCCAGACATCCATCAATCTCATAATACAATATCCAGACATCCATCAATCTCATAAGAAAGATTCACACATCTTTCCATCGCATAAAACAATATCCAGACATCCATCAATCTCATAATACAATATCCAGACATCCATCAATCTCATAATACAATATCCAGACATCCATCAATCTCATAAGAAAGATTCACACATCTTTCCATCGCCTAAAACAATATCCAGACATCCATCAATCTCATAAGAAAGATTCAAACATTCTTCCTTCTCATAAGAAAGATTCACTCATTACCTCTCTCGTAAGAAAGATTCAGTCATCCATCCATCTCATAAGATTCACTTATCTATCAATCTCGTAGGGAAGATTCACACATTACCCATCTCGTCATAAGCACACACAACAGATCCGTTTCACACCCAACCCATTTCGTCCATAAGCCTATCAACCCATCTCGTCCATAATCCTATCTATTTTTTCTTGAAGCTGTCTTTCTTTATTTAATTTGTATTTATTGTTTATTATTTTTTATTTTCTATATTCCAACTACTCCGTCTCGGGCCTAGACTGAGAGCCTATACATTCAACCGTACATTAAACGGTGAAGCCCATGAGGTCTCGTTCCAGTCTAGGGAGTGAGACATGTGAAGCACTTTGAGATGCAACCAGTCCCCGCTATCTTGCCTTCGCAAGATGCACGGGGCTCGGCTACCCGCCCACGACTCGAAGCAGCCCCATCTCTGGAGCTGCCACGCCCCAGTGCTTCACTATCTCACCCCCTCTCACTCTCAGAACGTCACCTATTGAGCATTGCCCCCCTATAGCTTATTTTGAATATGGTAATATTCATACAGTGCTATTTAATCAGGGAACAATGAGGGTATTTATTTGGCGTTTCGCTGGGCTTTGTGGTAATACACTAATACTAGGTACAGCACAAATTCCATCCCAATAATGTCTTACCATTGATACATCGGGATTCGAACCCTGGACCATTGGATTACCAGTCCAGTGGCATGACCACTCCACTGAGGTATGCTGAGTTATTGTGGAAGTGGGTATATGTGGTGGTGTGGACAAGGTGGCATGGGTGGTAGTTGAGACGTTGTGGGTGTGGTAGAGTCAAAGTCACGGGAGAAAAGAAATTCCCGTTTGGCAACCGTCTTCCAACTTGTTTGAGTTGGTGCATTCTTGTGGTGAATAGCCTAGCTAAATTGGTTACATGTCAACTCAACCAGTAGACCATTTCAACCAGTAGCTCTCTACCAGTGCCAAATTAACCCAGATCAACCAAACCAGTGCCAAAATATAGTACTAACCTAACCTAACCTAACCGTATTGGTTGATTTGGTACTGGTTGAGAGCTACTGGTTGAAATGGTCTACTGGTTGAGTTAACCGGTCACCAGCTAAATTATATACAATGATGCTGAAGACAACAGACTTCAGTGTAAAACAGTAAATAAATTGTATTTACCTTTTTTCTAAACACATACCTAAATGAAACACAAGTATTAGCAGTCAGCTGATGAAATACATGGTTGTAGCCGAGCATATGGAACGAAACAGTATCGAGGAAGGGGAGGAAAGAGGAGGATGTTAGATAATATACCGGTACCATATTATCTCCCATATAAAGCAATGTTATTATGTCACATGTGTATGGGTTTGTAGTACAAGGCACATATGAACAATGAGCACCCTGAGCATAGGTATAAAGGAACATTATTGTAGAGAATATACGAAAATAATTTCATGGGAGGGAAAGGGAAGGAGATATCCCTTGAAGGAACGAAACCGTTGTGGAGGAAGGAGGAGGGTGTTAGATAATATACCTAATTATATCTCCCATATTAAGCAATGCTATTATGTCACATGTGTATGGGTTTGCAGTAGTAGGCACATGTGAACAATGAGCACCCTGAACGTAGGTGTAAAAAAGATAATTGTAAAGAAAATACCAAAATAATGTTGAGGGTGGCCAAGGAATTCAAACTCGTTTATCCTAAAGACCGCGCTACACAAGGGATATCTCCTCCCCTTTCCCTCCCTTGAAATTATTTTCGTATATTCTCTACAATAATGTTCCTTTATACCCATGTTCAGGGTGCTCATTGTTCACATGTGCCTTGTACTAAAAACCCATACACATGTGACATAATAACATTGCTACGTACCTAACATCGCCTCCCGGTGGTGTGGGTGTAGTATGGTAGTTGTGGTGGTGTTGATATGGATGTGGAGGTGTGGCAAGGTGGTGTGGGTGTGGTGTGGATGTGAAGGTGTGGCAACATGGTGTGGGTGTAGTGTGGTAGTTATGATGGTGGTGGTGGTGGTATGGATGTGGAGGTGTGGCAAGGTGGTGTGGGTGGAGAGAGGAGGTGTGGCAACGTGGCATATTAAAGTTGTGTCTCTGATCTCTCTCTCTCTCTCTCTCTCTCTCTCTCTCTCTCTCATACGGATTAACACATCAGTTTTACATTTATCATGATGCTTAATCGATGAAAGGAAAAGACGGTACAGAATTATAAATATCTGTTATATATATATATATATATATATATAATACATACGAGGTTAAAAGAAATGTCAATTTCTGCGTTGGAAATTTTATTATTCAAAGTTTCCAGGTCTCTGATGAGTTTTCGCTGGGTGGCAGGAAGTAGATGAATGAGATTAGCAAAATTCATGGTGGTACAAGGTTACATTAATGTACAGTACATGATGATACAGGATATACGACGCGTTTCACTGGACAACCAGCATTATCAAGTAAGGATAGAATGATATAAAGAATCAGAATCAGAATCAGAATGTGAGGTGAGGCCTCACTAGTAGTGAAATAAGAGAGATCAGAGCAAGACAAGTAGGGGTTAAAAATGAAGAGTTGAAGAGTTTGAAAAGATTTATATTGAAAGCCTGTTTACCAACGTGCCAGTGGATAGGACCATTGACATGATTCTACGTCGGATTTACCATTGCCCTGATACACCAACACTGGACATCCCGGAGAAGGCCCTGAAAACACTGCTGGAGCTATGTACCAAGGAGGCCCCCTTCCTTTGCCCCTGGGGCAACATGTACAAGCAGATAGACGGTGTGGCGATGGGCAGCCCCCTAGGAGTTCTTTTTGCAAACTTTTTTATGGGTACCATCGAGGAAGAGCTCCTAGCTGCCCAACGACCCGCCGTCTACTGTAGATACGTGGATGACATCTTCGTGCAAATCAAGGACCTCCACGAACTACAGGAGCTCCAGCGTCGCTTCATGACCTCCTCCGGACTTAACTTCACCTTTGAAAAATCAAACAATGGACAACTCCCCTTCCTCGACATCCTCGTAGCTCTGAACGACCATGGGTTCAAAACCACCGTCTACACTAAACCAACTAACACAGGACAATGCCTCAACGGCGATAGTGAATGCCCCCGCCGTTATCTTCTATCCTCCATCTCCGCTTATGTAAGGAGAGCCCTCACGCACTGCTCTACCTGGGCCGACACCCACCAGGAACTAGAAAGACTATCCCAAGTTTTAGTGAATAACTGATTCTCCAACTCCGACATCTCCAGCACCATCAACCACCATCTTGAAAAATGGTACACCCAAAGCCCTCCCAACATTGACCCCAATGAAATTAAGATCTTCTACCGCAATTTTATGTCCTGAACACAAAAATGACGAGGTCGTCTTAAAAGAAATAATCTCCAAGCATGTCCACCCAACCAACCCGGAAAACAAAATCAAATTAATAATTTATTACAAATCCCCCAAGACCTCCAACCTCGTTCTCCGTTCTCCGCAACAAACCTGCTTCCACCAAGATAAAGAGCCCGATGACCGACGATCACGTCATTTACCAACATACCTGTAATTATGAGGACTGTGGACCTCATTCCTATATTGGCATGACGCAGACTCGTCTTTCACGTCGGTTAACTCTTCACTTTCAGGCTGGAGCCATCAAAGACCACTATCTCACCCCTAACCACCCCCACCTCACACGCAACAACGAGTTAGAGAAACACACCACCATACTCGATAAAGAAAGTGACCCAAGGAGATTACCTATACTCGAAGCGAAGCGTTATATATCCAAGCCTTACATCCTAACATCAACAACCAAACTCTGGACCTTCAGATCCTTCCTTCTGCCAAAAGGCACTATCCTACAGGACCTAACGGCCCCCCTCGCCCCCCGGTGCCCTTGACGCAGCCCCCCGCGCTACCTCCTTCAGCTTCGTCTTCTGCCGGCGCCACACGTACTACGCAACTTAGGCCACGCCCCTCGACACACAGCCAATCAGCTTCGAGCCCGCCAACCGACCACCACCTTCCCGCATCCAGTGCGCATGCGTGACGCGGTCCTCTCTTTTACACTCCTAGAATACCCCTCCACCAATAGCAGACGTTTGCCCCCTGATTTTCGCCTCCTCTGATCCTCCACCCTCTATATATACCCTTCCTGTTTACCTTTTATTTAATTCTATCCTTACTTGATAATGCTGGTTGTCCAGTGAAACGCGTCGTATATCCTGTATCATCATGTACATTAATGTAACCCTGTACCACCATGAATTTTGCTAATCTCATTCATCTACTTCCTGCCACCCAGCGAAAACTCATCAGAGACCTGGAAACTTTGAATAATAAAATTTCCAACGCAGAAATTGCCATTTCTTTCAACCTCGTATGTATTAAAGAAAATTTATTACCTGGCTTTACTAACATATATATATATAAATATATATGTACAGTTTATATGTATAAATATATATATACAGTATATATATATATATGCAGTTATATATATATATATATACTGTATATATATATATATATATATATATATATATATATATATATGTATATATATATATATAATTTATTGATTATATTTTGTTCAGTCTCAACCTCGAGACGGTAGGCTGTTCAGTAGCCTGTAACACTTGGGAGGCCCCGGGATTATCCATTGGAGCTTCAAGATGTTGGGTGCTTCATGTGTGTCGCACTAGTTGATCACAGTTAAGCTTCAAGGTGTTGGTTGCTTCCTTTCTGCCACAGTATAGTCCATTCATTGTAAGTAGGCAACACCTAACCCTTGTAACTCAGAAATGGCTAGAGCAAATGGGCTGTATTTTTCTTGATGTGTCGGTGTAGCCAGACTATTTGTAGCAAGATATTTCCTTTTTATATTCAGGAGAAGGGAAATCCTACTTGGAGAATGTATTTCAATTCATATACAAGTCGTGAGGGTACTTGTAAAAATCCCTGTATGGTATCCTGGAATATGGATCCTACAACTTGTGTAGGAATTGAAATACGTTCTCCAACTAGGATTTCCCTTCTTGATATATATAGGAAATGGATTAGTATCCTCTCTCTCGTGGTGTAGTTGATTAACGCATGAACACTCGTCCTGACTGTAGGTGGTTCGAGTCCGGCTGGGAGTATAACATTATATAGTAGCTCACGTGTATTTGTGAGATATACTTGATATAATTATATACTGTGTATTCTGAATATATAAGACCACTGATCTGGGATCCGCAGAATAGCCTTTTAGAGATGCAATGTAGCTTATATGAACTGGAAGACTAGAGCTAGGACAGAGTACACGGTCACAGTATATAAGGTTTTTTATATAAAGTTACAAACGGTGAGTGAATCAAACATAGTGAGTGATGGATTGGAAGGAGGAAAAAACAGGGAAGAGCTTTGATTTTTTATTCTAACGCTTCGGGTTATGTTATGTACCCATCTTCAGAGAGACTGACAGATTTTAGACAACTCACAATATACAGTATATACAAAGTCAGGAAATTAATTGTTGGCATCTAGAACAGTGCTGCCATCTGGCGATATTTTAAATCTATTAAGTACAAGATGGGTACTGTACATAACATAACCCGGAACGTTAAAGAATCATAGCTCTTCCCTGTGTTTTTTCCTCCACCCAATCCATCTACCTGTCAGTATGGAACATTCACATATAGGCCTACTGAGTGTTGAATAAACAATTATACAAAGTTGCTACCTTGTTAGGGGTGTTCGGGAGGGGCGAGACAAATGGTAGGATGTTTGGTTAGGATGTGATAAACGGTAGGGGAGCCGGTAGTGTTGGTATTGGCAAGATATACTCTTGGGTATTGGTGGTCTGTTATTGTTGGTTGATGTTGCCGGGGTGACGGTGATCGTTGATATGCGGCATGGTGGTGTAGAGTCTGGCATAACAGTATAGCATAATATTGCCATTCGACTTGGAGCGATCCTTTATAAGATTAATAAAATCGTCTGATTGTAGCGAACATGTGGAAGTATGACCAAATTAAAGAAATATATTAATGGAATTGTATATTTATAAATCCATCATTAAAGATAGCTCAACTTAAATTCAATGTATCTGCATTTTTGTATATAAAATATGTTTTAATAATACATAGATATATAATATATTCATACACAGAACAAAACTTTCTCTCTTTTAATGATTTTGGAAAATATACGTATATTTTGTGATTTATGAACAAAAATATATCAACAATGCCTTATAGCTTTTGTATATATTTATGGTTTTGTTGTTGTTGGTTAAGGGGGGGGGGGTCACCGTTTTTTTTGTTATCTTTCTCTCCTTTTCTTTCTTTCCCTGGCTTGTATCCATTCGGCCCCATTCAGCCAACTATTTTAAGGCGTTTATCCCCATCCAGGTGTCGATTTCTTCCTGTCGAGCTAGCATTGTATGGAGAAATCCGGCTTCGCCGGAGTAATTTTTCTATCGAAAAATGTACAAATTTAGCTTGCTGTCAAAACAAATATATATATATGCTGACTCGCTACCGCTCGCCAGGAAAATATTGACACCTGGATGGGGGTAAACGTCTTAAAACAGTAGGCTGAATGGGGCCGAATGGATACAAGCCAAAGCGAGAGGGAGAAAAAGAGAAAAAAAGCTAGGTGGGCTCCCATAAATATAAACTAGGCCTTCCAATCCATATGCCTAATCTCATTCTCCCCCACACATGCGCATACATTCCAAGATTATATAGATAGTTTGTATTTGTTGAACACTTATATTGGATTGTGATTTTGACCCATCATTCTGACGACAACTGGTCCGACGTCTTGGGGGCTATTATGTTTTTTTGTTTTTTGTTTTGTAATTATTATTGAGGATTTTGCCTGTTTTTGCCATTTTTGAGCAGTGTATTTCAGTTTGCCCCCTAGGCTAACACAATCGCCTTCCCAGACTTCCGTCAAACTGAAAACGCCCACCCAGACCAGACCCCCTTCTAAGTTATAGGCTCGCTATCGCTCGACCAGAACAAAAATTAACGCGTGAATTGAATGCTACGTCAAATTATCGCCAATTTAATGGGTGAAACATCTTAATATCTCCAAACTAATGTATCGACTATCGAAACAGGGGCGATCCAAGAAGACCTTGCTGTAGTCTATTCGCTGTAAGTAGGCGAGAAATCATGAACTCGATCCTCAGTAACTCAAAAAGGGCTAGAGCAAACTGGCTGTAAATTTCCACATCTATTCCTTGACTGACTCTTCCCAAATGGTAGAGATATTAGCTCGATTACTCCAGTCGTTTTTGAGTTACAGAGGATAGAGGTCGTGTTTTCTCGCCTACTTACAGCGAACAGACTATAGTACCAACTAGGGATAACTTGTGACTTTTTGCCCTGATCATAAAGTCCCATCAAACAGTTATCGTAAATACTAGACTGTAATATTGTAGTAAGAGAGACTGGACAACTGTTTTCTTTGAACGCCATTTTGTTGCCTTAAGGGAGCCCATCTCATTTTGTTTTTCTCTTTCTCTCCCTCTCTCTTTGGCTTGTATCCATTCGGCCCCATTCAGCCCCATTCAGCCTACTGTTTTAAAACGTTTATCCCCATCCAGGTGTCGATTCTTCCTGGCGAGCGATAGCGAGCCAGCATTGGTATGGAGAAATCCGGCTTCGCCGGAGAAATTTTTCTATTAAAATTTTTACAAATTTAGCTTGCTGTCAAAACAAAAATATATATATTCTGGCTCGCTACCGCTCGCCAAGAAAAAATTGACACCTGGATGTGGGTAAACGGCTTAAAACAGTAGGCTGAATGGGGCCGAATGGATACAAGCCAAAGAGAAAGGGAGAGAAAGAGAAAAAGAGACCTTGCTAGGACCAAATAGAGATAACTTGTAACTTTTTGCCCTGATCATTAAAGTCCCATCAAACAGTTATCGTAAATAGTCGACTGTAATATTGTAGTACGAGAGACTGGACAACTTTGTCTTTGGACGTCATTTTGTTGCCTTAATTATCAAGGAAACGAAGCTTTATTTTATTGTTGATCATGTAGAATGTTTATTCAAGGGGGTCACCGGTTCTGTTTGTGTTTTATCTTTCTCTCCTTTTCTATCTTTCCCTGGCTTGTATCCATTCAGCCCCATGCAGCCAACTGTTTTAAGACGTGTATCCCCATCCAGGTGTCGATTTCTTCCTGGCGAGCGATAGCGAGCCAGCATTTTATGGAGAAATCCGGCTTCGCAGGAGAAATTTTTCTATCGAAAAATGTACAAATTTAGCTTGCTGTCAAAACAAAAATATATATATGCTGGCTCGCTACCGCTCGCCAGGAAAATATTGACACCTGGATGTGGGTAAACGTCTTAAAACAGTAGGCTGAGTGGGGCCGAATGGATAAAAGCCAAAGAGAGGGAGAGAAAGAGAGAAAACAAAATCGAGGTGGGCTCCCTTAAAGCGCAAACTATATTCCTGTACCGTACCAGTATTCCCAAAGATGTGTTATGGGCATGGAGATGATTCAGTGTAAACAGAGGAATGTATCACCAGTGGCACCAAGATGGGCGGTGGTTGGCCGATTTCTGTTACTTATAGGGTCTCTAGTCTGGACACCCCGACCGAGTGTAATTGTCATATATTTCATTGGTCCATAAGTTTCGTAATTGTTGTCTTTATAGGCGCATATAATTTACGCCTTTGTGTGTATATATAATTATATATGAGAGAGAGAGAGAGAGAGAGAGAGAGAGAGAGAGAGAGAGAGAGAGAGAGAGAGAGAGAGAGAGAGAGAGAGAGAGAGAGAGAGAGAGAAAACGTGTGGGTATGTGTTATTGATATTTGATCCTTGAATTCGAGGTACGAGGTTAACCATATAATAGGAATGGTTTATTCGTGTGACTGTATTAGCATTCACTAGTTTGTTTTGTGAATTTCCCAATTGACAATGTGTTTCTTTTTTGTTTCAGGTAAGGATACGATGTTTGTGGTGTTCTTGTCCGGCATATTGTAAGGTAAGGGGGGAGAGAGAGAGAGAGAGAGTGAGAGTGAGAGTGAGTGAGTGAGTTTGGGGGGGGGGGGTGACAATATATAGTACAACATTTTCCCCCACATGTAATTCCTAGTTAGTAAGAAAGTTATAATGAAAGTCGTAAAGGTGTCGGACGGGAGCCGACACACATTTGCCAACTCCTGTACAGTCAGTCATATAAATTCACGGACCTCGCCTATTCTAATTATATTTTTCAAAAATAATTAATGAATATAATTTTCCATACATCAACTACAAAACTATATAATTATATGCTTTTTTTTTTAAAGCAAGTTCCATCCAAAAATTAATTTAGATAGTTATAATTGCATAAATGAAAACATAGGGTGTCTGTAATTTTTATAAATGACTGTACACCATAGAATCGTTTGGTAGTAGCTAAATCAACCAACCCTAAAATCTCCAGCATATCTTTATAACCAAAATTATTTAGGTAATCACTACTATGTGTATACACTCAATATGTTCTGTCAATTTTATCTGAGCAACACACATCATCCCCCAGCAGTAAAATTCCTCACACTTAACCTGACAACTTTGGTAGACCTGTTTCTGACAGGTCATCCAGGGTTGAGTTAACTTTTTTCGCTTGAATGGCGCGAGCAGTATGCTGTTTATTATGGATACTAGACGATTAATTACATGTTTCATTCACACTAGCTATTTGGGAAGCATCCTATTATCCAAAACAATGTGTAATCACATGGGTTTAGATATTTACAGTAGCATTTAACGTGAAAAATGCGCTACAAGAATTGCATGTTAAAAGTATTGAAGTGATAATAATGATCCTAACTACAGTACTGGAATATTAACATAACTCTGCATTCAGTTGTACAGTGTATCTCTATCTATCTTTATATCTATATCTATATCTATATCTATACATGCATACATACATATATACATACATACATACATACATATACATACTCCCGTGGAGTATAGGCCGAGTGCATTGTTCACAATGTTAGGTGATTTATCCAAGGTGCTGCAAACCCCTCTGCAATCTCCGCGATCACCAGCTCCCAGTGCGTCCACTCAAACGCTCTAAAACTCGCCCCCGCTCCAGCTTGCTCTCGCCTGCCAGGCTGCCAGCTCTCAGTGCGGCCGTAGCCTAGAGTCATCAACATATGAGTGAATAGGACTAGAGGAACAGTTGAGGAGATCATTAATGAATATTAGATAGAGAACTGGAGAGAGGACAGAACCCTGCGGAATACCATAGTTGATAGGTTGATTAAGTGAGCATTAGCCGTCAACAACTACAACTTTGGAATGGCTACTTTGGCTAGAAAGGAAATTACAGATAAAGTCAAAGATGGAGGGATAGAAACCGAAGGAGGGTAGTTTGGACATTATAAATTTGTGCCAGACTCTATCGAAGGCTTTCAATATGTCTAGCACAATAGAGAAGGTCTCACCGAAGTCCCGAAGGAGAATGACCAGGAGTTAGCAAAATATGAAAGCAGATCACCAGATAGAGATACAATGTACAACTGAATGTAGAGTTCATGTTAATTTTCCAGTACTGTACTTAGGGTAATTATTATCATTGCAATACCTTTACTGGCGATCTGAAAGTAGGGGTGTTGAGGGAGGAACAGCATTGGTATCATCCAAGGTGAGGTTTTTATCAAAAGTTTGAGCAAAGAGTTCAGCTTTGTCAGAGGAAGGTAGTGCCGTCAGAGTGGGAAAGAGGGGGGAAAAATGAGGAAGTAGAATTGTTGGAGAGGTTTTTGGCTAGATGCCAGAAATCATGAGAAGAGCTAGAGCTGGAAAGCTCATTTTTTTTTTTTTTTTTTTTTTTTTACGAATCGAAGAACAGATTTTGCTTGATTTCGGGCAGAAACATACAAAGTACGATATGCTTGAGTTTTAATTATATTGGTTGGGTGTGAGGGATGTACCCCATATGGGCCGGTAGGCTCTCTGCAGATTTCAGTGTTCTTATGTTCTTATATTTAACAAAATATCATAAGCCCCAAGATGTCGCAGCAGATAGTGTTACAGACCCACCCACATCATATTTCATCCCCTATCTCCTTATATATTCAATAGTTACCTAAATAACAATGCGCGACTAATTTAATAATGGTGATTATAAGGTAAAGCCGATGTAACATGTGACTTTAGCGGCGGATGTATTAAAGCCACAGTATCCGAGTGTAAACCTAGTTAATAGTGAGTCTATCTGACAATGTTCGCCTTTCTTTATGACTATGTTATATCTTAGCACTCCTAATCGTGTACAGTCGTCTTTAACCCTTTCTGTATCGGCGACGTCTTTATAATTATATTCTGGCTACTATTAAATGAGTATTCAGTTTCAAAAGGGCCTCCAGCAATTAACAGGCTTCGAACTACCCCGTTTAACCATTTTTACTACCACAGACCCTTCTTAAGCTGTTCAAAATCGTCTAGATATAGCTAGAATAAACGTAGTTTTTTATGCAGTAGTTAATTCAGGTGATAAGTTAATCGTGTTATAGCAAATTAGACTTCTAAATAACTTATTTTTATTTCCATACACGAAATCCCGGAGTATGAATTAATATGGACAGCTGTACATTATAATACTTAATTGATTGTATAAGAGGAATACAGCATGACCTTCTGCCACAACGTTCCCCAGGGTGTTGGGAACATAATTATAATATCGAAGAATACATATCAAAGGTTTGGACTTGTACAGAAAGATAAATAAAGACCATGAAACCCCCCCCCACACACAGAGACAGACACTATAATAATGCTATTGTATATTTATTTAGACCTCTGGGTACGTATTGTGAAAATCCTGTTGGGTTAGGTATGGAGGGGATCTGCCTTGTGTGGGACAATCGTTTTATTTTCTGTTTAATGGGGTGACAAGTTATTATCATTAGAATAGAATATATACTGTATATATAAATAACAAGATGTTATATAGAAGTTACTTCTTAGACTAACGAGGGGCAAGCATAGATATTTTATCATTCACATTCTGATTCTAGACGTTCACAAAAACCTACACCAAGAGAGAGAGTCGAACACGCGCCGTTAACCGCTACCCCCTGTACCTCTTCCAGCTCCCACTTCTGCCTGTCCTTGAATACACCGGCATCCTCTGTCTCACCCACACCACTATATTTATCCGGGTAGCCTGTGGCGCAGTGGTCAGCGCATTCGACCACGATCGGAAGGTCCCGGGTTCGATTCCCGGGCAGGATGAGATGGATGGGCAATCTCTTAACACCCGAAGCCTCTGTTCACCTAGCAGTAATAAGTAGGGACCTGGTGAATGAGGCATACAAAGCAACTCGAATAGATCCGGGGGTGATGAGTTGAGTTGATACCTTAGGGTGCTGTTACAGGCTACACAAAAAGGGGGGGGGAAGACATGACCCAACCCCTACCCTGACCAGGTCAATTCAGCCAATTCGTAATTTTAATTTAGTATTATCAACAAATAAACTGTTGTTAGATTTTATTTTGAAAATAGTGTGAAACAAGCTATTGAGGATTATGACGTGTTATTATCATTTATTTTGGCTTAACATTAGATGGATTAGGAAGGATCATGAACAAACAGAGGGGTGAGATAATTATGATCTCAATTATCGAGTAAATTCAATTATCGAGTAAATTCCCATAAAATCCTTCCTAATCTTGATAAAATCGTCTAGTGATAGCCAAAATAATAAGAATATTTGCGTCCTCGAACACTGAAAGAGTTATAGAAGTCCACATGACCAAGATAACTTACCAATCCAGAAAAAACAAGTCACCCAACATTTCTATTCAATCCAATTCTTCATTACTATTCAGTTCAATTCTTCATTCCTATTCGGCTCATCTTGTTCTATTCAGTCTGGTTCTTCATTCATATTTAGTCCATCTCTTCCTTTCTATTCAGTCTAATTAATTATTCCTATTCATATAAATTTGTCATTCCTATTCAGTCCATCTTTTGCTTTCCATTCAGTCCAATTCTTCATTCCTATTCAGTCCAATTTGTCCTTCCTATTCAGTCCATCTCTTTCGTTTTCTTCATTAGTTTGTAACTATGAATATTATACAAACTAAACTTATACAGTATGTCTGCTTTACTCACTTCCGTTGCTTCTCATACCAAATGAGTCCAACACTTGCCCTAAATCAGTCAATATTTCCTTCCTACTGACGAATGGTCAGTAAATTGGCAGATGAAGTTTAACATTGACAAATGCAAGGTATTAAGGATAGGGAAGATGCATACACATGTTAAATATAAACTAGCTAATATGGAATTAGAAAACTCAGACTGTGAGAAAGATCTAGGTGTGTTTGTTAGCAATGATTTGAAGCCTAGAAAACAATGTATAAGCGTTCGTAACGCTTCGTATAAGCGTTAGTTTATGCCCTCTGACCCTTGACCAGTGCGGACGTCCCCAGTGACCGCTAGTGTACCGGTTTACTCTTAGTGAGGTCCTAGTGACTTTCTTAGTGATGGCTGTTGTTGATGAGTCTGCTGTCTCCTCCCATACTCTCCAGCTTTGTCTTGCTTTGCAAGAAAGACTGGAGAGTGTGGAGCAGGAGATTCAGTGTCTCAAAGATGAAAATTTGGCCTTGAGACTAGCTATGGCGGAGAAGAAGTGTGAGGCTACCGGAAGTGTTCCCAGGGATCGTGAAGCCCCTTGGAAAGTGGTGTCAACAAGTGCAACGGCCTGCAAGCTGAAAAAGCAGCCACTCAAGACCCACAATAACTTCAGCACCTTGGCTGATGAGAGTGATGGCGAGGAAGTGGCGATCATCGAGGCAGTGAGAGGGGGGGGGGGGGAAGTCTGCTGCTGTTGCTGCTACAACTCCTGCTACACGCCGACAACGGAAAAAAGCTAAATTCATTGTCGGTGATTCAATGGTTAGGTACCTTGACGGGGCTACTAACACTCATGTTAGTAAAGTTGTCTGCCTACCTGGAGCCGGAGTCGGGAGGGTGGCAGAGAAGATGGATGGTGTCCTAGAAGTGGGTGGGGAGGACCCCATCATCTTCATCAACGCGGGGTCCAATGACATATGGAGATGCAGGACTGAGGAGTTGCTGACCAAGTACCAGGAAATGCTGGAGAGGATCAAGGAGAAGGGTGGATTTCCTGTGGTACACAGTATCCTGCCAAGAAGAGGGGTACGGAAGGAATGGTCCTCCAGGGCTATTGGTGTAAATAGCCGGCTGGAGAAGTATTGCAAGGCAAAGTCAATACCATTCCTAGATAACTGGACCCACTTCTATGGTAAGGATGAACTGTATGCCCAGGATGGAGTACATCTTTCTCGACTAGGAGTTTCGACCTTAGCCAGCTCACTGGACAAGATTGTTGCGGGGTTTCGTTAAAAAAAACTGGGTGTGTAAGTAAAATACTGTCTCCATATGGAGCAGGTACTTCATGTGACAAACCAGTGAGTAAAATAGAAATAATCAGTCAAGATAGTGCGGATATAGTGATGTGTAATAGTAGTATCGATAACACTACACATGTAACTGATAGTAAAGATGAGAATACTGATAGAGTAGAATTTCCGTCTAGAGCTAGTAGTTCAACAGGAAATAATAAGTTAGCTAAACACAATAGAAAATTAGTTGCAAATAAAAGTAATGGGTTGAGGGTATATTATACAAATTGTAGGAGTTTATGTAACAAAATGAACGAACTTAGAGCACTCGTTAGCACAGAAAATATAGACATAATAGTGCTAACTGAAACGTGGATTAATACAGAATCTAGGCATTTTTTAGCAGAATTTGATATTCCAGGATATAGTTTGTTTAAATATGACCGAACAAGTAGGAGGGGCGGGGGTATAGCAGTGTTTGTCAGGAGTACATTAAAAAGCTGTATACATCAGGTATTAGACTAAATAATGATAATGAAAGTGTTTGGGTAGAGGTTAACGAAGGTAGTGAGACCATAGTTATTGGAGTTATATATAGACCGCCTAATATGAGTAGAAATGGCGGAACATCGTTATGGGAGGAAATTAAAATAGCATCAAGGTTTAGCAATGTGTGCATTATGGGGGATTTTAATTTTCCGAACATTGATTGGCAGCACCAAATAGGCGACTCCGATTCAGTAGAGTTTATTGAGGTAGTACAAGATAGTTTTTATTTCAATTCATAGATACGTCGACTAGAGGTATTAATATTCTTGATTTAGTTTTCAGTAACAATGAACATATGATAAATGATGTAGAGATTGGTGACCACCTAGGAAATAGCAATCATAAATCTATTTATTTTAATATACAATGGACAGGGAATGCTAAAGAGAATACGACACTTATCCCAGATTTCAGAAAAGCCAATTATGGTGGGCTAAGAAGAGACTTAAGGGTGGAACCTATTGTTAAGCAATTAAGTCAGGATATGCCCGAGTTAAACTTGCCACCTACATATAACCAGTTTATTGCTTCACTCCACAATGCTCAAAATAAATATATCCCTAAAAGAAGATTTAGATCGACGCAGAACCAACCAAAATGGATGACTAATAAGCTAATAGATCTTATAGGAAAAAAGAAAGGAATATATAGAAAAATAAAGAAAGGCGAAAATCATCTACATATATACTATCAAACTCTATCAATTATTATGTTCCTTCCAACAACCAACTATACTCCTAAAATCGATTAATGAAATTTACAAACACATGTGGCAAGACAGGTCAAATAGGAAATCAGGATGCTCACACCGAAAATCAACACCTTATGCATCGCACCACGTAGACAGTTAAAGAATGGTGGACACTGCCTACGATTTATTATGCAACTTCGAATCCTGCATATCAATCTAAGCATGTACACACATCCCAACTGCAACTCACGTAGGCTATGCATATGTGAATGGAAAGAGCAATTAATGGGGCCTTAACCACTAGGGAAGTCCTCTCGATAAATTACCCCTGAACCAATATCAATTATTATGTTCCTTCCAACAACCAACTATACTCCTAAAATCGATTAATGAAATTTACAAACACATGTGGCAAGACAGGTCAAATAGGAAATCAGGAAAGCAAAAAGAAATTATGAAATAAGGATAGCCAGTGACTCAAAATATAACCCTAAAGCTTTTTAGCAACTATATAAATCTAAAGTTAGAGATGTAATAGGCCCCCTAAAAACTTCAATAGGAGAAATAACAGAAAGTGATTTAGAAATGTGCAGTACATTAAATAGTCAGTTTCTTTCCGTTTTCACTAATGAAAATTTGGCACAGATTCCAGAAGTCAATATGGTATATAGTGATAGTATAGAAAATATGTTAAGTACAGTTAGTATAAGTAGAAATGATGTGCTTAAGGAAATTGACAGACTGAAACCTCAAAAATCGCCTGGTCCTGACGAGGTATATGCTAGAGTATTAAAATAATGCAGAGATGAGTTAAGTAGCCCATTAGCATTTGTATTTAACAAGTCATTAGAAACAGGTTTAGTTCCAGAAGCTTGGAAGCTTGCAAATGTAGTTCCGATCTTCAAAAAAGGTGATAAATCGATAGCATCCAATTACCGTCCCATTAGTCTCACATCAATCATAGGAAAGTTGCTAGAGTCCATTATTGCTAGGAAAATTAGAAGCCACTTAGAAAAATTTAACTTAATAAATTCTTCTCAGCATGGATTCACTCAGGGACGTTCTTGCCTTACTAATATGCTTAGCTTTTTCTCAGAGGTATATGAAGCAGTAGATAGTGACAAGTCATATGATATTATTTATTTAGATTTCAGTAAAGCTTTCGACAGAGTCCCTCATGAGAGATTGATGAGAAAGGTTGAGGCACATGGAATAGGAGGATCGTTGTTGGGATGGATTAGGTCATGGCTAATTGGTAGGAAACAGAGAGTCAGCATAAATGGTACCAAGTCAGAGTGGGGAGCAGTCAAAAGTGGTGTCCCCCAGGGATCGGTATTAGGTCCCCTGTTGTTTCTTATATACATAAATGACCTAGATTTAGGTATAACTTGTAGGATAAGTAAATTCGCAGACGATACTAAAATGGGGAGATCAATTGATTCAGATAGCGATATAGAGTGCCTCCAAAAGGATCTAGATACCTTACATGAATGGTCAGTAAATTGGCAGATGAAGTTTAACATTGACAAATGCAAGGTATTAAAGATAGGGAAGATGCAAACAAATTTTAAATATAAACTAGCTAATTTAGAATTAGAAAATTCAGACTGCGAGAAAGATCTAGGTGTGTTTGTTAGCAATGATTTGAAGCCTAGAAAACAGTGTATAAGCGTTCGTAATAAGGCAAACAGGATTCTCGGGTTCATCTCTAGGAGTGTGAGTAACAGAACTGCTGATGTTATCTTAAAACTTTACTTGTCATTAGTGAGACCCCATATGGATTATGCTGTCCAATTTTGGTGTCCTTATTACAGAATGGACATAGATTCATTGGAGAGAGTACAGCGTAGAATGACAAAAATGATCCATAATATTAGAAATCTTCCGTATGAAGAAAGGTTGAAGAAATTAGGTTTACATTCGTTAGAGAGACGCAGAGTTAGAGGGGATATGATAGAGGTGTTCAAGTGGGTTAGTGGGATTAACAAAGGGGACATGACAAATGTACTAAAGCTCAGTGATAGCGAAAGAACTCGTACCAATGGTTTCAAATTAGATAAATTTCGTTTCAGAAAAGATATAGGCAAATATTGGTTTGGTAACAGAGTTGTAGATGAGTGGAATGGACTACCAATTGCTATAGTGGGATCTAAAACGGTAGGGAGCTTTAACATAAAATTGGATAAGCATATGGACGAGAAGGGTTGGGTGTGAAGGGGGATCAGCCGGGTTGGGCCAATCAGCGCTCTGCAGACTCCCATAATCCTGCGTTAATCTCTAACCGTTTTGGTAAGATGATCCTCAGGGTATTAGAGTGTTGAGCCTATAATTGGGCTTTGTAATTGAATTGGGGTTGTGTGGGACAGGGATCTGCTTTGCTTAGGCAAATCGGCTTTCTGCAGACTCCCATTGTCTTATGTTCTTATGTAACAAGGCAAACAGGATTCTCGAGTTCATCTCTAGGAGTGTGAGTAACAGAACTGCTGATGTTATCTTAAAACTTTACTTGTCATTAGTGAGACCCCATATGGATTATGCTGTTCAATTTTGGTGTCCTTATTACAGAATGGACATAGATTCATTGGAGAGAGCACAACGTAGAATGACAAAAATTATCCATAATATTAGAAATCTTCCGTATGAAGAAAGGTTGAAGAAATTAGGCTTGCATTCGTTAGAGAGACACAGAGTTAGAGGGGATATGGTAGAGGTATTCAAGTGGGTTAGTGGGATTAATAAAGGGGACATGAAAAATGTACTAAAGCTCAGTGATAGCGAAAGAACTCTTACAAATGGTTTCAAATTAGATAAATTTCGTTTCAAGAAAGATATAGGCAAATATTGGTTTGGTAACAGAGTTGTAGATAGGTGGAATAGGCTACCAAGTGCTATAGTGGGATCAAGAACGATAGGGAGCTTTAAAATAAAATTAGATAGGCATATGGACGAGATTGGTCAGGTGTGGGCCAATCTGCACTCTGCAGACCCCCGTTTTTCTGACCTCTGACCGTTTCGGTGAGGTTAGTCCTAATAGTGTTAGTAAGCTGGGCTTATAATTAGGCCTTAAAATTAGGGTTGGGTGTGACAGGGATCTGCCTTGTGTAGGCCAAGATCAGCTTTCTTCAGACTCCCATTTTCTTATGTTCTTATGTTCTGCTCACCATTTTTACTGATTGATAACTGCTATTAATAGTAAATATAGTGAACAGAGAAGGCTATTAATAGTAAACATAGTGATCAGAGGATAATATTCATAGTATAACTGTGATCAGAGGAGACTATTAATTATGTTTTAACATTGTTCTTACCACCAATAACCCCGAAATTTAAATAATGAAAGTATGTGATCCTCCAAGAATTCGAACCCAGAATATCTCATACAGAACTTACATGCCCTAATCAATTACACCATCAAGACAATAAAAATAGTGAACACAAGAGGAATTCAAAGTAAAAACAGTGATCATAGGAGACTATTAATAGTGGATAAAAAATACCATCTGGGGAAGAGCACTATATTGTCAATAAAGTGCTCTTCCTCAGATGGTGTTTTTTATCCATTCTGTCTTAATTTTCAAGTACCACTCAACACTATTAATAGTAGCAAAATAGCGAAGAGAAGAGGCCATTAAGAGTAAAAATAGTGTAGAGGAAAGGGTAATAATAGTAATAACTATGAAGAGGAAAGGGTAATAATAGTACAAATAGTGTAGAGGCTAATAATAGTAAGACTAGTGTAGAGAGGCTAATAATAGTAAAAGTTAATGTAGAGGAAAGGCTAATAATTGTAATAACTGAAGGAAAGGCTAATAATAGTACAAATAGTGTAGAGAGGCTAATAATACTGAAAAAAGTGTAGAGAGGCTAATAATAGTAAAAATAGTGAGGAGAGGCTATTAATAGTAAACAATAGTGTAGAGAGGCTAATAATAGTAAAATAGTGAAGAGGAAAGGCTAATAATAGTAAAAATAAGGTAGATGAGAGGCTAATAATAGTAAAAATAGCGTAGAGAAGATGCTATTGCTAGTAAAATCGTGGAAATATTAGGTTATTATTAGTATTGATAGTGAAGAGAGCAGACAAGATCAGCAGTTATCATTGAGTAATACAACAGGAGCTTCCCTCGAGATAACTCCCTTTCACTCTTTGATACAGACACACAAATATTAACACCTTCAGTATTTGGAGACACACATTCCTTCCTTTTAGTCTGGCTATCAATAGACGATTTTATATTCAGTTGAGAAAGGAATTTTAAAAGTTAAAGTGTTAATTGAGATCAAAATCATCCTATTTATTAGTAGAGGACCTTCCAAAGCTGAATAACATCGTCTAACGATAGGCTGAGGAAAGCGAAAAAAGTGCTAATACGGACACGATTTAATGGGGGGGGGGGTTGTATTCTCATATTTAGCCCCATTAATGTTTTAGATTTTAAGACGTTCGCCCCCTTAGTTTGGCAATGATTAGACCTTTGTTCCCATTTCTTTGGCAATTTTGAAACCTTCCGTGACATTCTAGACTTTCACAAAAACCTAGACCAAGAGAGAGATTCGAACACGCGCCGTTAACCACTACCCCCTGTACCCCTCCACCGTACCCCAGCCCACCTCCTCCTCTATCCTCCTACCAGTAACCCCCAGGCCAACCAATGGTTCATAAACCAATGCCAGTGTTCACCAAGCTACCACGTGACTATTTACACTGTTGCCTAGTACACAAACCCTAATTCACAGATACTGCTTAAATACAATTAATATTAAGATATTACGAGAGAAGTATCTTATCGCTCCCACTTCTACTTCTGTCTGTCCTTGAATACACCGGCATCGTCTGTCTCACCCACACCACACAGTTTACTCGGGTAGCCTGTGGCGCAGTGGTCAGCGCATTCGACCACGATCGGAAGGTCCCGGGTTCGATTCCCGGGCAGGATGAGATGGATGGGCAATCTCTTAACACCCGAAGCCTCTGTTCACCTAGCAGTAAAAAGTAGGGACCCGGTGAATGAGACATACAAAGCAACTCGAATAGATCCGGGGGTGATGAGTTGAGTTGATACCTTAGGTTAGGGTGCTGATACAGGCTACACAAAAAGGGGGGGGAAGACATGACCCAACCCCTACCCTGACCAGGTCAATTCAGCCAATTCGTCATTTTAATTTAGTATTATCAACAAATAAACTGTTTTTAGATTTTGTTTTGAAAATAGTGTGAAACAAGCTATTGAGGATTATGACATGTTTTTACCATTTATTTTGGCTTAACATTTGACGGATTAGGAAGGATCATGAACAAACAGAGGGGTGAGATATGATCTCAATTATCGAGTAAATTCCCATAAAATCCTTCCTAATCTTGATAAAATCGTCTAATGATAGCCAAAATAATACAAATGTTTGCGTCCTCGAACACTGAAAAAGTTGTAGAAGTCCACATGACCAAGATAACTTAGCAATCCAGAAAAAAACAAAATAGTCACCCAACATTTCTATTCAATCCAATTCTTCATTACTATTCAGTTCAATTCTTCATTCCTATTCGGCTCATCTTGTTCTATTCAGTCTGGTTCTTCATTCATATTTAGTCCATCTCTTCCTTTCTATTCAGTCTAATTAATTATTCCTATTCATTTCAATTCTTCATTCCTATTCAGTCCATCTTTTGCTTTCCATTCAGTCCAATTCTTCATTCCTCCAATTTGTCCATCCTATTCAGTCCACATCTTTCGTTTTCTTCATTAGTTTGTGACTATGAATATTATACAAACTAAACTTATACAGTATGTCTGCTTTGCTCACTTCCGTTGCTTCTCATACCAAATGAGTCCAACACTTGCCCTAAATCAGTCAATATTTCCTTCCTACTGACGAATGGTCAGTAAATTGGCAGATGAAGTTTAACATTGACAAATGCAAGGTATTAAGGATAGTGAAGATGCATAACATGTTAAATATAAACTAGCTAATATGGAATTAGAAAACTCAGACTGTGAGAAAGATCTAGGTGTGTTTGTTAGCAATGATTTGAAGCCTAGAAAAACAATGTATAAGCGTTCGAAACAAGGCAAACAGGATTCTCGAGTTCATCTCTAGGAGTGTGAGTAACAGAACTGCTGATGTTTTCTTAAAACTTTAACATTTTATGGGGTCATTTAGTGAGACCCCATATGGATTATGCTGTTCAATTTTGGTGTCCTTATTACAGAATGGACATAGATTCATTGGTGAGAGCACAACGTAGAATGACAAAAATTATCCATAATATTAAAAATCTTCCGTATGAAGAAAGGTTGAAGAAATTAGGCTTGCATTTGTTAGAGAGACGCAGAGTTAAAGGGGATATGATAGAGGTATTCAAATGGGTTAGTGGGATTAATAAAGGGGACATGAAAAATGTACTAAAACTCAGTGATAGCGAAAGAACTCGTACAAATGGTTTCAAATTAGATAAATTTCGTTTCAAGACAGATATAAGAACATAAGAAAATGGGAGTCTGCAAAAAGCCGATCGGCCCATACAAGGCAGCTCCCTGTCACACCCAACCCCAATTACAAGGCCCAATTATAGGCCCAACTCACTAATAGCTTGAGTATATAGGCAAATATTGGTTTGGTAACAGAGTTGTAGATAGGTGGAATAGGCTACCAAGTGCTATAGTGGGATCAAGAACGATAGGGAGCTTTAAGATAAAATTAGATAGGCATATGGACGAGATTGGTTGGGTGTGAGGGGGATCTGGCAGGTGTGGGCCAATCTGCGCTCTGCAGATCCCTGTTTTTCTGACCTCTGACCGTTTCGGTGAGGTCAGTCGTAATGGTGTTAGTGAGCTGGGTTTATAATTAGGGTTGGGTGTGAAAGGGATCTGCCTTGTGTAGGCCAATCAGCTTTCTGCAGACTCCCAGTTTCTTATGTTCTGCTCACCATTTTTACTGATTGATAACTGCTATTAATAGTAAATATAGTGAACAGAGAAGGCTATTAATAGTAAACATAGTGATCAGAGGATAATATTTATAGTATAACTGTGATCAGAGGAGACTATTAATTATGTTTTAACATTGTTCTTACCACCAATAACCCCGAAATTTAAATAATGAAAGTATGTGATCCTCCAAGAATTCGAACCCAGAATATCTCATACAGAACTTACATGCCCTAATCATTACACCATCAAGACAATAAAAATAGTGAACACAAGAGGCAATTAAAGTACAAATAGTGATCATAGGAGACTATTAATAGTGGATAAAAAACACCATCTGGGGAAGAGCACTATATTGTCAATAAAGTGCTCTTCCTCAGATGGTGTTTTTTATCCATTCTGTCTTAATTTTCAAGTACCACTCAACACTATTAATAGTAGCAAAATAGCGAAGAGAAGAGGCCATTAAGAGTAAAAATAGTGTAGAGGAAAGGGTAATAATAGTAATAACTATGAAGAGGAAAGGGTAATAATAGTACAAATAGTGTAGAGGCTAATAATAGTAAGACTAGTGTAGAGAGGCTAATAATAGTAAAAGTTAATGTAGAGGAAAGGCTAATAATTGTAATAACTGAAGGAAAGGCTAATAATAGTACAAATAGTGTAGAGAGGCTAATAATACTGAAAAAAGTGTAGAGAGGCTAATAATAGTAAAAATAGTGAGGAGAGGCTATTAATAGTAAAAAATAGTGTAGAGAGGCTAATAATAGTAAAATAGTGAAGAGGAAAGGCTAATAATAGTAAAAATAAGGTAGATGAGAGGCTAATAATAGTAAAAATAGTGTAGAGAAGATGCTATTGCTAGTAAAATCGTGGAAATATTAGGTTATTATTAGTATTGATAGTGAAGAGAGCAGACAAGATCAGCAGTTATCATTGAGTAATACAACAGGAGCTTCCCTCGAGATAACTCCCTTTCACTCTTTGATACAGACACACAAATATTAACACCTTCAGTATTTGGAGACACACATTCCTTCCTTTTTAGTCTGGCTATCAATAGACGATTTTATATTCAGTTGAGAAAGGAATTTTAAAAGTTAAAGTGTTAAATGAGATCAAAATCATCCTATTTATTAGTAGAGGACCTTTGCAAAGCTGAATAACATCGTCTAACGATAGGCTGAGGAAAGCGAAAAAAGTGCTAATACGGACACGATTTAATGGGGGGGGGGGTTGTATTCTCATATTTAGCCCCATTAATGTTTTATATTTTAAGACGTTCGCCCCCTTAGTTTGGCAATGATTAGACCTTTGTTCCCATTTCTTTGGCAATTTTGAAACCTTCCGTGACATTCTAGACTTTCACAAAAACCTAGACCAAGAGAGAGATTCGAACACGCGCCGTTAACCACTACCCCATGTACCCCTCCACCGTACCCCAGCCCACCTCCTCCTCTATCCTCCTACCAGTAACCCCTAGGCCAACCAATGGTTCATAAACCAATGCCAGTGTTCACCAAGCTACCACGTGACTATTTACACTGTTGCCTAGTACACAAACCCTAATTCACAGATACTGCTTAAATACAATTAATATTAAGATATTACGAGAGAAGTATCTTATCGCTCCCACTTCTACTTCTGTCTGTCCTTGAATACACCGGCATCGTCTGTCTCACCCACACCACACAGTTTACTCGGGTAGCCTGTGGCGCAGTGGTCAGCGCATTCGACCACGATCGGAAGGTCCCGGGTTCGATTCCCGGGCAGGATGAGATGGATGGGCAATCTCTTAACACCCGAAGCCTCTGTTCACCTAGCAGTAAAAAGTAGGGACCCGGTGAATGAGACATACAAAGCAACTCGAATAGATCCGGGGGTGATGAGTTGAGTTGATACCTTAGGTTAGGGTGCTGATACAGGCTACACAAAAAGGGGGGGGGAAGACATGACCCAACCCCTACCCTGACCAGCTCAATTCAGCCAATTCGTCATTTTAATTTAGTATTATCAACAAATAAACTGTTTTTAGATTTTGTTTTGAAAATAGTGTGAAACAAGCTATTGAGGATTATGACATGTTTTTACCATTTATTTTGGCTTAACATTTGACGGATTAGGAAGAATCATGAACAAACAGAGGGGTGAGATATGATCTCAATTATCGAGTAAATTCCCATAAAATCCTTCCTAATCTTGATAAAATCGTCTAATGATAGCCAAAATAATACAAATGTTTGCGTCCTCGAACACTGAAAAAGTTGTAGAAGTCCACATGACCAAGATAACTTAGCAATCCAGAAAAAAAACAAATAGTCACCCAACATTTCTATTCAATCCAATTCTTCATTACTATTCAGTTCAATTCTTCATTCCTATTCGGCTCATCTTGTTCTATTCAGTCTGGTTCTTCATTCATATTTAGTCCATCTCTTCCTTTCTATTCAGTCTAATTAATTATTCCTATTCATTTCAATTCTTCATTCCTATTCAGTCCATCTTTTGCTTTCCATTCAGTCCAATTCTTCATTCCTCCAATTTGTCCATCCTATTCAGTCCACATCTTTCGTTTTCTTCATTAGTTTGTGACTATGAATATTATACAAACTAAACTTATACAGTATGTCTGCTTTGCTCACTTCCGTTGCTTCTCATACCAAATGAGTCCAACACTTGCCCTAAATCAGTCAATATTTCCTTCCTACTGACGAATGGTCAGTAAATTGGCAGATGAAGTTTAACATTGACAAATGCAAGGTATTAAGGATAGTGAAGATGCATATACATGTTAAATATAAACTAGCTAATATGGAATTAGAAAACTCAGACTGTGAGAAAGATCTAGGTGTGTTTGTTAGCAATGATTTGAAGCCTAGAAAACAATGTATAAGCGTTCGTAACAAGGCAAACAGGATTCTCGAGTTCATCTCTAGGAGTGTGAGTAACAGAACTGCTGATGTTTTCTTAAAACTTTAACATTTTATGGGGTCATTTAGTGAGACCCCATATGGATTATGCTGTTCAATTTTGGTGTCCTTATTACAGAATGGACATAGATTCATTGGTGAGAGCACAACGTAGAATGACAAAAATTATCCATAATATTAAAAATCTTCCGTATGAAGAAAGGTTGAAGAAATTAGGCTTGCATTTGTTAGAGAGACGCAGAGTTAAAGGGGATATGATAGAGGTATTCAAGTGGGTTAGTGGGATTAATAAAGGGGACATGAAAAATGTACTAAAACTCAGTGATAGCGAAAGAACTCGTACAAATGGTTTCAAATTAGATAAATTTCGTTTCAAGACAGATATAAGAACATAAGAAAATGGGAGTCTTCAAAAAGCCGATCGGCCCATACAAGGCAGCTCCCTGTCACACCCAACCCCAATTACAAGGCCCAATTATAGGCCCAACTCACTAATAGGTTGAGTATATAGGCAAATATTGGTTTGGTAACAGAGTTGTAGATAGGTGGAATAGGCTACCAAGTACTATAGTGGGATCAAGAACGATAGGGAGCTTTAATAAAATTAGATGCATATGGACGAGATTGGTTGGGTGTGAGGGGGATCTGCAGTGTGGGCCAATCTGCTCTGCAGATCCTGTTTTGACCTCTGACCGTTTCGGTGAGGTCAGTCGTAATGGTGTTAGTGAGTGGCTGGGTTATAATTAGGGTTGGGTGTGAAAGGATCTGCCTTGTGTAGGCCAATCAGCTTTCTGCAGACTCCAGTTTCTTATGTTCTGCTCACCATTTTTACTGATTGATAACTGCTATTAATAGTAAATATAGTGAACAGAGAAGGCTATTAATAGTAAACATAGTGATCAGAGGATAATATTTATAGTAAACTGTGATCAGAGGAGGACTATTAATTATGTTTTAACATTGTTCTTACCACCAATACCCCGAAATTTAAATAATGAAAGTATGTGAAGAATTCGAACCCAGAATAGATACAGAACTTACATGCCCTAATATCATTACACCATCAAGACAATAAAAATAGTGAACACAAGAGGCAATTAAAGTACAAATAGTGATCATAGGAGACTATTAATAGTGGATAAAAAACACCATCTGGGGAAGAGCACTATATTGTCAATAAAGTGCTCTTCCTCAGATGGTGTTTTTTATCCATTCTGTCTTAATTTCAAGTACCACTCAACACTATTAATAGTCAAAATAGCGAAGAGAAGAGGCCATTAAGAGTAAAAATAGTGTAGAGGAAAGGGTAATAATAGTAATAACTATGAAGAGGAAAGGGTAATAATAGTACAAATAGTGTAGAGGCTAATAGTAAGACTAGTGTAGAGGCTAATAATAGTAAAAGTTAATGTAGGGAGGAAAGGCTAATATTGTATAAACTGAAGGAAAGGCTAATAGTACAAATAGTGTAGAGAGGCTAATAATACTGAAAAAAGTGTAGAGGCTAATAATAGTAAAAATAGTGAGGAGAGGCTATTAATAGTAAAAAATAGTGTAGAGAGGCTAATAATAGTAAAATAGTGAAGAGGAAAGGCTAATAATAGTAAAAATAAGGTAGATGAGAGGCTAATAATAGTAAAAATAGTGTAGAGAAGATGCTATTGCTAGTAAAATCGTGGAAATATTAGGTTATTATTAGTATTGATAGTGAAGAGAGCAGACAAGATCAGCAGTTATCATTGAGTAATACAACAGGAGCTTCCCTCGAGATAACTCCCTTTCACTCTTTGATACAGACACACAAATATTAACACCTTCAGTATTTGGAGACACACATTCCTTCCTTTTAGTCTGGCTATCAATAGACGATTTTATATTCAGTTGAGAAAGGAATTTTAAAAGTTAGTGTTAATTGAGATCAAAATTATCCTATTTATTAGTAGAGGACCTTCCAAAGCTGAATAACATCGTCTAACGATAGGCTGAGGAAAGCTAAAAAAGTGCTAATACGGACACGATTTAATGGGGGGGGGGGGTTGTATTCTCATATTTAGCCCCATTAATGTTTTAGATTTTAAGACGTTCGCCCCCTTAGTTTGGCAATGATTAGACCTTTGTTCCCATTTCTTTGGCAATTTTAAAACCTTCCGTGACATTCTAGACTTTCACAAAAACCTAGACCAAGAGAGAGATTCGAACACGCGCCGTTAACCACTACCCCCTGTACCCCTCCACCGTACCCCAGCCCACCTCCATCTCTATCCTCCTACCAGTAACCCCCAGGCCAACCAATGGTTCATAAACCAATGCCAGTGTTCACCAAGCTACCACGTGACTATTTACACTGTTGCCTAGTACACAAACCCTAATTCACAGATACTGCTTAAATACAATTAATATTAAGATATTACGAGAGAAGTATCTTATCGCTCCCACTTCTACTTCTGTCTGTCCTTGAATACACCGGCATCGTCTGTCTCACCCACACCACACAGTTTACTCGGGTAGCCTGTGGCGCAGTGGTCAGCGCATTCGACCACGATCGGAAGGTCCCGGGTTCGATTCCCGGGCAGGATGAGATGGATGGGCAATCTCTTAACACCCGAAGCTTCTGTTCACCTAGCAGTAAAAAGTAGGGACCCGGTGAATGAGACATACAAAGCAACTCGAATAGATCCGGGGGTGATGAGTTGAGTTGATACCTTAGGTTAGGGTGCTGATACAGGCTACACAAAAAGGGGGGGGAAGACATGACCCAACCCCTACCCTGACCAGGTCAATTCAGCCAATTCGTCATTTTAATTTAGTATTATCAACAAATAAACTGTTTTTAGATTTTGTTTTGAAAATAGTGTGAAACAAGCTATTGAGGATTATGACATGTTTTTACCATTTATTTTGGCTTAACATTTGACGGATTAGGAAGGATCATGAACAAACAGAGGGGTGAGATATGATCTCAATTATCGAGTAAATTCCCATAAAATCATTCCTAATCTTGATAAAATCGTCTAATGATAGCCAAAATAATACAAATATTTGCGTCCTCGAACACTGAAAAAGTTATAGAAGTCCACATGACCAAGATAACTTACCAATCCCGAAAAAACAAAATAGTCACCCAACATTTCTATTCAATCCAATTCTTCATTACTATTCAGTTCAATTCTTCATTCCTATTCGGCTCATCTTGTTCTATTCAGTCTGGTTCTTCATTCATATTTAGTCCATCTCTTCCTTTCTATTCAGTCTAATTAATTATTCCTATTCATTTCAATTCTTCATTCCTATTCAGTCCATCTTTTGCTTTCCATTCAGTCCAATTCTTCATTCCTCCAATTTGTCCATCCTATTCAGTCCACATCTTTCGTTTTCTTCATTAGTTTGTGACTATGAATATTATACAAACTAAACTTATACAGTATGTCTGCTTTGCTCACTTCCGTTGCTTCTCATACCAAATGAGTCCAACACTTGCCTTAAATCAGTCAATATTTCCTTCCTACTGACGAATGGTCAGTAAATTGGCAGATGAAGTTTAACATTGACAAATGCAAGGTATTAAAGATAGGGAAGATGCATACAAATGTTAAATATAAACTAGCTAATGTGGAATTAGAAAACTCGAATTGTGAGAAAGATCTAGGTGTGTTTGTTAGCAATGATTTGAAGCCTAGACAACAGTGTATAAGCGTTCGAAACAAGGCAAACAGGATTCTCGGGTTCATCTCTAGGAGTGTGAGTAACAGAACTGCTGATGTTATCTTAAAACTTTACTTGTCATTAGTGAGACCCCATATGGATTATGCTGTTCAATTTTGGTGTCCTTATTACAGAATGGACATAGATTCATTGGAGAGAGTACAACGTAGAATGACAAAAATTATCCATAATATTAGAAATCTTCCGTATAAAGAAAGGTTGAAGAAATTAGGCTTACATTCGTTAGAGAGACGCAGAGTTAGAGGGGATATGATAGAGGTGTTCAAGTGGGATTAACAAAGGGGACATGACAAATGTACTAAAGCTCAGTGATAGCGAAAAAACTCGTACCAATGGTTTCAAATTAGATAAATTTCGTTTCAGAAAAGATATAGACAAATATTGGTTTGGTAACAGAGTTGTAGATGGGTGGAATGGACTACCAAGTGCTATAGTGGGATTAAAAACGATAGGGAGCTTTAAGATAAAATTGGATAAGCATATGGACGAGAGGGGTTGGGTGTGAAGGGGGATCAGCAGGGTTGGGCCAATCAGCACTCTGCAGACCCCCGTAATCCTGCGTTAATCTCTAACCGTTTTGGTAAGATGATCCTCAGGGTATTAGAGTGTTGAGCCTATAATTGGGCTTTGTAATTGGGGTTGTGTGAGACAGGGATCTGCCTTGCTTAGGCCAATCGGCTTTCTGCAGACTCCCATTTTCTTATGTTCTTATAAGAAAATGGGAGTCTGCAAAAAGCCGATCGGCCCATACAAGGCAGATCCCTGTCACACCCAACCCCAATTACAAGGCCCAATTATAGGCCCAACTCACTAATAGCTTGAGTATATAGGCAAATATTGGTTTGGTAACAGAGTTGTAGATAGGTGGAATAGGCTACCAAGTGCTATAGTGGGATCAAGAACGATAGGGAGCTTTAAGATAAAATTAGATAGGCATATGGACGAGATTGGTTGGGTGTGAGGGGGATCTGTCAGGTGTGGGCCAATCTGCGCTCTGCAGACCCCCGTTTTTCTGACCTCTGACCGTTTCGGTGAGGTCAGTCGTAATGGTGTTAGTGAGCTGGGTTTATAATTAGGGTTGGGTGTGAAAGGCCAATATGTATGTAGGCGAATCAGCTTTCTGCAGACTCCCATTTTCTTATGTTCTGCTCACCATTTTTACTGATTGATAACTGCTATTAATAGTAAATATAGTGAACAGAGAAGGCTATTAATAGTAAACATAGTGATCAGAGGATAATATTTATAGTATAACTGTGATCAGAGGAGACTATTAATTATGTTTTAACATTGTTCTTACCACCAATAACCCCGAAATTTAAATAATGAAAGTATGTGATCCTCCAAGAATTCGAACCCAGAATATCTCATACAGAACTTACATGCCCTAATCATTACACCATCAAGACAATAAAAATAGTGAACACAAGAGGCAATTAAAGTACAAATAGTGATCATAGGAGACTATTAATAGTGGATAAAAAACACCATCTGGGGAAGAGCACTTTATTGTCAATAAAGTGCTCTTCCTCAGATGGTGTTTTTTATCCATTCTGTCTACTTTTCAAGTACCACTCAACACTATTAATAGTAGCAAAAATAGCGAAGAGAAGAGGCCATTAAGAGTAACAATAGTGTAGAGGAAAGGCTAATAATAGTAATAACTGTGAAGAGGAAAGGGTAATAATAGTACAAATAATGTAGAGGCTATTAATAGTAAGACTAGTGTAGAGAGGCTAATAATAGTAAAAGTTAATGTAGAGGAAAGGCTAATAATTGTAATAACTGAAGGAAAGGCTAATAATAGTACAAATAATGTAGAGAGGCTAATAATAGTGAAAAGAGTGTAGAGAGGTTAATAATAGTAAAAATAGTGAGAGGCTATTAATAGTAAACAATAGTGTAGAGAGGCTAATAATAGTAAAATAGTGAAGAGGAAAGGCTAATAATAGTAAAAATAAGGTAGATGAGAGGCTAATAATAGTAAAAATAGTGTAGAGAAGATGCTATTGATAGTAAACTTTACTTGTCATTAGTGAGACCCCATATGGATTATGCTGTCCAATTTTGGTGTCCTTATTACAGAATGGACATAGATTCATTGGAGAGAATTCAGCGTAGAATGACAAAAATGATCCATAATATTAGAAATTTTCCGTATGAAGAAAGGTTGAAGAAATTAGGTTTACATTCGTTAGAGAGACGCAGAGTTAGAGGGGATATGATAGAGGTGTTCAAGTGGGTTAGTGGGATTAACAAAGGGGACATGACAAATGTACTAAAGCTCAGTGATAGCGAAAGAACTCGTACCAATGGTTTCAAATTAGATTTCGTTTCAGAAAAGATATAGGCAAATATTGGTTTGGTAACAGAGTTGTAGATGGGTGGAATAGGCTACCAAGTGATATAGTGGGATCAAGAACGATAGGGAGCTTTAAGAAAACATTGGATAAACATATGGACGAGAAGGGTTGGGTGTGAAGGGGGATCAGCCGGGTTGGGCCAATCAGCGCTCTGCAGACCCCCGTAATCCTGCGTTAATCTCTAACCGGTTTGGTAAGATGATCCTCAGGGTATTAGAGTGTTGAGCCTATAATTGGGCTTTGTAATTGGGGTTGTGTGGGACAGGGATCTGCCTTGCTTAGGCCAATCGGCTTTCTGCAGACTCCCATTTTCTTATGTTCTTATGTTCTTATGTAAAATCGTGGAAATATTAGGTTATTATTAGTATTGATAGTGAAGAGAGCAGACAAGATCAGCAGTTATCATTGAGCTATACAACAGGAGCTTCCCTCGAGATAACTCCCTTTCACTCTTTGATACAGACACAAATATTAACACCTTCAGTATTTGGAAACACACATTCCCTCCTTTTAGTCTGGCTATCAATAGACGATTTTATATTCAGTTGAGAAAGGCATTTTAAAAGTTAAAGTGTTAATTGAGATCAAAATCATCCTATTTATTAGTAGAGGACTTTCCAAAGCTGAATAACGTCTAACTATAATTGGGCCTTGTAATTGGGGTTGGGTGTGACAGGGATCTGCCTTGTGTGGGCCGATCGGCTTTTTGCAGATTCCCATTTTCTTATGTTCTTATGTTCTTATGTTATGTCTAACGATAGGCTGAGGAAAGTGAAAAAAGTGCTAATACGGAAACGATTTAAAGGTGGGGGGAGGGGGGGGGGTGGAAAGGTATTCTCATATTTAGCCCCATTATTGTTTTAGATTTTAAGACGTTCGCCCCCTTAGTTTGGCAATTATTAGACCTTTCGTCACATTTCTTTGGCAATTTTAAAACCTTCCGTGACATTCTAGACTTTCACAAAAACCTAGACCAAGAGAGAGATTCGAACACGCGCCGTTAACCGCTACCCCCTCTACCACCCCTCCACCGTACCCCAGCCCACCTCCTTCTCTATCCTACCAGTAACTCCCAGGCCAACCAATGGTTCATAAACCAATGCCAGTGTTCACCAAGCTACCACGTAACTATTTACACTGTTGCCTAGTACACAAACCCTAATTCACAGATACTGCTTAAATACAATTAATATTAAGATATTACTAGAGAAGTATCTTATCGCTCCCACTTCTACTTCTGTCTGTACTTGAATACACCGGCATCGTCTGTCTCACTCACACCACACAGTTTACTCGGGTAGCCTGTGGCGCAGTGGTCAGCGCATTCGATCGGCGATCGGAAGGTCCCGGGTTCGATTCCCGGGCAGGATGAGATGGATGGGCAATCTCTTAACACCCGAAGCCTCTGTTCACCTAGCAGTAAGTAGGGACCCGGTGAATGAGGCAAAAAAAGCAACTCGAATAGATCCGGGGGTGATGAGTTGAGTTGAGACCCTAGGTTAGGGTGCTGTTACAGGCAGTCGGTCACAAAATAAAGAAGGATGAAATGAAGAAGTTAAACAAAAAGGGGAGGAAGACATGACCCAACCCCTACCCTGACCAGGTCACCTCAGCCAATTCGTCATTTTAATTTTAATTGATCAAGACATAAACTATTGTTAGATTTTATTTTGAACACAGTGTGAAACAACCTAGTAACCCTTTGAGAATTATAATGTGTTATTACCATTTAAATTGAGTAAATTGAGAATATATTACACAAACTGTAGGAGTCTATGTAACAAAATGAACGAACTTAGAGCCCTTGTTAGCAAAGAAAATATAGACATAATAGCGCTAACTGAAACGTGGATTAATACAGAAACCAGGCATTTTTTAGCAGAATTTGATATACCAGGATATAGTTTGTTTAAATATGACCGAACAAGTAAGAGGGGTGGCGGTATAGCAGTGTTTGTCAGGAGTACATTAAAAAGCTGTATTAAATCAGGTATTAGACTAAATAACGATAATGAAAGTGTTTGGGTAGAGGTTAACGAAGGTAGTGAGACCATAGTTATTGGAGTTATGTATAGACCGCCAAATATGAGTAGAAATGACGGAACGTCATTATGGGAGGAAATTAAAATGGCATCAAGGTTTAGCAATGTGTGCATTATGGGGGATTTTAATTTTCCGAATATAGATTGGCAGCATCAAATAGGAGACTCTGATTCTGAGGAGTTTATAGAGGTAGTACAAGATAGTTTTTTATTTCAATTCATAGATACGCCGACTAGAGGTAATAATATTCTCGATTTAGTTTTCAGTAACAATGAACATATGGTAAATAATGTAGAGATAGGGGACCACCTAGGAAATAGTGACCACAATTATGTGTATTTTAATATACAATGGAAAGGTAATACCAGAGAGAATACAACATTAATACTTGACTTTAGAAAAGCCAATTATGGTGGGTTAAGAAGAGCCCTATTAGCGGACCCTATGGTCAAAAAATTAAGTCGATCCAGGTGTCCAAATGAGTGTACCCCTTCTCAGGCACCTGTCATCTTAAGTCAGGAAGAGACGTCAACCTTGGTAGATACATACGATAATTTTATCAAGCCAGTATTCAATGCACAAAATAAATACATCCCCAAAAGAAAATTTAGATCAACACAGAACCAACCCAAATGGATGAATAATAGACTATTAGATCTTCTAGGACAAAAGAGAGGAATATATAGAAAAATTAGAAAAGGCGAAATTCACCTACTTGCTTACTATCAGAATCTATCAAGACAGGTAAAAAAGGATATTAGGAAAGAAAAAATAAATTATGAAATTAAGGTTGCCAATGACTCAACAAATAATCCTAAAGCTTTTTACCAACTATATAAATCCAAGGTTAGAGATGTAATTGGTCCCCTTAAAACTTCGATAGGAGAAATGACAGAAAATGATTTAGAAATGTGCAGTACATTAAATAGTCAATTTCTTTCCGTTTTCACTAATGGAAATTTGGCACAGTTTCCAGAAGTCCGTAAGGTATATAGCGATAGTATAGAAAATAGGTTAAGTACGGTTACTATAAGTAGAAATGATGTGCTTAAGGAAATTGACAGACTGAAACCTCATAAATCGCCTGGTCCTGATGAGGTATATGCTAGAGTATTAAAAGAATGTAGGGATGAGTTAAGTTACCCATTAACATTTTTATTTAACAAGTCATTGGAGACAGGTATAGTTCCAGAAGCTTGGAAGCTTGCAAACGTAGTTCCGATCTTCAAAAAAGGTGACAAATCAATAGCATCCAATTACCGTCCCATTAGTCTTACATCAATCATAGGAAAGCTACTAGAGTCAATTATTGCTAGTAAAATTAGAAACCACTTAGATACATTTAATTTAATAAATTCTTCTCAGCATGGATTCACTCAGGGACGTTCTTGCCTTACTAATTTGCTTAGTTTTTTCTCAGAGGTATATGAAGCAGTAGATAATGACAAGTCATATGATATAATATATTTAGATTTCAGTAAAGCTTTCGACAGAGTCCCCCATGAGAGATTGATGAGAAAGGTTGAGGCGCATGGAATAGGTGGGGCGTTGTTGGGATGGATTAGGTCATGGCTAATTGGTAGGAAGCAGAGAGTCAGCATAAATGGTACGAAGTCAGAATGGGGAGCAGTCAAAAGTGGTGTCCCCCAGGGATCTGTATTAGGTCCTCTGTTGTTTGTTATATACATAAATGACCTTGATTTAGGTATAACTAGTAGGATAAGTAAATTTGCAGACGATACCAAAATGGGGAGAACAATTGATTCAGATAGAGATATAGAGTGCCTCCAAAGGGATCTAGATACCTTACACGAATGGTCAGTAAATTGGCAAATTAAGTTTAACATTGACAAATGCAAGGTATTAAAGATAGGGAAGATGCATACAAATGTTAAATATAAACTAGCTAATGTGGAATTAGAAAACTCGAATTGTGAGAAAGATCTAGGTGTGTTTGTTAGCAATGATTTGAAGCCTAGACAACAGTGTATAAGCGTTCGAAACAAGGCAAACAGGATTCTCGGGTTCATCTCAAGGAGTGTGAGTAACAGAACTGCTGATGTTATCTTAAAACTTTACTTGTCATTAGTGAGACCCCATATGGATTATGCTGTTCAATTTTGGTGTCCTTATTACAGAATGGACATAGATTCATTGGAGAGAGTACAACGTAGAATGACAAAAATGATCCATAATATTAGAAATCTTCCGTATAAAGAAAGGTTGAAGAAATGAGGCTTACATTCGTTAGAGAGGGGATTATATATCCCCTCTATATATAATATAGAGGGGATATGATAGAGGTGTTCAAGTGGGTTAGTGGGATTAACAAAGGGGACATGACAAATGTACTAAAGCTCAGTGATAGCGAAAGAACTCGTACCAATGGTTTCAAATTAGATAAATTTCGTTTCAGAAAAGATATAGGCAAATATTGGTTTGGTAACAGAGTTGTAGATGGGTGGAATGGACTACCAAGTGCTATAGTGGGATTAAAAACGATAGGGAGATTTAAGATAAAATTGGATAAACATATGGACGAGAAGGGTTGGGTGTGAAGGGGGATCAGCAGGGTTGGGCCAATCAGCACTCTGCAGACCCCCGTAATCCTGCGTTAATCTCTAACCGTTTTGGTAAGATGATCCTCAGGGTATTAGAGTGTTGAGCCTATAATTGGGCTTTGTAATTGGGGTTGTGTGGGACAGGGACCTGCCTTGCTTAGGCCAATCGGCTTTCTGCAGACTCCCATTTTCTTATGTTCTTATGTTCTTATGTTTATTTTGGCTAACATTAAACGGTTTAACGCAGTTTAGGAAGGATCATGAACAATCAGAGGGGTGAATATGATCTCAATTAACGAGTACATTCACATAGAATCCTTCCTAATCTTGATCAAATTGTCTAGTGATAGTAAAAATAATAAGAATATTTGTGTCCTCGAACACTGTAAAGGTTAAGGGGAGGTATTTAGTTTGTTCCCTACGTTTTCATAAAGCTTAAAATTACATCCCCCTAGACCCCCTTTCAAGATAAGTTTGTACATTTTTTGGTAGAAAAATGTCCCGGCCGGAGGCCGATTGCTCTTAAAAAAAATCGCTCGCCAGGAAAAAATCGACACCTTAATGGCACGAAAGGTCTTAAAATTGACAGAAATGGGGCACAATGTCTTAAAATGTCTAAACTAATAGGGCGAACGTCTTAAAATATCAAAAGCAATGGGGCTAAACATGAGGGAGAAAGGGGTCCAGAAAAAAATCCCTCAAGTGGAAATCTCCCCTTAAAGAAGTTCACATGAGCAAAAACCTCAGACCAAGATAATTTACCAATAAAGAAAAACAAAATATTCACCCAGTATTTATATTCAATCTAAGTCTTCATTCTAATCAGTCCAATTTTTCATTAATATTCAGTCCGTCTGTTCATTACTATTCGGCTCATCTCTTCATTTCTATTCAGTCCGATTTTTCATGCATATTCATTTCAATTCTTCATTCCTAGTCAGTCCATCTCTTCCTTTCTATTCAGTCCAATTCTTCATTGCTATTTAGTCCATCTCTTTCGTATTTCTTCATTAGTTTGTGATTATGAATATTATACAAAGTGAACTTATACAGTATGTCTGTTTTGGCCACTTCTGTTGCTTCTCATACCAAAGGATTCCAACACTTGCCTGGCTAACTACCAACCTACCTATCTATCTATCTATCTACCTACTGTACAAATGATATAGCAATATTTCATACCGCTATAATAGTACATTTACGTAGTACTTTTTTTCTCGCAAGAATATACTCTTCGGCCGTGATCTTTAGTACTCGAGTCATAAGTCAATTTTTGTTTTTTTGGTTCTGGAATGGATGATGAGATTTGTCAGAAGGGGGACTAGATTTTGTGTGTTTTTTTTTTTGTTTTTTTTTTTGTTTTTCCTGCACTGTCATGTTCGGACTCAGAGACCTTCAGAGTTGACTTTGAACTATGACCGAGTTATCTGGTGATAACAGTTCTTTTTGTAGGAAGTAGATAGGAGACTTGGTTCACACACACACACACACACACACTTACACACACACACACTTGATTGCATAGTACGGTTTAAGCCTGAATATTTAATAAAACAATAAACCAACAACAACAACAACTATTTCCGGGTACTATTATTATTACACGTACTAAACCCCCCCCCCCACACATACACACACACACCCATACACTCTCCCTCTCACTCACTCTCTCTCTCTCTCTCTCTCTCTCTCTCTCTCTCTCTCTCTCTGTTTAAATTATGGGTATAGTTAGACGATTTAATTGTTATACAATCATTTAGATTAACATATACAGTATATAACGCTATCGTACTGAAGTTAATTTCCAGGAATACAAATAATAAGTACATGCATATCGCAGTCATGGCACACAGATCATTTTATGGTTGTTCTTCAAACAAATTACTTTTTTCACAAAATCGTATATGTTGTCCTAAATAGGACAATATCGGACAATGGTATTATCTTCAGGAGTACTGTAATATACTGTATAGTATTTTAGGGCTAATTAAATATATTTACAATATATATATATAATATATACATATATGTTACAAGATGTACAACCTTGGTGAGTGACCTTGATCTTTTGACTTGTACTGTGGTGGGAGTACTGGTGTCTTATCAAGGAGGTACAGTCGCGCTCAGTAATAGAGTCGCTGTCAGTAATACGTGAACACCTTTTATTGATTAATAACAATAGGGTGGGCATTAATTAGTAACTCCCACTAACTTGTTCTGTGTGGCACATGTAGTTTCCCAAAATAGTTTGTCTGTGTATCATAATTTGGAAGCACAAGTATGACAAAACAAAAAAGGAAAACAAACGGGGGATGGGCCTGAGTACATACATACATACAATTATGATACACTGACAAACTACTTGAGTGGCAAAGTACTTGAGTGACAAATATGTTATCACCGGTATTCACTAGTTAACGTTCACTGTCTTGTTGTTATCATTAGCAGATGGTCAAGTAATCACGACCACGAGTACTCTTACATTACGAATGTAGTTTGTTATGCTATATTTAACTTGTATAGTCAGGTAGCGTTTTGTAACAAATATGTTTTGAATAAGTTAATTATACTACTATTAATTCCATAAATAAAATCACGTAGTGGGTGCGAATTGATATGTATAACTGTACACGCAACAACAAAAGTGATGCGTACTATTTGGCCTAATTGGAGAGTACAGTAGTGGACATGAATACTCTAACTACTCCTAATGATAAAAACAACACCGTGAGAGTTAACTAGTGAATCATAGTATTATGGTCCTTGCGCCTCCAGTCTATCAAAAGCCGGTATCACACGAGAGCTTTTTTAGTCAACATTCGATGATCAACATTTTTCTGGCAACATTTCTAAAATATTTTGCACTGGTATCGGAAACTAGACTGATGGTGGATGAATTTAGGCAACCGAAATAGTATAAATGTTGATCTCATAAGCTGCCAGACCAGTGTTGAGGATAAATGTTGGGGGAAAAGGCTCTTGTGTGATAAAGGCTTTAATATTGCATGATCTCCGAAGGGATGGAATGAATCGCCCCCATGCACCTCTGTCAGCTGACGCCCCTCCTCCAATCCAACATCGCTTTAACTCGTATACCTCTCAATTTCATCCTTTCACCTCACTTTCGGTCTGCCTCTCCGTCCCTCCACCTCACTCTCGTACACTCATAGTAATTTTCTCGCTCCCATACTCCCATTTTTACTCATCACAATGCCCAAATATTTAAATGAGCTGACACTCGCCATAACTTGACCATTCAACCTCACCTCATACTCTGTGACTAAACCCCTTTCAAAAAACATAACCTTACTCTTCCCCGCCTTTACCTTCAGGTTCCGTTTATCCCACATGCTTCCAAACATATTTACCAGACCCCGTAACTCCCACTCATTATCACTCATCAGAACTGTATCATCAGCAAGCAGCAGTACAGGCAACTTCCACTATATTCCTTTCCATATCAGGGGTACACCAAAATTCACTGCTCTTCCTTGTATTTCTTTCATGACTCCATCCATATATATATTGAACAACCATGGGGTCATCACACATCCTTGCTATAACCCACCATTCAGATCAAAGAACTCGCTCTGTTCATTCTTCACATGCACCCTCATACATGCTTTTCACAGCTCTCAACAACTTACCGTCTACTCCGTATATTATCGATACTTTCCACAAACCTTCTCTATCAACTCTGTCATAGACTTTCTCCAAGTCCATAAAAGCAGCATACAACTTTTGTACCTTCTCCAGACATTTTTCCACAACATATTTCAAGGTGAAATTCTCTCCTACACACCCTCATCCCTTTCTAAACCCACCCTGCGCCTCACCTACCCATTTCTCCGTTCTCACTCTCAATCACTACCCTACTGTACATCTTCCCTACTACAGTATGTTGAGGAGACACATCCCCCTGTGACTGCCACACACTCCTCTCTACCCTTTACCTTTATACAGAGGAACTAAAGTGCCTGTCTTCCAGTCTTTGGGCACATTTCCCTGCTCCCATGCTAATCTACACATTTTCTATATCCATGCAATCACTATCTCACCACCACACCTCAGTATCTCCCCATTCACCCCATCTATCCCAGATACTTTTCCCATCTTCACCCATCTCAAGGCTTTGCACACTTCTGGCTGGTCTCCTGATCCCCAGCTCTTCCTCCACGCCTCGAGTGGTTTATCAAAATAATTCGCCATTATATCATTATCACGCTTCCAATTATTGTCCAGATATTCCTGACCACGACTATAATATTAAGGGAGCCCACCTCGCTTTGTTTCTCTTTCTCTCCCTCTCTCTTTGGCTTGTATCCATTTGGCCCCATTCAGCCTACTGTTTTAAGACGTTTACCCCCATCCAGGTGTCAATATTTTCCTGGTGAGCGGTAGCGAGCCAGCATATGTATATTTTTGTTTTGACAGCAAGCTAAATATTTAAATTTTTCGATAGAAAAATTTCTCCGGCGAAGCCGGATTTGTCCATACAATGCTGGTTCGCTATCGCTCGCCAGGAAGAAATCGACACCTGGATGGGGATAAACGTCTTAAAACAGTTGGCTGAATGGGGCCGAATGGATACAAGCCAGAGAAAGAGAGAAAAGGAGAGAAAAATAAGAAAAAGCCGGTGACCCCCCTTAAGCACTTGCGAGTTTCTAGCTATTAGTAAGCTGGAGCCGTGCACATTACATTCTAAACTCAAACGGCATGTATCTCGTGACGGTTTTAATATTGATGAGGAGTAATTAACCCTGTCAAGCTCCAATACGCGTTTCCGTTCTGTTTTTGGCTACTATTAGACAATTGTTATTCAGATTAGTAACGATATATATGGAAGTCAAAGGGTTTAATTTGATATATAGTATTTACCCCTTTTAATACACACAGATACTTCCTAAGCTGCATACAATCGTCTAATGATAGCCAAAATAAACTGCTACAACGCGTCAGAGCTTCAAAGGGTTAATGTCCTGAGTTTAGATAGAAGTACAGTTGGCCGCATAAATTGCATGCACCACGTGGTTTTCTGTATGGAAGGAGTATTAGCCCTAAGGGGAGATTTCCACTTGAGGGACTTTTTTCTTGACTCCTTTCTCCCTCATGTCTAGCCCCCTTGCTTTTGAGATTTTAAGACGTTCGCCCCATTATTATGGCGATTTTAGGAATTTACGCCCCATTCTGTCAATTTTAAGATCTTTCGTGCCATTTAGGTGTCGATTTTATCCTGGCGAGCGATAGCGAGCCTGTAATTCAAGAGTAACCGGCCTTCGGCCGGGAAATTTTTCTACCGAAAAATGTACAAATTTATCTTGAAAGGGGGTTAAGGGGTTAACATTTTTAGATTGCTGGAGGAGTAGGAAACAAACTAAAAACCTCCCCTTAAGGATTATGACGCACTTGGGTAGTTTATTCTGGCCTGTCATTAGATTATTATATTTAGCTTTGTAGTAGTTTGTGGGTGTCAGAATCATCATTGGGTTCTTTTGAAGCCCTTAGATTCGTAGAGGTCGTTCCTAAGCCGAATAAAATCGTCCAATAATAGCCACAATAAAATGAATGAGTGTGTCATGGATACTGAAGGGATTAGTAATTTAGTATGATTTAGAAGTCTATTTTCTGATGCAGTAGTTAGATAATATGCCCAATTAGTATGATTTAGAAGTATATTTTCTGATGCAGTAGTTAGATAATATGCCCAATTAGTATGATTTAGAAGTCTATTTTCTGATGCAGTAGTTAGATAATATGCCCAATTAGTATGATTTAGAAGTATATTTTCTGATGCAGTAGTTAGATAATATGCCCAATTAGTATGATTTAGAAGTATATTTTCTGATGCAGTAGTTAGATAATATGGCCAATTAGTATGATTTAGAAGTCTATTTTCTGATGCAGTAGTTAGATAATATGCCCAATTAGTATGATTTAGAAGTATATTTTCTGATGCAGTAGTTAGATAATATGCCCAATTAGTATGATTTAGAAGTATATTTTCTGATGCAGTAGTTAGATAATATGCCCAATTAGTATGATTTAGAAGTATATTTTCTGATGCAGTAGTTAGATAATATGCCCAATTAGTATGATTTAGAAGTATATTTCCTGATGCATTAGTTAGATAATATGACCAATTAGTATGATTTAGAAGTATATTTTCTGATGCAGTAGTTAGATAATATGCCCAATTAGTATGATTTAGAAGTATATTTTCTGATGCAGTAGTTAGATAATATGACCAATTAGTATGATTTAGAAGTATATTTTCTGATGCAGTAGTTAGATAATATGACCAATTAGTATGATTTAGAAGTATATTTTCTGATGCAGTAGTTAGATAATATGCCCAATTAGTATGATTTAGAAGTATATTTTCTGATGCAGTAGTTAGATAATATGGCCAATTAGTATGATTTAGAAGTATATTTTCTGATGCAGTAGTTAGATAATATGACCAATTAGTATGATTTAGAAGTATATTTTCTGATGCAGTAGTTAGATAATATGACCAATTAGTATGATTTAGAAGTATATTTTCTGATGCAGTAGTTAGATAATATGCCCAATTAGTATGATTTAGAAGTATATTTTCTGATGCAGTAGTTAGATAATATGGCCAATTAGTATGATTTAGAAGTATATTTTCTGATGCAGTAGTTAGATAATATGACCAATTAGTATGATTTAGAAGTATATTTTCTGATGCAGTAGTTAGATAATATGACCAATTAGTATGATTTAGAAGTATATTTTCTGATGCAGTAGTTAGATAATATGACCAATTAGTATGATTTAGAAGTATATTTTCTGATGCAGTAGTTAGATAATATGACCAATTAGTATGATTTAGAAGTATATTTTCTGATGCAGTAGTTAGATAATATGCCCAATTAGTATGATTTAGAAGTATATTTCCTGATGCAGTAGTTAGATAATATGACCAATTAGTATGATTTAGAAGTATATTTTCTGATGCAGTAGTTAGATAATATGCCCAATTAGTATGATTTAGAAATATATTTTCTGATGCAGTAGGCTAGTTTGATAATATGCCCAATTAGTATGATTTAGAAGTATATTTTCTGATGCAGTAGTTAGATAATATGACCAATTAGTATGATTTAGAAGTCTATTTTCTGATGCAGTAGTTAGATAATATGCCCAATTAGTATGATTTAGAAGTCTATTTTCTGATGCAGTAGTTAGATAATATGCCCAATTAGTATGATTTAGAAGTATATTTTCTGATGCAGTAGTTAGATAATATGCCCAATTAGTATGATTTAGAAGTATATTTTCTGATGCAGTAGTTAGATAATATGGCCAATTAGTATGATTTAGAAGTATATTTTCTGATGCAGTAGTTAGATAATATGACCAATTAGTATGATTTAGAAGTATATTTTCTGATGCAGTAGTTAGATAATATGACCAATTAGTATGATTTAGAAGTATATTTTCTGATGCAGTAGTTAGATAATATGCCCAATTAGTATGATTTAGAAGTATATTTCCTGATGCAGTAGTTAGATAATATGACCAATTAGTATGATTTAGAAGTATATTTTCTGATGCAGTAGTTAGATAATATGCCCAATTAGTATGATTTAGAAGTATATTTTCTGATGCAGTAGTTAGATAATATGCCCAATTAGTATGATTTAGAAGTATATTTTCTGATGCAGTAGTTAGATAATATGCCCAATTAGTATGATTTAGAAGTATATTTTCTGATGCAGTAGTTAGATAATATGCCCAATTAGTATGATTTAGAAGTATATTTTCTGATGCAGTAGTTAGATAATATGCCCAATTAGTATGATTTAGAAGTATATTTTCTGATGCAGTAGTTAGATAATATGCCCAATTTACGGGTTTGTAGCAAATTATTCTTGTAAATCAATCATACTATATTTACTTCCATACATTAAATCCTGGAGTGGATACAGATTCACGGGGCCAACTGTACGATCATGCCCTAATGTTGTATACACTGATACAGATATTCCCTTATATTATGATCGCAGAACAGGCACCAATATTGCCAACATAATACCGTAATTTTAACGCTCACAATCGTACCTAACCACCAAAAGTACTAGTGTGTTTACTATTTAATTTCCCTAAATAATATAATACAGTTAAGAGGAGAGTTCCACCTGGAGGATTTTTTTCTCAACCTCTTTCTCCCTCATGTTTAGCCCCATTGCTTGTGAGATTTAAAGACGCTTGCCCCATTAGTTTGGCGATTTTAAGAACCCTCGCCCCATTTCTGTCAATTTTAAGACCATTCGTGCCATTTAGGTGTCGATTTTTTCCTGGCGAGTGATAGCGAGCCTGTAATTTAAGGGGAACCGGCCTTCGGCCGGGAAATTTTTCTACCGAAAAATGTACAAATTTATCTTGAAAGGGGGTCAAGGGGGAGTAATTTTAAGCTTGATGGAAGTCTAGGAAACGCACTAAAAACCTCCCCTTAATGCACAATAACTGTTTAATATGTTATGAGAGTACACTAATTACGCCATACATTTATGTTGGAAATACAATTACGTCCCAATGTTCTATATAGTACAATTAGGCTCTAAATATGTGTTGAAATACAATCCCAGCCTAATGTTATATATATAATAATACAATAAGTTAACATAATGCGTCATGAAGGTATAATCGTTACGTCCTAGTCTTATTTTGGAATACAGTCACATCCTAATGTGGAAATACAAAAAAACTTAAGGGGGTTGACCTGCTTTTTGTTATTTCTGTCCTTTTCTCTCTTTCTCTGGCTTGTATCCATTCGGCCCCATTCAGCCAACTATTTTAAGACGTGTATCCCCATCTAGGTGTCGATTTCTTCCTGGCGAGCGATAGCGAGCCAGCATTATATGAAGAAATCCGGCTTCGCCGGAGAAATTTTTCTATCGAAAAATGTACAAATTTAGCCTGCTGTCAAACAAAAATAAAAAATATGCTGGCTCGCTACCGCTCACCAGTAAAAAATTGACACCTGGATGGGGATAAACGTCTTAAAACAGTAGGCTGAATGGGGCCAAATGGATACAAGCCAGAGAAAGATAGAAAAGGACAGAACAAAAACAGGTCAACCCCCCCCCCCACTTAATTCAGCTAACCTAATGTTAATAAATATTATTACAATTCACATCACGTCCAGCATACGTGACACTCATCGCTGGGACTGACTTTACTTTTGTCTTCTAATGTTAGTGAAGCTGGTAAATATAGCTTATAATGTGTTAGTGTATGAATGAATACAAAACCTTGAAGGGGAGATGGGTCATTTTTCTGGTCCCCCTTCTCCCTCATGCTTAGCCCCATTAGTTTTTGAGATTTTAAGACGTGCGCCCCATTAGTTTGAAGATGTTACGAACTTTCACCCCATTTCTTTGTCAATATTAAGATCTTTTATACAATTTAGGTTTCGATTTTATTCCTGACGAGCGATAGCGAGCCTGTATTATAGTAGTAACCAGCCGAATTTGTTTATATCGAAAACAAAATGTACAAATTTATCTTGATGGGGGGGGGGGGGGTGTCTAGGGGTTATTTTGTTAAGCTTGATGGAGGTCTAGGGAGGAAACTAAAAACAAATAATAAGATGTGTTAATTATATCTCAACGGGTGGATGGGACTCGTTAGCCTTGGTAGGCAACTCATCTAGGGGAGACAACCTTATACAAATCCGGGTGGATGGGACTCATCAGCCTTGGTTGGCAACCTGTCTAGGGGAGTAAACCTGATACAAATCCGTACTGCTTACCTAAGGGTAAGGCAGGTTAGTGGATGGATTAGCCGAACACCACTGTAGAAAAATAGTGCTAACAAGATACACAAAGGGCATCGGAGTCGGACGGATCCTATATTGAGTGGTCAATCCTGTAAGTCCTTCACTAAACTGGCTCGGGTTGTCCCTCTCACAGGGAATGGGTCCGCTTGGGGGCATTCTGTGTATGGCCACCCTCGTAAGGGGAGTAAGGCGTCCGGCAATAGATAGATAGATAGAATTATATCTCACTTTATAACCCTTTCGGTATACCATGACGCACTCGCATCTTATTATGGCTATTACTAGACGATTTTATTCAGCTTTGGAGGGAAGTATCGGAGTCAGTTTCTTTAGATAATGTTCACCCCTCTGCTTCCTGTAGGGCATTCTGAAACCATGTAACATCGTTCTATACATGCCAGAATATGATACAAACGAAGCGGTCTCAGAGCGCTAAATAAACCTTAGAAAATTACGACGTTTTAACAGTTTATTCTGGCTATCACTAGACGATTTTATTCCGTTGAAGAAGAGATTATGGGAGTGTAAGGTTAATTAGGAGTATGGATATATTTACCTCTCTGATGCCTATATATCCTTCCTAACTTTCATATAATCGTATATTATACATACAAGTTTATAGACCGTGTTGTCCACAGATAATGTGGTTACAGTCTCACGTCCTAAATGTCGGCTTTCCAGGCGGCCCTGTCAAGGGCCGCCTCTTTTGTCAAGTTCTATATTTTATTTATTATATATATATATATATATATATATATATATATATATATATATATATATATATATATATATATATATATATATATATATATATATATATATATATACAGAATATATATATATATATATATATATA
>CM064530.1:15753777-15796277 GCA_032716605.1 Paralithodes platypus
GTATTCAGCTTTGCAAGGATCTGTGTGGATCAAAGGGTTAATTGAAATAATTTGTACCTCTTTGATTCTTAAGAGGTCCTTAATAAGCTGAATTCAATCATCCAAGATTATTCATCTGAATATCTAAATTAGACATACCTATGCTAACAACATCTAAATTAGACATACCTATGCTAACAACATCTAAATTAGACATACCTATGCTAACAACATCTAAATTAGACATACCTATGCTAACAACATCTACATTAGACATACCTATGCTAACAACATCTAAATTAGACATACCTATGCTAACAACTCCTCAAAGAACTCTTGACAAGAACACCAGGCAAGTAGGGCCCCCAGAAGCTGCATGTCTCACCAGGACTACCATGTCTCGCTCCAGACAAGACCTTACAGATTAAGGGGAGGTATTTAGTTTGTTCCCTAGACCTCCATCAAGCTTAAAATTACACCCCCTTGAGTCCCTTTCAAGATAAATTTGTAAATTTTTCGGTAGAAAAATGTCCCGGCCGAAGGCCGGTTCCTCTTAAATTACAGGCTCGCTATCGCTCGCCAGGATAAAATCGACACCTGAATTGCACGAAAGGTCTTAATATGGGGTGAAAGTTCTTAAAATCGCTAAACTAATGGGGCAAACGTTTTATAATATCAAAAGCAATGGGGCTAAACATGAGGGAGAAAGGGGTCAAGAAAAAAATCCCTCAAGTGGAGATCTCCCCTTAAAGTATGTAAGGCCATTGCTGCTTTACAAAATAGCACTGATGTGTGTTTCACCAGCCCCCACTACATTACTAACTGGAACCTCTGCTACATATTCTAGCCTACTGACTGTGGGCAACTTTCTGCATACCGCACCTACCAGAACATCTTTGGATTCCAGCTATGACGACACGGACATAATCAATTATGAAGCCATGGCTATCCAAGTTGTTCGACTTCATTACCATCATACCGGCTCTGCCCTTTGAGGTTCCCTCTACCGACATTGATGCCGAGGACATGTGCGTTGCCCCTCAAATCACTGCCTCCTACAACCAGTGAATTATCAACTTTATGGATGCCATATCACATGACCTGTGGTGGGACATAGCTCAAGAAACTGACCAACCTTTTCTCTGCAATTAATTATTCTTATATAGATTAACAACCTGAACTAGTGGCCCCTGTGCCCGCAAATATTTTCATTAATACTGAAAGGGTTAGTTGTAATATGAAATACATCGATTAAGTAACTATAGGTTAATGTTGGAATAAGTTAGTATAGACTAGAAATTTCGCTATGGGAAATCATAAGTGGTTAAATATCGCAAATACTATATGCATGTGTGCTTTTGTGAAATATTAGCGTCATAATCTGACAGAGTGCCATGAGTGATTTGCGAGTTCGTAAAGGACGAGTGATGAAATATGATAGAAAGAGTCATTAAGGGAGCCCACTTCGCCTTTTTTCTCTTTCACTCCCTCTCTCTTTGGCTTTTATCCATTCGGCCTCATTCAGCCTACTGTTTTAAGACGTTTACCCCCTTCCAGGTGTCAATATTTTCCTGGCGAGCGGTAGCGAGCCAGCATATAAATATTTCTGTTTTGACAGCAAGCTAAATTTGTAAATTTTTTGATAGAAAAATTTCTCCGGCGAAGCCGGATTTCTCCATACAATGCTGGCTCGCTATCGCTAGCCAGGAAGAAATCGACACCTGGATGGAGATAAACGTCTTAAAACAGTTGGCTGAATGGGGCTGAATGGATACAAGCCAGAGAAAGGAGAGAAAGATAAAAAAGCCTTAAAGATATTGCACATGTTATCTACTGACAAGTGTCATAAAAGCTGGAGACATACAGTTAAGGAGGTGGGGATCAGGAGGTCAGAAGTGTGGGAAGCCATGAAAAGAGTGAAGTTGGGGAAAGCACCAGGAACAGATGGAGTGTGTGGGGAATTGTTGAGGTATGGTGATAGAATGGGTATGGAAAATGTGCAAACTAGCATGGGAGAAGGGGAGTGCACCCGATGACTGGAAGACTGGCATAATAGTCCCCCTATATAAGGGCAAAGGGGAAAGAGGAGTGTGTGGTAACCACCGAGGAATATGTCTTCTAAGCGTAGTAGGGTAGTGATTGAGAGTGAGAGTGCGAACGGAGAAATGGATAGGCGACGAGCAGGGAGGTTTTAGGAAGGGAAGAGGATGTGTAGATCAGATTTTTACCCTGAATTGTGTTGTGGAGAAATATCTGGAGAAGAAACAAAAGGTGTATGTTGCCTTTATGGACTTGGAGAAGGCCTATGACAGAGTGGATAGAGAAGGTTTGTGGAAAGTACTTAGAATATACGGAGTAGAGGGCAAGTTGCTGAAAGCAGTGAAGAGCATGTATGAGGGTGCAAAGGCGGCAGTACGTGTGGAGAGTGAGCAGAGCGAGTTCTTTGACCTGAATGTTGGTTTGAAACAGGGGTGTGTGATGTCCCCGTGGTTGTTTACTGTATATATGGATGGAGTCATTAACGAAATACTATCAAGAACAGTGGATGTTGGTGTATCGCTGAAAAGGGAGGGAATTGAGTGGAAGCTACCTATACTGCTGTTTGTGGATGATACAGTTATGATGAGTGATAATGAATGGGAGTTGCAGGGTCTGGTAAATGAGTTTGGAACAGTGTGCGAAAAACGGAATTTGAAGGTAAATGCGGGGAAGAGCAAGGTTATGGTCTTCGAAAGGGGTGAAGTCACAGAGTGTGAAGTGAAGCTGAACGGTCAGGCTATGGAGATCGTCAACTCTTTTAAGTATCTGGGCAGTGTGTTGAGTAAAGATGGGACTATGGATGAAGACGTTCGGGAGAAGGTACAACAGGGGAAGAGGGTTGTAGGAACGCTAAAAGCAGTAACAAGAAATAGGGTGGTCAGTATGGAAGTGAAGAAGTCCTTGCATGACAGTGTGGTAATCCCGACACTGACTTACGGAAGCGAAGCATGGACGTTGGTTGAGAGACTCAGACCAAGAGTGAGAGCAGTGGAAATGAATTACTTAAGGAGTGCGTGCGGAGTTACATGGAGGGATAGACAGACTAATGAGGAAGTAAGAAGGAGGTGTGGTGTGGAGGTAGATGTGCTGGAAAGTGTGAAAAGGAACAACTTGAGATGGTTCGGCCATATGGAACGTATGGAAAGCGAGAGAATGACTAAGAGGGTGTACGAGAGCGAGGTGGAGGGACAGAGAGGGAGAGGTAGACCGAATGAGAGGTGGAGGGATGGAGTGAGGAAGTACATGAACGAAGGCGGTGCTGGTTGGGGGGGAGGGGCGTCGACTGACTGGGGACAGAGGTGCATGGGGGCGGTTCGTTCGTGGCCACCCTTTCGGGGATCACGGCGTCAGGCAATAGATAGATAGATAGATACAGTTGAGCTATTGTGAAAGATGGAGGCGAAAATGTCTGTGTGGGGAGATTGTAGGCACCAATCGATCAGGGCTAGACCCAGGTGAGGTTATAGGCATGTGATAAAGAGTCGCTGGAACTCCTGTTTCATTTGCTTGGCCTCTCTTACTGATTTTCTTTGTGCCTCATTTACACTGAGAGCAATCCAGCTAGCTCTCACAAACACCTCCTCCTCCTATCCACTTCACTACACTAAACATGCACACCACACTTCATTCCTCCACACCAAAATTAAAAAAAAAATAAATTATGAATTCTAGCCCAGCCTCGGAGTCCCCAGGGGGGGGGACCATAAATGCCCCCACACCCAACCGACCATCCCCTGACGACCCCACACAATTACCTGGACCTCGGCCTGTTACTCTTTCTATTAATTTCTGCAACATTCGCGGACTTTCCTCTAACTTTCACTCTGTTGAGCACCATCTCTCCTCCTACAAACCTGATCTTCTCTTCCTCACCGAAACTCAGGTGTCTGTAGCAACATCCAGCAGCCCCTTCTCTGTATCCTCCTACTTTCTCTATCCTAGTTTCAAAGCCAAAGGCGGATGTTGTGCATATGTGCACAACAAACTCACTTGCTCTCGTGTTCCCGATTTCGACTCCTCTGAATTCTCAACTTTATGGCTCAAACTTTCCTGTCATTCTCTTACTAAATATTTCTGTGCTGTCTATCTTTCCCCTAACTTTACCAACTTTCCCAAATTCTTTGACTATCTAAACTCTACAGTGGAACACATTCTATCCATTTCTCCTTTCTCAGAAATCTCCATCTTAGGAGATTTCAACGTTCACCACCGCCAATGGCTCTCCTCTCACACTACTGATCCACCTGGTGAACAAGCCTACGTCTTTTCTATCATAAATGACCTAGAGCAGTTAGTTCAGCAACCCACCCGTATCCCGGATCGCATCGGAGATCGGCCCAACATTCTTGACTTGTTTCTAACTTCTAACCCTTCTTCTTATACTGTCGATCTTTTCTCTCCTCTGGGCTCCTCCGACCATAAACTTATCTCTGTCACCTGTCCTATCTCTCCAGTACGGCCACCCGATCCTCCTAGCCGGCGGCGCTTGTGGCACTTTGGCGCTGCCGACTGGGAGGCTCTCCGGCAGTACTTCTTTGATTTCCCATGGAATTATTTCTGCTTCTGTGGCCGGGGACCCTCGGAGAGTGCTGAACGCATTACCGAGGTAATCCTATCGGGCATGGAAGCATACATTCCATTCTCCTTCTCTCAGACTAATGCTAAAAAATCTTGGTTTACTCACGCCTGTTCTACTGCTGTCCGCAATAAGGAGGAAGCATTCAAACGGTACCGACGCCTTAAAACTCAAGACTCTCATTCTTCCTATGTTTCTGCCCGGAATCAAGCCAAATCTGTTCTTCGACTTGCCAAACACTCTTTCATCAATAATAAATGCACTGAACTATCCAACTCTAGCTCTTCCCAAGCTTTCTGGCATCTAGCCAAAAACCTCTCCAACAATTTCTCTTCCTCGTCTTTCCCTCCCCTTTCCCACTCTGATGGCATAACCATCACTTCTTCCTCTGACAAAGCTAAACTCTTCGCTCAAACTTTTGCTAGAAACTCCACCTTGGATGATTCCGGTGCTATTCCTCCCTCTCCGCCCTCCTCTCTCTTACTTATGCCTAATATCCTAATCTCTTCTAAAGATGTACTTTCTACCCTCTCTGGGCTTAACACTAATAAGGCGTACGGTCCGGACGGTGTTCCTCCTGTTGTTCTCAAAAACTGTGCTTCCGTGCTGACTCCCTGCCTAGGCAAACTCTTTCGTCTCTGTCTATCCTCTAACGTCTTCCCTTCATGCTGGAAGTTTGCTCACATTCAACCTGTCCCAAAGAAGGGTGACCGCTCTCAAACCTCCAACTATCGTCCAATTGCTCTCATCTCTTGTCTTTCTAAAGTTTTTGAAACTATTCTTGCTTCCAAATTTCTTAAGCATTTCTCTTCTCATAATCTGCTCTCAGATCGCCAGTATGGCTTCCTTAAGGGTCGCTCTACTGGTGATCTTCTTTCATATCTTACTAACTCTTGGTCATCCTCCTTTCGGGACTTCGGTGAGACTTTTTCTATTGCACTAGACATATCGAAAGCCTTCGATAGAGTCTGGCATAAATCTTTAATTTCTAAACTACCCTCCTTCGGTTTCTATCCCTCCATCTGTGCCTTTGTCTCTAATTTCCTTTCCGGCCGTTCCATAGCCGCGGTTGTGGACGGCCATTGTTCACTTCCTCACCCTATAAACTCCGGTGTTCCTCAGGGCTCTGTCCTATCTCCTATTCTCTTTCTAATTTTTATAAATGATCTCCTTAACTGTACCTTTATTCCCATCCATTCATATGCAGACGACTCAACCTTACACTACTCCATTAGTTTTTCAGAACGCCCCAGCCAGCAATTCCTCAACGACAAACGTAATGAAGCCATAGAACTCTTAAATTCTGATCTAAATACGATTTCCAATTGGGGCAGAGAAAACCTTGTTAACTTTAATGCTTCCAAAACCCAATTTCTCCATCTATCTACCCGTCAGGATCTCCCAGCGGACTATCCCTTATTCTTCAACAATACAAAAATCAACCCTTCATCTTCTCTCAATATTCTTGGTGTCTCTTTTTCTTCTGCTCTCATTTGGAAGGACCATATTACCAGTCTTGCTAAGGCAGCCTCCCAGAAGCTGGGTGTGCTCAACCGCCTTAGGGGGTTCTTTTCCCCTGCACAGCTTCTTGCTCTGTACAGGGGCATAGTGCGCCCTTGTATTGAGTATTGTTCACATGTGTGGGGAGGTTCCTCTCACACCGCTCTCCTAGACAAAGTTGAAAGGAAGGCCTTTCGTATCATTAACTCCCGTCCACTCACCAACTCTCTGCAGTCTCTCTCTCTCCGCTGCAATGTTGCATCTCTCTCGCTCTTCTATCGCTACTATAATAATCAGTGTTCCTCAGAGCTATCCCAGTGCATACCACCTCCTTTACGTAGGGCACGTGGTACCCGTCTTGCAACTCAATCCCACCCCTACTCTGTGCAACTCTCCAACCCAAGAGTGAAACGTTACTCTCAAACTTTCTTCTACTCAACAGCTGAGCTCTGGAACTCTCTCCCAGAATCAGTCTTTCCCTCTTCCTATGACTTAAATTGCTTCAAACTCCGTGTGTCCAGGCATTTTGGCTCGAACGTCCCTTGATTTTGGCCCTGTCACTCTTTCAACTATGGGGGAGGCACTCGCTATAGGCAGTAATGCCTTTTGCCTCCCTCAATCACATAGAAAAAAAAAAAAAAAAAAAGACGGCGGCCAGTTTTCAGTTCAACTTGGGTGTTGTCACTCGATTTGTTTTTATTTATTCATGTATGTCACTAATATGCAGGATTCGAAACTGCATAATAAATCGTAGGCTTGTCCATATTCCTTTAACTGTCTTTATAGCGTAATGCATAGTGCGCGGAATTTAGATGCGAGTATCCTAGGTTGAGTCCTTGGAGTGCCACATGTATTTGTTTAGAAATGAAGTTGGTTGGTGGAAAAAACGTAATAATTAGTTGGGTATTTATTACAGAGAGTGTGAGTGTGTGTGTGTGTAAGGAAGTGAGAGTATTGAAATATTGAACAACTTAAGTAGGGGAAAGAGAAAGAGAGAGAGGGAAGGAGAAAGCGAGAGAGAGAGAGAGAGAGAATGTGTGTGTGTGTGACAAGAGAGAGAGAGAGAGAGAGAGAGAGAAGGCTACATTGGCTCTCACTCTCATTGCCGCTCACCCCTGGGGCCCTCACTCTCCCTCTCCCTCTCTATCTCTCTCTCTCTCTCTGCATTCATGGCCAAGGTCACTCTCACTCCTCTTGCTCTCTCCCCCCCACCCTCCTACCCCACTCACTCACACACACACACTCTCTCTCTCTCTCTCTCTCTCTCTCTCTCTCTCTCTCTCTCTCTCTCTCTCTCTCTCTCTCTCTCTCTCTCTCTCTCTCTCTCTCTCTCTCTCTCTCTTACCTACTTTCCAAACTGGTAACTGTGAAAGCTGTTCTGAATTCTTCCTTTGTATATTATTTTGTGTGCGTGTATATGTTTGATTGTGTCTGTATTTGATTGTGTGTGTATATGTGTTGTATGACCGTGTATGTGCGTGGCTGTGTATGACCGTATATTTGTGTGTAACTGTTTATTTTTGTGACTGATTTTAGGTGTCGGCGTATGTGTGTGTGACTGTGTGTGTGTTTGTATGGCCATGTATTTGTGTGTGTATGTACTGTATGATCGTGTGTTTGTGTGTGTATGTACTGTATGACCGTGTGTATGTACTGTATGACCGTGTGTATGTACTGTATGACCGTGTGTTTGTGTGTGTATGTACTGTATGACCGTGTGTTTGTGTGTGTATGTACTGTATGACCGTGTGTGTGTGTGTGTATGTACTGTATGACCGTGTGTTTGTGTGTGTATGTACTGTATGACCGTGTGTTTGTATGTGTATGTACTGTATGACCGTGTGTTTGTGTGTGTATGTACTGTATGACCGTGTGTTTGTGTGTGTATTTACTGTATGACCGTGTGTTTGTATGTGGATGTACTGTATGACCGTGTGTTTGTGTGTGTATGTACTGTATGACCGTGTGTTTGTGTGTGTATGTACTGTATGACCGTGTGTTTGTGTGTGTATGTACTGTATGGCCGTGTGTTTGTGTGTGTATGTACTGTATGACCGTGTGTTTGTGTGTGTATGTACTGTATGACCGTGTGTTTGTGTGTGTATGTACTGTATGACCGTGTAATTGTTTACGTATGTACTGTATGCCCGTGTGTTTGTGTGTGTATGTACTGTATGACCGTGTAGGGGTGTGACTGTTGTTATAAGTGTGAGTGCATGTGTGTTTGTGCGACTATGACTGTAAGCTTGTGTGTGAGGTAATTACCGTGTGTTTATAAGTGAGTGTTTATAATGCCCGTGTATGTATGTGACTGTATTTGTAGGAGTGTGTTTGTGACTATGACCGTGAACTTGTGTGACTGTATATTATTATGTGTATGTGAGTGACTTTTATGTGCGTTTGTCACAGTATGACCGTATGTTTGTGTGTGATAATGTATGACCGTATGTAGGATACGTGTGTGACTGTTAAGGTTTAAATGTGTGTATGTGTGCAATTGTATGTGTGTTTGTGACTGTATAAGTGTGTGAGGTGAATATATGTGTATATGACTGTATATGACTGTATGTGTGTTTAGTGACTATAACCGTATGCTTGTGAGTGACTGTGTTACCGTGATTTTGTGTGTTGTGTGTGTGTGTGAGTGGTCATATTATGTAATGTTTGTATGTGCCTGTATGTGTGTATGTATGTGTGTGCTTTCATGTATTCCTAAAAATGTGGGCATGTGTAATCTAGGTTAAGTGGCGAATTAGTTGTGGAGAGAGAGAGAGAGAGAGAGAGAGAGAGAGAGAGAGAGAGAGAGTTATCTTTGTAACCTTGAGTGACCGGTACACTTTTATATTCCTTTTACTTCACCGCTTTCTTTTCTACTTCCTAGTTTTCTCTCTCTCTCTCTCTCTCTCTCTCTCTCTCTCTCTCTCTCATGTGTTTGTGGATATATCAGCTATACATACTTTCAGAGTTTCAGGGTGATTTATTTATATATTTTATTGTTGTTCACCTTCAGGAGGACCTCTCATCGGTCATCTCCTTAACCCCTTCTGTGCCGGCCACGTTTTTGTAATTTTATTCTGGCTACTATTAGCCGATGACATTCAGTTTAATAAGGGCCTCCAGCAATTAGCAGGCTTCCAACTATCTCACCTAACCCTTTATACTACCAAATATCCTTCTTAAGGGGAGGTTTTTAGTTTGTTTCCTACTCCTCCAGCAATCTAAAAATGTCACCCCCTTGACCCCCTTTCAAGATAAATTTGTACATTTTTCGGTCGAAACATTTCCCGGCCGAAGGCCGATTGTTCTTAAATTACAGGCTCGCTATCGCTCGCTAGGATAAAATCGACACCTAAATGGCACGAAAGGTCTTAACATTGACAGAATGGGGCGTAAATTCTTAAAATCGCCAAACTAATGGGGCGAACATCTTAAATTCTCAAAAGCAATGGGGCTAGACATGAGGGAGAAAGGGGTTAAGAAAAAAGTCCCTCAAGTGGAAATCTCCCCTTAAACTGCACAAAAGCATCCTAATATAGCAAGAATAAACTAATTAAGACGTCACCGGTACAGAAGGGGTTAAACTGTATACTCCAAATCCTTTCAACTTGAAGAGTGAACTAAAGTGTGTTGTTTTTGTTCCCCAAGCTGCCTGGCCGAACAGCCCCAAGGCCCCGAGCAAGGCCAAGGCCATAACCGAGCGCCCCCACAGAACCCTCCCCGCCGACCACAATAAAGCCTGGGTGACCGAAGCCACTCCATGGCGGGGAGCTTGAGGAGGGTGCGGAAATGCCCGGGAAACCAAAGCCCCACCCAGGGCCCTGTGCCCCTCAGCAATTATGAAGAGAAAGTTGAGGGGCAAGGGAAAAATGTGACGCTTTGGCTTCCAATCTTGGTAGATTGGGAGGTCAATCCACGTTAGAGACGCCGTCACTTGAGATCTAGAAAATATATAAGTAAAAGGAACAGTCAGAGTAAGCTATGGGTATGGCAGAGATTGCTCAGTTCTCACTCTGATAGACCAGCCCATCACCACATGACTAGAACCCAATCCTCTCAGCATCAGCTAGGAAAGGCCCTAGAAAGCCGCCTTTGGCGGGGGGATAGCTCCCCTATTTCAACCCTTTTCGGGGTTGAGCACCCGCCCGAGTGTGTTGAAGTGTGTTCAACCTAATGTTGAAGAAGGTAACGACATAGACAGTAGAGCGTCGGCTGCTGCAAGGTCCATAGAGTATCTATGGACCTTGGGCTGCTGATCAAAGGGTCGGCGGATCGAATCCTCACTGTCAGAATGTTATTGGTAGATGTCAAGCCCCAGATGTGTGTGAATTTGTATTTTGTTATTGTGTGTTCATTGTTTTCTGTTGTGTTGTCCCTATTCTGGCTCTGTCTTGAGTCGCCCCCCTAAAAAAATCAAAAAAATAAAAAATAAAATAAAAGCAGGAAAAATAAAATAAAATAAAATAGGAAAAGTGGGGATTGGGCCTGAGTATATAGAATATAATAGAATAGATGTCAAGCCCGGGCAACTTGACCTAGCAATTCGTGACAAGCGCCTAATCTTCATGGCGGGGAATTTCGGGAATTACGGCGTCCTTTAAAAAAAAAAAAAAAAAAAAAAAAAAAAACACACACACACAAACAAACAAACAAACAAACAAACCCTCAAAGAACCAATATTGCGTCATACTTTATTGCTGATGGTTATTACTGTACAACCAATTGATAAAGTAATTGGCTCCCGTTTTCATGTATTTCCCAATAATGGTAAAGTGCATCATGTGTCATTATTACACATGGACGTTAAGGGGGAGGTAGTGGCTTTTTATGGACCCCCTTCTACCTCATGTTTAACATATTAGTTTTGAGATTTTAAGACCTTCGTTCCGTGAGTTTGGCGATTTTGAGACCTTTCGCCTCATTTTTTTGTCAATATTAAGACCTTTCGTGCCATTTAAGTGTTGACTTTTTACTGGCGAGCGAGAGCGAGCCTGCAATTGTAGAAGGAACTGGCCTTCCGCCGATACATTTTGCTACCTAAAAATGTACACATTTATCTTGAACAGGGGTTTAGGGGGTGTTTTTTTTTAAGCTTGATGGAAGGCTAGCGACGAAACTCATAAATACATTAATACATGAATTAACCCCTTGAAGCTCTAGTTTAGCAGTTTATTCTGGCCACCATTAGACGGTTTTATGCAGCTTAGGAAGGATCTGTGGGTATTAAAAGGGTAAAGGCTATCTCAATCAACGCTCTGACTTCCATATACCCTTCCTAATCTGAATAAAATCGCCTAATGATTACCAGAGAACAGAAAATAAATGCGTTTTGGTGCTTGAAAGGGTTAATAGACCCAAAAAACAAGCACTAACCCCCCTTAAAACAAATGAAATGCGTGCCGCTCGTCAAGCCTCCTACACGCTAGTAACTACTATAATGGTCTATTTAGCTTATAATGGTCGTCAGGTTCATTAAGGGGAGATTTCCACTCGAGGGATTATTTTTTGGGGACCCCTTTCTCAATCATGTTTAGCCCCATTGCTTTTGAGATTTTAAGAACCCCCATTATTTTGGCGATTTAAAAAAATTTCGCCGCATTTCTGTCAATTTTAATACCTTTCGTGCCGTTTAGTGTTAATGTTTTCCTGGCGAGCGATAGCGAGCCTGTAATTTATGAGGAACCGGCCTTCGGCCGGGAAATTTACACATATATCTTGGAAGCGGGTCAAGGGGGTGTATTTTTAAGCTTGATGGATGGCTAGCGACGAAACTCATAAATACATTAATACATGAATTAATAGACCCAAAAACAAGCACTAGCCCCATAAAACAAATGAAATGCGTGCCGCTCGTCGAGCCTCCTACACGCTAATAACTATAATGGTCTAGCTTATAATGGTCGTCAGGTTAATTCTTCAACACAATGGAGTCCCTGGAATTATATGTTGGTTAACAGTATTGTATTCATATTGCACAACGATTGCATTCAGCTTAGGAAGGATTCAAAAGGGTAAATACTATTGTGATTACCCTACGACTAACCCGCTTAGTTCCGGCGACATCCTTCTTGTTATATTCTGACAACTATTGGGCGATTTTGATCAGCTTAGGAAGGACCTCTAGCCATCATAAGGCTTCAAACTATCTCAACCAACCCTTTTAACTACCACAGATCCTCCCTAAGCTGCATAATGTCATCTAAATATAGGTATAATGAAATATAACACGTCGCTGGTACTCAAAAGGCTAATATTGGTATGTTCCAACTCATAAAATCGTATGATTATAGTAAACATTAAGGGGAGGTTTTTAGTTCATTCCCTAGACTTCCATCAAGATTAAAATTACTCTCCCATGACCCCCTTTCAAGATAAATTTGTACATTTTTCGGTAGAAAATGTACCGGCCGAAGGCCGGTTCCCCTTAAATTACAGGCTCGCTATCGCTCGCCAGGAAAAAATCGACACCTAAATGGCACGAATGGTCTTAAAATTGACAGAAATGGGGCGAGGGTTCTTAAAATCGCCAAACTAATGGGGCAAGTGTCTTTAAATCTCACAAGCAATGGGGCTAAACATGAAGGAGAAAGAGGTTCAGAAAAAAAATCCTCCAGGTGGAAATCTCCTCTTAAGATAGGCGTCATCGTCTATCTATCTACTGTATCTATTGCCGGACGCCGTGTTTTATCTATGGACCACCACCACGGCCAAGACCCTCGTCGGAATACTACAGAAGTGCTTTTATTATAGAAATACTTAGTGTGACCTCGAAGAAGTACTAGTGAAGTGCCTTACCGAAGGAAGTACTCAGTGTGACATCATAGTAGTGCACTGTCATATTAATTGATGATACTCGTTCGTGCGTAATCAACTGTACATATTTACCTATCTCTTGTCTGAAAGTAATATTTATTACATTGAACAATACAACTTATGTGTGTACGCTGTATTACATTTATCCTCTATTACCTTTGTGCATGTGTTTTATGTGGATTCAACTTATCCAGTCAAGTAAGAACCTACCTAATTAATCCAATTATCCAATTAACCCCAGCAAAAACCTGGTATAACACTTACAGTTTACTGTATGGAGTTCGAGTGTTCATTAAGGGGAGGTTTCCACTAGAGGGACTTTTTTCTTGACCCCTTTCTCCCTCATGTCTAGCCCCATTGTTTTTGAGATTTTAAGACGTTTGCCCCATTAGTTTGGTGATTTTAAGAATGTCCGCCCCATTCTGTAAATTTTAAGACCTTTCGTGCCATTTAGGTGTCGATTTATCCTGGCGAGCGATAGCGAGCCTGTAATTTATGAGTAACCGGCTTTCAGCCGGGAAATTTTTCTACCGAAAAATGTACACATTTATCTTGAAAGGGGGTCAAGTGGTTGACATTTTAAGATTGCTGGAGGAGTAGGAAACAAACTAAAAACCTCCCCTTAAGTAGACCGGGAAGATATAAAGAACCATGACTTGGGTGTATGTACGGTCACGCTAATAAGTCATATCTCTGCTGTTCTTACGTTTGGCTTGCTCTGTGCTGTATTTATGTCTGTCAGATGTTGAATAGGGTGGTTAAGGGGAGATTTCCACTTGAGGGATTTTTTTCTTTACCCCTTTCTCCCTCATGTTTAGCCCCATTGCTTTTGAGATTTTAAGACGTTCGCCCCATTAGTTTGGCAATTTTAAGACATATCACCCCATTTATATAACTGTTAAGACCTGTCGTCCCATTAAGGTGTCGATTTTTTCCTGGCGAGCGATAGCGAGCCTGTAATTTAAGAGGAACCGGCCTTCGGCCGGGACATTTTTCTACCGAAAAATGTACAAATTTATCTTGAAAGGGGGTCAAGGGGGTGTAATTTCAAGATTGATGGAAGTCTAGGAAACACACTAAAAACCTCCCCTTAAGTGTAGGAATAGGTTTGTATATTCCCCTCGAAATGAATACATTGAGTTTAGATATTGCTGAAATCAATTATGGATCAAAATATACTTGGTGCCGAGACATCACTTATTAGCGTGATTGTACACAGCTTAGGAATGGCCTTTAATGGCCATTGGCTCACACAAGTCCTTTATCAAGCTTAATATAATCTGATCAGATGAAGGTATTGAGGGATAAGTCTTTACAACGGCACGTCTAATTATATAAAGAAACAATGACGAAAAGGCATGATCGTATTGCAAAGGTTAACAAAGATTATGTGAGAGTCTGATAGGCTTTAGTTAAGGGGGTAGTGCTTTTGTTTTTGTTTTTTTTCTTGGTTTTTGGTCTATGTATTTATTAATTGTTTAGGTTCCTCGCTAGACCTCCATCAAGCTTAAAATAACACCCCCTAGACCCCCTTTGAAGATAAATTTGTACATTTTTCGGTAGAAAAATTTCCTGGCCGAAGGCCAATTCCTTATAAAGTTACAGGCTCGCTATCGCTCCCCAGGAAAAAATCGTAAGGTCTTAACATTGACGAGGAAATGTGGCGAAAGGTCTTAAAATCGACAAACTAACGGCACGAACGTTTTAAAACCTCAAAACTAGTATGCTAAACATGAGGGAGCAGGGGGTCCATAAAAAGCGAGCACTACCTCCTTAAATGAGCGTATCTTACGTTACCAAGGGCAATGGTGTTTACATGTGATCACCAGAATACTGATCAAATGTACTCCAGTAATACTTTAGCGCCTACTGAGCTGCTAAAATACCACCCATACACCTTCTCCCATCCCCCAGCCGCCATCACTCATCCGGTATAATGCAGTTGTGACACCCGGGTTGTAAATAAATAAATAGTTTGTAGGCTCGTACGTCCGCCATGTTCGTCGTCCTTTTCATTGTCAAGGTCAGTGGTAAAAACAAAGATAGTTGCTAAATGTCATCAGGTTATATAATTACGGTTATTTATTGTGGAATGCTTCCGGTGGTTGTTGAAGACTGCTGGTTTCGAAAACACAAATGAGGTGTTTTGGTGGTTTTGTGAAGGCTTGGAGGCCGCACAGGTAGGCAGGAAGGAAGAAGAGAAAGTTGGTAAATTTGGGATGGTTAGCGGGATCTGGCATGGAGCGGGAGAAAGTATCGAGTGTGAGAGGGAGCGAGGGGGGGGGGGGGGGGAGAGAAAGAGAGGCGGGGGGCTTGATGGAGGGAGGGATGGGGGAGAGTGAGGGGTGGATGAGGGGAGAGGCACTAGAGGGAGGGAGAGGGGTGGATGAGGGGAGAATCACTGGAGGGTTAAAGGTATTGGGAGAGAGAGAGGGGAGAAGGGAGGCCGAGTAGTGGTGGGGGGAGTAGAACTAAGGTTAAGGAGTACGAGAGAGAGAGATAGAGAGAAAGGGAGGCTGAGAAGTAGTGAGGGGGGGGTGGGGTAGAGCTAAGGTTAAGGAGTACGAGAGAGAGAGAGAAAGAGATAGAGAGAAAGGGAGGCTGAGAAGTAGTGAGGGGGGGGGGGTAGAGCTAAGGTTAAGGAGTACGAGAGAGAGAGAGAGAGAGAGTATGACACTAGAATAACATACTTAGCGTAATGATGGAACGAGGCAAATGTATGAAAGCTAATTTTAGGTATTCAAAAATAGAATGAAAGAAATAGCACGGGGAAGATTAAAGATGAGAATTGCACTGTACCATCGAGATCTGATCGGCGTAGTAGTAAAACAGAACAAAACAAACACTTACAAGTGCACGAGAGCGAATGGGACAAGTGGCGAATAAACAGACTAACAGAGAATCCATTTATGTAACTTAAGGGGTTAGTGCTTGGTTTTTGGTCTATATATTTAATTAATATATTTTTGAGTTTCCTCGCTAGACCTCCATCAATCTTAAAGAAAACACCCCCTCGAGATAAATTTTTACATTTTTCGGTAGAAAAGGGCTTGCTATCGCTTGCCAGGAAAAAATCGACACCTAAATTGCACGACAGGTCTTAATATTGACAAAGAATGAGGTGAAAGGTCTGAAAATCGCCAAACTAACGGAACGAACGTATTAAAATCTCAAAACTAATATGCTAAACATGAGGAAGAAGGGGGTCTAGAAAAAGCGAGTAGTACCCCCTTAAAGACCAAAGAGGACAAACCAATATAACAAATGAATACACACCAAACAAGGACAGAGTTAAGTTACCCTAGAAGAAGCAACAGCAAGCAATTAGTGGAACAAGCAAATGCTAGAGTAAGAATAGTGGGGCAGAGGAGAGGGGGGGTAGGGTTATAGGAGAGGGGGCAAGGGATGGCAGTTAGAGGAGAGGGAATAAGGGTAAGATGAGAGGGGGATAGTAGTGGGGAGGGTTATATGAGAGGTGGGTTGTGGGGAGAGTTAGATGAGAGGTGGGTTGTGGGGAGGGTTAGATGAGAGGTGAGTTGTGAGGAGGGTTAGATGAGAGGTGGGTTGTGGGGAGGGATAGAGGAGAGGTGGGTTGTGAGGAGGGTTAGATGAGAGGTGAGTTGTGGGGAGGGTTAGATGAGAGGGGGGTAGTAGTGGGGAGGGTTAGATGAGAGGTGGGTTGTGGGGAGGGTTAGATGAGAGGTGGGTTGTGGGGAGGGTTAGATGAGAGGTGAGTTGTGAGGAGGGTTAGATGAGAGGTGGGTTGTGGGGAGGGTTAGATGAGAGGTGAGTTGTGAGGAGGGTTAGATGAGAGGTGGGTTGTGGGGAGAGTTAGATGAGAGGTGGGTTGTGGGGAGGGTTAGATGAGAGGTGAGTTGTGAGGAGGGTTAGATGAGAGGTGAGTTGTGGGGAGGGTTAGATGAGAGGGGGGTAGTAGTGGGGAGGGTTAGATGAGAGGTGGGTTGTGGGGAGGGTTAGATGAGAGGTGGGTTGTGGGGAGGGTTAGATGAGAGGTGGGTTGTGGGGAGGGTTAGATGAGAGGTGGGTTGTGGGGAGGGTTAGATGAGAGGTGAGTTGTGAGGAGGGTTAGATGAGAGGTGGGTTGTGGGGAGGGTTAGATGAGAGGTGGGTTGTGGGGAGGGTTAGATGAGAGGTGAGTTGTGAGGAGGGTTAGATGAGAGGGGGGTTGTGGGGAGGGTTAGATGAGAGGTTGGTTGTGGGGAGGGTTAGATGAGAGGTGAGTTGTGGGGAGGGTTAGCTGAGAGGGGGGTAGTAGTGGGGAGGGTTAGATGAGAGGTGAGTTGTGGGGAGGGTTAGATGAGAGGTGGGTTGTGGGGAAGGTTAGATGAGAGGTGGGTTGTGAGGAGGGTTAGATGAGAGGTGGGTTGTGGGGAGGGTTAGATGAGAGGTGGGTTAGATGAGAGGTGGGTTGTGAGGAGGGTTAGATGAGAGGTGGGTTGTGGGGAGGGTTAGATGAGAGGGGGGTTGTGGGGAGGGTTAGATGAGAGGTGGGTTGTGGGGAGGTTAGATGAGAGGTGGGTTGTGGGGAGGGTTAGATGAGAGGTGGGTTGTGGGGAGGGTTAGATGAGAGGTGGGTTGTGGGGAGGGTTAGATGAGAGGTGAGTTGTGAGGAGGGTTAGATGAGAGGTGGGTTGTGGGGAGGGTTAGATGAGAGGTGGGTTGTGGGGAGGGTTAGATGAGAGGTGGGTTGTGGGGAGGGTTAGATGAGAGGTGAGTTGTGAGGAGGGTTAGATGAGAGGTGGGTTGTGGGGAGGGTTAGATGAGAGGTGGGTTGTGAGGAGGGTTAGATGAGAGGTGGGTTGTGGGGAGGGTTAGATGAGAGGTGAGTTGTGAGGAGGGTTAGATGAGAGGGGGGTAGTAGTGGGGAGGGTTAGATGAGAGGTGGGTTGTGGGGAGGGTTAGATGAGAGGTGGGTTGTGGGTAGGGTTAGATGAGAGGTGGGTTGTGGGGAGGGTTAGATGAGAGGTGGGTTGTGAGGACGGTTAGATGAGAGGTGGGTTGTGGGGAGGGTTAGATGAGAGGTGGGTTGTGGGTAGGGTTAGATGAGAGGTGGGTTGTGGGGAGGGTTAGGTGAGTTGTGAGGAGGGTTAGATGAGAGGTGGGTTGTGGGGAGGGTTAGATGAGAGGTGGGTTGTGGGGAGGGTTAGATGAGAGGTGAGTTGTGAGGAGGGTTAGATGAGAGGGGGGTAGGGTTAGATGAGTAGTGTGGGGAGGGTTAGATGAGAGGTGAGTAGTGGGGAGGGTTAGATGAGAGGTGAGTTGTGAGGAGGGTTAGATGAGAGGGGGGTAGTAGTGGGGAGGGTTAGATGAGAGGTGAGTTGTGAGGAGGGTTAGATGAGAGGGGGGTAGTAGTGGGGAGGGTTAGATGGGGTAGTAGTGGGGAGGGTTAGATGAGAGGTGGGGAGTGTGGGGAGGGGTTAGATGAGAGGGGGGGGTAGTAGTGGGGAGGGTTAGATGAGAGGTGAGTTGTGAGGAGGGTTAGATGAGAGGGGGGTAGTAATGGGGAGGGTTAGATGAGAGGGGGGTAGTAGTGGGGAGGGTTAGATGAGAGGTGAGTTGTGGGGAGGGTTAGCTGAGAGGGGGGTAGTAGTGGGGAGGGTTAGATGAGAGGTGGGTTGTGGGGAGGGTTAGATGAGAGGTGGGTTGTGGGGAGGGTTAGATGAGAGGTGAGGAGGGTTAGATGAGAGGTGGGTTGTGGGGAGGGTTAGATGAGAGGTGAGTTGTGAGGAGGGTTAGATGAGAGGTGGGTTGTGGGGAGGGTTAGATGAGAGGTGAGTTGTGAGGAGGGTTAGATGAGAGGGGGGTAGTAGTGGGGAGGGTTAGATGAGAGGTGGGTTGTAGTGGGGAGGGTTAGATGAGAGGTGGGTTGTGAGGAGGGTTAGATGAGAGGTGGGTTGTGGGGAGGGTTAGATGAGAGGTGGGTTGTAAGGAGGGTTAGATGAGAGGGGGTTGTGGGAGGGTTAGATGAGAGGGTTGTGGGGAGGGTTAGATGAGAGGTGGGTTGGGGAGGGTTAGATGAGAGGTGGGTTGTGGGAGGGTTAGAGAGGTGGTTGTGGGGGAGGTTAGATGAGAGGTGGGTTGTGAGGAGGGTTAAATGAGAGGTGGGCAGGGTTAGAGGAGAAGGGGTAGTGGGGAGGGTTAGAGGAGAGGTGGATTGTAGTGGGGAAGGTTAGAGGAGAGGTGGGTTGTAGTGGAGAGGGTTAGAGGAGAGGTGGGTTGTGAGGAGGGTTAGATGAGAGGTGGGTTGTGGGGAGGGTTAGATGAGAGGTGGGTTGTGGGGAGAGTTAGATGAAAGGTGGGTTGTAGTGGGAAGGTTAGATGAGAGGTGGGTTGTGGGAGGGGGATGAGAGGTTGTGGGGAGGGTTAGATGAGAGGTGGGTGGGAGGGTTAGAGAGGGGGGAGGGAGGGTTAGATGAGAGGTGGGTTGTGGGGAGGGTTAGATGAGAGGTGAGTTGTGGAGGGTTAGATGAGAGGGTTGTGGGAGGGTTAGATGAGAGGTGGGTTGTGGGGAGGGTTAGATGAGAGGTGGGTTGTGGGGAGGGTTAGATGAGAGGGGGTGGGGGGGGGAGGGTTAGATGAGAGGTGGGGAGGGGGGAGAGGGGGGGGGAGGAGATGAGAGGTGGTTGTGGGAGGGTTAGATGAGAGGTGGGGGGGGAGGGTTTAGAGGGGGGGGGGGGGGAGGGAAGGAGGGGGAGGGTTAGAAGAGGGGGGGGAGGGGGAGGAGGGTTAGATGAGAGGTGGGGGGGAGGGTTAGATGAGAGGGGGGAGTGGGGAAGGTGGGGGGAGGGAGAGGGGAGAGGGGAGGGGGGGAGGGGGAGAGAGGGGGGGGGGGAGGGTTAGATGAGAGGGGGGGGGGAGGGTTAGATGAGAGGTGGGGGGGAGGGAGGGAGGGAGGGGGAGAGGGAAAGAAGGGGGGGGGGAGGGTTAGAGGGGGGGGGGGAGAGGGGAGGGGAGGAGGGTTAGATGAGAGGGGGGGGGAGGGAGGAGGGGGGGGAGATGAAAGGGGGGGGGGAGTAGAGAGGGGGGGAGTGTAGAGGTGGGGGGGGGAGAGGGGAGGGAGGAGGAGAGGAGGGTGGAGGGGAGTTAGATGAGAGTGGGGAGGGTTAGAGGAGTGGGTTGGGAGGTAGTGGGAGGGGAGGGGAAAGAGAGGGGGTGTAGTGGGAGGGTTAGATGGAGGGGGGTGGGGGGAGGTTAGATGAGGGGTTGTGGGGAGGTAGATGAGAGGTGGGTGGGGAGGGTTAGATGAGAGGGGGGGGGAGGGGAGGGGTGGAGGTTAGATGAGAGGTGGTGTGGGGAGGGTTAGAGGAGAGGTGGTGAGTTGAGAGGGGAGGAGGGGGTGAGAGAGGGGGGGAGGGGAGAGAGAGGGGGGGGGAGGGGTAGAGTGAGTGGGGAGGGTGAGAGGAGGGGGGTAGGGGAGGGTGAGAGGAGAGGTGGGTTGTGGGAGGTTAGAGGAGAGGGGGGGTAGTGGGGGAGGGTGGGGAGGTAGAGGGTTCGAGGAGAGGGGGGTTGTAGTGGGGAGGGTTAGAGGAGAGGGGGTAGTGGGAGGGAAGGGGGGTAGAGTTTAGAGAGGGGGGTGGTGGGGAGGGAGAGAGTGGGAGGGAGGGGGAGAGAGGGGGAGGAGAGGAGGAAGGGGGGGAGGTAGAGAGAGGTAGGGGAGGGTAGTAGGGGGGGGAGAGGGTTAGAGAGGTGGGTTGTAGTGGGGAGGGTTAGAGGAGAGGGGGTAGAGAGTGGGGAGGAGGGTAGAGAGGGGGAGAGAGGGGGTAGTGGGGAGGGTTAGAGGAGAGGGGGGTAGGGGGGGGTTAGAGGAGAGGGGGTTGTGGGGAGGGTAGAGGAGAGGGGGTAGTGTTGGGGAGGGTTAGAGGAGAGGGGGTAGGTGGTGGGTAGAGGAGAGGGTAGGGAGGAGGAGGGGGAGGTGAGAGGAGAGGGGTAGTGGGGAGGGGGAGAGAGGGGGTAGTGGGGAGGTAGGGAAGGAGAGGGGGGGAGTGGGGAGGGGTGAGAGGGGGGAGTGGTAGGGGAGAGAGTTAGAGGGGAGGGGGAGTGGGAGGGTGGTGGTGGGAGGGTTAGAGGAGAGGGGGGTGGTGGGGAGGGAGGGAGGGGGGGTGGAGGTAGAGGAGAGGGGGAGGAGGGTGGGGGAGTAGAGGAGAGGGGGGGAGGGGGAGAGAGAGGAGAGGGGGAGTGGTGGGGGAGGGTTAGAGGAGAGGGGGGTGTGGTGGGGAGGGGGAGAGAAGGGGGTAGGTGGTGGGAGGGTTAGAGGTGGGTAGTGGGGGTAGAGGAGGGGGGGAGGGGGGAGGTTAGAGGAGAGGGGTAGTGGGAGGAGAGGTGGGGGAGGGTTAGAGAGGGGGTTGTAGTGGGGAGGGTTAGAGGAGAGGGGGGTAGGGTGGGGAGGGTTAGAGGAGAGGGGTAGTGGGAGGGTTAGAGGAGAGGGGGGGTAGTGGGGAGGGTTAGAGGAGAGGGGGTAGGGGGGGTGGTTAGGAGAGGGGTGTGGGGAGTAGGTGGGGGGGGTAGAGGTAGAGGGAGGGGTAGTGGGAGGGGTTAGAGGAGAGGGGGTAGTGGTGGGAGGAGAGGTAGGGAGAGGGGTAGTAGGTGGGGAGGGTTAGAGGAGGGGAGGGGGGGAGGGTTAGAGGAGAGGTGGGTTGTAGTGGGGAGGGTTAGAGGAGAGGGGGTAGTGGTGGGAAGGGTTAGAGGAGAGGGGGTAGTGGTGGGGAGGGTTAGAGGAGAGGGGGGTAGTGGTGGGGAGGGTTAGAGGAGAGGGGGTAGTGGGGGGCGGTTAGAGGAGAGGGGGGTAGGTTAGAGGAGAGGTGGGTGTTAGTGGGGAGGATTAGAGGAGAAGGGGGTAGTTGGGAGGGTTAGAGGAGAAGGGGGTAGAGAGGAAGAGTTAGATTCTAGGAAGAAGGAGGGAGGGGGAGTGATTAATAGTATAGTAACACAAGCACTGGAGGGTGGAGTCTTGTAGGGGTGGAGAGAAGGGTTGGGGTAGGACAGGGATAAGAATCATAAGATAGAAGGGAAGGGTAGGATCCAAGAAGAGAGGACAATGGATAGTGATGGAGAATAGTCTAGAACACAAGCACTGGAGTGTGATGTCATGTAGGGGTAGGGGTGGGTTAGAGTCATGGAGTGGGGAGGGATGGGTTCTAGGAAATGAGTTTGAGTGATGGATGACTATATAGCACAAACACTGGGTCCTTGGGTCATGTGAGGGGTAAGGGGGAGGGATAGTGGCATTTTCTGCGCACACTTGGTCCTAGTGTCATGTAGGGGATAGAGAGGGAGGGAGGGAAGGAAGGAAGGGTAGTAATAGAGGATAGTACAGAACACAAACACTGGGTCCTGGTGTCATGTAGGGGATAGAGAGGGGTAGAGAGAGAGAGAGAGGGAGGGAAGGGTAGTAATAGAGGATAGTACAGAACACAAACACTGGATCCTGGTGCCATGTAGGGGATAGAGAGGGGTAGAGAGAGAGAGAGAGGGAGGGAAGGGTAGTAATAGAGGATAGTACAGAACACAAACACTGGGTCCTGGTGTCATGTAGGGGATAGAGAGGGGTAGAGAGAGAGAGAGAGGGAGGGAAGGGTAGTAATAGAGGATAGTACAGAACACAAACACTGGGTCCTGGTGCCATGTAGGGGATAGAGAGGGGTAGAGAGAGAGAGAGAGAGGGAGGGAAGGGTAGTAATAGAGGATAGTACAGAACACAAACACTGGGTCCTGGTGTCATGTAGGGGATAGAGAGGGGTAGAGAGAGAGAGAGGGAGGGAAGGGTAGTAATAGAGGATAGTACAGAACACAAACACTGGGTCCTGGTGTCATGTAGGGGGTAGAGAGAGAGAGAGGGAGGGAAGGGTAGTAATAGAGGATAGTACAGAACACAAACACTGGGTCCTGGTGCCATGTAGGGGATAGAGAGAGAGAGAGAGAGAGAGACTAGACAGAGGTAGGGAAGGGTGGTGATGGATGGTGGTATGAGGGGGGGAAGGGGGTGCTAACGGTAATTTTACACGGAAGCCATTTTGATCATTGTCCTTTTACCCATGAAGAAATTTCCTAGAACTAGTTTTATATTTTACTATTATGTATATACAGTAAATATATATACCGGTATATATATACTGTATATATATATTGTTATTCAATTATTATAAGACTGGGGTCTATTGCATGCTCAGCTGGGTACCACAAACAAATGTTAACATAAATATACAATAAGTATGTTGCCATAACAATCAGGGACACAGTTACAGTATAGTTAAACACGAAAGTGCAATACAATCAGAATATACAGTATGTTATCTTAAGTATCAATGTATAACGGTGGACCCTTAGGCCACAGACAATATAATTAACTTAACCTTGCACAGCGTTCTAATATGCCTATGTGGTAAAGGGCTCAAGGGGGTAGTGCTTGGTTTTTGGTCTATATATTTATATATTATATTTATGAGTGTCCTCGCTAGACCTCCATCAAGCTTAGAAAAACACCACCTAGACCCCCTTTCAAGATACATTTTTATATTTTACGGTAGAAACATGTCCCGGCCGAAGGCCGATTGCTTCTATAATTAGAGGCTCGCTATCGCTCGCCATGAAAAACTCGACACCTAAAGGGCACGCAAGGTTTTAATATTGACACAAAAATGAGGCGAAAGGTCTCAAAATCGCCAAGCTAACGGAACGAACGTCTTAAAACCTCAAAATTAATATGCTACACATGAGGGAGAAGGGGGTCCATAAAAAGCGAGTACTACCCCTTAATCTCCCGTTACCGGCAAGTATTTAACCTCTTATATACCCAAGTCTGTAATCTGTCCTCGTAAGCCAGTATTCAATCTTCTCTTATAGCGAGTCTTTACTCTTCTGGTGAACAACAAGTATTAAGGGGCCTACCTCGTTTTTTGTCTCTCTCTCTCTGGGTTGTATCCATACGGCCCCATTCAGCCTACTGTTTTAAGACGTTTACCCCCATTTTTTTTTTTTTTTTTTTTCTTCTATATTCCAACTTACTTCCTCTCGGGCATAGGCTGAGAGCCTTAACATTCACCGCTTTACAATGAACAGTGAAGCCCGTGAGGTCTTGTTCCAGTCTAGGGAGTGAGACATGTGAAGCACGTAGAGTACAACGAGCACCTGCCATCTTGCCTTCACATGAGGCACGGTGCTCACTCATGGCCCGAAACGACCCCATCTCTGAAGCCACCTCGTTCCCGTGCTTCACTGTCTCACTCCCTACACTCGGACTCTCACACTTACACACACACAACGCCACCTGTTGAGCAGATAACTCACCAGGCATTGCACCCCTATAGCATATTTTGAATATGGGAATATTCATACCGTGCTATTTAATCAGGGAACAATGAGGGTATTTTATTGACGTTTCGGTGGGCTTGTGGTAATGCACTGATACTAGGTACAGCACAAATTCCATCCCAATAATATCTTCCCATTGATACATAGGGATTTGAACCCGGGACCTTTGGATTACCAGGCCAGTGGCAAGACCACTCCACCACACCTCCCCTGTTTATTCCCATCCAGGTGTCGATTTTTTCCTGACGAGCGGTAGCGAGCCAGCATATCTTTAAAACTGTTTTGGACAGCAGGCTAAATTTGTACATTTTTCGATAGAAAAATGTGTCCGGCGAAACCGGATTTTTCCATACAATGCTGGCTCGCTATCGCTCGCTAAGAAGAAATCGACACCTGGATCGGGATAAACGTCTTAAAACGGTTGGCTGAATGGGACCGAATGGATACAACCAAGAAAGACAAAAAAGTGGGTCGGTCCCCTTAATCTCTTATATTGCAAGCAAGAGTTTAACCCCTTCAGCACGATGACGTATTTTGTTATCATATTCTCGTTACCAGCAGACGAGTTTCTTTAGTAGCTTATATAATCTATCTCTCTACGACTCAAAGGGGTAAATAAATACTACCTCCATACATCTTCTATAAACTATAAATAATAATATATCCTTCTTAAGGGGGGGGGGGGTGACCTGTTTTTGTTGTGTCCTTTTCTATCTTTCTCTGGCTTGTATCCATTTGGCCCCATTCAGCCTACTGTTGTAAGACGTTTATCCCCATCCAGGTGTCAATGTTTTACTGGTGAGCGGTAGCGAGCCAGTATATTTTTTATTTTTGTTTGACAGCAGGCTAAATTTGTAAATTTTTCGATAGAAAAATGTCTCCGGCGAAGCCTGATTTCTTCATATAATGCTGGCTCGCTATCGCTCGCCAGGAAGACATCGACACCTACATGGGGATAAACGTCTTAAAATAGTTGGCTGAATGGGGCCGAATGGATACAAGCCAGAGAAAGAGAGAAAAGGACAGAAATAACAAAAAGCAGGTCACCCCCTTTAAGGTACATAATATCTAATTTTAATAAAATAATGTTAAACGTAATACATCATAATCTTACATAATCAGTGTCGGTAAACATGTACAAAGAAATAAATAGTTCCTATCTAAAATAGATCACAAATATATAAAACGTTATCAATAGCTCACAAATATATAGAACGTTATCAATAGATCACAAATATATAGAACGTTATCAATAGCTCACAAATATATAGAACGTTATCAATAGATCACAAATATATAAAACGTTATCAATAGATCACAAATATATAGAACGTTATCAATAGATCAAAATATATAAAACGTTATCAATAGCTCACAAATATATAAAACGTTATCAATAGCTCACAAATATATAAAACGTTATCAATAGCTCACAAATATATAAAACGTTATCAATAGATCACAAATATATAGAACGTTATCAATAGATCACAAATATATAAAACGTTATCAATAGATCACAAATATATAGAACGTTATCAATAGATCACAAATATATAAAACGTTATCAATAGATCACAAATATATAGAACGTTATCAATAGATCACAAATATATAAAACGTTATCAATAGCTCAAATATATAGAACGTTATCAATAGATCACAAATATATAGAACGTTATCAATAGATCACAAATATATAGAACGTTATCAATAGATCACAAATATAAAACGTTATCAATAGATCACAAATATATAGAACGTTATCAATAGATCACAAATATATAAAACGTTATCAATAGATCACAAATATATAGAACGTTATCAATAGATCACAAATATATAGAACGTTATCAATAGATCACAAATATATAGAACGTTATCAATAGCTCACACATCATATAGAACGTTATCAATAGCTCACAAATATATAGAACGTTATCAATAGCTCACAAATATATAGAACGTTATCAATAGATCACAAATATATAGAACGTTATCAATAGCTCACACATTATATAGAACGTTATCAATAGCTCACTCTAGAATGATCATCTTCTAAAATGTACCTCTTTAGTCTGCCCTTGAAGACTGGCAGGTTATTTGAAGACTACCGTATGCACCGATATTTTCAGAGAACGTGCCCCACAGTCGGTTCTACAGCAGCTCTAGGGACATAAAGATCATTCTGCTGTCTTGTGGTACTATTAGATATATCATGTATGGTAGAGAATTTCGAGAACCACTATTGATTTGGAGAGAGAGAGAGAGAGAGAGAGAGAGAGAGAGAGAGAGAGAGAGAGAGAGAGAGAGAGAGAGAGAGAGAGAGAGAGAGAGAGAGAGAGAGAGAGAGAGAAGATAGATACTTAGATAGAGAGAGAGAGATTATGAGATTATGATGATATTATGATGAGATTATGATAAGGCTGATTATTACTATTATTACTAGTTCTGTTTTCCGTGTCCTCGCGGGAAAGAGGTTCGGGTATCTCAGGAGGGGTCACAGGGTCCATAGACTCCATACACAGTCCAGGAGCACCAGTAAAGGGGGGGGGGGGGGGGGAGAGAGAGAGAGAGAGAGAGAGAGAGATTGATTGATTACTATTATTACTATTATTACTATTATTATTATTATTATTATTATAGTTTTGTTTCCCGTCGAGGTTCGGGTATTATTATGTTCTCTCCACCAACCAACTCGACTCCTAAAATCGATTAATGAAATTAACAACCACATGTGGCAGTCCGGGGATTCGAACCTAGGATGCTCACACCGAAAATCAACACACTATGCACTGCACCACGAAGATCCTAGGAGAGGTGACAGGGTCCATACACAGTCCAGAAGAGAGAGAGAGAGAGTTTTATTCGTATTTTGTTTGTTTTTATATATTTATTTATTATTATTTTTATTTTTATTTTTTTAACGGCCTCAATTATCAGAGCAAGAGATTTTATATGATTGTTGATAATTTAGTAGGAAGTTTAGTAGTCAAGTTGCAATGAGAGAAACCCGATATAAACGTCAAAGGCTAGAAGGGATGCACATAAATAAATGGTCGGAAAGGGAGTTGAGTTGAAGGGAAAACTATGAAGAACGCATAATGGTAGAATGAATGAATGCAGAATAGTAAATGTCGTGGTGAATGGGTGAAGAGAAAGTCAAAACAGTGAAATATATGAATGGAATGCAATGAGGTAATATATAGGAGAGAGAGAGAGAGAGAGAGAGAGAGAGAGAGAGAGAGAGAGAGCGAGAGCGAGGGAGAGAGACAGAGGGGGGGGGGGGGGGGCAAAATGAGAGCAAGAGAATGAAGGGATCGAAGAAGGGAGAGAATCGAGCGAGGGAGGATATAAGAGGGGAAAGGGAGGGGGAGTAGTGAGGGGAGGGGAGGGTGGGACGCAAGGAGGGGAATGTGAGGGTGAGGGGGTGGGGAGTAAGGGAGAAAGATGGTGCGTAGCTGAGAGTAGAAACAAGCGTAAATCGACTCGCAAAGGAAATAATTGGACACTTATTGTAACATGGCAACCCTGAAAGAAAATAGGCGGAGTGCAGGTTAAAATTGTGATATATAAAGGTTAATAGACAAGTAATATGCAAGAAACAAGTATATAGGCCTAAGGAAAGGTGTGTGTGTGTGTGTGTGTGTGTGTGTGTGTGTGTGTGTGTGTGTGCGTGTGCGTGTGCGTGTGTGTATGCGCGCGCGTAGTATACCGAACAGGCTGCGTGAGAGTACAGTCACGGGAAAAAGGTCGTATCCCTCCTAAGCAACATACGAACATAAGATCGCGGCCCACACGATGCAGCTCCCTTTCACACCCAGTCCATATCATCCATATGGGAATCCAACTTACGCTTAAAGCTCTTAACTGTTCCTGAGCTAATCACTGTTCTGGGCAGTCCATTCTACATGTTAACAACTCTATTCCCAAACCAGTGTTTTCCTATATCTTTCCTAAATCTAAACTTATCTAACTTGAAACCATTTGAGCGGGTTATGTCGCCGTTCTTTAGCTTTAATACCTCATCTGTATCGCCCTTATTTATACCTGTTATCCATATACCTCTATCATGTCTCCCATACATCTTCGTCTTTCTAGTGAGTGCAAGTCTTAAGGCTTTCAACCTCTCCTCATACGATAAGTTTCTAATATTATGTATCATTTTCGTAATTCTTCTTTGGACTGCCTCTAAAGAGTCGATATCCATTCTGTAATAAGGGCACCAAAATTGGACAGCATAGTCTAACTGGGGTCTTAGCATATGCAGATATATAAATGGGGGCTAAGTATAGCTTTAAGAAAACTTCAGCAGTCCTTTTGCTAAGACTCCCATATATGAATCCTAGAACTCTATTTGCCCTGTTCCTAACACGTATACATTGTTTTCTGGGTTTCAGATCATTACTAACGAGCACCCCCAGATCCTTCTCACACTTGAGTTATCCAATTCTACATTGTCTAGTTTGTATTTTCGCTTTACTGTCCTCACTCGATATACGACAACAATAATCCGCTATTAAATTGAACACAACTTGAACATAAAGGCTTGTTTACGTATTTTAAGGACTTTTTGTTATTATATGTTGTAACTAATAAAAACATTATAACAAAAGTTGACATTTTGGAAGCAATGCATTCAGGACATAAATGCTGGCACATGTTGTCGAAGCTATCCCAAACTTAATTGAATCTTATCATCAATTATGGGGGATGACCTGCTGTTATTTCTCTCTCTGGGTTGTATCCATTTGGCCCCATTCAGCCTACTGTTTGAGACATTTATCTTCATCCAGGTGTCGATTTTTTCCTGGTGAGCAGCAGTGAGCCAGCATTTTATGGAGAAATCTGGCTTCGCCGAAGACATTTTTCTATCGAAAAATGTACAAATTTAACCAGCTGTCTAACACATTATCCAAAGTATGGTGGCTCGCTTACGCTCGTCAGGTATAAATCGACACCTAGATGAGGATAAACGTCTTAAAACAGTAGGCTGAATGGGGCCGAATGGATACAACCCAGATAGAGAAAAAAAGTACGTCAGTTGAAGGAGTCAGAAGAGGCCAGAATCGAGTGTATATACATTTTTTATAAATGTTTTGTTATCGTGTCTGTAGAGGAAGTGGAGTACCGGTACTATAGTTCATTTATTATAAGCAGGCGAACAATCATGACCTCTAGCCTCTGTAACTCAAAAACGACTACAGTAATCGAGCTAATAATTATGTCTACCACTTGGGAAGAGTCAGTCAAGGAATAGGTGTGGAAATTTACAGCCAATTTGCTCTAGCCCTTTTTGAGTTAGAGGTCAGAATGTCTCGCCTACTTACAGCGAATAGATTTTTTTTTGTTTTGTATAGGAGGATCAATCGAGGCCTTTGCTTACATATGGGTGGGAGGTTCCGGCGAGCTTACATATCCGGCTAATTTCGTGCATACTTTCATTTTTCATTATTAGTGTCTCTTTTTTTTATATATATTTTGTCAATCTTGATATGATAAATTATGAGCATGCTGTTGTGTCGTGTGGAATGTTTTGTGTATTATATTGACAATGCAACCGAGAAGTACGTTTTTGATATATCTTGTAGTGCATAATTTTCCTTTTTTCTATCTATCTATATGCTCAGGACCAATCCCCACTTTTCCTATTTTTATTTTCCTCTATTTTTATTATTATTATTATTATTATTATTATTATTATTATTATTATTATATATATATTTTTTGTTTTTTCTTTCTTGGGGGTGGCCGACTCAAGACAGAGCAAGAACAGGAAAATACAAAACACAAGACAAAACAACGAACAAACACAGACAAAACACAACATTCACACACATCTAGGTCACCCAGGAGAATACCCAGAGACCAGGGTCACCAAGGTCGCTCCAGCATTCCCTGATGCATCAATATATTTTTCTATCTTGATTTGATCCATGTTACAGTCTCGGTTATTGATGCTGATACGTGTATTTTCTAAGCTGTTTTGGGTTGAACTTTTTTTAATTTTTGTTACCGTACGTGATATTTGTATCTTGTAGGTTCCTTTAAACATTTTGAGGCTTCAAAATGTATCAGAATTAATGATAGCGACTGTACAATTGTAATACTGTAACTGTAACTGTATACATGTTTGTAATATATACAAAACAACCACATACGGTAATTATATATCATCGTTGTCGGATCTCTCTCTCTCTCTCTCTCTCTCTCTCTCTCTCTCTCTCTCTCACTTATTGATCGACTTGCCGAGTGCATAACTTTGTCGCCCTGTTAAATGCTGTTGATAGGCGAGTACTGGCGATCGAATCCCGATCGAGGCAAACTGTTTTTTTTCCCCTAGATATACTGTAGGGCTTTCTGCAGACTCCCATTTTCTTATGTTTTTATGTTCTTATATGTAATTATTGTATTGTAGTTATTTTGCGTTTATCGTTATTGTATTAAGGGGGTAGAGTTTATTTTTTGGTCGATTGTTTCATTTATTATATTTTTAGTTTCGTACCTAGACCTTCATCAAACTTAAAAGGAGGGCGTCCATTGGGTCCCCCTTCTAGATTAATTTGTACATTTTTCGGTAGGGCCGGTTCACTATCGTTTGCCGGGAGGGAGGTCGACAACTAAATGGCCCGAAGGGTCATAATATTGACAAGGAAATGGGGCGAAAGGTCTTAAATCGACAAGCTAGTGGAGCAAACGTCTTGGAATCTGGGAGCTGATGGGGCTGAACATGAGGGCGATCAATCATCTAGGAAATCGACCCATCTCCCCTTAATGTATTTTTTGTAATTAATTAAGCCAAGTGATACAATGTCTTGTTCACAGAAAACGGGAGACATTTGGTGGTTTGGGCGGGAAACGCGCGACATTTGGCCGTCTTGGCTGGGTACCCAGAGAGGCAAATCAAATCATCTGCCATATTTAACTTTAGGGGATCTTCATAATTATTTTCATTATCATAAATAAACATACTGATATTGACTAAGAGGTTTAATAGTTTAGTCGATTTTTAAGCCGCGTGTTTCTGTTATTGTGTGCAAGTGTCCAGGTGAAGGACTATAGACTCTCGCTTGATTCCCAAAGACGGAGACACTTGGTAGAGACGCGCCGCTCTTCCCGTAGTTATTTTTGTTTTTTTGTGCGCGATATTCGTGTGCTGGAAGTGCGGAAAGAGTCTAGAAGTGACATTTGACGAATAGCGGACGATCTGGAAGGAGAATCGGAAGGAAATAGGCTGAAATAAGGTGAGATATTTGTGATATACGTAACCTTTTCAAGATACGAAGATGCAATCTTGCATTATGTTCTGGCTATTATTAGACAATTTTCTGCCGTTTAGGATTATAATGCGTTTTGACAGTTTATGCTGGCTACTAATAGACGACTATATTATAATGGTGTGTGGTGTGGATATGATGAGAGAGTTACACAGAGTTACACATATACTCACACCACACAGACCTTGCGGTCCCTACTAGGTGGTTCGGCATTAATACTACTAGACAGGGACAGTTTATAGTAGACAAATAGGACAGCAAAGTAGAAGGCTGTCTCCTCAACCTCCCCTCCCTCCGGCTAACCGAGTTGTAGATAGGTGGAATAGGCTACCAAGTGCTATAGTGGGATCAAGAACGATAGAGGGTTTCAATATAAAATTAGATAGGCATATGGACGAAATGGGTTGGGTGTAAGGGGGATCTGCCGTGTGTGGACCAATCGGCGCTCTCCAGACCCTCGTTTTCTTGTGTTGACCTCTGACCATTTTGGTGAGGTCGGTCCTCATGGTGTTAGTGAGCTGGGCCTTACAATTGGGGTTGGGTGTGAGAGGGATATGCCTTGTGTGGGCCAATCAGCTTTCTGAAGACTCCCATGTTCTTATGTTCTTATGTATGGGTAATGATCAACACAAATATATGATAATGGTGAAATTCTACTGATATTAAAATATTAGTAATTCCAGTACAAATGCTAATACTATGACAATAACAACAACGACAACAACAACTACTACTACTACTACAAAGGAAATCAAGCAACAACAGGTCTAGTGACCTTTCTAGGCTGCTTGTCCTCCAAAACACTGAGGATCAAGTGTCCAAACAGTGGTTTAGAGTGGGTAAGGGAACATTGGAAATGGAACTACTGCCCTGGAACTAATGTCCGTGGCAGGATTAGGAAGTTAGTAGGGGACAGATGGGTTAGTAACTGAGGAGAGGATAAAATAAAGTTATTCATTTACAAACTCAGTCAGTCGCGGGTTTGATGCGAGATATCAACGGTGCTGCAGTCTATAACATCTCGGGGAAGCCCATTCCATAAGTTGACAACTCGATTGAAGAAGACATTTTTAGCTTCGTGTGAGTTAAAAGATTTACCAATAATTTTGCACCCGTTTCCCCGCGTGTAATTAGCTTGGTCGATAGTGAAGTACTTACTACAGTTCATATTGTCGATGCCTTTGATGATTATGAACACTTGAATTAAGTCGCCTCTTAATCTGCGCTGGGTTAAAGGAAATAGATTTAATTCTCTAAGACGCTCCTCGTATGGTTTGTTCTTTAGGCTAGGTATCATTTTGGTAACTCTACGTTGAACTCGTTCTAGCTTGTCTATATCTTTTCGGTAATAAGGGCACCAGGATTGAACGCACTACTTCTGTACTAGTAATAAGAATAATATAATAAATATAATAATGCTGGAACTACAGAACGATTACTATTACATTTGTTAGTAATAATAATTGCTGTAATAAGACAGATTAATGTTTAAACTATTATTAACTAACTACGATCATTAAATCCCTTTGCACGTAAGACAAGGCCTTAAGGGGAGATGGCCCGTTTTTCTGTTCCCCCTTCTTCCTTATGTTTAGTATTATTGGTTTTCAGATATTATGACGTTCGGCCCATTAGTTTAGCGATTTTAAGACTTCGCCCCATTTCTTTGTCAATATTAAGGCCTTTCTTGTCATTTAGGTGTTTTCTGGCGAGCGATAGCGAGCCTGTAATTTCAAGAGTAATCGGCCTTAGGCCAGGATATTTTTCTTTCGAAAAATGTACAAATTTATCTTGAATGGTGGTCCAGGGGGTGTTTTTTACATCTTGATCGAGGTCTAGGGAGGAAACTAAAAAAAAAATATATATATAAAAACTAACCTAATATATACGGCATCTTCCCTTATTAAGAGCTCTTATTAAATATATACTGTATATAAGGGGATGTGATGGATTCTGAAGTGGAGGAAAGGTATCACCAAGGGGAACGTTAAGGGGGGAAGGGTTTACTTATTGGTCGATTAATTAATTTATCTATTTGATATTTTTGTAGTTTCCTCCTTAGACTTCCATCAAGCTTAAAACAAAAACAATCCCCAAATAAGTTCGTAAATTTGTAGGTAGAACAATTGGCCACTCCTCCCCTTTCCCTCTGTTAACGTTTTGTTCGTATATTCTCTACAATAATGCTCTTTTGCACCTATTTTCTGGGTGTTTATTGTTCACATGTGCTTTTTGCTTCCAACCAGCCAACCTATGCACATGGGGCACAATAATATATCTTTATATGGGAATACTAAGGTATAATATCCGGGGGTGCGCCACATTTCCTACACCATGCATACTGCATATTTCCTACACGTCACATCTCCTACACATTTAGCAGTTTTTAGAGTAATGCCATGTTTCCTACACATATACAGCATATCTCCTACACAGTGTTTAGTTTAGTGACATATTTCCTACACATATACTGCATATCTCCTATGTATACACAGTTTTTAGTGTAGTGACACATTTCCTACAGATATACTGCATATATCCTACACAGTTTTTAGTGTAGTGACATATTTCCTACACATATACGGCATATCTCCTACACAGTGTTTAGTGTAGTGACATATTTCCTACACAGTGTTTAGTGTAATGACATATTTCCTACACATATACGGCATATCTCCTACACAGTGTTTAGTGTAGTGACATATCTCCTACACAGTGTTTAGTGTAATGACATATTTCCTACACATACAGTATACTGCATATATCCTACACAGTTTTTAGTGTAATGACATATTTCCTACACATATACGGCATATCTCCTACACAGTGTTTAGTGTAGTGACATATTTCCTACAGATATACTGCATATCTCCTACACAGTGTTTAGTGTAGTTACATATTTCCTACACATATACTGCATATCTCCTACACAGTTTTTAGTGTAGTGACATATTTCCTACACATATACTGCATATCTCCTACACAGTTTTTAGTGTAGTGACATATTTCCTACACATATACGGCATATCTCCTACACAGTTTTTAGTGTAGTGACATATTTCCTACACATATACTGCATATATCCTACACAGTTTTTAGTGTAGTGACATATTTCCTACACATATACGCATATATCCTACACAGTTTTTAGTGTAGTGACATATTTCCTACACATATACTGCATATATCCTACACAGTTTTTAGTGTAGTGACATATTTCCTACACATATACTGCATATATCCTACACAGTTTTTAGTGTAGTGACATATTTCCTACACATATACTGCATATATCCTACACAGTTTTTAGTGTAGTGACATATTTCCTACAGATATACAGCATATATCCTACACACACAAATCTATACGGTCACATTTTCTACACTGCCGTGTATACGGGGAGGAGCCTCTTTCTGTACTCGGCGCTACTGTCTCACTACTCGCCTGACGAGTCGAGTTGATTCGAGTCTTCGGGACAGACACGAGTCGGGTGTAGGAAATGTGGCGCGACCTAAATAGGGAGAACAGTATCGTTCACATTCCGACACGCGTCGAGTTGATTCGAGTTTAGTCTTCAACCAGCAGTATTCTTTTCTCCATTCGTCGGGACAGACGGTATTTCTGGCCCTTGTACTCCACTGCTGTACTCCACCAAGCATGGCTAGGATTGAGGGGAACATCCGATTCTATGCAGTGGTTTACGAAGACAACTCTGGATTACAGTATATCCGAAATGTGGCTAGAAACAACAAACTATACCTGTGTTGCGTTCAGCACCCTAAGTGTGGAGGAAGAGCCGTCTTGTCGGAGGTAAATATTGTAGTTGGACTGTATCCTCCCCCCCCCCTATACAATTATGGGTAAGAAAAGCGTATTTAAAGTGCCCCATATTCGTGACATTATATTGGTAGTGACAAACCCATCTTAGACCAATTAGAAAGGTAATTCACCATCGATATACCTAATAGATGTAATATATCTTTTTCATATTATATATTCTGGCAATGATGAGATGATTTAATTAAGCTTAGGAAGGACGTCTACCCATTAAACAGCGGCATACTATCTCAATTAATACTTTTAGCTCAATTAATCCTTTTGGTCAATATTTACGAGTCACACCACAGCTGGAATCTAATTTCTAATGGTAGTTTTGGGTTCCTATCATTCTATGCGTCATTGCTATATACTTTTTATCCAACGGAAAATATATATTTTTTTTTTTTTTTTTTTTTTTTTTTTTTAAGCATTAACCTAACCTAAAAACCTAACCTAACCTAAATGTATTTGGGGGCTATTAGGTTAGGTTAGGTTTTCTGGTTAGGTTAGGCTAGCCTGCTAAAAAAAAAAAAAAAAAATCAAGAAAAAAAAAATATTTTCCGGTGGATAAAAAGTATATAGCAATGAAGCATAGAATGATAGGAACCCAAAACTACCGTTAAAAATGAGATCCCAGCTGTGGTGTGACTCGTAAATATTGACCATACTTTTAATAAATAATGTAGCTGAAATAAAATACAAAAGACGTCGCTGGTACAGAAGGGGTTAAACAAAACTTTTACATACAGGGTTAACCCCTTCTGTACCGGAGACTTCTTTTTATTTGATTTCAGCTACATTTAGACGATTTTATGAAGCTTAGGTATGAAGCTTTATGGTAGGTAGGAGGATTGATAATATTCAAGGACAGTAGTGCGACGTTATGAGAAACAATTTATTAGGGAAAATAGGCACCAATAGATTCGTCATATTTTTCTCCATATAGTCCACATGGAGGATTTTCGTTATCAACAAATTGAAAAATACCCACTTCACAGACAAATGCACCAAAAATCTAAGTCAAAGCGGGGGTGTGGGGGCGGCAGCCCCCACCTATAATACTAAGTTAGGTTAGGTAAGGTTGTTAGGTTAGGCTAATGTCCTTTCAAAGGGGTATAGGCTAGTAAACACTAGGATATCCTATACCCAGTCAGAGGTAAGAAGAAGAAGAAGAAGAGTCCTGCAGTAGTCTCCTTGAATGTTACCGGAGGATTAACTGATGAATTGATTTGATTGACTGATTAATTTTTTATTGCCAAAAAATACATACATAATATAGGATAATACATTTACATATTTGGGTTATACTGATGTTTTGGACCGACAGTTAGCCCATCGATCTGTGTAGGCCTAATAGGTCCGGTAGAGCATATACATCATTGCTATATATGGCATTAAGAGCTGAAATGTATTATAAGGGAGAAAAAAACAGACTTATAGACTTATTATCTTTTTAAAGAGAAATACAAACATTTCCCACATATACTGTATTTTGTATTCTTTCCTGCATAATACATAATGCCACGTGATCGCATTGATGAGCACTGATCATGTATCAGAATTGTAGGAGATGTGACCTTATAATTGTAGGATTAATGCCGGATGCACCGTGTGGTGTAGGAGATATGCTGGGTACTCAGTTTTGGTGTAGGAAATGTGCTGGATACTTGTTTTTGTGTAGGCAATATGACCGACTATGTGTAAGATATGTGGCAGTCCTCCACTTTTGTAGTTGTGTAGATGTGACTACGCCCCTAATATCCAACACCCTCCTCTTCCTCCACCACCTCCACCATCGTTTCGTTACCTGGAAGCGTAACCACAACTATATAATTATTTAATCAGCTAATTTATAATACTATTTTAAATTTATGTTTGTGCTTGGAAAAAAGGTAAATACAGTTTATTCTATTGTTTTCAATGACGTCTGTTGTCTTTAAGGGGAGGTATTTAGTTGTTCTCTAGACCTCCATCAAGCTTAAAATTACACCCCCTTGAGTCCCTTTCAAGATAAATGTGTACATTTTTCGGTAGAAAAATGTCCCGGCCGAAGGCCGGCTCCTCTTAAATTACAGGCTCGCTATCGCTCGCCAGGATAAAATCGACACCTGAATTGCTCGAAAGGTCTTAATATGGGGTGAAAGTTCTTAAAATCGCTAAACTAATGGGGCAAACTTTTTACTATATCAAAAGCAATGGGGCTAAACATGAGGGAGAAAGGGGTCAGGAAAAAAATCCCTCAAGTGGAGATCTCCCCTTAACATCACTGTATACCATTTAGCTATTCACAACAAGAATGCACACACTCGGACAGTTTGGAAGACGGTTGCCAAGCGGGAATTTCTATTCTCCCGTAAATTAAAGTATAGGCCAGGATCCCAGTGCAGTACAAATAAGCAATACAGCCAGGTAATTAGAGGTGAGTGATGCTCGTGATTACCTAGCACACCTTGCATGTAATTAGTATCATCAGTTATTCGTATAGGTACGTGGGTGGGTGGGTATCGGTAAGTTGGTAGGGGAGGTAGGTTGGTTGGAAGGTGAGTGGTTGGTCAATTGGTTGGTGGGTAGATTGGTTGGTAGGTAGGTATGTACTAGGGAGATTGGAAGGTAGGTAGGTTGGTTGGAAGGTAGGTAGGCATGTAGGTTCGTTTGTTGGTAGGTGGGTAGGATTTCCACCTTAGTGGGCGCCATATCCCGTGACCTGTGATGGGACGTAGCTCCAGAGACTGAACCACCATCTCATATTGGTATCAAGACCAGTAGATCATTTGAACTAGTTTAATTATTTGAACCAGTGTAATTATTTGAACCAGTGTAATTATTTGAACCAGTGTAATTATTTGAACCAGTATAATTATTTGAACCAGCGTAATTATTTGAACCAGTGTAATTATTTGAACCAGTATAATCTCTCTCTCTATATATATATATCCTAAATACCAACAACTAGGCAGACAGACCACAGACAGTGAAGGTCACATAATCGACAACCAGCATCTCAAATTACTATCCCTTACTCTTCAACAACACGCACATCCACCCCTCATCTTCCCTCAATATCCTTGCTGTCTCTTTCTTCTAACCTCCTTGGGAAGACTATATCACCACTCTTGCTAAAACGGCTTCCCAGAGGTTGGGTGTGCTCAACTGTCTCTGTGAGTTGTTTACCCCCACACAGTGTCTTGCTCTGTACAGAGCACCGTGCGCCCACATATTGAATATTAACATATATGAATATTGATGATATTCTTGTTTGCAATTTGTTAAATTGTAATCAAGTTGCTAAACTTATTTACCCTAATTCTATTCCCCTCACACAATGTAACTTAAATTATAAAGTTGAAAATTTTCTTGATATAAATATAGAGATTGTTAATGAACAGTGCATACTTAAAGTATATCACAAAGTTGATGATTTTAATTTTAACGTAATAAACTTTCATTTCCCTAGTAGTAATATCGATAGTAAAATAACTTATAATTGTTTTTATTCCCAATTAATAAGATTTTGTAAAATCTGCACTAAAGTAGATGACTTTTGGGCTAGAGCTAGGTTACTATACAGACTCTTAGTGGACAGAGGTTTTGAGGCAAGTAAATTGTTCCATAAATTTAATCTTTTTAGGGTCAATTATTGTGACTGTATTCTAAAATTTGACATCAATAATTTTAATCAAGCATTTTTAACTTGAAGTTTCTTGTATAACCTCTGCTTACTTTTTGTCTGTATTTATTGTTTTTTGTCTGTATTTATTGTTTATTTTTCTTTTTCTATTATTAATATTAATATTGATGATTTTTTAAATTTATTGTTCTTGTTAAAAGAGTACTCTTTGTTTAAATCTGGTGTTACTTCATATTTTGCAATTATTTGTCTTTATATTATATGTATTCATTGTCGATAGTATCAATTGCTTACTTTTGCGATTTCCTTAGTTTATTTGTGCTATAAATGTAGGTTATTTGTAGGGTAGTTATTGATAGGGGTCACTTGAGGCATGCTATGCTTACAGGTACCTACCCGATAGCACTATCGTTAGTGAGTGCTGTACTGTATTTTATATATTATTTTGTAATAGTATAGTTATCTTATCAATATTTGTATTTTGTACTATTGTTAATGTCTTGTCATGTTGCAAATTTGATTTTAAATAATATTTTGACATTTAACATTTAGTTTCTTTATTCATGCAGAGTTTAGTAAAATTTGCCAGAACGTCCCGGACTTCCCAAACTTGACTACTTCCTTTAACGTGACGATAGTGCGTTGTTATATGTGCGATTAGTTTGCTTGGGAAACAGATTAACTTGCTCATGTAGTAATGTACACCCTATGTGGTGGATTGTGTTCTTTTATTTAATAATTTTCATTTTAGTAAGCGTTGTTTCCACATAGCGATTTTGATAATTTAATTTGACTTTATATTGTCCTTGTCCCAATTTTGGTTTGTTTAGTTTGCAAGTTTTACATTTTAATTGTTCGCATCTGTGGAATTTAAAAAAAAAAACGTCTTTCTTCTAATCAACAAGTAAGCTTTGGAACTCTGATCAATCTTTTCTTCATCCTATGACTTGGAATGCTTTAAATTTCGCGTGTCCAGCCATTTTTACTCCAATGTTGAATTTGGTTCTCTGTCACTCTTTTGGCTTTGGGGAGGACCTCGTTGCAGAAAGCTTTGCCTTTTTGTCTTCTTGATACACATAGATAATGTATATACATATTAAAGGAAATGGATATTTTATATAGGGGTCTTGAAGGGTTTATCAATGATATTATATATATATATATATATATATATATATATATATATATATATATATATAGATATAGATATATATATATATATATATATATATATATATATATATATATATATATATATATATATATCTCACCCTAGTATGGTGTGTGGTGGTGTTGACAATAAGTGTTAAAATACTGTCTATAAGTAGGTCACTGTTGCTAGGTTAAAGTCATGGTTAGTGCTTGGCTTGGAGGTGGTTATTATAGTTAGTAGTATTTATTATTATTATTATTATTATTATTATTATTATTATTGTTGTTGGTGTTTTTTTTTTTTTTATTATTATCATCATTATCATTACCTACATCAAGCTTAAAAAAACATCCCTAGACAATTTTCAAGATAAATTTTAACATTTTTCGGTAGAAAATGTCCTGGCCGAATCCTCCTAGAATTACAGGCTCGCTATCGCTCGCCAGGAAAAAAATAGAGACCTAAGTGGCACGAAAGGTCATTATATTGACAAAGGAATGGAGCGAAAGGTCTTCAAATCGCCAAACTAATAGAACGAACGTCTTAAAATCTCAAAAGCTAATGGGACTAAACAGGAGGGAGTAAAAGCAAATACCTCCCCCTTAAAGCCACGAGCTAAATATCAAGGTCAATCGTCAGAGGCATGATTCATAGCTACACTCTGTTTATTTTCATCTGACGGTAAATTGCAAAGTTCTCATCACATTTTCTCAGTTATTTTGAAGACTTTGTAGGGAAAGATGGTGGAAATTATATAAACTTGGTCTTAATATGATGCAGAGACTTATGTAAACTTGGTCTTAATATGATGCAGAGACTTATTATATAAACTTGGTCTTAATATGATGCAGAGACTTATTATATAAACTTGGTCTTAATATGATGCAGAGACTTATTATATAAACTTGGTCTTAATATGATGCAGAGACTTATTATATAAACTTGGTCTTAATATGATGCAGAGACTTATTATATAAACTTGGTCTTAATATGATGCAGAGACTTATTATGTAAACTTGGTCTTAATATGATGCAGAGACTTATTCGTTTCATATTTTTTCAATTCGGTATCGATAAATTAGCTGCTAAGGGATTCAATTTACCATCAGCGCTGATGAAACAGATTCTAGTCAACAATATATATGTATACTCTATTAAGGGGAGGTATTTAGTTTGTTCCCTACGTTTTCATCAAGCTTAAAATTACACCCCCTAGACTCCCTTTCACGATAAATTTGTACATTTTTCGGTAGAAAAATGTCCCGGCCAGAGGCCGGTTGCTCTTAAATTACAGGCTCGCTATCGCTCGCCAGGAAAAAATAGACACCTTAATGGCACGAAAGGTCTTAAAATTGACAGAAATGGGGCAAAATGTCTTAAAATGTCAAAAACACTAGGGCGAACGTCTTAAAATCTCAAAAGCAATGGGGCTAAACATGAGAGAGAAAGGGGTCTAGAAAAAAATCCTCCTGGTCGAAATCTCCCCTTCATAGCGTAATTGTCATCATAATCTGGTTAGCGTTAGGCGATTTTCTTTAGCTTCTACTCTACCTCTAGGACTCGAGGGGGTAAATACGATCTCCATAAACCCTTTGAATACCATAGGTCCTTCTTAAGGGGGGGTGACCTGTTTTTGTTCTGTCCTTTTCTATCTTTCTCTGGCTTGTATCCATATGGCCCCATTCAGCCTACTGTTTTAAGACTTTTATCCCCATCCAGGTGTCAATTTTTTACTGGTGAGCGGTAGCGAGCCAGCATATTTTTTATTTGTGTTTGACAGCAGGCTAAATTTGTACATTTTTCGATAGAAAAATTTCTCCGGCGAAGCCGGATTTCTTCATATAATGCTGGCTCGCTATCGCTCGCCAGGAAGAAATCGACACCTAGATGGGGATAAACGTCTTAAAATAGTTGGCTGATTGGGGCTGAATGGATACAAGCCAGAGAAAGATAGAAAAGGACAGTCATAACAAAAAGCAAGTCACCCCCCTTAAACGGCATAAACTCGTCTAATTGTTGCCAGAATAATGGAAAAAAGGCGTCATCGTGCTTACGGGGTCAACTATACTGGAATTGTGTACGCTTAATAATATTTCACAATTTATATATATTTTTTTAGTGGATTATAATTAATTTTGAATACAATTTTGATAAGCTATTAATGGCACGTGTAATTGAATTCGATCACGGATTATTAGTACGCTAAGTAATTATGTTCTTATGTATTATGTATTATGTTCTTACACACACACACATATATACTTTGATTTAGTTATGCTTTATAGGTCCTAACATTCATTAATACATGATAACACCGACAACCATTATAATAGATAGTTAAGGCGGAAGGTAGTTGCTTTTCCTGGACACCTTTCTCCCTCATGTTAGGCA